>CM053598.1:9219920-9285653 GCA_028646575.1 Pseudocheirus occidentalis | reverse complement strand
TAGAAGACTGAGAATCAGCTGGTGCTTGGTGACATGGAGGCAAAGTGAGAGCAGCAGAGGGGGAAACTTCATCACTTAGGACTTGTAGAATCTGTCAGAGTGTGAACTGTCTCCAGAGGTGCAGATTGCCATCCATCCACACCTTTAATCCTGGGTGCCTCTTTTCCATTTCTTCCATAATTCCTACAGAAGTTGATTAGCCAGCCTGCTGGTGGCCTTCCTCTCAATTTTCTCTTATTACATAGATTCCAATGGCCCTCACGGGCTGTCTGCCCACAAATCCTTAGCTTTCCCATGTGATGAGTCCCCCCCATTCTGCTGGTACGTCTCTCTGATGACTTTCATTCTGTCACTTCTGCTCAGTTTTTCTTTGATAATTTGCTATAACCTGTGCTTGCCTGTCATTGCACTTTTAAAAAATTAAAGTTTTAGTAATAAAAAAAAAAAGACTTAACAGCTTCTACATTAAGGGATTGAAGGGCTTGGAATATGATATTCCAGAGGTCAAAGGAGCTAGAACTAAAACCAAGAATCATGTACCCAGCAAAACTGAGTATAATGCTTCAGGGGATAATATGGTCATTCAATGAAATAGAGGGCTTTCAAGCATTCTTAATGAAAAAAACAGAGCTGAACAGAAAATTTGACTTTCAAATACAAGAAGCAAGAGAAGCATAAAAAGATAAACAGGAAAAAGAAATCATAAGGAACTTATTAAAGTTGAACTATTTGCATTCCTACATGGAAAAACAATTATTGTAATTCATAAGACTTTTCTCAGTATGAGGATAGTTGAAGGGAATATATATGTATGTATATGTATACTTACATAGGACAGTGTATGTGTATATAAATATATATGTAAGTGTGGGCATAAGTATACATAGACAGAGGGCACAGGATGAGTTGAATATGAAGGATTAATATCTAAAAAATAAAATTAAGAGGTGAGAGGAATTTATTGGGAGGAGGAAAAAGGGAGAGATAGATTAGAATAAATTGTCTCATATGAAAGAGGCAAGAGGGCAATGGAGGGGAAGAGCAGGAAGGTGAAAAGGAATGGGACAACCTGATTCTCATTGAATTTGGCTTAAGGAGGGAATAACATACACACTCAATTGGGTATCTTACCCTACAGGAAAATAGGGGCTAGGGGATAAGAAGGAGGGATGAAAGAAGGGAGGGAAGATTGGGGGAGAAGGTAGTTAGAAGCAAACATTTTTGAAAAGAAATAGGGTCAAAGGAGAAAAATAGAATAAGTGGTGGGCTTGGATGGAAGGAAATATAGTTAATCTTTTACAATATAACTACTATGGAAATAATTTGGGTAGCTACAAATGTAACAACCTATATTGAATTGCTTATCTTCCCAGTGGGGGTGGGTGAGGAGAGAAGAAGGGAAAAAATCTGGAACTCAAAGTTTTAAAAACAAATGTTTTAAAAAATTGTTCTTTATATGCAACTGGGAAATAAGATATACAAGCACTGGGAATAAAAAAAACTTTTTTAATGAGTTTGGCTTTACCTAGTACAAGCAATAAATATTACTCCAATTAAAGAAATACAAATAAAGCTTTATCAATTTGAATTTAAACTTGTTATCAACAAGTTACCTTAAAGTTCACTGAGATAAAATATTATAAGATTCTAGCTGAAGGGTGGTTTTGGGCCCAGGCAATAAAGACCTCAGGAGTCTGATCTGATGCTGGCAGGGTATGGTTTAATTTACCCCGGAAGAAACCTTTGAGAGTTTTCGCAGGAGCTAATTAAATAATTCTCAATTTGAACAATACAAGAAAACATTTATGGTGCTTTATAACAGTTACAGATCACATTAACCAAAACTGGATCCCAGATCTAGTGTGGGAAGGGAGCTCATGGGTCAGTCAATCCAACCCCCTGTTTTTACAGATGGGGAAACTGAGGCCAAAGGACCTGCAGTGTCTTGTCCGTGGTCAAACAGGTGGCCACAGAGCCAAGATTTAAAGCCAGATCATCCAACCCCAGAGCCAGTGGTCTTCTCATCTCTCTGGCATGGTCTCCATTTTACAGGTGAGGAAACAGGCTCAAGGAGAGTAGGTTAATATCTCACAGTTACTGACTCCTAAGGATCAGAGGCGGGATTCCAACCCAGGCCTCCATTGTCCTCAAGTCCAACACACCTCTAATGAATCCCCTGTCCTACCTTCTAGGTAGGTCCCTTCTTCCTAGAGCAGCGATTCTCAACCTGCGGGTTATGTTCAATTTGTAACAATGAAAACACATTCTGCACATCAGATATTTACATTACAATTCGTAACAGTAGCAAAGTTACAGTTCTGAAGTAGCAACGAAAATTATTTTATGGTTGGGGGTCACTGCAACATGAGGAACCGTATTAAAGAGTCACAGTATTAGGAAGGTTGAGAACCACTGTAATCTAGAAGCAGATATCTGTGCAGCTTCAAGTTCAATTAAATAATATTTCATGATCAGCCACCCCAGGAAACATTGTACATTATACGTTGTAATTATCCTGTCTCCCTTCATTTTCCTTGTTTATATCTACAGTGTTACACATTTGCCTGTTTCCTTCCCAGCTCTGTCCCATCGGAGTCCTCACGCCTACCCACTCAGACCCACTCCCAGACCATTATGGGACGGCAGGAAGTCCAGTTCAGATGTTCCTGCCCTTTTAAGCAGCTCCTCACCCAAGGATTCTGCTTTGGCAGGAAACGGTTCAGCTCCTGCCAAGTCTGCAGCTCCCAGAGTCCTCTCTGCTCAGAGCCCACAGAGCTAAAGCTGTCAGAAAACCAAAGGATCGACTAGCCCTACCCCCAACCCAGATTGTTTTTTTTTCTTTTCTGCTTCCTTTTCCTCCCCACCCCAAATTCTTTCACAAGCTGGTTCCCTCTGCCCTCCAATTAGAACTAGGTCTGGAGATTTAGGTAAAACAAAGAACATAACACACACATCCATATATACATATATGTATATACATGTATAATGTACATATTACATATATGTAATATGTATATGCATACAGTTACACTCAAGGTGTTTTCTCTGAAAACTGACATTTGCCAATACTCAAACACCTGAGGCTATGAGTATATCATTGCTTATTTCACTGTGCACACCCTCACAAGGGGGTAGTGGAGGGAGGGCACTTTCAGAGCTTAAACCTGAAGCCCTTGGCCTCTCTGGGAATCAATTTCCCATCTATAAAATGAGCGTGTGAGATTATATGATCTCCAAGCACCCCTTCCATCAATTCAGTACTACCGGTAAAGGGGCACGCACAGGAACAAGGAATGTTAAAAGCTTTTAGAGTTTGTGACACTCCAGAGAAATCAATTCATTTGCACCTGCGATGTCTGAGCCGCCGGTGTTGTGATATTTCACGTTCCTAGAGCACTTAAAGGTTTGCAAAGTGACTTCCATATGTCATCATCCTGAGAGGAAAGTGTTGCTACTAGGAGTCTTATGGAGTCCAAGCCCAGCACTCTATCTACGGCACTACCTCACAGCCCACCAAGTATCAGAGGGAGAAGACAGTGCATTTGTAGCTCTCAGACAGAGGCTCCCAGGCTCCTCTCCAAAGCCCCTACATATCTGGGAGCTCCCTTTGATCTTTCTCCTGCCTTGCATTATGGAGTCCTCAGACTGTCTACAGAAAGCAATCAGGAAAGGGTGGGAGAGACAAGAGGACCCCTCCTTCAGCATCTCTTCCCCAGGT
This sequence comes from Pseudocheirus occidentalis, assembly GCA_028646575.1. NCBI lineage: Eukaryota > Metazoa > Chordata > Mammalia > Diprotodontia > Pseudocheiridae > Pseudocheirus > Pseudocheirus occidentalis. The sequence continues at coordinate 9,281,935 of CM053598.1, read as the reverse complement.
CATTGATTGGTTTGGTGGATTATAGATTGATTGGTGATGGATTGTAGACTTAAGGGCTGAAAGGGGCCACAGAGATAGTCCAGCCAGGGATTCTTAACCTATTTCTGTGACACAGACCCCTAAACAGGCTGGTGACATTCATAGATTTTGGGGGTTCATGGATCCCAAGTTGAGAGCCTCTGATTTGGTCCAACTACCTCATTTTAGAGATGAGGAATTGGGGACATTTTGGACAGAGGACATTTATCACAGATCCTGAAAGCAAGTTTGTTCTCTCCCAATTTACACTGTTATCCTAGCAACCTCAATTTTGTTGGCATAAAAGCCTTTTCATTTTATGGAATTCACTTGTTGAAGAATTTCATACAGCGGCTTTTCAAAGGCATGGGCACTGCCATCATCTCACAGCCCTCTGAGGCTTCTCTTCTCCAGGATTAGCAGCCCAAATTCCTTCAGCTCATTTTTCTGTGACAAGAACAGAAAGCCTCTTATAATCTTGGCTTCCCAGCTCTGGAAGCTCACTAATTTAATTACGTCCTTCACAAACTTTGTATACCCTAACGTGACACTCCAGCCACATTAGAGTATTGTGGAACTATCAAATTAGCAACTTAGAAACAACCTAAAATGCTTTCAAACATATCCAGAGGTCAACCCAAAAACTTCCCCAGGAAAAAATCCTGCTTAATAAAGACCGCTGTCTGGCAGCCTGGCAGAAATCAGGCTTAAACCTATATCTTACTCCATATTTCCCAATACATTCTAAATGAATGAGTGGCCTTGATATTAAAAATCAGACAATAAAATAAAATTAGAAGAGAAACAGATCATAAACCTCTCACAGCTATCATTAGCAGATGTATTCTTAACCAAACAAGGAATACTTTACAAGAAGTAAGACAAATAATTTGGATTACATGAAAATTAAATGCTTCTGCCCAAACAAAATGAATGCTTCTAGAATAAAAAGAGAAGGTATAGAATAGGAGAGGGGGAAATCTGGATTTAGAATCTGAGGACCAGGGTTAAGTCTCAGCTCTTCAGCTTGCTGCTCTGGATAAATCACAAACAAATCAAATATTCAGCCTTAGTTTCTTCACCTGTACAAGGAGATCATAACATCTCTCATACCTATTTCACAGTTTATTATGATGGTCAAATGAGCAACCCATTGGTAAAAGTTATATTGACTCAGTTTTCCATTGTTCCCAGTCCTGCTTCTCAGTGTTGGAGGAAGCATCACCCAGTGTACAATTTTTTTATTAACTGCTATTTGTCATCCACCCCACCTGTGACATATGTACCCTTACCTATAAATTGTCATATGCTTGCTTCCTTGGGAAGGAGCTGAGAAGCAAGGACCCAGCCTCCTTTGTTCAGCCGGACCTATTGGAATTGTCTTTATCCCAATAAAAGCTGGCCCCACCTTGAAACCATTCCATCAACGTGTTGCCACCTTGATGTGCTTCCAATAAACTCTTTTTAATCTTCTTTGTCCTGACTCTTGCCTCATTAATTAGAGTGAAAAGCACAAATGAAGAATTTTCCTTTCAGCATCACTTAGGGACTAAATCCAGCAGCTGATTCCTCACCATTCAAGGCTATTACAGATCCAGAAAAGAAGTTTTCATGATTTGTCAACTGAATCAACAATTTGGTTTTATTCATGGAAATAATACTTAAAAATAGATGTGTTTGCATTCACCTGTATCTTCCCCTCTACATTCCAAGCTAGACTGTATGATTTGACACCTGGACCACTGGACCTTACTGCCTACCTTCCCCACAAATGCGCACTTCTCCATGGATCACCTCTTTTGTAGTCCTGCCCCAAAAGAATATGAGCTTCTTGAGAGCAGGGCCTATCTCAATACAATCTTTATATTCCCAGCACTTAGCACAGTGGTGGCACATGATGACCTCTTAACGAATGCTCTTTCAGTCATTCACTTCAAATTTTTGAGTAGCTTTATAAGCAGTCACTATGGTTGGGCAAAAGTCACTTTAACCTGGTACAGTGTGAAAAGTGCTAGACCTTGGAAATCTGAGGACCTAGGTTTAAGTCCAGGCTCTGGCTCTTACTGCCTGATGGACCTGGAATCACTGGCTTCTCCTTTAAAGGCCTCTCTTTCCTTCTCCATAAAACAGAGAGCTTCTCTTGGTGATCTCTGTCCAGCACTGAACCCTAGACAACTATTCAAGATTTCTCACTGGGCACCTGCTACAGTGCCTGAAAGCTGAAAGATCCCCGTGCCACGACCTGCAAGGCCTTTCTCTCACCAGAGCTGGAAAAAGCCAAGTGGATTTTTCTTAACTAGCCCCAACCATGACAAAGTAATTCCTGATTCTTTCTCTACTGTCCTGAGAAACTGAAACTTAAAATACCAAAGCATGACGTGTTTTGTAGTGTTGCTATGCAACCATCTCATGGACACCTCAGCTCTCCAGTGTCCAGACAGCTCCCTCTAGTGCCAAACTTGCCACGTCAAACCAAGGCTATAAGAACTGATAAAGCACTTACTGTGGTGGTCTTTGTTGCTGTACCTTCTTCCTTCTCCAAGAGGCTCAATGACAGCACAAGAGGGGGAAGGGAGGGGGGAAATCTGTAGGGAAGGGGAGGGTCCTTAACTTGTGCATAAATTGGGCTGGAGTGAGTCACTGCTGTACAGAGGCATCTGCCTCACTCTCTCCTCCAAAGCTAAGGCATCAAAGGCCAGTGGCAGGACAAAAGTCCAGATGACTGGTGGTGGCCTGGGATGCAGTGAGTGACCTTGGCCTTTCTGAATTAAGGCCTTCCCCAGGCCTCAGTTTGAGGCAATGCCCATTCACTGACTGAGAGCTAGGTAAGAAGTGAGATGAAAGATGGCCTAGTTTACCATCACAAAAGTATCAGTCTGGGGAGGTGTAGCAGCACCCACACTGGCATCCCCAGCATGGCTGCTAGCACAGGTTCTTAGATCTGCTTTACCAGGAAAGAGAGCTGTTTAAGGAGTCAACAATCTTTTTAATTACATTCACTAGTTCAGGGGAAAAGTCAGTACCCTAAACTTCAGAGAAAATACAAGCAGAGAAATAAAGACCAACAGACAGAGCTCTGACTGCCTGAATCAACTACATACTTTACATACATCCTTGGATCAAGAGAGCCTTTACCTCTCTGAGCACCTGGGGAGCTCTGAACATATGGCCACTCCACATGATGCCTATTAATGGGCCAGGAAGATCTTAAGTCCCATTAACATTACAGGAGAGGAAAGATCCTCAAAGTTTCTGGCCAGAACAGAAAGCAATTGCTATGGACCCTCATTCTAAGCCCGTATAACCTAAACCGGGAGCCCCAAAGGCTGGGGCTGGGAGCTATGATTGGCCATTGTGCTAAAGTGCTGAATACACAAAGAAAGGTGGAAGATGGTCTCTGATGCCCAACAGGGATGACAACATGCAAAGGACCCTGTGTGACATGGCAGAGATAGGAGGAAGAGAAAAGGCCCTGGCATGGGCTAGGATCAGGAAACACTGGTGGCAGAAGGTGAGGGTATGATGGGACTTGAAGGCAGCCAGGAGGTGGAGATGGGGAGGCAGAGAATTCCAGCCAGGGGGCCCCCCTTAGGCTGTCAGCTCCTTGGGGCAAGGACTGTCTTCTTTGTATCCCTAGCACTCAGCCCAGGGCTTGGCACATAGTAGGCACTTCCTAAGTGGTGGTTGATTGACAGGCAATAAAAATGCCCAGAGTAGAATGTAGAGTGTCTTGTGAGGGGAGGCAGCAGGACAGAGTCACAGGATTGCAGAGAGGAGAGGTCAGAGGTTATAAGAAGAGGTGGCTGGGGTTGCTGTCTGCTGGAGGCCAGAAGTGCAGGGCCCAAGGGCAATGGGGCCACCTCATTGTCAGGGACTGTGGGAAAGGAAGAGGGAGTGGAAGTGATGGAATCCTAATAAAGCTGTCCCCAAGCCCAATATTCTAACTTCATCATAGGCCTGTCCCTACTGAACAGCAGACCCCCTGCACCTACCTAGCCCCACCCCCAATGTCCTAACTTCTTTGTATACACCTCAGTGCTCTCAGGAACAGCAGGTGTGTCCATATGATGGGAATCCAGCCACTTCCTCCACCTGGTCACTGCCCCCAGACCCATTCCCACAGAAACAGGTATGTTCTATATTCAGTCACAATCCCATCATGTATCCAGCCCAAGAGTGGACCACAATAGCTAGCCAGCTGGAGGGCAGAATGATCAGAATGTTTAGCCACCGAACCACAGATGGGACCCCTCCTCCATAACCTAATCCCTTAACAAACTCCTCCAGCCTTTTTAATATTAATGACATTCCTCTCTTCTGTGTAGATTTGTTATGTGATTGTATCTTTACCCTATAATAATCCGTCTTGCTTTCTCTGAAGTTGCTGGTTCCTCTTGGCATTTAGCTGCTTCATGAGAGGTGTCAGTCTCAATAAATGCCTATACTTGGATTAGAGAGGGTCTGACTCTGAATTCTTTGAGATGGTTCCACCACAACACATCATGAAACCCCCACAGTTTTGGGGTGGGCAGAGACCCCACCTCAACAGTTTTTGGAGTCCTTGGGTTTAAGCCACAACAGAAGGATGGTGTGGAGAGGGTCAAAACGTATGGAAAGTACTTTACAAACCTGACCAGGCTGTACAAATTATCATGTGGCCTTGGGGAAATCCTTCCCCCGGTGGCCTCGGTTTTCTTCTCCATAAAATGAAGGGGTTGCCTGAGATGATTGTTCAGGTCACATCCAGGCCTAGATCTATGAACCTCAGGGTCAGGGCTTCTTAGCCTGGGGTCTACAGGCCCCCAAGGGCTCACAGATAGATGGATAGATTTCAAGTGGTCTGTTGGATACATACATACATACATACATACATACTTACATACATACATACATACATGCATACATATAATGTGTGTATATATGTATGTACACATTTCACTCACCTTTGGTTTCCTTTGTAATCCTCTTATTTAGAAAAGGGTAAGTGGGAATTCACCAGACTGCAGAAGGGGCACAGGACACAGAAGAGATTAAGGAGCCCTGGTTTGGATGCTTTGGTCTAGGAAGTGAACTCCAAGCAGTCGCTAGACAGAGAATCCCAGTGTGAGCAGCAGAGGGCAGCAGAGGGGGGATTTCAGGGACTAGAGCAGTGATTCTCAATCTTCCTAAAGCCATGAACCTTTAATATTCATATGTAGGCGTATCTGGGCATATCTGCATGTGGACGGACCCACCTGAGATGGATAGATGATCTGTGTCTCAGTTCCTAAGACCATTGAAATACGTGTTTTCAATGGTCTTAGGCGACTCCTGTGAAAGGGTCATTCAACCCCCAAAGGGGTTGTGACCCAGAGGTTGAGAACCGCTGGACTAGAGTCAACCCCTGACCAGCCGGGCAGGAGCTGCATGGGCATCTCCTTTGCTTGGGCTAGAAGGGATCTGGGAGATGCTTTGGCCTGATTTGCAGGCTGAGGAGCTCAGGAGCCTGCAGCATAACTGAAAGGGGCCGGGGTAATCAGCATCCACACAGGGCTTCTAAGCCTGAGCCTGAGCCTCACAACCACCCTGCCAAGTAGCTACCACAGGCCCTGTCCTACGCAGTTGACAGATGAGGGATCTGAGGCCCAGAAAGGCTTGGTCAAACAGGAGGACAGCCAGCATATCTTTGATTCTACTTACAGACCTGAAAGGGGAGGGAAGGCAGCAGAGGGTACTGTGCAGAGGCAAGTCTGAGAGAAATGTCTGGAACCAGTGTAGGTAACGGGGAGGCTGCAACAACCCCTCCATGAATGAAGGTCTGCAAGTGCAGAGAGTGTGGCGAGGGAAGAGGAGAGCATCACATGCTAGGCTGGAAGCAGCATCTTTTCCCAGACCATTGTTAATAGCTCCGTGGTCACTCGGTCACATCTGTGTCTCCAGAATATCCATTTGTTGGCCGCTTAGAGGTGGGGTGTAGAGACTGGGGGGGGGGCAGGGGACAGAAGGACAGATGAATCTGGAGTCAGGAAGCCCAAAGGAAGCTATGGGAATGATTCGGAAAGCGGTGATGATGCAGGCATTACCAGGGCAGCACCAGTGTGAAGGTGAAGGAAGGGACAGGTTGGGAGACCCCATAACTGACTGAATATGGGAGATAGGGAAGGAGTCCCAGTTACCCCAAGGTTGTAAGCAGGGAAGAACAGAAGGAAACAGGCAAGTCTAGAGAGAGAGAAGACTAAGGCCCACCTGGGACAAGTGGAGCTGAAGACACCTGTTGGGACCCAGCGGAGGGGCCACCCAGCAGGTATCTGACAATGTGGGCAGGCAGCTAATGTTTGTTATATGCCAAGCACTGGTTAAACAAAAAAAGACAAGAGTCCCTGCCCTCCAGGAGCTTCCAATCTAACACATAAAAAGCCAAAATGCAGGGGGGAGGGAAAGAGAAGGTAATGGGGGCATTATGAAGCCGGGTGGGGGACTGAGATGGCAGCACGGGACATTGGGCATCCTCCTTAAATGGAAGATGAGAGATGGCTGCCCTCCACCCACTCCTATCAGAGGGAGGGAGGTTCCCTGGGGCACAGGGTACTGAGGAGAAGAATCTCAGAATCAACGTCAGCTTGCAGGATGAGCTTCTGCACAACATAATGTACTAGAGAGCAGCCAGTTGGGAAATGATTCGACTTGGATCTGGAGATTTGGGAGTCTTCTGCCTAGAGATAAGAATTGAATTCATGGGAGCAAATGAGGAAATGAGATGGGGGGAGCATGATGACCCAGAACGGGGCCTTGGGAGACACCTCAGTTAATGATCCAGCAAAGGAGACTGAGGAGATAGGTAGGATGACCAAATGGTCTCTGCCATAGAAACCAAGGGAGAAAAGAAAGCATTCACAGAGAAAGGGCAATTGGCCAAGGGCATTCGAGAGAGCATCCGGAACCTTCAATAGCAGTTTCAGTACAACAGTGCATTTGTCAGATTGCAAGTGGCTGGGAGGTAAGAAGATGGAGGTAATGATTCCACAGACTCCAGGAAACCTGAAATCGGAGAAGGCGAAAGACTGACAAGGTGTGTGTGTGGGGCGGGGGGGGGGGGGAGTTTCTTTTGTTCTTTAAGCATGAGAGAGACCTCGGCATCCTTGTAGGAAGAAAGGAATCCGTCATTGAAGAGAAAATGAAGATGAAAGGGGGCAGAGGAAAGGCTGAGGCTCCAGAGAAGACAGGAGGAGATGGCATCAGGCCACCCATTCCTCAGAGACTGGAGCAAAATGCCGGAGGGTTTGGGGGCCTCTTGGTGGATGGCTTCCATCTTCTTAGGAAACAGGCAAGGTCCTGCTCTTTCAAGGTGGGCAGGGCTTGCGGAGCTTCACCTGGAGAGGATGCTAAAGTGGCTGTTTCATCAGTCCTCTGCCCAAGGAGGAAAGCCGTGCCATGTTGAGGCACTAGCTCTGCAGCGCCCACTTCTTGGTAGAACTTACCACATACTCATTGCATCAGCTAGTTGCAAACCCTGCCCCCGACTGGAAGAGCCCTGGGTTTAAAGCTGGTGTGCTCCGCCGCCCCAGTCTGGAAACCATCTGAGGACCACCCACAGATTCCCCTGAACAGTCTGGGGCAGTGACCGCCCCCAAAGGGCCAGCTGCCTCAAGCAAGCATGGACTAACCCAAGCTAGCCTGGAAGCCTTCTTGTCTCACCACCACGGGGCAGGCAGCTTGTTTGCCTCCAGGCCATGGACTCTTCCTTTTATCAGTGCTTTTGCAGCTTTCATGTTATGCCACTAGGATGCAGAAACCCCTCCTCTCGCTCCTCAAAGGTATTCAGGTTAAGGGCTCCAGGTCCTTTAAGAAGTTCACAAGGGCATGTGGTGCTGTGTTAAGGGCCCTGGCTTCAGAAGTTGAGACCCAGGTTCAAATCCCAGAGCGGAGACTTCTGAGCTGGGACCCCAAGCAAGTCGCTCAGTCCAAGTCTGTGTGCTCCTCTGTAAAATGGGGAGGGTAGCACCTGCCTCACGTAATAATGTTACACATAAAGGTTTGGGGGATCTCGCCTTGAAATGGCTTAGATGGGTAATCGTCAAGCCCCAGAAAATTAGTCCCACTGTTTAATGGGTGTTGGCCTTCTTCCCATTGCTGTTCCTCTCCCTCTACTTGGTTTAGGCCCAACTCCTCCCTCCCAGGATCTTGAAGTACCTTCAAAACTTACTGGCCCAGCCCAGGGAAAAGAGGTTGGGTAGGACAGAGGGGCAAAAAAAATAAAGGGACTATGGGAAGGGAGCAGAGTGACTTAAAAGTCATTCAAATCAATAAATTATCAATGTGGCAGTCACTGTGGGCAGAAGGAAGATGGTGAAATGATCCCCACTTTCAGGGAGCTGACCCTCTTAAGCCCTGAGTCCAGAAGTCTTACAGTCAAGGGTCCACTCCCTGCTCAGAGTACCAATGTCCACCATGGGTGGGACTGGCTCATCGGCCAAGTGAAGGACCCTCTAGAACCACAGGCCCATCTCTAGGCTCTGGGGCCAAATCCTGCTCTTGATGGTGAAGTTCCTGCTACCCAAGGGGCTCAGGGCCAAAAGGAATGAAGGGCCACGGCCCTACCAAACCAGGATAATCTGGACATTCCCACTGTTTGTACCGCTGGTGGATGGATGCTCAGCTCACTGGGCACAGGGCTTTCCACAATCCAGCCCTCCCATCTGCACCCCCAGACTCTCCAGCTGAAGTCAACACACCAGAAGAGCCAATAAATCTAAGGCAAATAGGACTAAGGTGGCAACACACTGGGCAGAAAACAAACAGACAGCTTAAATAAAGGCTTTATTTTAGGATAAACAAAATTTTGAAGCTTCAGAAAAGGAAACAGTTTTAGAATGGCATATAGTGGGCCATTCTCAACACTGCTTTAAAGAGTCAAACACAAACATAGAGATGGGAAAGCCAGGCAACGATGCAGCGCTCGAGTCTGGTCAGACCCAGGCACATACGCCAGCATCCTCCAGCCAGCTCCTGCCGTCAAGTCCCACTGGAGCATCAGACAAACACATTCATGACCAAACATCCCCGCAGGCAGGCGCTACTGGACTTGGCTGATTCACTTTAAAGTAAGTAAATCTTCCACTTAATCCCCCTGGAGTTAAATGTTTCAAATACAAAAGTTTTTCGTGCCTTTCTAAAAAGCAAAATGATAAAAATGCATTCATACATGACATTTCAGGCTCAGCAGCCGATACTTCCAGCCATTTTAAAGATGTCAACGCACACATACAAGCCAGCCATTTAGCGTAGAAAGAAGGCAATACACTTAACTGAATAGAATCTCTCAGTTACAGTAAACAGCAAACTGCAGGTGATTCAATTTTTGCTCTATTCTAGATGAACTAAAAAAAAGAAGTTCTTTAAGACACGTGGGAGTGGGAGAGCAGAGGCTTCCAGCACATCAATGCACCGCCTGCCTCAAGCCAGTTACTGGACACTACGGAAAATGAAGACTCTTCAGAAAGACAAAATGGTCTTGTTGATGATCTCCACGGACTCGCGGATCTCATCTTCCTTGATCACGAGGGGTGGCGCCAGCCTGATGATATCCCCGTGGGTGGGTTTGGCCAGGAGTCCATGGTCCCGAAGCCGCAGACACACTTTCCAAGCGTCGCAATCTAAAGAGAGGATAAGAACACAAAAAAGAGCACAAACGCGGCTGTTATCAGTGAGGATTTACGGTATCAGTGAACAAAGTTCGCTCACCCTCTCCGGGTACTTCAAGATCCAGATTTGACAGAGGGCCTGCTCCGCCTCAAGGGCAAAGCTCAAACTGCCCTAAAACATGCCGGACAGCTGGGTGGCCCCTCAGAGCCTGGGCATGAACAGGGGGACTTCAAACAGCGACAGATGGGACCATAAAGGTCCAGAAAGGTGGAGACACACAAAAACTGGTGACCGGATGAAGATGGGAGCCAGGATCGCTCAAAGGGTGACTGAGGGACCCACCCTGCTTTCTTTGGGGTGGAAAACAGAAATCACTACATTAAACATTCTCTTTTACATGGCTTAGATGTTTTATACTGTTGAAAACTTCTTTAAAAACTAATAAAAAAAGGGAGAGAGAGAAAAGTTTAACTGATTTTAAGTGTTATAAAAACAAGATGACAATAGCTTTAAAAAAACAAGCAGCAACAGAATTCTTTCCTGAAAATTATCCTGACTGTTGACAGAACTGACCACAAATTATTGGATACTGCTTCATAAAGCCCCAATCCCTCTCGAGGCCATGGCACCAAAGATAATGAAACAGGATGAGCAAATATACAATTAGAAATCAGAAACAAACACTTCCTTCTTACTAGAGCTCATCAGCCTTCAATAAGAAAACCACCTCAGGGCTTTTATGTAAAAATTTAAAGTAAGAGACAACACTCTTTGAGGTTGGTGGGTGGCTTGTCAGGTAAGTGCATTTCAAATGCAGTTAAACTGAAGAAACAATTTGTTGAACAATCACATAAATATGGCCCAAATTTTGGCTCTTCCTGAAGAAAGCCCAAAACCCCCATGTCCCACGGGCCCAGCAGCCCATGGCCCGGCCCAGCCCAGCCATACCTTTTGTTTCTCTGATAACAATGGCATTTAACAGCCCTTTTCCTCTCACAGCAGTCACAACATCAGAAGGCAGTTTCATCAGTTCCTTCCTCAAGATGTTCCCCATCACATCTGCATTTTTGGCCAGTTCTTCCTCTTCCAAAACCTTTAGAAAGCACCACACCCCATGTAAATTAGAGCAGACATTAGAGGGCAGTCACATGGCAGAAGACAAGGCAGATGGAGGGGCCAGTGAGCCCGGCAGAGGAAGGATGGAGGACTCCCCGCCTGCTCCGATCCTGCCCCCTCAAACACGGGTCTGGCCACACCACCCTCTGCAGCTCAGCAGTCTATGAGGAGAATTCAAACTTTCCCTGAGCCGCCTCCTCCCTCCACCTAGCTCTTCCTCCAGGCACTCGAATCCCCCAAACCTCACCCCTGCCTCCCCAACTCAAAGACCCCAGCTCTTCCTGATTCTCCCTCTCCCGGCCCCCAAGGCTGCAATGCTCCGTCCGTCCCACCCTCCATACCCTCCACTGGCAGTTCTCTTGGATTGGGTATTTGTGGGGGCGGCTAGGGGACACCACAGTGCACAGAGCGATTTCCTGAGTTCAAATATGACCTCAGACACTTACTAGCTGTGTGACCCTGAGCAAGTCACTTCACTCTCCTTGCCTCAGTTTCCTCAACTGTAAAATGAACTGGAGATGAAAATGGCTAAAACTCCTCTAGTATCTTTGCCAAGAAAACCCCAAAAGAGGCCACAAAGAGAAGGAAACAACTGAAGTGAATGAACAACAACAAAACATCTTCCCTACTAAACTATGAGCAACCTGAGGTACTCCTCTGCACTGACGCGGATCCCGGGACTTAACATTTGCAGAAAGAAAACCAAGGTTCTCCAACAAGCACTGTCCTCACCCCCACTGATCACCTACAGCAGCCCCCTCTACTGCCCACACCTTTCCAGAGCCGCCCCCTCCATACAGTCCCACGAGGGGGGTGTCTAAAGAAGGGGCTGACGCTGCCCCCAGAGCCAAGCTCTGGGCCAGGGCTGAGACCCTCGTCATTGGCCACACTCCTTTGTCTCATTCCTTAAAAACCTAAGGCTGTTGGCCTTTTCACATTTCTACTACTGGTATTTTAATTATTTCAGTTTCCTTAAAAATAATTTCACTTTAAGATAGCAGTGGGAGCTCCAACTTTAGAAAACTCAACACATTTCCCAGGTGTGACAAGGAGAGGAACCCACTGTGGCCAGAAGCGCTCATACCTCCAGGGATGCCATGGCTACCCGGCAGGCCAGGGGATTGCCTCCGTAAGTTGACCCGTGCTCCCCAGGCTTAATGGTCAGCATGATTTCATCATCACATAACACAGCCGATACCTAGAAGGATAGAGGGCATTATAATAGGGTCTTCAGCCCCAGTGCTCCTTGCACATACAGGTCAAAGTGCTTGTGGATTGGGCCAAACATGAAGAGACCACGCCCCTGCACCCAGATAGGTTTTAGCCAATTCAGCAAATCTTCTGCATTTCAGAACGTGCTAACTACCTTCCAAAGACATGAAAGTCCACGAAAGAACTGCCAGAAATCACCCATTTCATTCTGAAACCCCCGTCCACACGTCCCTCTGTTTGACGGTCCTTTCCTCCAATCATAAATAGCACAAACCAGCTGAGCTCCCATGAATTCTCCAAGCAAAATGTCTAAACTGATTAAATTTCACTGTAAACTCTGAAGGACACAACCACCTGTTGGCCCTGGAATGCCTGCGCAGCAGACACCAGCTGAACCCAGGGCTCCATCGCTGGCTAATCTGCTTGTACAATTTTAGCACACAGGGATGGGGCAGGATGAAGCTTACAGGGTATAAGCCTCCAGAAAGGGCCTTTCCAAGGAGGACGATGTCAGGCCTGACATTTTCATGGTCAACAGCCAGCCACCTCCCAGTTCTCGCTAATCCCGTCTGTATTTCATCAGCGATGAAGAGAACCTAAAGGGAAAACAAATCTTTGTTAGTTATGCTGCCTGAGGACTCAAAACCAAGCCTAGTTTATCAGTGGTTCCACACACATTGGGAAGGAAGTCTCCCCAGGAGAGCCTCAGGTCAGCTGTGCTGGCCCCACGCTCCTCAGCGCACTCAGCCATGGCCTGGCCCACAGGTGGGTTTATCCCAGAGGTGCAGGGATAGCTAACAAATGCAGAGACAGTATTCCATAGGACCTTACCAGACTAGACCAGCAGGCCCAAGTGGGGAAGACAGATGTAACAGGGGTACAAGGCTTACTCTTGGGTTCAAAAAGCCAACTTCCAAAGTACAAAATTTGGGAGGAGGAGGAGGAGCAAACAGCAGGATGACTTGAAAGGCCTGGGGGTTTAGGGGTCAGAAAGCTCAGAACGAGTCAACAGCTTTTTGGTTCTTAAACTGCATCAGGCTCCTTGAGGCCAGGGTCTGGGGGAAGGGGGAAGCGGGACAGGGGTACCTTTGTGTCCTCAGAGTTCAGCACAGAGCCTGGCACAGCAGGCATTAATAATAGCTCACTGACTTGACTTAGTCTTATACTGCAGCTATATGGGCATTCCCCAATTGAGGGGCTCTCAACTTGCCCATGATTTATGACCAGCAAGGGAACTGCTGGGAGAAAGGCTATGGATGACACAGTCCCTTTTAACAAAGTTCCAGAACAGCCAGACCCCCAGAGCACCCTCACTCACTCATTCACTCACCAAGGCAAGTGGCAGTGGTGGCAGCAGCAGCACACGTACCTGCCCCAAAGCTGTCACGCTGCCCCTGCCTGTTACAGGCACTATTCAGACCCTCGGACTGCTGGTAGAGGGGCAGTGTCCCTCAGCTACCAACTGTCCTTAATCCCAAAGATCTCTGGATCCCAAGGAACCAGAGTCCTCCTTCTCCTGCAGCTTCACTGATGTTGTCTGTACAAAAGCCTACTAATGATCTACTTTATCTCAGGTGATAATCTCTGAGCCTTGTTTGCCTAGGAAGATCCCATAACTACACAGTGAAAGGGAAGCGGGAAGACAGAATCCCTTACCAAACAGAGGTTAGAAATTATCAGCAAAGTCAAATTTATAAGAATACAAGTCATTCCCTAACTGATAAAATGGTCAAAGTCATGTGAAAAAAGACATTTGACATCGCTACTGATTAGAGAAATGCATATCGCAACAACCCCGAGGCGCCACTTCACGCCTGCCACACACCGGTGAACAGGGCAAAGCAGGACAATGATACACGTTGGAAAAGACATGGGGAAATGAGGCCACTAACCCACGGCTGGTGGAGTCGTGAGCTGATCCACCACTCTAGAGAGCAACTCAGAACTCTACCCAAAAGGCCACCACACCCTGCACAGCCTCGACCCAGCACTGCTAGAGCTGCACCCCAAAGAGATCATCAAAAAGGGGAAGGACTCACACGTACAGAATGCTGATAGCAGCTCTTTTTGTGGCGGCCAAGAACCGGACATTGAGGGAATACCTGAATGAGCCACCAGGGAATGACTGAACAATTGTGGTATGTGAATACAATGGGATACTGCTGTTCCATAAGAAATGAGGAGTGGGCGAACTTCAGAAAAATCCAGAAAGACTTCTATGAACTGATGCTGAGTGAGGGGAGCAGAACCAGAACACTGGACACAGTAACAGCCACACTGTGCAATGACCAACTATGACAGACTTAGCTCTGTTCAGCAACACAATGATCCAACACGACTCAAAAGGCTCAGGGCAGGAAATGCTGCCCACACCCAGAGAAGGGATCCCTGAGTCTGCATGCAAACAGGGGCACATTATTTTCACTTTTTTGTTGCTTTTTCTTTCTCCTGGTTCTTCCCTTGTTTTGATTCTTCTGTCACAACACGATGTGGAAACGTGTTTAATGTGACTGTACGTGTATAATCTTTACCAGATTGCTTGCTGTCTTGGGGAAAGAGGAGGGAGAAAATTTTAGAACTCAAAATTTTATGAAAATGAATGCTGAAAATTATCCTTATATGTAACTGGGGGAAAAGTGCTATTAAGGGGAAAAACCCTCCAACAAAAGAGAGGAAGTTATTTTACATTTGTTTTTTAGAAAGAAAAAAGAAATTATCAACACACTAAGTGGGATTCTTTTGACCAAATGGCTCCACTAAAGATTCCCTTTTTTCTGCCAAACTTCTTTCCCGCCGTCCCAACAGTTTTGCTGAATAACAAGGTTCCCATTCCCCGCCCCCCGCCCCAGTATCCCCAAAAGATTTTCCAGGCCTCCTAGATGCTCGTTAATTAGGGAAGAGCTGAACACGCTGTGGTCTACGCCTGTAATAAAGGGCTGGGAGAGAAAGGTTAGTGGGGGGGGGGGGGGGGGGCGCATGCAGAATGGAGGGAAGCCCCACAGATGGCTATGGCAGAGAGTGAGATCAACCCAGCTTTTCTCACCCAGGAATGGCTGATCACACCCTCCCCTTTACGGTCAGGTCACAACCCCATTTTGGAGTTCTAAGATACTCAACTACTAGCGAAGCCAAGAAAGGAGAATGAGATACATTTATATAACTATCCTCTGATATGAAATTCTTTGTATTATACTCATAGGAAGGTTGTGGAACCCCAAGGACAGATAGGAAAGCTAGGTGGGGGAAGCGTGGTGAGCCCCCAGCCCCAAGCAGCTGCCTCCTGGAGCAGTCTGCCTTCCCCCCCCCCCCCCCCCGCTCCCCACCCCCATATCTGACTTGTCAGACCCCTCTCCCACCCAGGCACATGCAATCACCTTGTGCTCCTTTCTTCTCCTAACTAGCTCTCCTTCCTGAACAACTGACCATCCATCCTTCTGGTCCCCCAGGTTTGGGAGAGACCAGTCACTTTGTCTTTCTGAAGCGACTGTCCCTTCCCTAGTCGGTGCCAGCCAGCATTATTCAGGAATGAGCCCTGTGCCCAGCTGGTGTGCCTAGGGCCCATTCACCTACATAGACTATCCAGTTCTAATGTCACATCCTGACACTGGGAGGCCCACTACAAGAACACAAACCACAGGCACTGCCCCACACACTGTTAGCACTGAGAATCCAATGGATTAAATATCCCACAGAATCTGGACAAGACCTCAGAGGCCATCAAGTCCAGAAAGCCACAGTTTACCCTCTTTTCCAAGGGAATAACCACTGCATACAAATTCACAACAAAAGCAGAAATGTGGGGGCTTAGCCCCAGCCCATTAGTCCTAGCTCTAAGACCCTGATCAAGTCAATGACCTCCAGTGTCTCTCTCCCCAATCTGTAAAGTGAGGCTAAGAGATATCTGCTTTTCCTACCCCACAGGACAGAGGCTCAAACCAGAAAACAAATCCACATTTAAGAACCAGCTCCTGGGCTGGACTCTGGGGACACACAACAGAATTAGCCTTTTTCCTTACGAGCTCACACAACAAACACCTAGGCATTCGTAGAGTAAATGCAGCAATTAAACATAAAGTGGTCAGAGGCCTGGAAGAGACTGAATGTCCCTGAGCTGTGACAGGTGTAAGGCAATGCACTCCAAGCACTGAGGGAGGCCGGGGGGGTGGATGTCATGGGATGGATGCCGCAGGAGGCACAGCCACAGCCCCAATGGTCCCTCTATCATGTTCAGCTGCTGAACCAGAGAGAGCTGGATTCACATCCAGCTTCTAACACATCCTGGCTGCGAGGCCTTGGGCAAGTGAGTCAATGCTCCAGCTACGCTCTCAGACTCTGAAGGGCAGAACAGCCTACAATATGGGGCGTGGAAGGAGTTTCCTCACCCTGAATTCCAATGAAACCAAAGGGTGGATAAAGAAGCTGGGAGTTTTCTGCTCTAGCAAACACTTCTCCCTTCATGATTCTTCTGAGGCTTCCTTGTGCCCTCTGGCACTAACAGCACCAGCCATCTCTTATAGCTCACTCTCCTGTTCTTCAGGCCAAGAGCCCCAGCTCCTTTGGCCATGCTCTTCTGCCAGGGACTGCCCTCCTGGGGGTGCTCACCAGCACTGTCAACAAACTTCCTAAAACATGACCCCCCCACTGTGGGTCTGAGAAGAGCCAAAGACCTCCAGAATCACATCTCTCCTCTCAGTGGAGCCCAAGATCTTGGGGGCTGCCCTGGCTGCCAGAGCATAGGCACTTCCCCCGGGGCTGACTGGCTCCCACAATGTCTTGTCTAGACATGTGCCACGTCCATCCTTCACCACCCCCACCCCAGCTTGTACTTCCTCTGTAAAAGCTCAAACTGTTTTACCTTAAAGCAATCACAAGACAAACTTCCACCCGCTAACCCGGGGGCCATGTTCATAACCACAGGGTAGTGGGTTAGGGGAAGGGGTTATTCCGATCTTTACATCTCAAAAATAAGTCCCTCGGTCCACAGGGTTTCTGGGATAAAGCATTTCTCCTTCTGAGGCGAAGCTAATTGGTTAGAACAGGCTTGACAAAGAAGTCAAGGAAACAGCAAGATGACCCCCACCAATGCTCTCTCCTCCCTCAATCTTACAAAAGGTATGTCCTCCAACACCAATGTCTGCAACTGGGCCTGCGTTCAGCTCTGGGCCACAAGCAGCCCTGAAGAATCAAGGCGGCAGAAGGGGATGCCTTCAAATTCTCCAGAAGAGCCGTCTTCCTGAGGTCTTCCTGGAGCCAACCACCTCCCCCCACGAGGAGACCTACAGGCCTCACGCTGATCACAGTTCTGGCCCGACCTACAGGCCTCACACTGACCACACTTCTGGCCCAACCCACAGGCCCCACACTGACCACAGGTCTGGCCTGACCTACAGCCCCACATTGGCCCCACACTTGGCCCCAGCAAAGGAGGACTTCTGGTCCCCCCATCAGCATTCCTCACCTGGAACCTGGTGCAGAGCTCTCTCACTCCAGAGAGATAGCCCGGATCAGGGACGACAACACCAGCTTCCCCCTGAATGGGCTCCACCATGAAAGCAGCCACGTTGGGATCCTGGAGGGCACGCTAGCCCGAGGAAGGAAGAGAAAGGAAGAAGACTCATTACATGATCACTCTCTCTACTAAACCCTTACAGAAATGGCACCAGGTCCATCTTCCTGAGAACCTGGTGGTAAATCCAACACTCTCCATGGTTTCCCAAAGGACTTCAGAGAAATTCCTCTTCCTCTCTGATACTGGGTCAGATGGGTCCCTAATGCTCTCCACATACACCAGAAAACTTGGTTGTGATGGAATGTTACAAGGTCAATCTTTCTGCCTACAAATGGACGCTGATTCATCTGCCAGTCCCAATGGGACCTCCACAGGCCCTGCAAGCGGTCACCTTGCCCCTGAATTAGATTCTGCAGTACAGGTGCTGTCCGTGATTCCTGTAACACACGACCATCTAAAGCTCCTGACCCACAGTCATCAGCAGCATGTCCGTTCCTAACACACAAAGTCCTATGAGCACCTTGGTAAAGGTAAGTGAAGAAGAGCTTTGTTGTGCTGCTATCTGAAATGGCAGGGCTCAAGGCCCAACTCTCAGCTCCTAACTACCTGGCCAATAGTTTAGAGGTTTCACCTGAGGAGCTAGCCCTACCCAACCAGCCCTGTCTCTCCCCTAAAATAACATGAGCACTTTAGACTCCAAACACCTGGGACCCAGAAGTACCTCAAGGGCAGGCAGGTCATTGTACGGGATGATCTCAAAGCCAGGCATAAATGGCCCAAAGCCTTCATAACTTGATGGGTCGGTTGAACTTGAGATAGCAGATAATGTTCGGCCCCAGAAGTTTCCAGCTGCAAAGAAAAAAAGCAGAATTGATTTATTGCAACCAAATCCAACCCCCCACCCCCAAAAAAAAAATCCTAAAAAATTCAGGTAAAAAAATCCAAAGATTCGAATAAGGAATCTAGTAGCAAAAGACAATTAGATTCTGAAGATAATTCAGAGAACACATCCCACCAAATGTAAATTGTTCAAGGCACAGTTTTCTCATTTTTTCAAATGATTACAATCACCACAAGCTTCCTGAATGTCTGACAGCACGGAACACATTGCTCGAGATCCACTGCTCCTCTTTGCCCAGGCACAGCCGAGGCCCTCTGGACATCCCCAACCCTGCCCAGCACTGACAACGAAGCTCTGATCGTGGGGAGAATGATCAGAACAGCAGTCGCTCTTGACAAGGCGCTCATCCACTCAATCTAGCTGGCTCTTTGAGAAGGCATCAACTCACAGTTCTCCCTTCTGTCTGAATCAGAGAGGCGACTAAAAGATCCCATTATCCCTTCTGCTGCTACGTGTCTTTTAAGCCAGGGAAGCTCACCACAGACACTGACTCATCAATACATCTAAGAAGTCCAAGTGAACTAAGTCCATGGTTCTCTTGCTTTGCCTATCCTATTCAACATTATTTTCCAAAATCTCTCAAAATCCCATTTCTCAGACCTATGAAATACCACAATGCTCCCTCCAATTCAAAATCTCGATTTCTGTCTTTATTCCAAAAACCTTTAAAAATGGCTTCCGGGTAGATCTGAGAAGACTAGCACTTCCGAGACCATAAACTGCCCCTCAGGCCTCACCTTCACTGCCCTTCATTCTACTGCCAGGCTCCTGTTGAGCAAAGGCCAACAGCCAGCAAACTGGCCTCTTTGGCCTCTGTGCTCACTGACTCACCAGTTTCTTGCAAATCTTAGGTGAAAACAGTTTTGCACTTTTTATTAATACTGAAAAGACTGGATGCAGTCTGTAGGCACAAAAAACCAGCACACCAATTTTTTTAAAACAATAGATCATTACAATTTTATCAAGCAAAAAAAGTTTTTAAAAATTCTGTTAAAAGGATTTTTCTTTATTGAAAAATGCAATTCCAGTCATGATGATTCAGAGTGGGACATGAGGCCCATTTCAAACTTTATAAAGAGTCTACACATCCTAAACCAAGCACAACTGAATCCAGACTTACCATCAGAATCGATCTGGACTTCACAGTGAAAAGTCTGAAAAACCAAACACCTAATATTTGAACACTGATAAATAGTTGATAAATAATCTCACAAGTCAAACTAAGTAATTAATTGCTGGCTTTTCCAAACAAGAGAAAATTTTGTCAATGGCATCTAGTAATTGCCACGAAAACAGCCAAGGAAATTCAGCCCTGGGAAGAGTGTGGCGTGGGCCTCTCAACGACCTTGACAAAAACATGGGGAAATCTTGAACCACAGGGTTCTAAGACACAGTTTATTCTGAAGATAACAGGCCAGACTTCGACTGAGCCGGTCACTCTAAGCTCAATGCTACACTGACCCACACAAGGCCTCACCTACGCACCCACCAGCTTCTTGCTGCTACTGGAAAAGCCAGGGTCATTCGACGCCTCGTTTTAGAGAATTGACAAGATTACACAACAACGTAGCTAATTATTGATTTCTTCCAAAGTTATGCCTCTAATAAAAATTAGAATTAGGTTCTAATAAAAAACTTTAGTCATAATAAAAATTATTCAGTCACCCATTTCAGGCAGAGAACTTAGGAAACTTTCTCTCTTGAAGTGAAATGGCTTGTAAAATATATTTATTTGAAAATCTCTATTTTATGGTCGTATATGAGACAGACAGCATCTAGGATAGTCCCACAATTACCTGGTAATGAGGAGGAATTTACCAGATTACATCATGTATAAAAAAGATACTTTCGATTTCTGAAAATCACTTGTACCCAACCATGGTAATCAAGACTGAGCTTTACATACCTGCAAAAATAATCTTTGCCTTGTACTTCTGAATGCCTTTCACATTGTATGCCCATTTTCGAGCTAATTTGCAGGCAGTTTCTCCAGCTTCCACTCCTTTCCATAGGTTAAAAAAAAAGATTTTCATTAAGTTCTCATGAATCCAGGCAAAAACTAAAAATAACTTTCTCAACCTAAAACTCTGCTCCATCTCCTTGGGTAGTCAACAAAGCACACCTCTCCCCATTTCAGGCTTTACCTGTATTCATCGGCAGAACTTTGTTGTAGTTGAACAACTTCGTGATATACTCCTCATATTCACCGAGCACATTGTTATAGAAAGCTCTAGAAGTTAAGGCTAATTTATCAACTTGACTTTTCAGGGCATCCACAATTTTGGGGTGGCAATGGCCTTGGTTCACAGCACTGTAGGCACTCAGGAAGTCAAAATATTTTCTGCCTTCCACATCCCATACATAAATGCCTAGAACAGGAAGATTATTTCATAAGGTTACCAGAAAGTGTGGAACCCCCAATCAGGGCACTATGCACGTTCTTCACAGGAGGTACCGAGTTCAGTTTTAGCTAGACTGGAGCCTAGAACCTGTGAGAAATTTTTCTATCAAACTCAAACACACAAATCAATGAGGAGGAAATAAAACCAGGCGGCTCGCTGATGAAGGACATCACTTTCTGACCTGGCGTTAATAAAATGACGAAACGCCAAGTGCAGGGACCGAGCAGTGTTACTGGCACACCCACGGATATGGAGACAAAAACGCTTCTCTTTTCACATAACAGACGCGCTCTGGAGAAGATGCTGGCATCTTTATCTTATAAACAGGCCGAGGCTGTGTCGTAACCCTGGCCTTTCCCTAGCCAGGGGGAGGATAAAGTTTGAGCACAGAATGCTGGTGGGGGGGTAGGGCCCTCAAGGTGTCAGGGAAATGGGAGATGCCAGAGCCAGAGGAAACACAAACCTGACCCCAGGAAGGAGCAATGGGACAAATACAACAGGGCACTGTCAATTGTTCATTCCCTAGCAATGTCCATGTCCGTGTAATGGGAGCTCCTGGCTACAGTCCTACTTTGACATAAAACGGCAGAAGGATGAGCTGGATTAGAGGGAACAAAACCTAGCTTTAACCTGCAGCCCAAAGTCCTGAGATGGAACCTTCTGTGATTAGGATGAAGTGGCCAAGGTCCTAAGGCCATTTTCACCCAGACCACCAGCATCAACACCTGGAATTCTCCCTTAGCTGTCCCACCCAAAGGGAAGCCACGGTGCTGAGACCAGGATTAATCGGAAATGTACCTTTTCCTCTTTCCAGGGCTACAGGTAAAGGATGGTAGTTGTGGGCACCATACTTAGCTTCTCGTTCATAGATCTGCTCTGAGGACGGAGGGCCCTGGACGGTTCTTTTGGTTGCAACTGATGCAGCTGAAGTCACCGAGGAGTGGACACCCCGACGAAGCAGAGCGAGGGTTTGCAAGTTTGCGAGTTTGGAAAACATTTTCTATTTTGGAAGAATCAGAGCTCCTATGGAGAAAAGAAGATCTTAATGGCCACTGGCCTGCCACTATATACCTAAGAATCTGTTATGGAACTCTACTGCTGTGTGACATTAGTACAATCCCAAAATCCTGCTTGGAGGAATAAGAGGGAGGGTTAAAGAGGAAGGAAGGGGAGGGTGAGAAGGGAGGAGAGGAGGGGGAGGGGGAGGAGGAAGAGCCCCTTGGAAGATCCAGAACTTCAAATAACAAAGAAAGAACCTGCTCTATGAAAATCTACTCCATTCCACCAAACACAGAGAGACGGATGCACACTGAACAAAGAAAGGCCTACACACAATAATCAGGTTGGAAAAGCTCTTTGAAGTTTGTACTAAATACGAGAACAATGACATTTTCACAAAGAATGGCTTGCTGATATTCCAAGTTAAGCCAGGTACAACGCCAATTAATTAAGATGAACTATCATCTAACCAGTGCCCAAAGTCAAGGGGCAACATGCTATTAAGTGTTATTTGTAATAGGTGTCCAAAGCAGGGCAATCACATGATCAAAGACTCATTTAGAGCTAGTTCATAAAGCGGGAGGATAATAAGCATTACCCAACATCTACTGTGCGCCAGGCACTGGGCTAAGCACATCTGATAAGTGAAGCTAAGTGGGCCACGTGTGGTCCCCTACACACACACACACACACACACACACACACACACACACACTCACTCTCTTTCTCTGTCTCTCTCTCTCTCTCTCTCCCTAACAGGTGTGCACCTGTCCCTCCAGGACCCCTCCTGAAAGCTCTTCCTTCACCAGCTGCCCTCCCTGACGCTGGGTACACCCTTGGCTCTCTGGCACACATTCTTCCTCCATCTCCACTGGCCTCTCTGGGGCCCCTCACATACAACATGCTGCCTCCAGGTCAGGGCACAGGCCCTCTGGCCCCAGGCCTGGCTTCTCCCCCTCTTACCTGGCTGTCCTTACAATCACCTCCCCCTCAGCTGCTGGAGGCTCCTGTGAGACCATAGTCCCTTTTTAGCTGCATATACAGTTATTTGCGTGTTCCAGAGAGAACGCAGGAAGAGGAATCTTGCCTTTCTTTAAAAAACATTAGGACACCTCATCAATTCTTAATAAATGCATAATGAATGAATCAGGAGATTGGGCTTAATTTCGTACTCTGTTCTTTACTATCTTGCCAGGTCTCAGTTTCCTTTCTCTGTTAAAGTCAAATAGTAGAACCAGAGCCTCTGGCTGTAAGGCAGATCCCTTCGCTGCCTACCCCACAGGGCTCCTGGGTACAGGACCGATAAAGTCTGATGCCAGTGGGAGCCATTAGCACCTCAATTCACTTAAGAGGCTTACCTGCAGGAGTCTTAGGCCAACGTTATTTACATCATTAGATTAAATGCATTAGGGCAGGAACAGAAACCAGTGTTGGGTGCTGGCTTTGAAAAGCCAGAAGAGAAACAAGCCAGAATTTTAAACAATTCCCACCCCCAAACAGTGCCTCCTTGGGCCAATAATGTTCCCTGACACCCAAATCTTTCTTACAAACACAAAAGGAAGTAGGGAAAAAACCATCCCAGGCAAATTTCTTTAGAATTTTCATAAAAGGCTGAATCATCCTGACTTCATGTGCAAGGCTCTAATTTCATTCAGTACTCAGCCTGAGGGTCCATTCACTTCCCAGAAATAGAAACCACAGGCCCTCTATGTCTTACTAAGCAATCTTTGTGACCTGGGTGCTAACCTTCTGGGAACACCCCCTTCCCAAATTATCCAGGCTTGGAACTCTCCCCCAACCACAGATGTGCGATCTTCCCTGATCTTAGTCCCCTCTGTAAAGTCCTTGGACAAGACCCCAGCTTCCTCTCCATAGCCTGGAAGCAGGCAGGAAAACTTAAAAACTTTGAAGACCAAATTCGTAAATCATTCTAAAACACAGTCAACATTCACCAACATCCCAAATGAGGGCTGCATCTACCCCGCTCTCTGTCAAACATTAGCTTATTTGGGGGCCACCCCAAGGGCTCTGGAAAACTGGTCTTCCAGTGACACGAGTGCAGACTCCCTGTGTGTCAGAGGCAGGAGCACCAGCTACAAAGCCAAAGCCATTGGCTCCAGGGAGCCGGCCTCCCCCACACCCTCACCACACCCCCACAGCTGGCTGGGGCTGAACCCCACAGGCCTCTGCCCCCTTTACAATGACATCTGACATCCCCACTCTCAGACTGATTTCAACATACTACTATCTCCCCGAGTGTGATTCATTTGGGGCTTTAAACCTGAAAATGACTGTCCAGCCCCCTCCGTAAAAACATCGGCAAAGCCGGAGAGCTGTCTGGCACAAAGGAGACGGGTTGGGCTAAGGCCCAGGCTTCCAGCCCAACTCCTCCGGTATCACTGAGGCGCCTCACTAGCCCCGGGGAAGAAGAAAAGGCAAAAGCGGCTCCGGAGCCCCAGGATCAGAGGCCTGTCACCCGCTCGTTATCTTGCAGAGACTTAAAGGGCATCCATAACAGGACAGAAGACCCAGCCCAAGGTGCAGACAAAGGCGGCCATCCTCGAAGCCGGGCCCAACTTGGGCTCTTCCCCCACCTCCCAAGGAGGGTTGACTCAAGGGTGGGAACGTGTGGCCTTCTAAGTCCTTGGGGACGGACTTTTGACTGGGAATCCTTCTATTAAGGAGATTTGTTCTGGGAGGTTTGGATTCGGCCAAGGGGCTGAACTTGAGGCCCCAGAGGGCCCACGTGGCCTGGTTTAACCAAAGTGACTATTAAGCACCGAGAGATGCTTCGGAGTCCAGGAGAGCAGGGCGGCTCCCAAGGACGCTGGCTCGGCTTTCATCCATCCGGACCCGAGAGGGAGAGCCCCCCCCCCCCGGGGAAGCCCGGGGAGACGGGGCGGACCTTCTCCCGGGCTCCGCCGGGCAGCGCCAGGGACACTGGGGCAGGTGAGAAGGCAGAAGGCTAGGTCCCGGGGAGACTGAGGCAGGCTCTCACTTCGGTGCGGGCGGGGCACCGGGGGCCCGCGGAACCAGCTGCCCTCGGGGGCCCGGATCGGGGCAAGGGGCCGGAGCCGGACCCGGGGAGGATCTGCCTCCAAGAGGGGCCCGAGGTGACACGGGGCGGGGGCGGGGGGAAGCACGGACGGACGGACACACAGACGGCCCCGAGGGCCTGGGAACCAGAGGGCGAGCGCCCCGCCCCCCTCTACCTCTCCCAGTCTCTGGGCCTCCGCTCGCGGCCCGAGCGTGCCCCGGAGCCCCCGGGCCTGGGTTCCAGTCCTCCGCGATCGGCCCGGCGGTGCCCGGGGCGAGGCCTCGGGGCGAGGCCCGAGGGAGGGGCGGAGGCCCCGCAGACCCGCGGGGGGACTGCCCCTACAGCAGGCGCCGCTCCGCGCTCGGGGCCCGCCCTCCCGGGCCCGCGGGCCGCAGCCTCTGCTCCGGCCGGGCCCGTACCTGACGGCGGCTGCTGACGGGCGGAGGCAAAGGCGGAGGCGACACGCGGCACCGGGGTCGACGACGACAGAGCGGCCGCGGCGACGTCACGGCCGCCCTATAGCGCCGGCCTGGCCCGGCCCGGCCCCGCCTCCGGCGCACGCCCTCGCCGCCCATTGGTGGCTATTCGAGATCTCGGCCAATCGCGGATCCCAGCCCCGCATCGCTCCGCCCCTTCTGGGGCCGCCGCCGCGCCAGCATCCTCTGGGTCCTAGCGTCCAGCCTTCCCGGACGCTCCCTGCATCCACGGGAGCGTGGCGGCCTGGGAGGTGTGAGCTCTAGGGCCAGGAGACCTGAGTTCTAGCGCTACTGCCTCTGGCGCTTGCTCTCCCTGGACCCCGCCCCACCTCGGCCTTTGAGGGCGCAGCTTCCCTGCGATCTATACCGGGGGAGAGGAGAGAGGAAAAGAAGAACTAGAGCAAACTTTCCCGAGGAGGGGGCGCCACTGCCCGGATCCGGGCCTCAGTTTACTCCCTTGGAGAAAGCGGGTCCCAGCCAGGCTCCAGCCTCCCCCTCTGTTGTTTGCACGTTAGCTCCCCCCGGCCTCAGACTGCGAACCCCCTCCTCTAGGGCGAGGCCTGAGTGTGGCCCCGGGAGTCCCGGGAGCTTAGCACGGAGGGCATCCGGCACACAGCAGGGGTTTAATGAATGCTTCTTGGGCACGTACGGACGCGGCTCCACACAATGACCGCGTGTCCTTGGGCACCTCCCCCTTCGTGTTGAGGAGAGGGGAGGGAGAAAAGGAAGGACACAAGCACGCATTAAGCGCCCACTGTGTGCCAAACATGACCCCTATGTTACAGCTGACGAAACTGAGGCAGGCAGCGGGAAGTGACCACACAGATACTAACAGTACAGCTGGATTTGAGGCCGGGTGTTCCTACCCCGAGGCCGAGGTGGACCCCCTGCACTCCGCCCCAGGGAAAGGGGGTATCTTGGTCGCTTTGTGACCTTCACGCTTTAAGGGAAGGTCAGCGATATCGTTTGCAGCAGTGGGAAGGGACCTTGGACTTGTATGGTCCTCCACCTTCCCTCCCAAGTCTTGCAGATGAGGAAACTGAGGCTGAGAGGGGAAGACTGGGGGGGGGGGGTAGCCAAGGTAAACGCTCAGCTTATGAGCCCCCACTGGTGTGACCACTCCAGTTACTTCAGGTCTATAAAGGGAATGACACTCATCGCTCTTTCACAGGGCAATGGAGACCTTGAAATCACTGTAGTTTTCTACAACGGGAGGCATAATGCCAGCTCTGACCCTCACTGTGACCTGTGTGACCTCAGACTAATCACTTAATCTGTCTAGCTCACAGTTCACTGCTCTGTAAAATAAGAGAGTTGGACTCTGTGGCCTGGAAGAAATCTCTCAGCCCCCTGGGCAATCCTGTGATTATTCTGTGGTTTCATTCCTGGTCATCCAAAGCAAACACTGGAGAGGAGGGAGCTTACAGTGTGTACCTGAACTGACCTTACAGCCCCCATCTCAGCGGCTCTGTGGGTGGCCATTGGCCAGCCGAGGAGCAGGGCCAATGTTGGGGGTCTCACAGACTCTTTCAAAGTGCTTCTGATCATCCCAATATGTGCTGGCATCATTCCAGCCCAGCAAAAGGAAAGATTGTGGGGTCAAAAATCAAGAGATGAGTAGTAGCTAGGCTTCCTGTCTAAACAAAGGATGTCAGACATTATCCACATTCAGGAAGGTGTTAAAAGACTGGGTAGATTTCAAGGTTACTTTAATGGTAAGTCTAGGAGCCAAAGGCAAGGACTCACAAAAGAATTTCTGTGATCCTCAGTTTCCCCATCTGCAAAAAATGACGATTTTGGATTAGGTGGTAACTCAGATTCCCCCCAGCTTCCACCTTATTATACATTCTCAAGGTCCTTCCAGCTCTAACCATCTCTGGTTCTATTCTGCCCCCTCCATCCCCAACCCAATCCTTTTTCAAAATTTGGACCTTGTGGGGTATAGAAATCCATCTTGCCCTACTAGAAAGTTGAGGGGGATGAAGAAGGATATAAGAGAGAGCAGATTGGGGGAGGGGGTATCTAGTAGGCTTGGTATCTCTGGGTAGGGGGTAGGGGAAAGAGGGGAGAAAATCTGTAACTTAAGATCTTGTGGAAATGAATGTTGAAAACTAAAAATAAATGAATAAATTGGAAAAAAAAATTTTAATTTGGACCTCAGCTCAGGGCTAATGAGGTAAGCCAAAGGCTTAGTTCCAGTGTGAATCAAAGGGGGGGGGGGCCCTCGGGAAGAGTCCTTCTGTTATCATAATGTTAGTATCATAATTATCATCACTGAGTATTTGTTTGAAAGGCACCTTGGTAATGAAGGCCAATTACCTCATTTTATTGAGGGGAGTATAGAGATGTTGTCATGGACACATGATGGGGCTGGAGATATTTTACCCAGAGTTCTCCAAGTTATTAGGGTTTCTGACCTTGGGAGAATTTCTTTCCACTCAGAAGCTTCTTGGCCAAGACAAAGAAAGAGGGAGGACTAAGTTTCTCAGTGGGACCTCCTGGCATAAGAGAGATGTCTCAGCTTGAAGGACAAAGGGGAGAGAAAGACAGAACTGGCTGGTGCTGGGGATTTGCCCCTCATGGAGCCAGCAGCTTCAGGAGTGGCTGAGATGTTGAGCATCCAGTCCAAAGCACCATTCTGTCCCCTGTTCTCCTGGAACGCTCCATTCATTAACCTATCACTTCTATCTGCATTCTTCTCCAGTTGGGGGGAGGGAAGGAGAGGTTCACTTAATGATCCCCACCCTTCACCTGCACAGCCATCGCTGCCCACAACCAGAAGCCCACTCCTCTAAATGCTTGGGTGCCTCAGCTAGTGTCCGGCACAGTGGACAGCACATTGGACTTGGAGGCAGGAGGCCATGGATTCAGATGTGACCTCAGCTACAACTTGTATTAACCTAGGTAGCCCAGTAGGTAGAGCATTGGGTCTGGAGTCAGGAAGCCCTGAGTCTTTATTTCACTCTCCAGGCAGCAGAGAAGAGTGAGCCGCCCCAGTCTGGGCATCGGGGTGGGCATGGACCAGCTAAGGCGAGGCTGCACCAGCCAGGAGGAGATTCCTGGCTAGGGCAGGCGTGTCTGGGCAGTAACTGAGTGGGCAGCCAAGATCCAGGAGAGAATGGGGTGTTTTTAACATAGAAACAAGTTGGAACGCCTTCAGGCTCCCAATGAGAGCCCTTTAACTCAGAGAAGACATTTCTGTCCAAAGCAGGGAGAAATGGCTGAGAAGGAACTTTGGGGCCTTATCTTTCCTGGGTTATCAGGTCCCCTCAAGGCAGGCAGGGGCGGGGCCATGTTTTATGGCTCCTGGGCCAACAGTCATTTTTAAGTCTCACTCAGCCTTGGCAGTAAGACCTTGACCCCCCAACTTCGGGCTTTCAATGGGAACCAAAGCAGTCCTTGGACACATGACATGGGTGAAGGCTGGAAACCCAAAGAAGGGTCGAAGGTCAGACAGCTTTCCATGTCGGTCTGCTCAAAGGCTTTCATGAATGACAAAAACCGTGATGGCTGAGCCTCGGCCTCCAAGCAGAGTGACACTGTTTGAACCAGGGAGAAGAGCAGTATTAAAATTCATTTCTGGTTTTCTTCTCTTCTCTCCTCTTCTCTTCTTCCTCCTCCTCCTCCTCCTCCTTCTTCTTTCTCCTCTCCCCTTCTCTCCTCTCTCATTGTCTCTCCCTCTCTCTCCCTCCCTCTGTCTCTCTCTATCTCTGTCTCTATCTGTCTATCTCTCTCTCTGTCTCTGTCTGTCTTACTCTCTCTGTCTCTCTGTCTCTTTCTCTCACTTTCTCCCCCCTCCCCCACCTCCTCCTTTTTCTTCCCAGGACAAGGCTAGAAAGCACTTCCTGGAAAGTTCCAGGAAAGCTCAGAACTTCATTTACCAACAAAGTTTTCCAAAGTCTAAGGAGGATGGGGCTATGTCAGGTGTCGGAGGATCCTTGATACATTTGTACCTCATTCAACGTGAGCATTGAATAAAAGTCTTTTAAAATTAACCATGCCCACCAATTTTGTAGGCTGCTCTCACAAGACAATGACCCAAGACAATTCCAAAGGACTCATGATGGAAGCTGCTTTCTACCTTCAGAGAAAGAAGTGAGAAACTCCAAGTGTAAATGCAATCAGATTTGGTTTTCTACTTTCTTTTTTTTTTTTTTTTTTTTGCTTTTTGGAGGGAAATTGGGGTTAAGTGACTTGCCCAAGGTCACATGGCTAGTTTTTGTGTTAAGTGTCTGAGGCTGGATTTGAACTCAGGTCCTCCTGACTCCAGGGCCAGTGCTCTGTTCATTGCACCACCCAGCCGCCCCACTACTTTCTTTTTCTTGCCTTTTTTCCATTTCTCTTTTTCCTTTCAGAACATGGCTAATGTGGAAATATGTTTGCATGACTTCCTATATATAATGAGCGTCATATTTCTTGCCTTCTCAGTGGAAAGAAGGGTGGAAAGAGGGAAAGAATTTATAAGTGAAAATACAAATTGTAAATGAATTGTGCACACGCTGTCCACTATTCAGGCGCAGTTACCCACATGTGGGTAATTCAAGCCTCCTCCTTCCTCCTTCTACCTTCTACCTTCCACCTTCCTCCTTCTACCTTCTACCTTCCTCCTTCTACCTTCTACCTTCTACCTTCCTCCTTCTACCTTCCTCCTGCTGCCTAATGGGGTTGTTTAGTAGAGTATTTCCCTAAATTTCATAGGTTAGAAACAGGAGCTAAAACTTGATTTCGACCAATTAGGAACTTACCATTTTTGGTTACGAAAAAAAAAAAAGAGAATGAAACTAGTAACTAAAATTAGACTTGGGAATTTCCTTGGGTCTCAGTGATCCCAACTACCCATGTCCTCTCAAGCCTGTTAAGTCAAAAGCTCCATCCTTCTGGAATACTTAAGAGATTCCGTGTGTCCTTGAACTTTCACAAAATTCCTGAGGAGGGAGTGTGAGGAGCATCTGGAGGGAGGAGTCCCAGGCAAAAAGCAATAGCACCTCCTTCTTCTCCAGTATACGAAAGTCTTTCTTTTTTTTTAATTTATTGACTTGTTTATTTACTTTTAGTTTACAAGATTCAGCTACAGAATCACTTGAGTTTCAGATTTTCTCCTCTCCCTTCTCCTCACCCACCCCCCATGGTGGCGTAAAATCATGTATGGGATCTGCAAACACTTTCACATTGTACAATAGTCTGGTTGCATAGAAGCATTGTAACCAATGGAGTGAATAATGGGGGGAAAAAAAGAAAGAAAGAAAGAAAAGAAACAAGACCAAACATGGAAAAGAACAATGGCATGTGTTGCTTCGATCTCCATTTAAACTCTGGTCTTTCTAGCTCTTTGTCTGAGTGTAAGTATCTCCTTCCATTCTGAGACTTGTAGAACTGTCTTTTAACTGTGTGTTGCTGAGAAGAGTCCAGTTTATCAAGGTTGGTTGTCAACACATATGATGTATCTGTGACTGTGCACAACTTCTCACTTAGCATCAATTCATATAAGCCTCTCCAGGTAATTATGAAGTCCATCTCCTTCCCATTTCTTATAGCACAATACTATTCCATTGCATTCATATACCATAACTTGTTCAGCCATTCCCAATTGATGGGCATCCCCTAAGTTTCCAGTTTTTTGCCACCACAAAGAGAGCTGCAATAAATATTTTTGTACATATGGGTCCTTTTCCCACTTTTGTGATCTCTTTGGGATACAACCCCAAAAGTGGTATTACTGGGTCAAAAAGGTATGCAATTATTTATAGCCCTTTGGGCATAGTTCCAGATTGCCCTCCAGAATGGTTGTATCAATTCACAGCTCCACCAACAATGCATTAGAGTTTCGATTTTTCCACATCCTCTCCAGCACTTGTCATTTTCCTGTTTTGTCATCTTAGCCAATCTGACTGGTGAGATATGGCAGTACACACAATTCTTAATCCCAGGCTGCCCAAGTAGAACCCACAGTCCCTCCATTCTTGGTCCCTATCCAGCTCCTCCTGGCTCCTCCCATGGCCTGCTCCTTTTCCTTAAGAGGTATTGAAGCTCAAGGCCTCCTTGAGACCTGACCAGCTGGAGATACAAGTGTAGGTCATCGATGTGGCTGATTAATTGTTCATCTGAGCACAAAAGGCTTCGTCCAGTTTTCTTGGGGCTTCTGAACATCAAGTGACAGCATAACCATGACCCAGTGGGGTGTCTTTACTGAATATCCCAGTCAGAGAATGTTTTCTGCCATAGCTGAATAAATCTCCTTTTGATAACTGTTGAATGACCTATGAATATCTCATTCTGTTCCAATATCTGACCTAAACTACCAGGGGATTTGTCCAAACTAGACTCAGCCCACATCAGACTACCTTAGAAGACCATGAGCTCCACATTCTTCATTTTTTTTAAAATAGCATTTTTACCAATTATTCATAAAGACGATTTTTAACATTCATTTTTACAAAATTTTGAGTTCCAAATATTTATCCCTCCCTTCCCCTCTTCCTAAAGTGGTAAGCAATTTGATAAGGGTTATATATGTGCAATCATGTAAAACATTCCCACATTAGTCATGTTGTGAAAAAGAAACTGACCAAAAGTGGGAAAAGACATAGAAAATGAAGAAAGTGAAAATTGTCTGTTTCGATTTGTATTCAAAGTCCATGGGTTCTTTCTCTGGATGTGGATGGAATTTTTCTTTGTGAGTTCTGTGGAAATGCTTGCAGAATTTATTGTTTTGCTGAGAGGAATTAAGTCAATTCACAGTTAAGTCAATCACTGACCAAAGTAGTTCTAGTTAAATGGAAATTAAATGGGCCATCCCTTTACTCACTTTTTAAAGAGGCCTATACAGTGAATGGGCATTACCTCACTCCAAGTGAGTACCTGAAAAGTCCTTAGCCTAAAAGGACTGGGGTCTCCCACTGCTTCCAGGGCCATGTCCAGTCATCCTGATGAATATCTGGCCACTGGACCCAGGTGGCTCTGGAGGAGAAAGTGAGGCTAGTGACCTTGCACAGCCCTCACTCACTCAAATCAAAGTCAACTGCAAGTTGTGTCATGAGCTCCCTGATGCCATGGTCCTCTTGGAAAAAGAAGGACAAACACAACAATTGAACACTGTGGCTGTTACTGTGTACAATGTTCTCCTGGTTCTGCTCACTTCACTCAGCATCAGTTCATGTTAGTCTTTCCAGGTTTTTCTGAAATCTGCCTGCTCATCATTTCTTGTAGCACAACAGTATTCCATTACATTCATATACTACAGCTTGTTCAGCCATTCCCCAAGTGATGGGCATCCCCTCAATTTCCAGTTCTTGGCCACCACAAAAAGAGCTGCTATAATACTTTTATATATGTAGGTCCTTTCCCCTTTTTAATGATCTCTTTGGGATACAGCCCTACCAGTGCTGGATCAAAGGGTTGCCATTTGGGCTTCTTTCCAAATCTGAGCTTCCGAATTCTTGAGGGTCTTCAAGTAGGGGCTGAATGACTGGTTGTTGGGAACAACATCAAAAAGATCACTTTCATGGTTTGGACTAGAGAGTGACCATCCTCCCAATTCAGGATCACCAAACTGGAGAATGGCCCAACCCTCAGAAGCCCCTCCCCCACAGTAGATCTGATAATACTTTTTCTATCTTCTCCTGGAAGTCCTGAGAGAGAGGGGATGAATGACCCCTGGGACATCTCCTGTCCTACCCAGATACTCTTTTTTTTTTTTTTTTTTTTTTTTTTTGCCAGAGCAAAGGACTTTATTATGATTGCACCCTCCCTCCCCACTCAATCATGAGGAAAGCTTCTGAGCATCACTGCTGCTGTGGCTTTGAGTGTAAGGGGGTGGAGAGAGCAGGTGACTGGCTGGCCCCCTGCCCCCACAGCTTCATTTGCATCTCAGCTAGTCTGAGTAAAGACCTTTTTTCAGCCTCTTCCTAGGGCTTGAGAGCAGGGGAAACTTTCCAGGAACCTGGATGGGGCTGTGGCAAAAATTTAGAGACAGTCGACCTGAGACTCTGTGATTGAATGGAAGAGAAATATCTCCAGTGGCGCCTTCCTTCCCCTCCCCCCAGCCTCCAGTGTGCTATTGTGGCACCTTCCAGGAGGGTTCTTGGGAGGTTTTCCCATCCCCCAACACCCTGGCCAGGGTTATTTACTGTGTTGCTCACAGCCGCCGTATTCACCCAGGGTCCCTTGGTGGTAACTGGGTCTCCAAGCTCTTCCCTCTGCAAGTTACTCTGAGGTCTCTGAGATTTCCCTGGAGTCTATTGGAGGATCTCTAGGAGAAGGGGCAGCAGGAAGGAGGCAGGTTTTGCAATTAGAGGACCTCTGATCAAGTTGGATTGTTCCCACCGATATGACCTCAGTCCAGCCTCAGGGTCGTCACCAGTAAAATGAGGGTCTCTGCCGACATCTTGGCATCTCCCCTCATAAACTGGAAGCTCCTTCTGGGCAGGGACTGTTTTTTGCCTCTGTATCCCCAGTGCTTAGCACAGGACCTAGGCACAGCCTACCCAGATATTCTGACAAGATTATCTTTGGAGAAACATTCCCACTGGAACAACCTGATGCTTGGCAGGACATCCTGTCTCCCAAATAATTACTCAACCTCTCAAACTAGGAAAATGGGTAATCGGCCTCCCCTGATGGGCTCCTTTGGCCAACTGTGATGTCCACCCTAAGGCTGTGTAAAACCACCATCTGTAACTGTGTCCCAAACGGTAATCTGTCATAAGCTAAATAATCTTTATTTCTTCCAGCTTCACCTGCTGATTCATTGACTCCAGTCAAATGGACCAGAGTGGGAGATATTACTCCCCAAGAGGATCTTGGGACCTCTGGGTTGAGGAATTCCCCATCTGTCTTTAGAGATTGTTTACAGTTGTCTAATGCCCTCCTTTGAGGGAAGAAGCAACAGAAGAACAGACCAGGGAAAGGACCAGGTACCACTGGCTAACTGACTGAACCCAGCTGCTCTGATGTCAAATGACCCTATCAATTGATAACCATTTATTAAGCTTCTACTGCTATCACTGCTTGGGCCGACACATGCCCCACTGTGTGCTGAGTGCTTTATGGTTATTTCATTTTATTTTCACAACAATCCTGTGAGGTCGGTGCTATTATTACCACCTTTCTAGAGATGAGGAAACAGAGATACAGTGACTTGCCCAGTGTCATGCAGCCTGTAACTGTCTGGAATCAGCTTTCAACCCTGGTCTTCCTGACTAGAGGACCAGCCCTCTATCCACTTCACCACCCAGTAGCCTCTGGAAGAGGAGGGGGTGGGTGGCTGGGAGGGACAGCCTCTTCCCCCAACCCCTGGGTAAGCAAGACCCAGCACAAAAACCCTGGTTTGGGGTGGGGGGCAGGGAGAGGGAGAACGGACCAACAGGTGAGGAATGAGAGAAACTCAACTGTTTCCCACTTTCTCCTGTGGCCAGCACTGCCCACAGAGGGGAAAAAGCTTAGTCCAGGCTCTCTTTTTAGCTTGACGGTGCTTGATACATACTTGTCAAATTCAATTCATTTCAACTTAACTCAATGTCATGCACATATGTTTTAACAGATGTATGAAATAACTCAGATTATAGGGGGGCTGGCTTTGGAGGCAAATCCTGACTCGGGTACTACCTGTGCCACCAGGGGCCATTTACTTCTCTGTCCTCAGTAAAATCCTCCGTAAAATAAGGGGGGTGACTGAGAGGTGGTCTTGGAACTCCCTCCCTCATCTCCATCTCTGAATTCTTAATCTTTCTCTCCCTACAACTTTCCATCCAATTAGCCAGTCCACAAGTATTTATTTGTTTATTTGTTGCTTTTTTTGGAGGGGGGAAGGCAGGGCAATTGGGGTTAAGTGATTTGCCCAAGGTCACACAGCTAGTAAGTGTTAAGTCTCTGGGGCCTAATTTGAACTCAGGTCCTCCTGATTCCAGGGCTGGTGCTCTATTCACTGTGTCACCAAGCCAACCCCAAGTCCACAAGTATTTAAATGGCCAACCTTGTGCCAGGCACTGTCCCAGGTGCTGGAAATACAAAGACAAATGAAACCATCCCTTCCCTCAAGGACTTTACATTCTATCAGGAAAGATAAATCTATAACTAAGGTAAACTGGGAGGGGACAAGGACATCTGTACCTAAAAAGTGCTTGAGCTGAGTTCAGAAGGGAGCAAAGTATTCTAAGAAGTGAGATGGGAGTGCATTCGAAGCATGAAGAACAAACAGCCTAGGCAAAGGCACAGAGGTGGGAGATGGGACAGCATGTAGTGATTCTCAGGAATAATATAAAGATCAGGTTTTGTGCAGGAATTTTTTTTTAATAGCCTATTGCATAAACCTGGTCTCCTGCTTCCCAGGATTGATAAATAATTGATTTGGATCATATAGCATTTTGAATCCTGCTACCATTTTACAATTGAGAAAACAGGCTTCCAAGAGAGGGACTGACTGCATTATATTCATAGAGTTGTTACTAGAGGGGACCTCAGATCATCTAATCCAATCCTCTATTTTTATAAGGAAAATTGGTCCCTTAATTAAACCACCCAGGGTCAGAGGGCCAGTTGCCTGGACGCCAAGTCTGGTCTTCTTTCAGTTTAACCACATTGCTTGGTTTTGGAAAAGTAACCAAAACTTTAAAATAGGTTTGATATTTAGCCTGGTGGGAAACAGAACAAAAACAGAAGTTCAAAAAAAAATCCAGGTGCTGAGCCGGCAAATGCTCTTTGAAATATTGCGAGTATACATCTAGTGATGGCAACAGTGTGATAAAGCCCAAGGGCCTGTTAAACATTTACCCTAATCAGCCCAGTTCTCAAGGCACTCAGAAAGTTTGGCAATGATTTCTATTGATTCTCCATCAACATCTCTACTCATCCAACATCTCTAATGTTTTTGGCTCACAGAGAGGGAAAGGAATATTGTGATTCAGCAAACATTTAACACTTTCTGTATGCTTGCTGGCAGGTTTGTGTGCAGGCAGGCACTTGGTATCTACATGAATCTGTTCTCCGGGTATTTTAAATTATTTAATTTATATCTCTCTTATATTTCTATTTATAATTAATATAATTAAATTATGTCTCTCTTTTCTTGTACAAAATGACTAACCCGGAAATGTTTTACATGATTGCACGTGTACAACCTATATCAGATTGTTTATATTTGGGGGGTGGAGAAGATAGAATTTGGAACTTAAAATTGTAAAAATTGTTTTAACATGTAAGTGGGGATGGAAATAAAATTATTATATTAATTTTTTTAAATTCTGTCTCTCTTTAGTGTTTTAATGCACCATTTCAAAATGGTAGCTTTAAGGTCAGGTAACAATTTACACACATGCCTCCTTGGAAAAATATTTTCTTCCAAATAAAAACATTTCTTAAATGTCTCAGTTACTAAAGGGTGAGAAGGGTACAAAGATGAATAAGACTGAGTTCTGCTGTCAATGATTTGTAACCTGGCAAAGAATAGATATGGGTATGAAAACTAGAACGTAGAGGGATGAAGAGGGAGGACCAAGGGTCACAGAGCTGATGGGGAAATCACTCACTTCTGATCCAGTGGGACCAAGAAAGGTGTTATGAAGAAGGTGGAATTACTTGACCTGGGCTTTAAAGGATAGACAGATCGGGCAAAGGCTTGGTGGTGGGAAAGGGGGAAATGAAGTGGAAGGAACTGTTCAAGAGCCAGTATGGTTCAGTAGAAGGGTAAGGGCTGAAGGCCATTCCCACCATGGAGAAGCCACAGCTGAGATCACCAAGTGAGAGGGTGAAAAAAAGGATCTTTGATAAGATGTCCTAGGAGAGCCTGGGAGGAACACTGACCCTGGAATCAGAAGACTCCAAACATTGACTGCATGACTTCAGGCAAGTCCCTTTATCTCTTTGGCCCCAACCTCCCTTATCTGTAAAATGGGAGTAATCCCTCTCATACCCACCTTACTGCCCCCCCCCCCAGAGCCTCTGAAGATCTGCTGTACATAAAGCATTACCACCTTAGAGACTATAGAAGGACTACATATCTGAGGAAGGCCCTTTGGGTCATCTTTCACCTAGACATCCAAACAGAGGTAGTCAATATGACTCAACTGAAGTCTTACATACAAAGCAAATGCAGCAGAAACCACACAAGGTCATTTGAAAGGGAGGGGCCCTAGCAATAGGGGAGTCAGCTGAGGTGGTTCTTGAGCAAGACTTGAAGGAAGAGAGATTCCATGAGGCGTGGAGAGAACATGTTCCAAGCATGGAGGACAGCCAGACATTTCTGTTTGGGGCAAGGGCGGGAGACCAGGAACAAAAAAAACAATTCAATGGGCAAAGAAATCTAGAAAACCCATCAGTGCCCCAAAGAAACATTCAACCCCCTCATTTTCCAGAGGCACTGAGGCCCCTCTAGCAACTTTCAGGAAGATCAACCCGATAGTAAGTAGATGAGTGGGGATTTGAACCCAGAACCTTTCATGTTAAATCAAGAGATCTTTCTGGTGGTGCGCACAGCCTCTCTAGTACTCTCTACCAACCCCAAGGCCTTTCCTCTTGGCGGGGAGGGGAGGCGGGCATTCCAGAAGGGCCCCTGTGAACTGGGGCCAGCTGAGGGGAAGGTTCCTGTGATTCTCTCTGAGTCTGAACGTAAGTCCTTCTGTGTAATCATCTCAATCGATGTTCCAGGCCTTGTTACCCCAGATCTGGCAAGAGAACTGAAGGCTTGCAGAGGTGATCTAAGTGAAGGGAACCCTGAGTGGGGGTGGCAGGGGCCACCGGGTCTGACATCATTATTGATAACCTTGATAACCCAGTCCTTCCGTCCTCAGGTGGCACGTGGCTTACATAAAGGCATCGCTCCTGAAATGCCAAATACAAGCCTCACTGGAAACCCTGCCAAGCCCAATGTTTTCTTTAATATGACAATCTGTTATCCCTGAGGAGGATCTGCTGTTTGTGTAAACTTTGAATGAAGAGGGCACCGTTGACCTTTTAATGTAGAAAAATTGTTTGCCAAGTGCCCTGAACGCACTTCCTGAGGATTTAAAGTGCCCAGGTCAGCACTTAAGGCTTACTAGGTGCCAGGCACTGGGGTTACCAAGAAAAGCCTACTAAGGCCCCTGCCCTTAAGGGGCTTACACTCTACTGGGGGGAAAAAAAAAACTATGCAAACAAGGAAAGACCACAAAGGAGAAATCACATCAGAAAGAAGGCGAGGGGGGGTTGGGGGGGCAGGCAAGGTCTCCTATAGAAGGTGGGTTTGGAGATGGGTCTTGAAGGAAGTCAGGGGAGCTGGGGGAGGGGAGCATCCAGGTATAGGAGACAGCCATTACAAAGGCAAGGAGTCTGGAGTGTGTGAGGAACAGCAGGGAGGTGGGCTGCTGGATTGTAGAGCACATGGACAGAAAATACTAGCGCTGCAGAGGTCCGAAGGAACCGGATTGTAAAGAGCGTCAGAGGCAAGCGAAGCGTTTTCTATTTGATCCTGGAGGCGACAGGGAATCACTGGCCCTTACTGCCATGGTCCAAACTGCACGTTAGGGACTTAGCGCTGGCGGCTGAGGGCGATGGACGCGAAGGGGAGAGACTGTCGGGAGCGGCTTCTGCTAATTGTCTAAGCCAGGAAATCTTCGCTCCTGGTGTCTTGGGGACCCCTTCGGCACCTTCCCAGAATCTTGTTTTTATATGCAAAAAATAAAATGTACAGGACGAGAAAAGAAACCAAAGGGTAATGAAAAACAAAGGTGTCACACACACACACACACACCCCTCCCCGCCCAGGCTCATACACCCCTTGTCTACCCATGGGGGTTCATGGACCTCGGGTTAAGAAACCAGACGTAAAAGGAGGGGGAGGGGAAGGAAGGGGAAAAAGAGGAGGAGGGGGAGGAGGGAGAAGGAAGAAGAGGAGGAGAAGAGGGAGAAGGGAGGGAAGAGGAGGAGTCTGGGGCTCAGGAAGCGGGGCGGGGGCTTCGGATCTTTCCTAAAATGCTTGTTTGGTTTTTGGGGTATTTTTCTATGGTTTTTTTTTTCATTTCTTTTGCATTCATTATCCGAAGAAATGGCCTTTGACAAAGTTGTTATTTAATGTCACCTGGGTCCTCACTACAACAAGGCAGTCTCTCTATCCCAATTTGACTTCTCTCTCCCACTTTCCACAGAAACTGTTCCAATGGCTCTTTTCCTACCTCTTCCTTTCTCTCCCTTCTCCCTTGAGGACCTCCCCCTCTTAATTTACTGAGGAAAGAGGACATTCTTCCTTCATGTGGTCCATTTTCTTCCTTCTCTGCATTGACATTTTCCCTGGACATTATCCTTTGCCACTTCTTCTCTCCCTCTTTCTCTGTTCCTCCCTCTCTCTCTCTGTCTCTCTCTGACACACTCTCTCCTTTTCTCTCCCTGTTTCTCCTCTCTCTGAATCGCACTCCTTTTCTCTCTTGCTTTCTCTCTGTCTCCCTCCCATCCTCCCTCTCTCTGATTTTCTGTCTCTGTCTTTGTCTCTGTCTCTGTCCATGTGTGTCTCTCTGTCTCTGTCCATGTGTCTCTTTCTCTCTGTCTCTCTTCTCTCTGTCTCTCTCTCTTTCTATCTCTCTACCACTCTCCCTCTCTCTTTCTGGTTCTCTATCTCTGTCTGACTTTGTCTCTGTCTCTCCCATCTGTGTATGTTTCTGTGTGTCTATGTTTCTGTGTGTGTGTGTGTGTCTAGCTCTCTTCTCTGTCTCCCTCTTTCTGTCTCTCTCCCACTCTCCCTCTCTCTGGTTCTCTATCTCTGTCTGGCTTTGCCTCTGTCTCTCCTATCTGTGTGTCTGTGTGTGTGTCTGTGTGTGTGTCTCTGTGTGTGTGTGTGTCTGGCTCTCTTCTCTGTCTCCCTCTGTCTCTCTCCCGCCCTCCCTCTCTCT
The DNA here is from genome assembly GCA_028646575.1 of Pseudocheirus occidentalis. NCBI lineage: Eukaryota > Metazoa > Chordata > Mammalia > Diprotodontia > Pseudocheiridae > Pseudocheirus > Pseudocheirus occidentalis. The sequence goes on along the minus strand of CM053598.1, from coordinate 9,241,792 downwards.
GATTTTCTGTCTCTGTCCTTGTCTCTGTCTCAGTCCGTGTTTCTCTCTCTGCCTCTCTCTCCTTCTCCCTTTCTCTCTGTGTCTCTCCTCTCTCTCTCATCAGCTCTGGAGGGCTTAGTTATCATCTTTATCTCTATGCAGATGATTCCCAGATGAATCTTACCCTAGTCTCTCCTGAGTTGCAGTTTGCTCACAGACTACCTGCTGGATATTTTGAACTGGATCTCCTTTAACCACCTCAGATCCCAGTTTCCCAAAAGAGCCTCATTTCCTTCCTCCTTCAGGCCCCCTTCGAAGTGCACCCACTCTCTTCTTGCTTCTTTACTCTCCTCCCCCCCACATCTCCAGTCAATTGGAAAATCTTGTTTCTCTCTCCATAATATTCCTCTCTTACATCCCCTTCTCTCCTCTCCTACAGCGACCACCCTAGTTAGGCTCTCATTGCCCCTCACCTGGACTATTGAAGTAACTTCCTGTTGGGTCTCTAGCCCAAGTCTGGCCCTCTTCACTCCACCTTCCATTCAGCCGCCAGAGTGATTTTCCTGAAGTGTAGGTCTGACCATATCAGTCCCCTACTCAATAAACTACAATGGCTCCTCATTACCTCTGGGATTAAATATAACCTCTTCTGTTTAGTGTTTTAAAATCCCCATATGTCCCCGACCTATTTTTCAGATGACATACACTGGTTTCCTTCCCATCATCCCTATGGCTCCATTCCCAGCACCCTTCAAGACAAAAACCAAATCAAAGGCCCTGAAGACCATAAAGGCAGCATTGAGGATCTTGCATATGCACAGAAACATGTTTCTTTCCTTCCCTGAACTCCTCATATTCATCATTAGTGGAAGGAAGGAAGGAAGGAAGGGAAGGAGGAAGGAAGAAAGGAAGGGAAGGAGGAAGGAAAGAGGGAGAGAGGGAAGGAAGAAAGATAAGGAAGGGAGGGAGGGAGAGAGGAAAGGAGGGGGGGAGGACAGAAGGAAGGAGAGTTGGAAGGAAGGAAACATTCATTAAGGCCCCACCATGTGCCAAGCACTTTGGAAATACGCTCTCATTTGACCCTCACAACAACCCTGGGAGGTAGGTGCTATTTTGATCCCTGTTTCAAAGATGAGAAAACTGAGGGAGACAAAAGTTGAATATCTTCCCAGGGTTGCAAAACTGTTGAGTGTCTGAGACCAAATTTAATCTCATTTCTTGCTGACTCCAGGTCTGGTGCACCCTGGCGCCACCCAGTGGCCCAATAGCACAATACAATTCCATTACAAATTTACATTACAATTCATTCAACATTCTCCTAGAATGTTGTTCCTCCATTTTGTTTCTAATTCTTTGCTACCAGGAAAAAAAAAAACAACCCTGTTTCGCAGAATATTTCAATGAGTTTCTCTGATTAGAAAAGAAAGTTCAATCGTAGTATCAGGAGAAACAAGTGAGCACATGCTTAGCTTGACCAAGGGAAGAGTTAGAGCAGGTGGAAAGTCAGGCATTTCAGACAATGCTGAGATTATCAAGTGGATTAACTTTGTTCCCTTCGGTGACAGAGGGGGAACTAGGAGCAAAAGCGACAAAAACCAAACTGACCGTGTATGAGGAAAAAAAGAAAACCCTCGAGGTCTGTCTGTACAAAGGGGGCCGGCCAGGGGCTGCCCTGAGAGGCACAGGGGTTCACATCCCCAAGAACACTTCAGCCTGGGACAGACCCTTAAGGGGATGTGGCTGTCACTTATTAGCTGGATGATCTTGGACAAGTAGCTTAAACTTCTGAGTGCCCAAAACAGTTCCACTTTGCCAGGAAGTGTGTAATAAAAGAGCAAGAGCTCTCCCATGGCATGAGAGGATGAAAATGCTTTTATGGGTTCAGAAAACTTCATTATTATACTGTTGAAATCTAACTTTATGTGACTAGAGATTGTTTGAATCCAAGATGTCACCCTGCCCTCAGTAACTCTCCAGCAATTCTAGAAATGGCTACAAGGAACTTTGGGTTCCCTCAGGTCTTAGATCTACTCAAATTATTTGCAGGGTTTTTTCTGGGGGTTTTTTGTTTGTTTTGTTTTGTTTTTTACTAAAGAACATGAACATATATGTAGTGGTAGTTCCTTGTTTCTTAGAGTTCTGGGTTTGGAAGGATTCCCCTTCTCTTCAGAGCTGTGTATGGCTTTAGAAACAGACAATGGAAATATGAGCCTCCTCCCCCTATCTATGGGTTGTGGATGGTGTGATAACCTTCAGGGCGAATCACCAGGACCTACTATCCAAAGCACTGGAGGCTCTTTCCTTCCCTCCCTCTTTCCTTCCTTCCTTCCTTCCTTCCTTCCTTCCTTCCTTCCTTCCTTCCTGCCTTCCTGCCTTCCTGCCTTCCTGCCTTCCTGCCTTCCTGCCTTCCTGCCTTCCTTCCCTCCCTTCTTGCTTCTGTTATTCCTTCCTTCCTTTTCTCCCTTCTTCTCTCCTTCCTTCCAAAGATCAGACCTCAGAAGTGGTGCCCTTAGGGTATGGAAATCACAAAGATCAAGCCAGTCTACTCAGGCTCTGTCCCCACATACTGTGCCCTGTGTAGATTGATATTCGATGACATAAGCCTAGAGATGTGCCATTTAGGAAAACTGAAACAAGCCTGAAGCAGAGGAGGGGCAAAGACTTGGAACAGAAGTAGCTTCTGATACTTACTAGCTGTGTGACCCTGGGCAAGTGACTTAACTTCTCTGTGCCTCAGTTTATTTTTCTGTAAAATGTAGGTAATACTTCCCACAGGATGGAGTGAGACAAGTATTATAAAATCCTTCAGTGCTGCCTATCATTATTCTTCCATTCAGTCTGCGGACAGATCCTCCAGTTGTCACTGAATGAAGGTTACAGACAGCTGGGATAATCAGCACCAAGTTCTCGTCTCCATCCAGACTTCATGGGTGGGGGGCCCTGATCCCACCCCCAGACTGGGCATGGTGCCCAACTTTCTTGTGCAGTTCGGGAGCCTTCCCCGGCTTCCTGCAGAGGGCACTACTGCCAAGCAGACGGGGAGAGCCGCCGAGGGAAAAGGAACCAGTCTGGGAAGAGCAACAGTGGGCAGCAATCACAAAGGCTTAAAATGAAGAAAAACTTGCTAGTGGGGAAAGCCGTCCTGAAGCGGACTGGGCTGCCCTCTGAGGGGCCAGCTGCAGCCAAAAGAGCTTTACCACTCAGCCGGTGCACTCTGGCGGGGGTCCAAGCTGTGCCAGGACGAGATGACCTCTGAGGTTCCAGTCAGACCTTACAATTCTGTGATTCTGAGCTTGATGGCTGACTTGGACGAAGCTGTAAACCCATCAAAGAGCACTTACTAAGTCCTACTATGTGCCAGGTAGATATTGAGTATAAAAAAGAGCAATAAAATTCCTCAACTCAAGGAACTTAGATTCCTGTAAGAAAGGCGACATATCTATTTAGCAGAGGCATCCAGGAAGGCTCTCTCCCAAAAGACAGCCACAAGGCAGGTCCACAGGACGCAATTACTCCTCCTCCTCTCGGGGTTCTAGGGTGGAACCCTGAGGGACTGAGATCGACTTTCGGATACCATTCACAAGCGCCCCTCCAATGCGCCCTCCACAATGTCATCTTCCTAGGTGACAGCCCCCGAGTAGTCACTAATTCGTGTCAACCCATTTTTACAAAAGGCTATTTGCTGAGAGGGTAGATAGAGTAAAGATGGGAACAGCGACATGCAAGCTCTCTCCTGTCCACACCCACTGACCGCGGGCAGAACGAGCCCCTCCACCCAGTTCACTTCTGGGTGCGGCAATATGGAGGAGTCACTTCCTCGATTGCAGGACCCGGGGTTTCGGCTGCCCGATTGTCTGGATGCCGGGCTGGTCAAGTGGCTCATTTCTCAGAGACTCAAAGGCTGCGGCATTGGCAGACTCCCGTTGCTGTCTCTCCTCGTCCGAATGCTGACTGTTCTTCCGACCCATTGAAGCTCCCAAGGTCCCAATCTGGTTTACTCAATCTCTAATACTCCCTTACTTAAGATCAGGAAAGAAGTAACGCAGGAGACCAAGGACCAGGCGCCGGGCATTCACCGCCACGAGGCCGCTGGGTGGGGAGATACGGCCGCCCGACACGGGCTATTCAGACCGATCCCTCTCGCCCTACCCGGGGCTCAGAGCATTTCTTGCTCCTCCCTTAAAACCCGCCTAGAAAGAGGCAGAGAAACATTAGCAACAATCCTAATAGCATGTATATAGTACAAACTAGGTACCCGCACTATGCTAAACACATTACCGATATTATCTCGCTTGGCCTTCACAAGTCTTGGGAGACAGTGCTAATCTTATCCCCACTTTACAGATGAAGAAACTGAGTCAGATAGCGGTTAATTGACCTCCCCACAAGTAAATGCCTCAGACCAGATTGGAGGTCAGCTCTTCCTGACTTCACGTCCAGAGCTCTCTGCCCTATGGCGCCACCTTGCGGCTAGTTCCAACCTTTCTGTGCACCGCAGGCTTCAGCTCAGCAGCCAATTAAAGGTCTCAACAAGAAATAATCAGAGAATTCCTACACGTTCTCGGGAAAAGATCGTGAATGGATTCCTCAAAGGAAGCGAGCTCACTGAAACTCCATATAGCTTGGCCAGCAGAGGACAGTTCTAAGGACCTGGCCCCCACTGGCCATATAAAGCAGACACAAAGAAGGTCCTCTTGGGAGCTGGCAGGGGAGGGAGCAGTAGAGAGGGGAGGGGAGAGGAGGGGAAGCGACGGGACAGGACCAAAAAATGCCGCCCAAGCCCAGTTTTGATGGGGGAAGAGTACATTCTGCGAATGGAGGACAGCCTTCTAGCAAAGGCAACGAGAAGAGAGAAGGGCTGCAGTATGAGGACAGCTGAAAGGACAGCATGACTAGACCGCAGAGTTTGTGAGTGGAAATCTTGTCGGGTTGTAAGAAGCTTTAAAAGCCAAAAACACAGGAGCTTATATTCGACCAGAGGTAAGAATAGGCAGTCACTGAAGTTTATTGAGGAGCAAGGTGACATAGTCTGAGCTGAACTTTCAAAAGTTAGTGTTGGGTCCGGATTCCTGAGGAGGCAGTCTCCTGAAATCCCTTGTGGAGACACTCATGTAAAGTAGCCTCCAGCACTCTAGGGAACTGGGATTCCATCCCCGGGGGCAGTCCCCTCTATTTTAGTAGCTCTTTGTGAATTTCTGTCATGGAGAGAAACGGTAACCAATTAGTCAGTGTCCTGATGAGCATCTCCCAACATAGGTGGGATGGTCCTCAGGCGATATAAACCCAGTGCTCCTCCAGAGCGCCTTCTCTCCGGTAAGGACTCTGCCATTCTTCCAGTTACCCAGCTCCACAGCCTTAGAGTCACACTCTCCCTCACCACACAGAACCATTCAATTTTCACATCTGATCATTTCTATGGACACAACATCTCTTTCTTCCATCCTCGGCTCCTCACTCACATAACCACCACACCCCATAGACCTAATCCAATTCAATTCAACCCTGAAAACATCTATTAAATCACTGCTATGGCCAAGGCAAGAGGTTAAGTGGTTCAGTAGAAAGAGAGTCAGACTTGGAATCAGGCTTTTCATGTGATTTTCACCAAGTCATTTAGCTTTTCAGTGTCAGAATCTTTATTTGAGGAAGATGTTTCCCCATTAGGAATTCCCTGCACTGATGAAATAAGAAAGAGAGGAGAAAAAGAGACAGAGACAGAGATAGAGAAGGAAAAGATGAAAAAGAAGAAGAAAAAGAAGACAAAATAATTTTTAAAGACAAAAATAAGACCAGTTCCTACCTTCAAAGAGCATAGAAATAACTAAACCTAAGTTAGCTCAGTGTCTCTTCACCTCTGACCCAGAGTTTGTTTGTTTTTTAATGACCTCCTGGCTGTTCTCCCCCTCACTCCCCCATCCCATCTAGCCTTCATGTAGGTGCCAAATTGATCTCCCTAAAGCCCAGGTCAGACAGGTCACTCTTCTGCTTAAGAAGTGTTGATGATTCCCTATGGTCACTTAGAGAAAGCACAAACTCCTCAGCTTGTCATTTAAAGTCCATCATTGTCTGGTTCAGTCTCATCTTCCATATCTACTTCTCATTCCTCTTTGTCATGCATTCTATATTTGAGCCACACCAACTCACTTGCTGTTACTTCAAGCTAGTTATTCAATGCCCTGTTTTATTTCAAGAAAGTGAGTGTTTATGAGTGAATTTGTTTGCAAATTCACTATCTATGCTTATGAATGCCTTGTCATTTTTCTGGACCCAGAAGTACATGAGATTGCTACCCATGCTTGGAAAACACTTCCCTTACCTTTGCCCCTTCCTTCATGGCTCAGCTCAGGTTCTACCTTCTATAGGAAGTCAGTCCTGGAGCTCCCTAGTCAAGGTTTCTTATCCTGTTTTTGTGTTATGGACCTCTTAGACTGTCTGGTAAAGCCTATAAATCCATTTGCAGATTCTCATTTTTAAATTTGCAATATAAATACATAAGATTACAAAGGAATTCTATTGAAATAGAGATATCAGAATATTTTAAGCCTACATTTACAGACCCCAGGTTAAGAACCGGGCCCCAGTTGTTCATTCCTTCCCCTTCCTCCACCCTCAAATTACTTCCTATTGATGGAATTGGGGGTTGAGAGCTGGCTGGTATTCTTGGGCTTGTAATTCCAAGGGACAAGCATTCAGATCCCAAGGTCCAGATTACAGTAAGATGTGATTATCTGTGTGCATGATGTATTCCCTGGAGAATGTGAGCTCCTTGAGAGAAGGGGCTTTTTTACACTTTATCTTGGCTTCCTCAATGCCAAGCTTGTTGCCTTGAATTGAATGATATACGTTCAATTGTTGAGTCTTTCCAACAAGATATATTAGGAACTTTCAGCTGATAGAACCTTACACAGTCTAAGGTCCCCTCCAACCTTGGGGGAAACAGAAGGTCATTATTCAATTCAATCAACATTTATTAGGTACCTACTGTGTACTAGACACAGTGCTAAGTGCTGGGGATACAAATAAGAAAAAGAGACACTCTGTCCTCAAGGATCTTGCAGTCTAATGGGTGGAAAGCCACAGGTGAGGGAGGCCAGTAGGGGACTCCCAGATATGGAGACACGGTGTTCTATGGAGTGGGGTCAAGCAGAGCTGCCAATGGCAAATGAGTTACCCAAAAGGTTGTGAGCCCTCTATAAAGGCAAGCTCTTCAAGTTCATGGAATGGGATCTAGACTTGGAATCAGATGGTTTGCTTTGAATTTGGACTCCCACCACTTCCTTGCATGACTTTGAGAAAGATGCTTCCCCTGCTTGAGATTCGAGGTCATTCCCCATAAGTCAAGGATGATGCTAAATGATTTGCCCAGTGGCAGTAGAGTTGGCTCAAGGTCTTACTCCATTGACTCAGCAAGATATGACAGTGACCCTTGGTTCTTGAAGGCTCTGCCAAGTCCCATCTGGAGACCCTTCCAGAGCCCTCCAGGTGTTCGTGCACCACCCTTGAAACTGGTTTGGATAAGTTTTGTATATATCTGGGAACTCATTGTATGCTTCAGATAGAACATAAATTCTTTGAGCATGGCGACTCTTTCTTTTTGTATTCTGCAAAATTACAGTGAGCTTTTTTTTCAGTTATGTCCAATTCTTTGGACCCCACTCAGGGTTTTCTTGGCAAAGACAATGGAGTGGTTTGCTATTTCCTTCTTCTCTTCATTTTACAGATGAGGAAACTGAGGCAAACAGAGTTAAGTGACTTACTCAGGGACACAGCTAGGAAGTATCTGAGGCCAGAGTGAACTCATGATGAGTTTTCCCTGCTCCAGGGCCAGCACTCTATCCACTTCTCCATCTAATTGCCCCAGATCAGGACAGTGAGTAGGAGAAAACCTATTTGGGTTGTCTCATCAATATAAAAGAACTGATTTTAAAAAGAAAGTCTTGATAGCTGTGAACAACAATTAAACAAAAAAGAATTACAAAATCCAATTTATTTAGATAAACACACCAAGAAAATTGCTCTTTAGGTAGACTGGAAAGTCAGTAGACACTTCAAAACATCATGAGACCAAAGAAGACAGCAGAATGGAGCTCTGCAGAAACCCAGGGCATACATGAGGCAAATGATCTGAATGAAGCCAGGTCATAGAGTCCAAGTCTTTCCCATTTTCTCAGCTCCTACCACTGCCATCACCACCACAGTCAAATCTCTTTTCATCTGATATGTGCAATGTTTAGGATGAAACATTTCCCAAAAGTCTGGTCCTGTTTCTTATTTTAAGCAGAAACTTAAAACTGAGTTTCTGTTTAAGCCTGGCTCTGTCTTCTCTGGACTCCTAAAACTATATGTTTCCTGGCTTTCTATCTGAATTTTTCCTTGGGCAACCCTCCCTTCCCCTAGTTGACAATTCAGGAGAGGACAGTGGTGAACTGGAGACAAATATACACATAGAAGAGATCAAATGACTCCTAGAATATCAGAGAAACTGAGTCAGAAAGTTCCACCCCCAGACTGTTAGGCACCTCCCTCATCTCCTATAAGTTGTATATGAGGCCACGATGGTCTAAGAATGTTTCAATGACTAAAATGATCTTCTACATCTCATTTGACATCACAGATACATTAAAATGAACATTTAAATTGGTTGCAAAGAGAGGGAAACTCTTGAAATCTAAATGGTGGTAACCTATATGTCAGCAAAATATAAGTGTTGTCTTGCCTACAGGTAGTCCTGGGAAGGGACAGTCTCTTCATTTGGCAAAAATGAATGAGTGAATAAATAAATGAATGAAACTCCAATGGGGCTTCATTCATTCTATGCCTCCCCTTTCTAGTAGTCAAAGAATGAAACACTTAAAGACAGCAGTGCTGCAATCCCTTGTGGGATTGGTCAGTGAAACAGAAGCAAAGGGGAAATTAGGAGGCACCCAATGAGCTAAAGTAGCCTACCAGACATGGTGACAATTAAAAGTGAAATTACATCAGGACTCTTGGTAATATGGGATCTCCCTTTAAACCTACCTAGAACTCAACCCTAGAGAGTTGCCTGAGGTTCAAGTAATTTGTCAGACAAAGAACAAAGACTAAAGACAGAGAACTCACTCTATCCATTGTCATACTACCTACAGAAGAATCTACTTGCAGGTTAATCAGAAGAACCCAAAATTTAAAATGAGAAGACCTGTATTCTGAGTCCCAGTTCTGCTATTGATTGCCCAAGGCACCTATCTAAGACTCCCATTCCCAACTTTTGAAATGGAAATAAGCTTATTAAAACCTTAAACTGCACTAAAACTTTGGGATACCCTGCCGATCATCTCATCTTTATCCTGTCTATATGTTGTTTGTTCATAGTGATTTAGATGTTCTCTCCCTTATTAGACTGTAAGCTCCTTGCTAGCAGGCACTGTCCTTGCATTTCTTTGCATCCCCAGTGCTTAGCACAGAACCTAGTACACAGTAGGTACTTAATTAATACTTATTGACGGACTTTCATTGGCTACTTCACCTGGTGTTTCCATGATCAAATGAAAGCAGATCCAAGGACTGTAGGACTGGGTATAATGAATAGTATCTGTCATCTAGTTCTACCCCTCACTTTCCAGTAGAAGAAACTGAGCTTTAGAGAGAAGAAGGGACTTGGCTTTGGGCAGGAAGAGGCGGCACAACAGGGGATAGACATCTAGGTTTGATGACTCCAGCCTAGCCCTCTTCCCCCTGTATTGCCTCTGTATTGGTAATGCACAAAGTATACTCCCACCATATAAATGCAAACTGTCAAGGAGCCCTGGAAGAAACCAGGGGCTGTGAGGTTTGTCCTTCCAAACTTTGTTACAAAAGGAACTGTTTACAATCTCATTTGCAGAAAGAAACTCAGAATGGAAATTTAGAAAGGGATTTTTACAGCAGCACTTGTTAAAAAGAAAAAAGATAAATAACAAAAAGTTACATTTCAAACATGCTTTTAACTTCAAAAATAGCTTTTTAAACAGATGGAGATTTTTCTTAAAGGCCCATTTACTCCCTTACTATGCCACCATCAGGGATTCAATGTATTTATTAATCATTGGGTCATAGGACACAGACCTAAATCTGGAAAAACATCTTGGAGGCCATCATGATTATTTCTAAAGCACTCATCTAGCAAAACCCTCAAATAATCACAACAGACATCTTCATAGCAGCACTTCCAAGTTTGAAAAGCCTTTAAACCAACCATCTTATCTGAGCCCCACAACAACCTTGTGAGGTAGGTCTCTAGGTTAATGCCATTTGACAGATGATAAAACTGAGGCTAAGAGGGGGCAAAGTGGTTGGCCCAGAGACAGAAAGCTAAGTAAATGCCCAAGGTCCTTTCTGAATCCAATTCCAGCTGCCTCTGGACAGGATGATCACAATAGCAACATTCACAGGGGGTTGTGGGGCTCAAATGAGAGTCTGGTATATTAGAACTGAAAGAGATGGATAGCTAGTTCATCCTCTCCCTTATTACAGAGGATGGCATTTTGGCCCAAATATTGGGGGGGGGGAGAGGAATAGGCTGACCAAGGACTATGCTGAAGACACATAAATTCTTTATTAGTTTCTCTGCACTCTTTTCCATTTGGTGCCTTGCCCCAAATGCTACTCCCAGAAATTGGCTCACAATATGCCCTAAATAGAACTATGGCTATTCTAAATGATGCTGTAGATTCAGGCTACAGGCAGAGTTTAAGATAGAAATTTGGGAGGGCAACACCCTGGTTTCTCCAAAGGAGTTATCGCCTTTCCTTAGGGAAGTAAAACTCTAAAAGTGGAACTAGAAGGGAAAACCGCACAGAGGATTGGGGGTGCTTTCATAAGGAACAACCAAATCTTCCTACTCCTATTCAGAAACCGATTGTTCTTTGTATTAGGACATCCTTCTTTTGGTTCTGATGGCAAGAGCTGTTCATGAGTTTAACTGGGCACTTGACTTTCCTGGCATGTGTTGGCCAATAAACAGATGCCAGTGTGGAACCCAATGAGATGAAGGGGCACAAGCAAAGAGCCCTTCCTCCGACAGAGTTTTGGGACTAAGAGAACGGTCCTTGGGGTGCTAGGGCACGGAGCAGGAATAGACCTTGGGGGCATCTAGTTCACACGTGTTGGAGCCGGAAGGGACCTCCGCTTTCGGCTCGGTCTGAGAAAACTGAGCCGAGGGAGGGAAAGGTAAAGCACCTAAGTTCTATGAGGGATGAAGGGGCAGAGCAGGATCAAACCCAAGTCTTCTGACTCCCAAACCAGCGTCCTGCTCTACCCGCTCCTGCCTCTTGTCTTCTTCTAAGAGTTTGATTCTAGAGCTCAAAGCAGCGCGCCTTCCCTTGATCAGAATCCAAGAAAGAAAGGATTAGGTCATCTCTACTAATCATGTACCCGCTGGAAAACTATGTGATTTTAGTCGAGGGCAGGACTACTGATCCAAGGAACTCGGAGGCATCCGAGAGCTAAGGAAAGAACGACAGCTTGGGGGCAGGAGCCTGGGTGACTACTCCAGCTCAGCCACCCTGGCTGAGTTACTTCCCTTCTCCGTCAAATAGAAATCGGACTAGATTAGAACTTCTTAACCTGCAGTTTTGTGGACTTGTGGATTCTGTAACTACGACCTGGGGACGGTGTTTTAACATAATCGGCTTCTTTTGTGTTTTAGTTGATTCATTTAAAAGCACGATTCTGAAAGGACTTCACAGGCTTCACCAGACTGCTCCAGTCAGGCTCCAGGTATTCCCCCACACACCCCCAAAGGGCAAGAAGCCCCGAGCTAGGTGACATCTCACGTACTTTCCCGTTCTAACTGCCTCTGATGCCAGAAGCCAATCTCCTTCCCCAAGGTTGTAAAGAAGACACTGTGGTGCTTAAGGAGAGACCCGCCGGGAACCCTCTGAATGCTGTCTCTCCCAGAGGGTTGTACCCAACTCAAAGATTCTGTGAAATTATAACCTTCCGCAGCAGAGAAAACACCAAAGAATGGGGTGCCGGAGGGGAGGGATCTCAGACCCGGTTAATCTTTAACTGGCTTTTTTGAGATGTCGTGGAAAGCGAGCTGGAGCTGGAGGATTTGGGTTCAAATCTGTTCTTACTGCTTAATTCTTGCGAGATCTCTCCCTGGACCTCAGTGTCTTCACCTAAAACGAGACGGCCCAACTATACCGGCCCTGGGGGCTCCCTTAACGTTATAAAGACCAATAATCCTTTGGGCAGAATGGACGCAGAAATCAGGTCCCCACGCTCCCGCAGTTTTGTAGGAGTCTAGGACAGGCGAGACCTCACCGTGTGGGACCGGACGCCCCTTTGTGGATGGTCGGAATATCACCACCACAAAGGAGCACCGGAAGGCGCTAGTGAAGCCGAGGCCCTGAGGCCAGCCTGCAGGAGGGGATAGCTTAGAGATGTGGGGCATAAAAAGGGCTCAAGTAGGTGGAGCCAAGGAAGGGGGCGAAGGGGCCCCCGGTTGCGGCCGCCGTCAGGGGAAAGGAGGCGGCGGCCGGGAAGAGGACGTTGGCTGAGGAATAGGGAGGGAACGTCTGGAAGTGGAGGGCGCTGGGGCCCGGCGGGCTGGGGCTGCGACCAGGAGCCTGGACAGCGGCTCCCGATGCTCCCGCGGCTCCCTGTGGGGCGGGCAGCGCGGCCGGCCCGTCGACGCCGGGGTTCTGTTTCTTCCACTTGGTGCGGCGGTTCTGAAACCAAATCTTCACTTGCGTCTCGGTGAGGCTGAGCGCCAGCGCCAGATTGAGTCGCTCGCAGACGGACAGGTAGCGCGTGGCCCTGAACTTGTTCTCCAGAGCAACTAGCTGCTCGTAGGTGAAGGCGGTGCGCGCCCGGCGGGGCTTAGCGCAGCCGCTGCCCTCGGGTGGCCGCCGGCGCTTAAGGGGCCGCGGCGACTGGGGGCCCTCGGGGCCCGGGGAAGGCTCCGGGGCCCCCGGGCAGCTGCCGTCCCCGCTACCTCGGCCCTCTGGCGTCTCCGGCTCCGAGGGCCCCCGCCGCCTTCGCCGCAGCCGCCTCCGCTGTCGTCCGAGTCCTGGCCCTCGAAACCCCAGCACTTCCTCCTCCTCCTCAGCCTCTGCCTTCTCCCCATCTTCCTCGTCGTAGTCTTCCTCGTCGTCGTCATCTTCCTCCTCGTAGTCTTCCTCCTCCTCTTCCTCCTCCACCGAGCAGTCCAGGACGCACGCTGGTCGACTACCTAAAGGGGAAAAGCGAGTCTGGCTAGCGGGGACGCCGGCCCAGGCTCGAGTCCTCCACCTCCGCTGCCTCCCTGCCCTACTCTGGGCCCGCGTCCCTGCTCTCCCCATCGCGTCCGCCAGTGCGCTGTCCCTACCCTGCTCCCGTAATCCCTCCCGCCTCGCACTCACAGAAGCCCCGACAGGTTTCTAGTTGGGTGGTGGCTACACTGTTAGACAAGAAGTAACCCAAACCCCTTATTTTACAGATGAGGAAACCGGGCCCCGGGCCCCAGACTCGTCCATGGAATCCAGGGCTGGGAGGGGCCTTCACGCCTGGCCAAGTCATTGAACCCTCCCCACTCGCTTTCTTCCTCTGTGAAACCATAGGCATCCCACTAGTTAGCTTCTGAAGTCCCAGAACTCCCTTAGGGAGCTATGATCCTATATCATCAGTTAGCCCCTCTCCCCCCATCTTACAAATCATACGGTCCACCCACTCCTTCTACGGGGGAGGAACCTGAGCCCCAGAGAGAATCTGCACTTACGTTTTGCTGCCTTTTAGTTAAGTTGAATCTGGGACAGCTTAAACTTTATCCCTTGCCCTATTGTAGGAGTATTTCCCAATCTTCCCTCCCGAGAGCACTGGAATACCCCATCCTCCCATACCTCCCAAAGAGTACTGATACCCCACCAAAAAGGCCACTAACCCATTGGATAAAGATATTTGGGGGGCAAAATTATTAGGGAGGGGCAATTCGGGGGGCAAGGGTAGGGAGAGATCTTATTACAAAAAGACATTGAGATGTCACATGCTCTCAGGTGTTTATGTCTCCCCAGTCTGGAGGAGCCGATTTTGGTCTCTGACCGATATAGATTTGGAAGCAATTAAAAAAAAAGAAGTTATTAAGATCCCCTTCGTTTAAAAAGTGAAATTCCCCCTCTCCCATCTTCTCTCTCCTGCTGTGTTAATAGAGTTTCAGATTTGTGAGGGGCCAGATCGATAGATGTCATCTATTAAAGGTAAGTTTTAATCGAGCAATATTAGGATCAGACAGGGAAAGGGGGTTTGAAGTGCGCACCTGCAAGCTGTGGGAAGGAGATATGCGCCAGGCAGTAATAGAATATCGATCAAGGAAGGGGGGAGCTCAGGCCCCCTATGAGGGGCGACCCGGACAATTACTGGGCCTGGCCTGGCTGTCCCAAACCCAATCTCCCTTGGCCAAAAGCAGCCAGAGCCCCAGACAATTATGGCTCAGCCTTGGGTCTGCCCATCTCCTGTGGGTGGGGAGCTTGGGGAGATAAGATCCCCAACCCACCTTTCCCTCTTCCTCCCCCAGCTTGGGATCCCTTCCCCCCCCCCCAACAGCCCTCCTGGGCTTCTCTGGGTGGCCACTTCTTCCCGGGGGAAAGATAGCTGTTCACCTGCACCCATTCATCCATTCCCAAAACGATGGTAGCAGGAAATTTCTTCCTTCTCTCTATCCGTGGTGGGAAAAAGGAAAAGGGGGAGGAGTCCAAAGGAAAGGATTCCTTCAAAGAAGTGAATAGCTCTGTGGTTTAATTCTGGGTCAAAGAAGTTGATTCAAGGAACTCCGATACAAGACAATGCCAGAAGTGAACTTGGTCTCTCCACCTCAGTGTCCATCTCTCTTCTTCCCACAACTGAACTGGGCAAAAGGAATTACTGGATTGCCTGGCAGGTGTATCCTCCAGATGTGGCTCAGGGAGGATGATCAGGGCCCGGTAAACCTCACAGTTTTGGTGGGATGGAGAGGCATGGACACCTTAAGCCAAATGCTTGCCCCCTCCTTCTGCGCATGGTCCCCCTTTCTTTTTCCTTACCTGACTAGCTCTTCCATAGGAATAGACAATCCACCCCTTCCTCCTCTCCAGACACAGTCTTCCCCCTCCCTCTGTATGTTTCTTGGGGGGAGGGGGAGAGACACCTGCCCGGGACAACCCAAGTGGCAGGTGAAAAGTTGGAGCCACTGGAAGCCCCAGCCCCCTTTAACCATCCCTTAGCTCTGAGCGCAGGGAGGGTAGGAAAGGAAAGAGCAGCCGCGGGCCTAGGGGCACCGGAGCGCATAACATCCTTACCGGAGATCTCGGCCTCCCTCCGATTGCCCGGCTCGGTCTCAGCAGATTCCACCTGCCCCAAACTTTTCTCTTGCTCCCGGGAAGCGCAGAGGCCTCCCCGGGCCACCTGGCCCTTTCTCCGGGTGAATTTCTGCGGGTCCAGGATGTCTAAGATGGAGAAGGAGATCTTGTGGTGGCCAGGGGCCACTTTGGCCCCGCTGTTCTGACATGCCAGCATGTCCGTCCTTGGAGAGATGCCCACCGAACTGGGCAGCCTCAGGCGGGGGACTCACTCCGGGAAGGTGCTGGGTAGCTTGTGGCAGGAGATCCGTTAGGCTATCTTGAAGCGAGCCCTTCTCCGGGCGCTCCTGGGCCTCCTGGAGGGATGGATGCAAAGAGACAGCGTCCTGCGGAGGGGCGGACCGACGACTGACTGATGAATGCAGGGCGGGCAGCAAGCCTAGGTGCTGCGCTGCCTAGAGAGTGAGGCTGGGGCTCCCGGAGGGTCCTGCACAGAGTGGCGGCGCCGCTGATCTCCAGGAGGAGGAGGGGGTGGGGAACCTAGAGGAAGGGGACTGTGAAGTGAAAAGGCTAGGAGGGGGGAGGAGAAGGGGGGAAGGCGTTGAGGCACTATTGGCTCTGGGGTGTCCAGCCACGTGGAGAGGGATGGAGGGCGGGGGCAAGGTGGCACAGGAAGGACCGAGCAGAGGGCTGGCTTTCGAAGAGTCGTTAAGCAAACCCTCCCTCCCAGTGGTTGGTGCCTCTGGCGCTCAGCTGCTTGTGATCTGGACTCGCGGCTCCCGGCTTCTTTGACAAGTAAAGCTTTTTCTCAGCTGCCGCGGGCGCTGGGGATTGGGGGAGGGGGCTTGTCATATGAGTTCCATCCCTCTCCCCTCCCCCCCAGTCGCCAATTTTTCACCATTCTTTTTCTGCATTGCTCTAAGGTGCGCGGACAAGCTTCATTCCAAGTGCGCTTAGGCAGGTTCTGGGCACCTACCTTCGATAAAGCAAACGGCTGCTTTCTTCATCGCCCGGGCAGATATTGGCTTTGCTGGCATCTTGCAAAGACGCCGCCAGGAGGAAATGGACCCGGGCTAGTCTCGGATTCCCAGCTGTCCGCACTTCCCTCCCATCGACCCCCTTATTCAGGGGCCAAGTCTCTTTGTCCCGGCGGCCCCCAGATTCAAAGGGTACCAAAGCCACCCTGCCCTTTGCACTCCAACCCACCTCCCAGATGCTTCAGAATTCTGGGGATCGCACCGACTCGCTGGACTAGAGGGTGACATTGTTGCGGGGAGGGGGAAAGAGTTCCTGACGAGCTCTGAGGCATTCTGGTGCAACTAGCTGATCTCGGACGCTGGGAGACCAGGGGTCTAATTTCCTCTCGGACTCTTTTAGCTGTGTGACTGGGAGCACGTCATTTCACCTCTGAGATTCATCTGTAAAAATGACTGAGCTGGCCACTAGCCTCTGAGGTTCCTTCTAACTCCAAATCTATGAACCTGATACAGATTCAGACACTCCAGTCATTTAACCTATGTCTGTTATGACCTGTAGGTATCTCGTGGGCCATGGGTGATTGGCTTGGCTTGGTTTGGTTCCCAATCTGTGATTTCGTCTACTTAGTGAACAGGTCGGTAGCTTCCAGTCATAGAGAGGTGCCTGCTAAGAGAAGATCGGTGGCTTGTCTATAGGCACTCAACCACTGTGCTTCCCAGGCGGGACTTGAACCCCGGGGTAATCTAAAGTTCTAATGAACTGACGTGAGCCAAGAGTAACGGAAATGGCCTCTACTGTGATCATTAGCCACACAGAAGAAGCACATCTCCCCCAGGCTGGGACTCCAGGCTCAGTCATTTACAGAGAGGGGAGGGGGGACATTGGGCTGAGGAGGCAGGAGGTGGAGGCTTAGAAGTCAATGGAAATCCTAGACCCTCCCTTCGTCCCAGACCACTTCGCCCAGCTTAGAAAAGCTTTATTCTCGTCTGGATTTCAGGCCGTGAGAGTGGGTAGTAGAAGGAGGAGGCCTACCTGCCTCTCCAAGGGTCCCAGGGAGGCACTGCCCTAAACCATTGCATTGTCCAGGTTAGAGGTAGCCTCTGGTCCCTGAGGCCCGTATTGTAGTCCTGCCCACACTCCCAGATGCCCCATCCGGGTGCTAGTCAGGCCCTCCCCCGCCCCCTGGGGCTCCAGCACAATGCCTAGGCAATTAGGATTATCAGAGCAGGTAAGAGAGAGGAAGAGGAGGAGCAGCCGGCTCATTCCAGGCCCCATCTGGGATGGAAAAGGAGCCTTTCCAGGGGGTCTCTTTTTGAGGCTTTCACATTCAAAGGCTCCCTTCTCCACCCCTGGGCTGCCTGGGTATTCACTATGGGCTTGAAAGCCCTTGCCGACCACTCCACTGCCCACAATTTCCATAGAATTCCTGCTCTAAGGAATGGGTCCTCCTCCCGACCTCGGGAAAGGTTCAGGAGCTTTCCTTGGTCTGACCCAGTGAACCTGAGAAGATAGAAAAAAATAGGGAGTGAAAAAAAGGAAGAGAGAAGGGGGGGGGAGCGGGAGAAAGTAAGGAAGGAAACCAACATAAACAATGGTTTATTAAGCATCTCCCAGCAGCCCTCCAGAGGTTTATGACTGAAGGTGAGGGCACTGAGGCACACACAGAGGGTAAGTGATGGGTCCAACAGTCAAGGAGTGTCTGAAGCCACATTTGAACTCACATCTTCCTGACTCTAGAAAGAGCACATGGCCCTGCTAGAGAAGAAGATGCCTCCAGTTAGGAGCCCCGAATGCTCCACAGAGCAAAGGAAATAAAGAGAGGGAGCAGGTGGCTGGCTTGGTTCCTAACTTCCCCTCCTCAGCAAACCTTTCTCAATTTCTGTCTTCCTTCCCCTAGATTTGAGCTTCTCCAACCCTTTATGCATTCAATTCAATTCAATTCAATTGAAAGTGTTTCAGCAAACACTAAAGTGGTTCATGGAGAACTGAAAAAGGGGGGTGGGGTGGGGGTGGAGACCACTTGGAAAGAATGCAGGATGCAAGCCAGTGTTGGTGCTTGGGCATTTTCCTTTGTTGTGGGGGAGAACACAGCTTGGGGGTGGAGACCGTGACACCAAAACAAAGTAATAAATATGTAAAGCAAACCAGAGCAAAGCCCTGGACTCCCGGGCTCGGGAGCCCTTTCATTTGGAAGGCCCCACAGATGCCTGGCTGTCCTCTGGACTCTGTCTGTGGCTCCCCACGGGGAGGCTTCCCTGGCACTTCTTCAAACGGCCTCACCTGGAGAGGACACAATGGGGCAGCCCAAGCTGGCCTCTCGTAATTCACTTATACATTTTCCTAAGGACATTTTGAGCTCCTGTTCTTTGAAATTCCTTATTAGTTATGTGTATACTTGTATAATGAACATAATTAAGGGATGTAGAGCTGTCACCCACATAACCAACATAAGTGTTAGGTAGGACTTAGGGATTGGATTTGGGATTTCAATGGTCTGGGGAGTTCCCAGGTGTAGACACTCCCTCTAGCAGTGCAGTTAGCACTTGTGGCACTTTTGGCATTAGCAAGCTGCCTAGAGCATAGAGAGGTTAATGAACTTACCCAGAGTCACACAGTCAGGGAGTATCAAAGGCACAACTTGAACTCAGGTCTTCCTGACTCCAAGGCTGACTTTCTATCTCTCTATCCTCCTACACCATCTCTCACATACTGGGTATCCAAAGTCAAGAATGAACCTTTTCCTATCCTTAAATTAATGCCTCCTTTTTGTTTCTTCCCTAGTTCTTGACTGGTGGCAAGTGCTTGATAAATAGTTGTTGAACAATGGGGTCTACATTGTATGGACATTGATGACCATTTTCCCCAAGAACTAACAAGGGACGTCTTAATAGACTTTGAAGTTTGCAGATCATTTTATAAACATTCTCCAATATGAGCCTCTTTATAACCCCCTGAGGGTAGAACAGCAGCTAGTGTTGGTTACATTTTGCAGACAGAAGTGACTTGTGTAAGGCAACTGACTATTTCTTTGGGAAGTTCTAAGCATTTGTCCCAAAAGAAAATCTTGGCATTTCCTCCACCCATTATCCCAGGCACCATTTGAATCCAGGCCTGCTGGACACCGATTCCAGCACTGTATCCTCAATAGCAAGCTGTTTCCCAGAGTAGCCATTAAGTTTTCTGAACACTTGTCCAAAATGAACATTTCACAGTGCCCTGCGATGACTTCTTGCTGTCTTCCAAGTTCAGGGCTGACCACATTCTGAAGTGGGTGGCAGCAGCAATGCTCTGGGTTAGGTGGAGGCCACTGGGCATGAGTAGCATATTAAAATGGTGCCTTTCTTATTGCCAGAACTTGGGAATTGCTCTGAAATTTTCATTGTTCTTGAAGGAATCACCTTTCCATAAAGCCCATGGTACTGAGAGATTGGAGCAAGAAAGAACGAGTTTACCTAGTAGGCCAAAGAAATGGTAAATGAGAGAATAAATAGTGCTATATTGATCAAAACTCATCAGAGACAGGTCCAGTCCCCTTCAAAATGTGTATACACTTTATTTTGACAAAGATACTTCCCAAAAGTGCCTGAAGAATCTCCCCTACCAAATACATTCTCCTGCACATCAGCTAGGGAATGGCTGAACAAGCTTTGGTATGAAAGTAGTGGAATACCATTGTGCAATAAGAAATGATGAACAGGCAGATTTCAGAAAAACCTGGGAAGACTTACATGAAGTGATGCTGAGTGAAGTGAGCAGAACCCAGAGAACACTGTACACAGCAACAGCAACATTGTAACAATGATCATCTGTGAATGACTTATGTGAGCTGATGATGAGTGAAGTGAGCAGAACCAGAACTGTACACCGTGGCAGTCACCTTGTATGATGATCAACTATGACTCACTTCTTCTCAACAACACAATGATCCAAGACAAGTGCAAAGGACTCACAATGGAAATGCTATCCACATGCAGATAAAAAGCTGACAGACTCAATGCAGATCGGGGCATACTTTTTTCACTTTATTCTTTTTCATGCTTTTTTATTTTTGATCTTTTTTTCTTTCACAACTATGACTAATATGGAGGGTTTTTTTTTACATTATAGCACATGTATGACCTGTATCAAATTACCTATCAATTTAGGAAGGAGGGAGGGGAGGGAGGGAGAAAGGGAGAAAAATCTGGAACTCAAAACCTCGTAAAAATGAATACTAAAAATTGTCTTGACATGTAATTGGGGGAAAATACTATTAAAATACATTACCCCCCCCAAAAAAAATACATGCCCTGATGTGAATTGGTTCAGCCATTTTGGAAAGCAATTTGAAATTGTGCCCCAAAAGTCACAAAACTGTTCATACCCTTTGAACCAGTGATAAAACTAGACCTATCCCCAAAGAACTCAAAGGAAGAAAAAATTGCCTCTATGTACAAAAAATATTTACAGTAGCTTTTGAGGGGGAGGGTGTCAAAGAACTTGAAACTAAGGATGCTCCCATTAATTGAGGAATGGCAGAAAAAATTATGATAATAGAATACTATTTTACCACAAGGAATGAAAGGGACATGTTCAGAGAAACCTGGGAAGATTCAAATGAACTGATATGGAATAGAGTGAGCAGAACCAAGAGAATCATTTATATGTTTACAAAAACATTGTTAAGATAAATGACTTTGAAAGATTTCAGATCTCTGTCCAGTGTCATGACCAACTACAATTCCAGAGCACTGATCATGATGTCAGAATGAGACATGCACTTTTTTGGACATAGAGAATGTAAGAACTTGTTTTTCTTTACTACGGATATTTTTTGCAAGTTTTTTTTTTCTTTTCAATTGGGAAGATGGGAGAGAGAGAGAATAAATGCTTGGTGATTGAAAATTAAAATGGCAAAAATTCATCTCCAATGAATTATTGATCAGCAACATTATTAACCATTATTAGAGATACCTTGCCATCTGCCCTACCCTGGTACATATCATCCCCTTCTCCCTTTCTACCTTATATTCTTGCTCTGATAACAGCAACCAAATCACAGCTGCCATTGGCACTGGAAAGAGTAATAACCCAGAGCCTTATGGCCAGCCTAACAATCTCTGTGGCTCCTTAGACCAAAGCTGCTCTACCTGGCCCCCACACCTTTCTATGTGCTGTGATTCTTGATCATGGAGTTTCTCAAGTTTTCCCTATATCCTTTATTCAACAAAAAGGAAAGATACTTTAGAGTTGACTTTGCATATGCAGACAATATAGACTTATTTCACTAGTATAGTACAATTATTCACCAAATATTGTCTCCCCCAGCCCTAGGCTTGGCCAAGCTATTCAAAAGCCATCCCAACTCAGAAATCCCTATTCTTTCTGAAAATAAACTCTTTGAGAACCAAGATTTGATCCTGTTTTGTGTTTTCGTCTTTATCTTCTCGTTAGGTACAAGGGAAATAACAGATGCTTAGTTAAATGTCTGTTCATTAATTCATTTCCCCATTCATTTTTATTGACTAGTTGTTGCATTGGGTTTAAAAAAAATTTTTTTTATTGACTTGTTTGTTCACTTTTAGTTTACAAGATTCAGTTCCAGAGTCACTTGAGTTTCAGATTTTTCTCCCCTTCCTCCCCACCCCTTGCCGCCCCCCCCCC
>CM053598.1:9176393-9219420 GCA_028646575.1 Pseudocheirus occidentalis | reverse complement strand
GTCTGGTTGTATAGGTGTTGTAGCCAATGGAGTGAACAATGGGAAAAGAGAAACAAAAATCAAACATAGAAAAGAATAATAGCATGCATTGCTTCAGTCTCCTTCTAAACTCTGGTCTTTCTAGATCTTTCTCTGAATGTAGACATCTCCTTCCATCCTGAGACTTGTAGAGTTGTTTTTTAACTGTGCGTTGCTGAGAGGAGTCCAGTTTTTCAAAGCTGGTCGTCACACATATGATGTATCTGATTGTGTACAAATTTTTCCTGGTTCTGCTCTTCTCACTTAACATCAATTCGTATAAGCCTTTCCAGATAATTATGAAGTCCATCTCCTCCTTATTTCTTATAGCACAATAGTATTCCATCACATTCATATACCATAACTTGTTCAGCCATTCCCCAATTGATGGGCATCCCTTAAATTTCCAGTTTTTTTTGCCACCACAAAGAGAGCTGCAAATAAATATTTTTATATATATATGGGACCTTTTCCCACTTCTATGATCTCTTGGGGATACAACTCCAAAAGTGATATTACTGGGTCAAAGGATATGCAATTATTTATAGCCCTTTGGACATAGTTCCAGATTGCCCTCCAGAATGGTTGTATCAGTTCACAGCTCCACCAACAATGCATTAGAGTTCCAATTTTTCCACATCCTCTCCAGCACTTGTCATTTTCCTGTTTCATCATCTTAGCCAGTATGACTGGTGAGAAGTGGTATCTCAATGTTGTTTTGATTTGCGTTTCATGACTCAATAGTGATTTAGAGCATTTTTCCATATGCTTAAAGGTTTTTTAAAAAATATTTTTAATGTTTCTTTTTTTTTCACCTGGTCGTTTCCTGACATAATCTCTCCCTCCACCTGGAAACAAAGAGAAACAGGTAACCCTGCCCCACCACTCCTGCAGGGTCAGGATGGTCTGAGCTTGGCCCCCCCCCCACATCGAATTTCTCACCTCTACTTGTACTTTACCAGAGATGTATTTCATTATCTATTCTCTGAAGGGAAATTGGTGATTCTGGACAATCAGACTCCAACTGCCTTTTCTCTCCCCGACTGTGGCAGTCATTGTGTATTTTATTCTGACCTGGCTTTCTTCCCTCTACTTCAGCTCCTAGGAGACACCCCATGTTTCTCTGATGCCCTCCTACTCATTACTTCTCATGGGGCACTTGCATCCCATGACATCCAGACCCCATCTTATTCAGCCACTCCTGCTGGCCCTGTTTTCATTCATTTCTGCTTGCTCTGTTCAGTACCAGATCAGGCTGCCATGACTGGAACAGAAGGGCAGATTGGCTTAGGAGGAAAGTTACCATATCTCCAATTCTCCATAGATTGTGGGGGCCAGGCAACGGGAGCTCTCTTGTTCTCTGCTAGGAGAGAAAACACCAAATGAGTTAAGTCTGTTGGAATGCCAGCCTGGGAATGGTAATGGAATCCTTTTGACATCCTACTCAGTGGCGCTGCTGGTTTCTCCTGCTGTTTTCCTCTAATGCTCAGATATGTACATGTATTTTTAGCAATCTACCAGCCCTGTGCTCCTGGCCTGGCTTGTTTTCTCAGCATGGACATTAAAATTCTGCCTGAGTTCTGTCTTTAAATTGCTTTGATGCTAGGTGGGTTTCAACCCTGACCTGTCCTGATGGCAAGTGATGGCTGTAACAAGCAGCGGATCAATATTCATAGCGGGTGTCCAGGACTGATAACACTGGCCAAGACAATGTTCACCATCAGCGTGGACAGCTGAGATATTGGACCATTAGTGATGTTGTTTTAAATAACCCGCTCCCCGGCTGGAGCTACTTAATGAATTTCACAGTTTAGATAGTATCTTTAAGGAGAGGCCAAAGACTATTCTGGAGGTGCTGATGCAAATCAGTGATGCCAAGCTCTCAGGAAAAACAAAGCGTTTGCCTGGAATTTCCACCCAGAACCCTCCACAGGCTGCCTGGCCCGTCAGTGATGGGGACTGTTTGCAGTGCATGCCAAAGGGTGAGCAATATAGCCAGCTGAGTTAAAACACCTGTGATAACATCTTCTCATCCACCAATTGAAAATGAAGAGTTCCTCAATGCCCTGGTAGTGATGTCCAGCTGCAGAGAAGAGGTGGCCAGAATTTTATCCCAAGGCATTGAATTTAAAAGGCATTGAATTACTTTTTATTTATTGCTGTCATACACTCACTGACGTAGGCAAACAAGGGACCTCAAAGGTTATGAGGCCAACCTCCTCCTTTTTCAAATGAGGAAAGAAACTAAGACCCAGGGATACAGCAAAGGGGAGTTTTGAATCCAGCTCCTCTGATGCCAAATCCCTGGATGTTTCTACCATACCACACTGCCTCCTTTATATTTTTATGATTTCTATTTCTTTTAATGTTCTAACAATGCCCTTTGTTCTAAATCTGAATCATTTCTAGATATATTACTCTCTATCCTTACTTATATAGTAAAGAAAACCTATTAAGCAAAACCAACTAACATAGCAATCATGCTTTATAGCATATACAGCATCATACACCTACAGCCCCCTCCAAAAAGATAAAGCAGATTTCTTTCCTCATCTCTTCTTAATGGTGGGCACCAAAATGAAAGGATCCAGGAGCACTTTTCACTTTGTAGCAGCTGATAACAAGAAAGCTTAGCAGCAAGGTACCAAAAATATTGTTGAAAATCGGAAGCTACCAAATGGTGAATGATCTATGCCCCTTGGGTCCCTCCCAACCCTCTCCATCAATGACCTCTGTCCCTCTAAGCTTTGCACTGTGTGTTACTATTCTTCACATTTTGAGATGAGGGAATGGAGATTCAGAGAGGTTGTGACTTAGAGTTAGTGAGTAAGTGTCTCAGACAGGATTTGACACTTTGTCTTGCAAGACTCCTCATCCAGCACTCTATCCACCGGGCCACATGCATCTCTTTCCTTTCTTTAGAGAAAAGGAAGGAGGGACTATAGCTGCAGAGTATATTGTCAGTCTTGGTTGTTTCTTCAAATGTTTTGGCTAAACAAGGAAAGGCTCGCTGGATGGATTGGTGGGTGATATAAATCCAGAAATGATTGTGATATAAAGACATAAAAAGTTTCTTAAAAACCCATAAAATAGTTGCTATCTGGTGGAAGCTCCAGCTTTTTTTCTGAGAGGCAAGCAGAGACTTTGTCCTGTTCTGAGTTTTTCTTTTTTTTTTTTTTTTTTGCTTTTTTTTGGAGGGCAGTTGGGGTTAAGTGACTTGCCCCCAAGGTCACACGGCTAGTTTTGTGTGTGTGTGTGTGTGTGTGTGTGTGTGTGTGTGTGTTAAGTGTCTGAGGCCGGATTTGAACTCAGGTACTCCTGACTCCAGGGCCAGTGCTCTATTCACTGCACCACCTAGCCGCCCCTCTCTGGGTTTTTTCTATAATTGACTTCAGCCATCATGACCCTAAAACATCTTGAATATCATCTCAGCTCCTCCAAGAGAGCTTTGTTGCTCCCTTCAGTTGCTGGTGCTCTCTACTGCCCAAAGACTCCCATTCTATGAAATTACTTTGTATACATTTAATATTATTTCACTGTATACATATTGTTTCTCCTTAGTAGAATGGATGCTCCTTGAAGGCAGGCTCTCTTATGTTTGTCTTTGGGTCTCTGATGCCTAACACTGTGCTCTGCCACCAGTTTAATAGATCCAGCTTAATAAATGCATGCAGAATGGAAACTTTTGCACAGAAAATGCCTACTGTCTAATAAAATAGCTAAGCTTCTTGACATTGTATTCTGATGACTTCGATGTATGCCAGCCATGTCAGACTCAGCCCTTGTTCGCTTAAGGATGTCGAGGTGCAATGGAAAGGACATTGGAAATATCTGGAGGACCTGAGTTCAAATCTCTCCTTTTGTCACTTTCTATCAATGGGACCAAATCACCTGACTTCTCCGGGTTTCTGTCTCCTCATTTCTAACATAAATGAGTTGGACAAGGGTAAGTCTGTGGTTAATATACCTTTCAGCTCTCAAGTGCTGACCCTAATGTGCTATTGAAAAGGTAGCAAAAGCATTCAGATCCCAGGTGCACCAAGGTTTTTTAAAAAATTTTACATAGGTATTATTTTTTAAAAGTTTTTTTGGGGGGGGCGCAAGTCTATAGATCACAGGATTTAAACTGGAATGGCTTTAGAGATCATCTAGTTAAACCTCCTTATTTTAGAGTATTGTAGAGAAGAAAACTGGGATTCAGGGATGGAAGGTGACTTGCTCAAGGTCACAAATGGGAATCATTTATATTAAATGTTTTCTAAGGGTGCAAGAAGTATGAAATAATTTAAAATTTTAAATATCATGTGAAAGAAGTTTTCAGGAGGACTTTACAAGGAGATAAGTGACCCTGGGACAACAGCAAGCAAGATTACTCAAGAATCTAGAAGAGAAAGGAACAATCTAATTGGTTTCTGCCTCTGTAACATCTCTGGCATCCAGCCTCTCCATTTAGTTCCCTGGTACCATCGTAGAGGAAGCCCTTTCTATTCACCCATTTGTGTAACTCGGGTTTCTAGCTAAGCTAATCATTTTGCATGATTCCTATTTGGAAGGAGGTACCTAATTTGGTGAAGAGAATGCTGATGGGATACTGCACACCAGGATGAGGGTTCGAGTGCTTCGAGGGCGGGCTCCTTCTTATAGAGGACCCTCGTGGTGTCAGACTTCTGACATGGGACACGTATGGCTTACATTTGAACAACCTCTCAACTAGTGACCTTTCCTCCTCCCAGTCAATCTCTTCTCCAGTCCCATCCTCTGCACCTCTGCCAGCCATCTTCCTAAAATATTTTAGTGGTTCCTCAGTGCCCACTAAAGAAAGCTTCAATCTACCTCAGCATTCAAGGTTCCCCCCCCCCCCCGCCCCCAGCATTCAAGGTCTTCCATCTGCTGGCTTTACTTGCCCCAGGGTGGTGGAATGGAAAGGGACTTTCTCTGCAATTTAAAGTCTTAGAAGTTGCCCAAAGCACTGAAGAATGAAGAGACTTGCCCAGAATCACACAAATTAGGATGGGTCTAATGGAGAACTTGTACTCCTAGGTCTTCCTACCTTTGAAACCAGCTCTCTACTCACCACTCCTTAATGCCACTCATTTCAAGGTGGTTTTGGGGATCAAGTGCTCAGTAGCTGCCCTTTTTAGTATAGGTTGAACTCTCACTCATTGCCCCTGACTCACATTGGTGGAGAGGAGGGAGCTGGAATTCTTCTCACTCCCCATTGCCACCCCTATATTATCCCCCTTCTACCTTATTCAGTAACCTCTCCTCCTTTGAGGGTCACTCAGTTCATATCTGCCAACCAATCAAAATCCTGGTAGCTGTTGGCTCCTGGCCTACAGAACACTCCCCATTCTTCATAAGTTCAGTGCCTGGCTCAGTCTTTCTCTTCTCCCCAACTCTTTCCTTCATACTAGAGGACTTTTACATATTGATATTCCTTCAAACACCCTAACCTCCTTGGTCAACTTATTCAATTCCCATGACCTTCTCCTCCACCCTACCTCAGCTACACACAGAGATAGTCACTGATCTTATCATCACCCACAGAGGCACACCTCCATGTTCGTGAGCTCTGAGATTCCTTTGTTGGATCATAATCATAATCTCCATCTTTCCCTCTGACTCATGATCCCTTAACTCTGTATTCTGATCTCCAATCCTTCCATCCCTCAGTTCTCTTCCAGGCTATCACCATTGCATAGGTTACACCCTCCTCTCAACCTTCGTATGAGAGGCATTAAGGGACGGTAAGTAGAGAGCTGGTTTCAAATGTAGGAAGACCTAGGGGTACAAATCCTCTTGGTGCATCATGCATCTCTACGCTGTCCTTCAGACAAGTCCCTGGCCCCCTTATCCCATTGCCAGTTTTGCCTTTCCAAACCCCAGTCATGGATCACTCCCATGATCTGGTGTCTTTGCTTCTATTGATGTGCTATTAAATGAAACTAAAGAAAAGCCTGAGACCATGCTGACTGGGTCTTCTACAAACATAGGCTGCAAAATGTCAGCTGGGCCCTCACTGCTACAAAGTAATCCTTTTCCATGTCCCTACTCAACACAGTCTCCCATTCATTATATCAGCCCCAAACTTTTTCATGCATCCTAAAGCCTCCCGTGCACTCACTCTCTAACCCCCTCAGCTACCTTTTCTAAAGCACTTTCCCCAGTTCCTGGCCCATGGTATGTGTTTAATAAATTCTTGTTTCCTTCCTTCTTCCTTAATCACATCATCTCAACTTACATTTTACTGGAAAAAAAATTGAGGTCATTTGCTGAGATCTCCCCATTCTCCCCTTCTCATCTCAAGTCGTTTGGATGTCTTTATCTACTCAGTCCTTCCTTGAATCATACAAAGAGATGGTTTCTTTCTGCCAAAGCAAATGTCTCTACAAGCAAAAGTGATCTCATCTCCTTCTGCCTTTTCCACCATGTTGCCCACTCTTTTTTGTTGTCATTCAGTCATGTCCAGCTCTTTGTGATCCCATGGACAACAGCTGTACATGGCAAAGATGCTGGAGCGGTTTGCCATTTCCTTCTCCTGTGGATTCAGGGGACCCTTTTGTCAAGCAATTAAAGGCTAAGTGACTGGTCCAGAGTCACACAGCTAGAAAGTATCTAAGACTGGATTTGAACTCAGATTTTCCTGACTTTAGACCCAGGGCTCTATCCACTGTGCCACCACTATCATACCTATTCTCTCATTGATCTTCATTCTTTATCTACTAGATGCTTCCCTGATGCCTATAAACACTCCAGTGTAGCCTTCATTCTTAAAAAAAACCTCAAACATCATCTGACCATCCCAATAACCTATCATCCTGTATAGCTCCTCTTCTCAGCTAAACTCTTCCAGAAAGCTGTTTACCTTGGGCACCTCTACTTCTTTTTTTCTCACTTGATTCTAAACCATTTGCAGCCTGGCTTCTGACCCATCGTTCAGCTGAAACTGCTCTCTTCAAAGTTAACAATCGTCTCTTTTTTAAAAATCAGTTTTATTTTTGGTTCTAAATTCTCTCCTTTCCACTTTCCCCTTCCACACTCATTGGGAAGGCAAGAAAAACAAAACCATTACAAATCTGTATAGTCAAGCAAAACAAATCGCTGCATTGGCAATATAAAAAAGTAAAAATAATAAAAATTGTTATTAATAAAAAAGTAAAAATAAAAAATAATAAAATAAAAATAATAAAAGATTTCAGTCTGTGCCCTGAACCTCTCTCTTCTCTATCAAGAAGTAAGGCAGTATGTTTCATCATGAGTCCTTTAGAATTGTGTTTGGCCATTTCCATTACCACTCCCTCCCTTTTCTACTTCTCTTCTAATTTTGGCTGTATTGGTTTTGTTTTTGTAAAACCTTTTTAATTTCATGGAATCAGAATTATACATTTTCCCTGTCATGATCCTCTCTATCTCTTATTTGGTCA
Organism: Pseudocheirus occidentalis; assembly: GCA_028646575.1. Classification (NCBI taxonomy): domain Eukaryota; kingdom Metazoa; phylum Chordata; class Mammalia; order Diprotodontia; family Pseudocheiridae; genus Pseudocheirus; species Pseudocheirus occidentalis. Next base: position 9,211,978 of record CM053598.1, on the reverse strand, counting down.
TACACTCTTCCATTATCTATACATCTAATGGGTACATTTTCCCACACTTCCCTTAGATGCTTATCATATCACCCTTTATATCTAAATTATTTTTGACCTTGTCTCAGTATTTAATGTGAGATGTTGACCTATACATGGTTTCTGCCAGATTATTTTCTAGTTTTCCTAGGAGTTTTTGTCAAATAGTAAGTTCTTGACACAAAAACTTGGATCATTGGGTTTATCAAACACTAGATAACTGCGGTCATATACCTCTATATACCGTCCTATTTCTTAGCTAGTACCAAAACTGCTTCAGTGATTACTGCTTTGTAACATAGCTTGAAGTCTAGTATTGGTAGGCTGCCTTCCTTTACTTTTTTTTCCCATCAATTCCCTTGATCTTTATTCTTCCAGATGATTTTTGTTATTTTTTAAAATAAATTTATTTATTTTCTTTTTTACATCATTCATTTCCATGAGATTTTGAGTTACAAATTTTCTCCCCATCTTTCCCCTACCCACCACCTCAAAACAGCCATCCCACTGTATAACCCCTCCCCCAATCTGCTCTCTCCTATGTCCTCCCCCAACGCCCCTCTGACTTTCCAGTAGGGCAGGATGGATCTCCCTACCCCAGTACCTGTATATCTTAATTCCCAGTTGCATATAGTTAGTAATAATAATAATTACTATCATATATGTTAATAATAATTATTATATATTTTTTATTTGCGATTTTTTTTTAGCTCTTTAGAATAATTCTTTGGGAGTCTGATTGTTATGGCACTAGATAAACTAATTTAGGTAGAACTGTCATTTTTATTATTTTGGCTCAACCTACCCATGAACAATGAATACATGTCCATTTCTTTAACTCTGTCTTTATGTGTTCGATCTGCAAGTATGCTTAAATAGTTCCTCAGTGTGTCTTGGCAAGTAGACTCCCAAGTATTTTATATTGTCTGCAGTTATTTTGAATGAAATTTCTCTTTCTATCTCTTCCTGCTGAGTTTTGTTGTTAATATGTAGAAATTCTGATGATTTACATGGGTTTAACAAAAATCTCTAAATTGCATTTTCTCAATCCTTGTCCTTCTTGACATTTTAGCAACTTTTGGTAGTGATCATCACCCTCTTTCCCTCCCTGTCTGCTCTCTTCTCTACAGGTGTTTGAGACACTACTCTCCTAGTTCATCTCCTACCTGTCTGATCATTCCTTCTCAGTGTCTTTTGCTGGTTCCTCACCTGTTAACTCTGGGTGTCCCTCAAGGCTCTGTTCTTGGACCTCTTCTCTTCTACTATGTTATTTCATTGGTGTCCTCATCAGCTCCCATGGATTTAATTATCATCTCTATGCAGATACTTCTAGATCTATTTACCCAGCCATAATCTCTCTCCTGACCTCTAGCCTTGCATCTCCAACTGTGTCATGGACATCTGAAATGGAATGTGTCCTTAGACATCACCAACTCAACACATCCAAGGTATTACTCACCTTCCTTCCCAAATCTTCCCCTCTTCAAACTTCTCTATTACTGTAGAGGGCACCACCATCCTGCCAATCACCCCAGATTATCAGCCATCCTAAACTACTCACTCACATTCTTCCCTCAAATCCAATTTGTTGTCACATCTTGTTGTTTCTGTCTTGACAACATCTTTCTAATATGGTCCTTTCTCTTCTCTGATGCTGCCCCACCCTGGTCCAGGCCCTCATCATTTCATATCTGGTCTGTTGTAATAGCTGATGGTGAACCGCCTGCCTCAGGTTTCTGTCTACTCCAATCCATCCTCTGCTCAGGTGCCAAGGTTAACTTCCTAAAGCATACGTCTGACTATATCACAGTCCTACTCGATAAACTTCTGTGGCTCCCTACTGCCTCCTGGATCAAATATGAGACCCACTGTTTGGCATTTAAATTCATTCACAACCTTGCCCCTTCCTATCTTTCCATTCTTTTTATACTTTACACCTTCCCTCTATGAGTCCTCATGGACTCTATCACCCAGCTGGTTTCCATTATGTTTCTTGCTCATAACTCTTCTTCCTCACTTCCACCTCTTGGCTTCCTCCAAGACTCCACCCTAATCTTACCTTCTGCAAAAAGCCTTTCCCCATCCCTCCCTGAGATTGCCTTCCATTTGACACTACAACTACCTTGTTTTGCTGTTGTTGTTCAGTTGTGTCTGTGACCCCATGGTTTGTGTCCACAATACAACAGGCCCCTCTGTCCCCCACTATCTCTTGAAGTCTGTACAAATTCATGCTTACTGTTTCTATGACACCATCTCTTCATCTCATCGTCTGCCATCCCTTTTTCCTCTTGCCTTCAATCTTTTCCAACACCAGGATCTTTTCCAATGAGTTCCATCTTATTATGTAGCCAAAGTATTTTAAGCTTCAGCTTCAATGTTTGACATTCAAGTAAATGGCCTGAATTAATTCTTTAAGAATTGACTGATAGATCTCTTTGCTGTCCAGAGGACTCTCAAAAATCTTCTCCAGTACCACAATTTAAAAATATTGATTCTGTGGCATTGCAGCTTTCTTTATGATCCAATTTTCATGGCTATATATTGTTACTGGAAAAATCATAGCTTTGACTGTATAGACTAGGGGTAGTGAACCTGCAGTCTCAATGCCACATGTGGCCCTGTAGGTCCTCAAGTGTGGCCCTTTGACCAAATCCAAACTTCACAGAACAAATCCCTTTAATAAAAGGATTTGTTCTGTAAAACTTGGGCTCAGTCAAATGGCTCCACTCAAGGTCCTAGGCAGTCACATGTAGTCTTGAGGCCATAGGTTCCCCATCCCCGATGTAGAACTTTGTTGCAAGGTGGTGTCTTTATTTTTCAGTATGCTGTCTAGATTTGTTATAGCTTTCCTTCTAAGGAGCAAGTGTCTTAATTTCATGACTCCAGCCTCCATCTGCAATGATCTTTGAACCCCAAAATATAAAATCTGATACTGTTTCCATTTCTTCTCCCTCTGTTTGCCAGGAAGTGAAGGGACCAGTTGTCAAGATCTTGGGGTTGTTTTTTTTTTTGGTTAAGTTTCAAGTGAGCTTTTACACTCTCTTCTTTCATCCTCATTAAGGGACTTCTTAATTCTTCTTCACTTTCTGCTACCAGAGTGGTATTGTCTACATCTGTGAGATTACTGATATTTCTCCCAGCCACCCTCATTCTAGCTTTTGACTCATCCATCCTGGCATTTCATGTGATATACTCTGCATGTACGTTAAATAGATGAGATGACAATATACAGCCTTGTCATACTCCCTTTCCAATCTTAAACCAATCAACTGTTCCATGTTCCATTCTAACTGCTACTTCTTGGCCCACATACAGGTTCCTTTGGAAGGCAAGTAAGATGATCTGGTACTCCCATCTCTATGAGGATTCACTATATTTTAAATTTCATTTTTTTTAAAATTTATGGACTAAAATAAGCATTTCCATAACATAGTATAATGACAAAAGATGATTGCACATGAAACTGCTCATCTTATGTCCAACTTTCTATTCCTTTAAAAAATATAATAAAGTTTTAATGTAAATTTCATTCCCTCCTTTTTTCTTCCCCCAACCCTTCCCACTCTAGAGATGGCTCCCCTTCACACACACACACACACACACACACACACACACACAATCATTCTATACATACTTTCATTTCCCAGTTCTTTCTCTGGATGCAGATAATGTCCCTTGTAGTTAATTTGGGTATTCATAATACTAAAAATGACTTATTTGCTCAAAGTTGTTTTTAAAAACAATATTGCTGTTCCTGCCTACAACATTCTCTTGGTTCTGCTCATTTTGCTCTTCATTATTTTATGTAAATCGATCCATGTTTTTCTAAGATCATTGAGCACATCATTTCTTATAGGACAGTAGTATTCCATTTATATACCACAACTTGTTCAGCCATTCTCCAAGTAACAGACATCACCAAGATGTCCAGTTCTTTGCCACCGCAAAGAGAGCTGCCACAAATATTTTAGAACATATAGGTTCTTTTCTTTTTTTCCCTAATTATCTCTGGAAATAGAACTAGTAGTGATATTGCTGGATCAAAGGGTATAGGCAATTTAATAACTCTTTGGGCATAATTCCAGCTTGCTCTCCAAAATGAGCTGGATCAGTTCAACTCCACCAGCAACAAATTAATGTCCCAATTTGTCCACATAACCCCCAACATTTGTCACTTTCCCCTTCAATCATTTTAGCCAATCTGGTAGATGTAAAATGGTATCTAAAGGCTGTTTTGATCTGCATTTCCCTACTCAATCATGATTTAGAGCATTTTTTTTTCATATGCCACATTTATTGTGACACACTCAGTTAAGAGCTTTAGTCTCATTATTGAAGCAGAAGTAGATGTTTTGCTGGAATTTCCTTGCTTTTTCCATAATCCAGCACATGTTGGCAATTTGGTCTCTAGTTCCTCTGCCTCTTTGTAAACCAGCCTGCTCTTCTGGTAATTCTTGGTTGACATATTGCTGAAGAGTAGCTTGCAGAATCTTAAGCTGGCTTGAGAAATGAGCCCAATTGTTCCATAATTTGAACATTCCTTAGCACTGCACTTCTTTAGGCTTGGGACGTAAACTGATCTTTTCCATTCCAGTGGCCACTGTTGAGTTTTCAAATTTACTGGCTTGTTGAGTGCAGTACTTTAACAGCCTCATCTTGCAGGAACCTATTTATTTCTAAGTCATCTCTCCTATCAGAGTGTGAGTTCTTTGAAGCAAGGACTGTGTTTCTGCCTCTTCCCATATGCCCAGTGCCAGAAAGAGAGTAAGCGCTAAATAAATGTTTGTGAACCAATATTTCATAGACAGTGGCACCTGAACTGAACCTTGAGAGAAGCCGGGGAATCCAAGAGACAGGGGAAGGGCACGAGTTTCCCATCCCAGGTCCTGGGGGTGGGTATGGTGGGGGGGAGGTGTTTGCCTAGGCAGAGACTTATGGGAAATGGAAAGGTGGTTTGTTTGTTGTTGTTAAGTCTTAGAAGCAATTGGGTCCATGGCAGAGATTTAAGAAGGGGAATGAGATGGTGCTGATTATTCTCACAGCTGTATGGAGGATGGACTGGAGAGGGGGAGAGACTAGAAGTTGGAGAACTAATTTGTAGGCTATTCCAATAGTCCAGGTAATTACAATTGGTTTGTAGACTGACTAAAGGAGAGAAGAGGGCTAGAGCTAGGAGGTGGCCATCAGAGTATATTTTGAGTTAGAAGGCACCTTAGAGGTCATCTCCTTCAATCTCCTTATTTACAGACAAAAACTGAGACCCAGTGGGAGACAGTGGCAGGTTTCAAACCCAGATCCTCTGGCTCCTGTTCAGGGCTCCACCTAACACACCTCCCTCTGTTTCTGAGACAAAGGGGAGGAGGGGTGGATGAGATGTTGGGGTAGAATTTGATAAGAGAGTGACTCATTTAGATCCAGGGGCTGCAGGAGGCTCTAAAGCTGTGGTGCCTGGAGGGATGGTGTGTCCTTCCTCCCCCTCCATGCCCTCACATAAATGTAACATATAGGAGGGTAGTGCGTGAAGCCCGAGTCCCCCCAGAGAGGCATGAAAGTTCAGAGAAGAGTCAGTCACTAGAGTCAGAAGGCCTCTAGGAGGTGCTGGGGTTGGGGCTCCAGCCATGGGCCAGATTGTGAAAGTCAGGTAAGTTTTTTTTTCGGTGTAAAGGAGAGCACAAGCAAATGCCCAGAGGGGATTGGAAAAAGTCAGAGGTTTGGGAAAGAAGGCCAGAAGCATGGGTGATGCCAGGCTTAGAAGGGCATGCAAGAGTCGATGGAAAGACAGTCTCCTCTCCGACTAGGTCCTTTTCTCTTAAAAGCAGGCTCGCACCAGTATCTCCTGTTTCCACAGGATCCGACTGGGATGCTCCTCTGCACACTCTCAGAAGTGGGCATTCACTCGGGGTCTTCCCTGGCCGGCCAGAATTCAGTGCACACGAAGGGGCCCTGCGCGGACTCGCTCCCCCGAGGCTCTGTCGGTCTGTCTTTCCTCCCGGGTGGCCGTGGCCAGTTTCATTGGCAGAGAAACAGAGAGCTGGCGTGTGGGTCCGGGAGAACTGCAGGAAAGGGGGCTTTAAAGGGCCTGCGGTACCGAGGGGGAGGCGAGGGGTGGCTGAAGGGTGTGATGGGAGTCTAGCACGCGGGGTGGGGTGGGGGTAGGGGTAGTCAGCCCTGCTCTTTGGGGGTACGCTCCTCCTCACCAGGTCACGGAGGCCCCTGGGCGGGGGTGGGTGGGATGGACGGCTGTAGTAGGCGTGCCGGCTTTGCTGGCCCCTGCGGGGGAGGGAGCCCCTGAATCCGTGAGCCCCCGGTCCCTCGAACCTCGCGCGGATCGGACGTGAGCAGACCTGCCCGTAGGGGCTTAAGTCCACGCTGCTGGTTCCAGTTCGATGGCGAAGGAGGGGGTTCAGTGCCCTCCGAAAAGCGTGGGGATGGCTCCTGGGTACCCGGTAGCTCAGGCCCCGCCGCACGTGACGCTTCGGGGCAGGGCCGGCTAAGTGCCTGGTCCCGGTGCCAGGGCTACGGAACAGCTGCGCCCGGAGCTTGGCACAACCCCGAGCCTCTGCGGGCACTCGCTGCCCGGACGCACTGGCCCCGTGAGCTGCGTGTACAACTCAGAACCCGGCACCGCCCACCAGCGCCGATGAAGCGCCTACTAGGTGTCTGCACTACGCAAGGCGCAGGAGAGGTGCAGACAGCCCCGCCCCCAGCTGTGGCGGGAGCACGTGCAGGCTGGGGGGGAAGGGCTGTCCACCCCCCTCTCTTCCTCTGACCCTCAGAGTGCTCGGCCCAGCGCACGGCACACAGTAGGAGCTTCATCAGTGCAGCTCTGCTCTTCCCCCTTCTTCCGCTTTATCGGGGAGGAAACTGAGGCACAGAGGGAAGGGGCGTCCTTCATGGAGTCACGAGGGTAGTCCGCTAGCGTGGGAGAGCGGAGAAGATGGGCCTCCAGGGCCTCCTCAAGAAAAATCTGTGAGGGGGGGCGGCCCCCCCCCCCCTCCCTCTGGACTACATCTCCCAGGAGCCTCTGCTCCCGCCTCGCCGCCCCGCCCCCTCCCTCCGGACTACATCTCCCAGGAGCCTCTGCTCCCGCCTCGCCCCCCCGGAAGGCCGCTCCGGCCAGCGGGGTTACGGGAGCGATGGCGGCGACGGCAGCGTGGGCCCAGCGGCTGGCGGGCGTGCGCGGGCTTCTGCTCGACGTGTCCGGAGTGCTCTACGACAGCGGTGATGGCGGTGGCACAGCCATTCCCGGCTCCGCCGAGGCTGTGGCCAGGTGCGGAGTAGACCGAGAGGGGTCGCGGGGGGAGGGGTCTGTCGTGTGCTGCGAGGGCGGAGCGGAGGGGCGGGGCCTGCGGATCGTTGCCCGGGAGACCCCGGCCTCCGCGGACTTCCGGGAGTGCGCGCGCCGCATGGAGCGCTGTCCCGGACAGGGACCACGGGGTTGGGGGCGCATAGTTGGGGCTGTCGGGGTCCGGGCTCTCGCCGCTCTGCGCGTCTTCTGGAGTCGGGACGAAGAAACAGGGCAGGGTGCGGAGGGGGACGCGGCTGAAGGGCCAGGGGAATGGAGGGGGACCGCCCCGAGCTAGGAGGGACCGCGCCCACCCTCCCTGTATTTGAGCTGTCCAGCCTAGAGCAGGCAGGGACACCCTGTGGTGGACCGGGCAGGGCCAGCCCGTGGTGGACGGGGCAGGGGCAGCTTTTGGTGGGCAGGGTCAGTCCGTGCCCACTCACACCTTGCACTTGCAGTTGGTTGAACAGCAGGTCAGCAAAGGGACATAGGTCTCTAAAGGACACTGTCTGGCCCAGATCAAGAAATATATCTACATTCTCGGCTTCCTTAGTGTAATGGTTGGTATCCATTACTTTAGAAAAGACAAGGGCTCCCTGCAGGAGCTGCCTTGAAAGATCCCTGGGTTCAGATCTTGCTCTTGTCTCTCACTGCCTTTGTGGTTTCCGCCCATAGGTTCACAGAGGCTGGAAGGAACTTTAGAGGGTGTGAAATCGAATGCCCTCATCTTACAGATGGCAAACCAGGTTACAGCCCCAGGTCACCCTGCTAGGAAGTACCTGAGGCAGGACTGGCTCTCCAGTCCTCCTATCTAGAGCTGTACTTGTGCTCCAACTGGGGGTGGCCTCAGATGCTCTTGCTGGCTCCAGAATCTGTGATCCTGTGATGGCTTCATCCACTTTACAGATGAGGACACGGAAACCCAGAGAGACTCAAGCTTTGCCCACAGCCACACAACTGAGAGGGTCAAAGCTGGGACTAGGATGGAGGTGTAATTATTAGCTTAATCATGCCTAGATACCTGGGGTGCTGTCAGGGTATGCCGAGGGCATCAGGGAGAGGACAAGTACTCTCAGGAAATGGAGCCCTCCCTTCAAGATCACCCATCCAGGCAATAGTTATGGGGTGATGGGCCCCCTGCTGCCTAGAGCCCATGAGGTTTGGCACAGGATTTGAGCCTAGGACTTTGGATGACCCCCCCCCCCCCAGCATTCTTTTTCTGTGGTTTAATTAAGGACAAGTAGAGTCCAAGTTGGGGCAGAATGGGGTGATAGGAGAGACAAATATGTTCCTTTGGAAAAGATGCATCTGCTTATTCTGCATTATACCCAGTCAGCCACCACGCATTTATGCATCACCCACAATGAACCCCAGTGCCTGGAAGTGGTTCACAGAGACTGAAATGAAGTGGGGCCCTGCCCTCCGGGAGCTTCCTAGGGAAGGAAGGTGACAGTGGAGGGGAGGCGGCATTGGCGGAGGATTTCCCTTATTGTGTTGTTATCTGGACACAGATTAGATGAGGGGCAGCAGAGAGAGAGAGAGAGAGAGATTTGCCCACTGATCATTGTCCCGGTGACCTTGGGCCATCGAACCCTTCAGGCTCAGTTTCCCTCTATACAGTGAGAGGATTGGACTTCCTGTATGAAACCCACAACCTTGTGATCTCATGTTTCAGATCATTTCTCTAAGATCTTAATCTCCTAATAATTCCTGCCTCTCAATGTGACTTTGAGGGAGGTGCTATAACAAAAGAGTCCGTTATAATTATTACAATGCTCACAGTTGGTGTGACCTTGGGCATGGGTTTCAGGGTGTGTCAGCAGCCTCCAGAGAAAAAGAATAGGCTTGGTGGGTTACTAGGGGCCCTCTGAGGCTGTGTCATCCAGAGGCTGTCTCACTCAAGCCCAGGCTCTAAGACCCTCAGACAGGGGCACCCACACCGATTCTGAGGCAGCCTATTGGCTATCTGGCCATCTGGCCGCTCTGATGCTTGGGGAATTTTCCCTGTCCACTTCTTTACCTTCTTAAGTTTTATTGGCAGCCATGGAGCTGAAATGCTGGGGCCCACCACCCTTCAGCTGAACCCTTGGGGTGAACTTCTTCCCTCTCCCAAGTTCGTCTCCTTCCCTCCATCTCCTTTGGTTTTCTCATCCAGTCTCCAGGCATTTCACAATCGAAGTGGCAGAAATTCGACAGGGGGATGGACATGAGCAGAGGGGAATCCCAGAGTGAGGGACACTTTAATTCAGGACATTTCTTTTTAGTTACTTCTGTATAACTCCAGTCCTATTCATGGCCCAGCCTGAGTCTACCCTGGTCCTGGCATGCCCAGGCTGGCCCATGCTGTGGCTCATTCCCTTCCTTCTCAATGCTGGAACCGCCCAAGTAGCGGCTAATTGTCCTTTGCTCGTCTCGAAAAGCTTGGAGCAATGGGAACAGCAGCTCAGTTTGGAGTCAGGAGAGACCAGTGTTCGGATCCCTGCTCTGACACTCAAAGTGTGACCCTAGACCTGCCACTTCTCTCTGACCCTCAGCTTCTTCACCTGTAAAATGGGGGTGATGCACAACACTCTCAGTCCCCACCTCAGAGTGTTGTTATGAAAAACCAATATTTGTCCATGACTGTATTTATTATTCATTCATGGCAATCTTTGGTCCCTTTAGATTGTAAGCTCCTTGAGGGTGGGGACTGTTGTGCTTGGCCCCGTGCCTGCACGTTGTAGCTTCTTAATAAATGTTGACTGATTGGTGGTTCTCTTCCCCAAGGCTGAGGAGCGCCGACAGACACAGGCTGTGCCCCTTCCACCTTTTGTGTCTGTCACGGCACTCAGCAGCCTTGGGCACCCAGTAAGTCCCTGATAGAAGCTCATGGGTGAGTGGTGTTATGTGCCTGACACACAGAGAGTTATTGATGGCAAAGATGTGAAAGATGGATTGTCTTCTGTCCCTTCTTGTGGATGTGACTCCCAGTAGACCTGTCAGATAGATGCATTATTATCCCTGTCTTACAGATGGGAAAACTGAGACTCCGGGTCACACACTGAGTTTCTAAGGCTAGATTTGAACCCAGGTCTTCCTGACTCTATTCACCAGCCTGCAGGAAGCCTTACATTTCTTTTGTTTAATTTATGAAACCATTAAAAATCTCAAATACATATAAGAGAGACGTAGCTTATAGTGGATAGGGGAATCAGGAAGACCTGAGTTCAAATCCCAGCTCAGATACTTCCTGGCCATGTGGCCATGGGCAAGTCATAAGAGCCTCTCTGTGCCTCAGTTTCCTCATCCATAAAATGAGAAGGTTGGGCTGGATGGCCTCTGTGGGCCCTTTCCACATTTAAATCTATAATTCTTTTAGTAGAATTTTAGTCATGGAATTTAGTAGAATCTTTTGCACAGGAAGAGAGCCCTCTCAGAGAATCAGACTTCCAGTCTTGACTCTGGGGTTTACTAGCTGTGTGACCTTGGAAAAGTCACATCTCCTCCCCTTGCCTCAGTTTCCTCATCTGTAAAATGAGAAGGCCTCTGTGGGCCCTTCCAGCCTGAGAAAACAAACAGGGGAAATGCCTTCTTTGTCCTTGTCCAGGTCTGCCCCAGGTTTGAGGATGACCTTTGCTTTTGGTCTGTCTGTCTTATCTTTCTGCCAGCCCTCTGGGCACAGGGCAGCAGAGGCCCTGGGGGAGGGGCTTCACATGGCCTCAAAGGCATGGAGCCAGCTCTTGTGCTGCGTGAACTTGTCATCATTAGTCCAGCCCTTCCTAGGTGGTTGGGCTTTTGGCTTGTCAGCCACTTTCTTGCTGGTGCCAAGGGGGCAGAATCACAGAATTTCCCAGTTGGCAGGGCCCTCAACTTTTGCCCAGCCCTCCAAGAGGACCCTCTGTCAGCAGGGCCTCCCCCATCTTGCAAGCTTTCTTTGTCAGGCCCCTGGGAGGGAGGGCAGGGTCCGTCTCATTTTAGCTTTTGTGTCTCCAGCGCCCGGCAGAGTGCCTGGCACCTGGTCAGTATTGAATAAATGTTGTTGAACTGCCCTGAACTGAATTACATTTGCCCCTGAAGCTTTCTACCAGTGGTCCCTCAGTCACTATACATGTGTACACACGTATATGCATACATACATATAGGCACATGCAAACTAAATATAAGGCTGTTGGGGCAGGAGAGGAAAGGCCACAGCAGCTGTGGTCATTATTAGAATGAGTTTTGTGCCTGTGTTCAAGCAGTCTCACAAGAGGCTAAGACTCCAGTGGGAAAGGTGAGGAGGGAGTACATTCCAAGTGTGAGGGACAACCAGTGCAAAAGCATGTAGGTGGGAAATGTGTGAGGCAAAATCAAGAGGCTAGTTTGGCTGCCTTCTGGAGCCCAGCAGAATAAGCTATGAAAAAAAAAAATTCTTGGAAGTTTTTTTTTTTTTTTTTTTTGCTTTTTGGAGGGCAGTTGGGATTAAGTAACTTGCCCTAGGTCACACGGCTAGGTTTTGTGTTAAGTGTCTGAGGCCTGGATTTGAACTCAGGTCCTCCTGACTCCAGGGCCGGTGCTTTGTTCACTGTGCCACCTAGCTGCCCCAATATTTTTCTACAAACAGGTACATTTAAAGCTATTTTTTTTGGCATGAAGTAGAAGAGCATTTTAAAAAATAATTTATTTTTAGTTTTCAACATTCACTTCCATAAGATATTGAGTTCTAAATTTTCTGCCCCTCCCCAGGACAGTGTGCAGTCTGTTATAAGCTCTACTTATACATTCATGTTAAACATATTTTCACATTAGTCATGGTATAAAGAATTAGAACCAATGGGAGGAACCACAAGGAAGCAGAAACCAGACAAAAGAAACAGAATGCTTCCATCCGCATTTAAACTCCAAAGTTCTTTTCCTGGTTGTGGCTGGCTTTTTCTACTGTGAGTCTTTTGGGTCGTTGTGTTGCTGAGAAGGGCTAAATCTGTCATAATTAGTCATCCAGCAATGTGGCTGTTACTGTGTACAACATTCCCCTGGTTCTGCTCAGTTCCCTCAGCATCCATTCATAAAAGTCTTCCTGGGTTTTTCTGAAATCAGCCTGCTCCTCATTTCTTACAGCACAATAGTGTTCCATTGCGTTCATATATCACAACTTGTTCAGCCGTTCCCCAGTGGATGGGCATCCCCTCAGTTTCCAGTTCTTTGCCAAGGAAGAGCGTTTATGAAGCCCCTGGTCTCTGCATGGGGCTTGTGTCCTCATCTGTAAATGAGGGGTGGACTAAATGATTTCTAGAGGCCTTTTCTATTCTAAGTGGAGGTAGTTGCCGAGGCACCGAGCTGCCTGTGCTGCTGGGGGCAGAGTGGGGAGACATCATGAGAGGTGGAGTCAGAGACCCGAATTGAGACTTTCTTGGTTTTACTTCCTATTAGGGTGACTTTGAGCTAGTCATGGAACTCCATGGGCCTCAGTGTCCCCATTTGTAAGGAGAGGGCCTCTGAGGGCCTTGCTCTCCTTAAGATGAGGCTTTTGGACCTTTCAGGTCCTTTCACTTCTGATGGTCTATGATCCTGAAGAGCTGAATTTCTTTGCTTGGTGACCAGGAACAAGCAGGGTTTCCTTTCACTAAGTTTGAGTCTCCCATTTTAGTCTTAATTTATGTGAAGCTTTCTTGGGGTTGGGGCCAGGAATAGTTTCCTGAGCATGGTCAGTCCTTGGGTCATAAACAGGTGGATGGTGGAGGCCCAGGTTCTGTGCCCTCAAATCTCATTGGTTGGGATGGCCTCTGTGCACCCTCCAGACTCAGGGCTCATCTCCAGGTTCCCCCTGTGACCAACCATCTTTATATGCGCAGTTTCATTTTGAAGTCTTCTTAGAAGAATCCCCGTGGTGAGCAGAGGCGGGCAGAGGGGGGCAGAGGCGGTCAGAGGCAAGCAGAGGGGGGCAGAGGGGACCCCGAGCCCAGAAGGGCCTCTGAGCTTCCAGAGGAGGGCTGAGCTGGTGGAGGGGCTCTTTCCTGAAGCCCTTTGCTTGTGAAGGGAAGCCCCATAGCCAGTCCTGCCTGACACCTAGTTCTTCAGTTCTATTCCTATTTGAGAACCAAGAATATGACAGTGAATGTTCATGGCTCACTCTCATTTCTAGTTGCCATAAGACTTCTCTCCTGTGCCATTAGTGCCTGGGCTCTACTAGACAGGAGGTCTGAGATCAGTTTCTGGTCTGAATAAAAACTGAGAACAAATGATTCTGCCAGACTCGGTGGCCTTCTAGTCCAGATCTGTGACCCTGACTTCCTGGAAGGCAGGGCTGCTGCCGTGTTCTGGGTAGCACTTAGCGCATCCTTGGCACCGAATGGAAATACTGAGTTGTTTTGTTCATACTCTTGTGTTTAAAAGCAGTGGGGTAGAGTGGAATCCGGGCCCTACCTGGTTCACAGTGGATAAAGCCGTTTGTAAAATAGGGGTGATGTCCCCCAAACTGACATGAACTGAGAAGTCCTTGGAGAATTACAGCTTGTGGCTACTCAGGCTATGTCTGGCCCGGGTTCCCCAGGAGCCTGGGGCATGCAGGGGCTTAGTTAGGGAAGGGAAGGGCTGCGGACCTCAGCCAAGCTAACCAAGGACAGTCCTTTATTCTGGTGTGTGTGTGTGTGTGTGTGTGTGTGTGTGTGTGTGTGTGTGTGTGTTCAGTCTGATTGATTTCTCCTAGATGAGCTATTCATTCTTCCTGTTTGAACTGTGAGGCACTTGCCTGTTATGAGGCAGAAGGTAGTTAAGTGTCTGTAAAGGCTGGGTCCTAGCCGGCAGGCGCCCTCCCCATGGGCTGGCATTTACAGCTATGTGCTGAGAGCCTCATGGGACCATTAGCATCGGCATCTGAAAGACTGGCCTGGCTGGACATTTACAACATCCTGTTGCTGGGCCCCTGCCCCGCATCTGTTAGCACAGCCTCCAACAAGGATCTGTCACAAGGACGATGGAAATCCGAGCCCTGGAGCAGCTGGAGAGTCGTGTCCAAACAGGGCCCCCCTCAGAGCCTTCCAGGGCAGCTGGGGGAGGGGGAGATGGGCATCATAAAACCATTCTGGGCAGCCAGAGGCCAGTGGGCCCCAGCTGCAGCTGCTGCCCCCTCCAGGCTCTGTGACCTTGGGCCAGGTGCCCCCGTCAGTGCCTCAGTCTCATCCAATTTTAGAGTCCCAGGACCTCAGAGGGAGGTGATGCCACTTACCCAAGATCTCAGAGCTGGTGAGGATTTGCACCAGCCCCTTATTCATGACATCATGCACCTCCCTAGGCCTCAGGTTCCTGGTATGGAGCCAAAGTCTGCTCTTCTGCCGTCCATTATTCTTTGGCTTGTTATTTCAGTCATGTCCAGCTCTTCATGACCCTAATGGAGTTTTCTTGGCAAAGATACTGGAGTGGTTTGCTGTTTCCTTCTCCAGCTTATTTTACAGATGAGGAAACTGAGGCAAACAGGGTGAAGTGACTTGCCCAGGGTCACCCAGCAAGGGTCAGAGGCCACAAGAGGAGACTGTCCAGGCCTGGCGCTCTGTCCACTGTTGGCCTAGCTTCCTGTATTAGCGTGTAATTCAGCTGACAAAGAGGGAGAGATTTGGTGCTTAATAAACCTAGCCGGGGTGGGGTGGGGTGGAATGGAGTGGAGTCTGTGTCCAGAAACCTTGGGGGAGAGCCTGTCACAGGGGCATCTCCCAGAGTACTTGACTCATTGTGGCCTCCAAGGCTGAGACCCTCTCCAAGGTCCTGAAAAGTCTTTATGGAGGCTCAGCCTTAGGGCCGGAGGCTGAGCTTTAGTGCTGGCACAGGGGTGAGGGAGGTCTTTCACAGGAAAAACCAGAGAGCTTCAGACCCAAGAAGGGTAGACTGTCCTGGGGCTTCTTCAAGTATACAAGACCCAAGGGGGCATATTGCCCAGTGTTGTGCCATCCCCTCAAACCCGAATTGGGCAGCTTGCATAGCATCTGAGCAGGGATCAGCCTATAGAGCTGAGAGGAGAGACCTTGGGACCCAGGAGAAGCTAGTTCCCTCCGCTCAGGCCTCACCTTCCCATCCCATCAGGATCTGAATACTTAAAACTTTTACCCAAGTTTTTTATAATAATAACTAACAGCTCTACGACAGCTTCGACTCTCCAGAGCACTTGATGACAATGATGTGGTCTCATTACATATGAATGCCTCAGAGTTGTATTGATGCTTTTAATTTTTTGTATGCCAGAGGCACACTCTAATACCTCCCTTTTCCCCCAAAAGAACTCTTTTACTTATTGAAAAAAAGTTTAGTAAAAATCTGCTCAGAGTGCAACATGCTGCATGGGTAGTCTGCCTCTCTCTTAGGAGAGGAGAGTGAGGTCTTTCTCAGAATGGCCACATTTCAGAACTGAAGGGGGCCTCATTAACCATCTCATTCAAGTCACACCTAAGATGAACCCCCAGTACAACAGCCTCCAGTGAGGAAGGGTCCACCCCCCCTCCCAAGGCAGCTTTGTGGCCCTTTTGGAGAATTACACTGGTTAGAAAGTGTTTCCTCATAGCATTCCTCAACTTGCACCTTTGCCCTTGCCCTGTTGCAAGGTTCTGGGATCTGCCCTCTGGGCCAAAGATCAGAACAATTTCTATCTCATAGCCTCTTAAATACTTGGTGTCCCACCCCAGCACCTCCCATTCAATGTCTATTTTCTGAGACCAAGACTGATAACATTTCATCTGCCATCCTAGACTCCTCAGTGACAAGAGTAGACTGCAGAAAATGTGGGGACTGAACTCCAGATTAGTGTCAGAATGTGGGAAGTGAGCCATGGACTGGGGTTAGAATGTGGGGAGCGATCTCCAGATTGGGATCAGAATGCGGGGAGTGAGCCCCAGATTAGTGTCAGAATGTGGGGAGCAAGCCCTGGATTGGCGAGCCATGGACTGGGGTCAGAATGTGGGGAGCAAGCCCCAGACTGGGATCAGAATGTGAGGGGTGAGCCCCAGACTGGGATCAGAATGTGGGGAGCGAACCCCAGATTGGGATCAGAATGTGGGGAGCAAGCCTCAAATTGGCGAGCCATGGACTGGGGTCAGAATGTGGGGGGTGAGTCCCAGATTAGTGTCAGAATGTGGGGAGCAAGTCCCGGATTGGTGAGCCATGGACTGGGGTCAGGATGTGGAGAGCAAGCCCCAGATTGGGATCAGAATGTGGGGAGTGAGCCCCAGATTGGAATCAGAAGACCTATAGTCACTGTTCTCTGGGTGTCAGGTTTTGTGAGGTTTTGTGATATGAGAAGGTTGTGAGAGGATCTCTAAGCCCCTTTTCAGCTGTAAATCATCAGATCTGCCTGAATGATTGGTTGGAGTTGGGAAAGTGGATAGCTGTGTAGAAAGTGAATGGTTCATTTTGGGTTGGCCTCTCTGAGCTTCACTTTCCTCATCCACAAAATGGAGACATTACCTGCCTCACAGGGTTGCAGGGAAGGCACTTGGTCAGCCTTAGAGTGGGATGATGTTCCTCAATGGAGAGGGCAGAAGGGTTTTATTAAATTTGATTTTAAAAGATGATTCCATGCACCTCCCTCCCCACCTCCCTGAGGACAGTCAGTGAAGTAGGAGGCCAAGGCCCTCCCAGGACACCTGTGGAAGGAAAGCAGTGACATAAAAGCTGGGGCAGGGGGTGGGGGGGGGGTCTGGGGCTCAGCCTTCCTGCTCGATGGGCTCCAAAGGGCAATCTCCTTTACTGCTGGGGATGAACAAGACGACCCAGGAGGTCTTTACCTCCTCTTTGATTGTACCATTGCCTTAGAAGAAGCCATCTGTCCTTGTGCTCTGGCATCCGTCCTGCCTGGTTGCCATCCTCCTTCCTTTGACTGCCCTCATTACCTCCCTAATTGCCTGCCCCTCTCCTCCTTCCGCACTGTCTCAGAGCTTTCTCTTGTCTCATTTCTAGCCTTGTGTTAAAGGGTCTGCCTCCCCTCCCCGGCCTCGCCCGTCTCCTGACTGGATCATGGAGATCAGGAGATGTGGGCAGATGGCTTGGTGGAGCTGCCCATCCTCAGATCAGTTCCATCAGTCAACAAGCATTTATTAAGGACCTACTGTATTCCAGGTACTTTAATAGGTTCCAGGGATACAGGTATAAAGAATGAAGCCATCCCTGCTTTGAGGACTTCTGTTATCTTGGGAGAGATAACAAGCATACATGGCATAAATACAAAGTTGGGGGAACCCTAACAGTGTTCTTGCTGATGGTGGGTGAGGAGAGGGATGAGGCAGAGCTAAGGAGGGAAGTGCACTCTAGGCAAGGGGTGTGGCTAGGACAAAGGCATGATGAGGGGAGATGGGAGTATTGTGTGTAAGAAATAGAGGGAAGACCAGTTTGGCTGGATGAGGGGAGGAATGTATAATGACACCAGAAGGATCAGTTGGTCAGGTTGTGAAGGGCTCTGAAAACCAGATAAGATAGTATCTGTTTTATCCTAGAGGTGATAGGGGCTGATGTTTATTGGGAGGTAGTGAGGTATTAGGGTCTAAGATCCCCTCATTGTACAGAGGAGGAAACTGAGGCTTGCTGAGGGTCACCTGGCCAGTGTCAGGGGAGTTCCGTGCTCCCTCTACCCTGCAGGTTCCCAAAATGAGACTTGGCAGCTGCATCTGTCACCTGTCTCCCAACCTCCTGATCCAGGGTGACTGTGGCTCCTCAGACTCTGGCAGAGCCTTGGGGATCCAGGGGTGTCTGTGGATGCTTTGAACCTGACCCTGGCTGAGACAGACAGACCCAGGTGATGATCCTTGGTCCCTCTTTCCAGTGCTCCCCTCAGGGCTGTGGGGCACAGTCTACCTGGGGTGCCCAGGGCAGGCCACATCCTCCTCTCCCCCCTTCATTCTCCCCTCCCCCCTTCATCCTCCCCTTCTCCCTTCATCCTCCCCTCCCCCTTCATCCTCTCCTCCCCCTTTCATCCTCCCCTCTCCCTTCATCTTCCCCTTCCCCCTTCATCCTCCCCTCCTCCCTTCATCCTCCCCTCCCCCTTCATCCTCTCCTCCCCTTTAATCTTCCTCTCCCCCTTCATCTTCCCCTCCCCTCTTCATCCTCCACTCCCTCCTTCATCCTTTCCTCTGCCCCCACAACCTGAGAGGGGGGTACTGAGTGCCAGCCTTTGCTATGGCAGAAAGTGTTATAAGGGATGGTTTGGTATCTAGGGGCCCTTGATTTGTGCCCTTTGGCTCCTCTGTCTAGCTGTGGGATAGATGATTAAAACCAACCATTTATAGATGAGGACGGGCCATGACTTAGGGTCATATAATCATTGCCTACTTACTGTTTCCCCAAATTTGTCAGTTTCCTGCCCCCATGCCTTTGCATAAGCTGTAACCTATGCCTGCAATGCTGTCCCTCTTTGCCTTTGAGGACTCAGCTGGGCTCTTCCTGGGCCCCTACTGTTCCTCTCTCCCCCTTAGTGTTTTCACTTCAAAGTTACTTTCTAGCTGCCTCTCAGACTCTGTCAGCACCAGTGTGACCCCTCCCTTCCAGTGTCTCTTTCTGTGTTTTGTTGTCTTATTAGAATGTGAGCTTTTTGAGGGCAAGGACTGCCTTGCTGTCTTTTATTTATATTTCCAGTACCTGATGTATGCACAGTCAGCCCTTCCGTGTCTTTGCCGTGAATGGCTTGTACATACCTATGTTTGCAGCTCTCTCCCTCACATTTTGCCATTCATCATACCTCCACTGGCCTGTGATTGACTATTGATTGATTAGAGCCAGCAGGTCCATTACAGTCTATCCAGTCCAGTTCTTTCTCCTCAGTTTTACATGTCAAGGAAACTGAGGCCCAAAGAGGGTCATTTATTTGGCCAAAGTCACACAGCTGGTAAGTGGCAGAGCTGGGGTTCTAACCAAGATCTTTCTACTGCCCTAACATTCTGCTGGTGTGTGTGTGTGTGTGTGTGTGTGTGTGTGTGTGTGCGCGCGCGCGCGCGCGCGCCCCCGTGGGTGCACGCACACATGTGCTGGAACGTGGACCCAGAGAAATAATACAAGGAAATTTGAAGGAAGAAGCATTCATGAGGAAGGAAGGATGGAAGAAGACTCCAGAGGCTCACAGAGCCTTAAAAGAAGAGGCTCTGAGGCATTCTGAGGATTGGGTGGGGTTGAGAAGACCAGGAATACAAGTAGGTATCAGAAAACTAGCCAAGCCTTCATTTGCCTCAGCAGACAAAGTGCTGGACAGCTCTACCTTAGTGGAGTAGGGTGGGGTGGGGTGGGGTGGGGTGGGGGAGACCAAGGAAGGCTGGTCCAAGTGGGTGGGAGGGTGGAGGAGGCTCATTCACCTGTGTCTGGGCCATGGGATCATGGGTCTGGGAAGAGCCACGTGAGGATGCCTCCTATCCCCGGGATTCTGAAGCTGGGCCCAGAACTTGGTTCTTTGCATTATTTTGATGACTGAATTGCAGTATAATTGGTTTCCTTTAAAATCCTACATGTTTTATTTTGTTCATTTAATAACCTTCTTCTGAAAAGGGCCCATAGATTTCACCAGACTCCCAAGGGAGTCACCAGCACACACAAGCGTTCAGAAGCCCTGGACCTGTCCCACTTCCTCATTTTACAGAAAGGGACACTGAGGCCCAGAGAGTGGTTCCACCCCACCCCCATCACCCACGATTCCAAGTCCTAGACCTCCAGTTTGCAGTTAGGCCCCAGACTCCAGATCTGCATTCTTTGGTGTTGGAGGGGAACCATGAGGGGGCCTTGCTTCATGAGCTTCCTAGTGATCTCCAGTCTCCTTGGGGAATTGTGACACATGCACACACTGGCCATTGTGGGGGAGAGCAACTCTTCAGGACTTCTGCATCAGGAGAGTATACCTGTCCGTTGTCTGTCTGTCTCTTTTTCTCTCTCCTTTCTCTTCTTCTCCCTCTTTCCCCTCTCCCCTTTCTCTCTCTCCCCTTCCCTTTCCTCTCCTCTCTTCCCTTCCCCTCTCCTCTCCTTCCCCCTCTCTTTCCTTTCTCCCTTCCCCCTTTTTCCCTCTCTCTGCCCTTCTTTCCCTCTCCCCTTTCTTTCTTTCCCCTTCCATCTCCTCCCCTCCCCTCCCTTCCCTTCTCTCCTCTCCTCTGCCCTCTCTCTTTCCTCTCTCCCTTCCCCCTTTCTCCCTCTCTCTGCCCTTCCTTCCTCTACCTCCTTGTCTCTCTCCTCCCTCCCTCCTTCCTTGTCTGTCTCTTCCTAGCCTCAGCATTCCCCAGACATAAGGACTTCGGGCTGATGCAGCTCCTGCCTGCTCATCTGTTCTGTTTATAAAAACGTGTTCCTAATTGATCATTTATCGGATGAGGATGGAGTCAGAAAACATACTCATCACTTTGTCAACCTTAAAGCCTTAAAGTGTAAATGTGGTGGTGGTGGCTGTTGTTGGTGTTCCGTGAGAGTGCTAGAGTTTTAACCCATTTCTCTGGTTCTGTCTCACCAGGCACGCTTGCCTTGCTCCAGAGTAAACCCCTGTCTGCACGCAGATCATTTCCCAGCATTAAGAATATGTATATTTATAAAACCTTCAATTCCAAGGGTTCCCTCCTGCTTGCAGGAATTCAGCTGCTTCCCAGCTGAGCGCCTGTTGCTCGATCTGCAGCTTGATCTGCAGCCTACAGGTTGTGGGCCTGGGACCCTCTTCTGTGTCCCATGTATTCTCCTTGTTCCTCTCCTGATTTTAGGGGGACTTGGGGAGGCACAGACCCAGGGAGGGGACATTCCCCCACCTGGAAAAACATAATGGTTTTCTTTGTGGATTCTTCTGTTTAGAAATGAGAACCCAGCCTTGGGCCAGTGCCTTTGGGGCCTGGTGCCAACATCTCCATGCCCAGAGGCAGCGGGAGGAGCCTGAGGTTTAAGGGCACAGGACCCATTCTTGTTTGGTTTTTTTGTTTGTTTTGCATTTTGAGGGGGGAAGGTAAGGCAGTTGGGGTTAAGTGACTTGCCCAAGGTCATGCGCTAACCAGATTTGAACTCAGGTCCTCCTGACTCCAGGGCCATTGTTCTATTCACTGCACCACCCAGCCTTAGGGCAATCTCTTCATTTCTCTGAGTCTCAGTTTCCCTAAACTGTAAAATGAACTAAGTGATCTCTAAACTGTCCCCTGACTCCACATTTCTAGACCTGGGACCACTGCAGGAGAACATATCCCCAGATATTTTAGTAATTGGCTGTATCTGTGATTTCTTTTTAGTAGTTCAGAAAACAGCCCAGCTGTGACTTCCCATCCTGCCCAGCTCCCTGCTGAGGTCTGTTACTGTCCCAGGATGAACCAAAACAGCCAGAAGGAACAAAAAGCAACAGATGAAGGCATGGGGACGCGCTTGGGCCCTTCTTTAACAGAAGAACATTTCTTCTTCACATAGTCTTGGGTGGAATTCCTTGTAGATAAAATTTGGAGCTGGGAAGGACCCCTAGGTTGACCATGGAGCCCATCCCCTCATGTTACACCTTAGGAACCTGAGGGCTAATCAAGCAGCAACCAGAAAATATTGTGAAGCACCAGTTAGGGACTCAGGGTGCAAAGATTGTGCCTGCCCTTGAGGGGCTTCCATTCCCAGAGAGGGGAGTTCCTTGGAAAAAGCCATGCAGCCAGAGTGGGGCGCTTCTGTGGCCTTGCCTGGGACAGTCAGCCTGGAGGGTCCCCGGGAGAGGAGCAGCCCTGGCACCTACACCTATTGCCCTAGGCAGTGATTCTCAACCTTCCTCATGCCACAACCCTTTAATACAGTTCCTCATGTCGTGGTGACCCCCCCCAACCCGAAAAGTATTTTTGTTACTACTTCATAACTGTAATTTTACTAATGTTATCAATCTGATATGCAGGATGTATTTTCATTGTTATAAGTTGAACATAACCCACAAGTTGAGAACCGCTGCCCCAGGGGCTTTCTCATTTCAGCCGAGGCAGGTAGGAAGTCCACAGGGTTTTATTTTTTTAAAGACTTATTAAAAATACCAACTAATTCTAAGTGACATCCAGCCTTAAAGTTTAAGAGTCTCAGAAAGAACTTCTGCCCTCCTGCTCCAAGGGATTTCTTTTATTTTTTCTTTCTTATCTGTGTTCCTTTCAGAAATCTCCTGATGTAACTGGAAGACTTTGTCAGTTAGCCAGCTTTTATATATCACTTACTATGTGCTGGGCGCTGGCTCAGCCCTTTACAAATATCTCCCTCCCTTAGGACGGAGGTGCAGTGATTACCCCCACTTTACAGTTGAAGGGACCTAAGCAAAGAGAGGTTAAACCCCTTGTCCAGAGTCACAGAGCTCGTAAGTGTCTCAGGCTGGATTTTAATTCAGGTCTTCCAAAGAAAAATAAATGACAGATTTGAATTGAACTAGATGGCCACCTTGTACCAACTTCTAGTGTCGCTTTGTCCTTATACCTGAAATCAGAGATGAAGTTATTTTTCAATCTCTTAATGGGGTCAGAATATTTTAGAGTTACCCTGTTTTCCAGAGCAAGGGCTTAACAAGCCGGCTGTGCCCTGAGTTTGGCATAACAGTAATCCTTTGTGCTCAGGATGATCTCACCCCCCTGGCAAAGTGTAAAGCTTGGACCAGTACCAGGTGTTCATTAGGGATTTAGCTCCCCCTAGTTCCCATGTGCGCTATCTGTGTTCTTTGTCACTGGCAGGTACCGTACTGGAGCTCTGGTTCTGGTTTTGGTTCTGTACAGGCAGGGTCGCCGTGACCTCTAAGACTGGACACAATGACTTCCCCCAAGAATGCCTGTGTTGTCCCAAGAAATGCCAACCAAGAGAACCGTCTCCAGATCTAAGGCTGTGTATATATGTGGCCCCAGCCTGAGCAGCTGTAAGCCCTCCTTCTCAGGAGGGGGACCTTCATATGCAGACGTCACTTTGTCATTACCCTTCCTCCAAAATTAATTGGCTTCTGCTTGTGTTTTGTCTCTAGCCTGCTCCGTTTGGCTCTGGCCACCCACAGGTTAGAGGCTGGCTGGTCCAGTGGATAATGAACGCGATAGAATGTAGCTTCTTGAGGGAAGGTAGTGTTTCATTTTTTGCAAGCTCTTTCCCCCAGAGCCTAACACGGTACCTAATACAGTAGAGACTTAATAAATGTTTGTCATTTGGTTTGTTGACCTGTGATCTTGCCGACCTGGGCCCTCTGATCATTGAGGCCACACAAAGCCCCTCAGTTTTTATCCTTGGCAGTCCACCCAAGGTCCAGAGGGAGGGCTGGATGTTGGTAGAACCCTAGGGAAGTCGGTGGTGGTAGAATGGACACAGGGATGGATCGAATGATGTTTCCCCGAAGGCGCTTGTCAACACCCGAATCTGCAGGCTGCTCTTTTTCCTTAATTTTGTTCAATGTTGTAAGATGATAAATGCTGCTGGGACTGGAGAGATGAGAGGAGACATCCCCAGGCCAGGCCCTTGTGGGGGGTCCCCACTGGTTGATGGACTGATAGCTTGTGCTGACTTCTTTCCTCTTCCATTTCTACTTTTGGCCTTTCATTTTTTATTCATTGCTTGGTGCCTGGCATGTTGTAGGGCTTAGTAAATGGTGATTGCACTGAATTGGGCTGGCCCTCTGGAAGGGGGAGGGGGGAGGATACTGGGGAAAATGGGGGGGGGGTATTTAAAAAGACATCAGTAAAAACTTATTTTTTAAAAATATCTTATTCCTTTAAAAACACTCAGAGGCATCATTCTTAGCCAACTACTCTGCCTTGAGGCACCTCAGGCAGTGTCCCACAGACAGACAGAGGTTCTTTTCTCTGCATTCTTCCCTTTCTTAGGCTGTACTCCAAGTGATAAGAGCTGCCTTTATACAAATATTCTCTCATTTGGTTCTTGCAGCAACCTTGGGAGGTGGGTGCTATAGTTAGCCCCATTTTACAGCTGAAGAAGCTGAGGCAGACGGGGGAAATGAACTCCCCAGGATCACCCTGCCAGGTAGATTTGGCTCCAGACCCAGGGCCCTGCCCTCCCCACCACCTCTCTGTCACAAGTGACATTTTTTACATAGAAACTCTGGTTGCCCCTAATGTAAGGAGGCAGTAAGGCTTAGTAGGGAAAAAAACAACCCCTACCAAAGGCCACAGAAATATGCACAACAAAAACCTTGGGCTCCTCTCCAGGGGCATTGCTTATTCCCCGTGACCTTGGACAGACCATTTCCGGCCCACAAGACTCAGGAGTTGGACTAGCTGATCTCAGGGGTCCCCCCAGCCCCCAACAGTCCACTGGGGGTCTTCTCGCTCGGAGTCCCTTTGGATTGTCTGCCCTCCCGGCGTCCAGGAAGGCAGTTAAGTGTGCCCAAGGTCACTGAGGATGTCTAATGATTGTCCTCACACTTTACCTGGTATGGAACAATAATGAGGGTTTTTTCATTATTTTCGGGTGAGCGATCCTGGCAGATGCTGACAGCCAGCAGATGTGTAAAGTTCGAGGTGATTTGTAAGGGGCCGGCTCATCTGACGCACGGTAATTGCATGGTGGGACATTGTCACTCAGAGTCTTGTCCTGCTCTGTCAGAAGAAGGTAAAGGTCAGTTCAAAGAAAGAAGGGACAGTCCTCAGCGGGAAATGAAAAACGGATTTTCTGCCATCCCGTCCTGGCAGCTTTGGGATCGATGGGCCAGAGCCTGGTCATCTCTACAAGTTTGGTCCCTGCCAGTCCAAGCTGATGCTGAGGGATTTGGGTTATGTGTCAGCCCAACAATGGCTTAAGCAGAAGCGTCTGAAGCTGGGGAGGGGGACCTGCAACCTCAGGGCCACACGTGGCCTTTCTAGGCCCTTGGGAATGGTATTTTGACTGAGTCCAAGTTTTGCAGAACAAATCCTTTTACTTAAGGGAATGTGTCCTGTGAAGTTTGGATGCAGTCAAAGGGATGCACTTGAGGACCTAGAGGGCCACATGTACCACAAGACCACAGGTTCCCCACCTCTGGAAGAGATACACCTGGAACTTTCTTGATTTTAGACCCTTACATTGCTCTGGGAATTCTTGAGCCAGGCTGATGTGGGAGGACGATATCTCCTCTCTCCTCTTAAACTAGAGTAAGGGCCAGCTTCAGCTCCTCTCCTACTGGCTATGTCACTTGACTCCTGACCCTCAGTCTCTTCATCTGTGAAATGGGGTCAGTAATACTTGGACTGCCTTCTTCAGTGGGTTGTTGAGAACTTTGTCACCTTTAATGTGCTGTAGAAATGTGCATATTTCTGTGGCCTTTGGTGAGCTGGCTTGTGCTAGAATGTCAGTGCTTCGCTTTTTCCAGGGTTATAAAAGTTAGATTTCATTATTCCTCATGGATGTTAAAAAGAAGACATTGACTACCCTAACTGGGAGGAAATATGCCTGCCTGCCTGCCTTCCTTCCTTCCTTCCTTCCTTCCTTTTTAAAATTTCTATGTTCCCAGGGTTTTTTTATAATCACCTTAAAACAAAAACCAACCAGCAGTCACATCACAGGACCAGCTCAGTTATGAAATAGGTATCTTGAACATTCATATCTTGTTTGTTTTGAGGGTCTAACCCTATCTCTCTAAGAGGAACAGAGGAAAGGAAGATGAATTTCAAGTCACAGGACCTGAGTTCAAATCTCAGCTCAGCCACGAGCCATCTCTGACCTTGGACAAATCAAGTGACTGCTCTGGGCCTGAGTTTCCTCATTTGTAAAATGGGAGGGTTGGACTAGCGACTCTCTTAGGTTCCTTGCAGTTGTGGATCTGTGGTCTGTGATTTCATTGTTGTCTTCCGAGTACATTTCTCTATCTTATTTTCACTGCCTGGATTTCAAACCTGTCTTTGCTTCAGGGCACATTTAATTTCCTCGGTTGCTTGAAAAGTGAATCTGAAGCACCTGTTCAGTGTTATTTCATAACTTCCTTTCTTGGACTCCAAGAGAGATAGTATCTGGAATTTAAAAATATTCAGTTCCCCAAACACTGATGAAACACCTACTGTGTGCAGACAAAGACTTGATCCTGAAAGCTGTAAACAAAACAGAATGGGAGAGAACTGCACGAGAGGTCCAAACAAAATACTGTCTAAGGGGGGAGGGAAGACTTAAAAGTTTTTTCCTACAAACAATAAACTCATAACCATCAACAAAAATAGTTGGTTAAATAAAAGTTGATTAAATTCAAAAGAAAGGGCAAAATCTTACCTAAATAATTAGCCTTTAATAAGCAGAACCAACAAATGAGCTAATAGGAAATTCAACAAATGAACTAATAAGGGAAGAAATTTTTTTTGCTTAAAAATAATTTTTTAAGGAAAAAATGTTTTTATTTAAATAATAATAATATATTTTTATTTGCCGTTCTGGGCTTAGGTTCCACCATTTTTCACCCAGCTCTTCTCTTTTCTGTCTGTTTTTCCTTATGTAGTTAGTGGTCAGTGGGCGGCCAGTCCCTCGTGGCTGATATTTCCATATTTCCTTATAGTAAAGGACTCTTTTGATCTTGCAACAACCTTAGAAAACATTAGAAAGGCTTCACAGAGAAGGCAGTGCTTGATTCCTGGATAAAGGAGAGAATAGAGATTGGAGGAGCTGGTCCTGAGATGTGACTACTGATTGGTTTTTGTTTTAAGGTGATTGCTTTAGAAGTCCAGGAGCCACAGTTTGCCATATTGTCTCATCAGAAAGCCTTCGGGGAGGCAACTTGGCATTGGACCTGGATTCAGGAAGATCTGGGTTCAAATCCCACCTTAAACACTAGCAGTGTCACCCTGGGCAAGTCACTTGACCTCTGCCTCAGTTTCCTTATCTTTTGTTCATACAAGGAGAATGGATCCAACAGCCTCTAAGGTCCTTTCTGGCCTTTAGAGCTATGATCTGATGACTCCACCAGTTTGGCCATAGCCAGTAGGAGGGGCCTTGCCTCAAGGGAAGGGACAGCATTCTCTTTTGGAGTTAAGGCTGCTGGTAAGGAGACTGTTCCAGTGGGCGGGCCAGCCTGTTAAGAGAGGGGCCAAGCTGATTTGTCTGGGGATGTTGTACCCCATTTAAGAATCCTGCGTCTCCAGCTCCTGCTGTACCTCCGGCTGTCCCTTTCAGTACGTACATTCATATTGCTGTCCTCTCTATTGAGAGCTGTGCACCATCATTGCCTCTCTCTGTATCCCAGGATCGACCCCGATTTTGTGTGAATCATCCATCACTGCTTTCAAAGAAGCCAAGAGGCCTGGGCTCCCCGAGGCGTCCTTCATTCAGTCTTTCTTTCCTTCATCTACAACTGAAGTTGTGTTTGGAATAACAGATGGGGGGCACTGCCATCTCATTGTCATACCGATTGTTCATTGTTCTGAGAAGGGCACATCATAATTCATTAGCGATAATTATTCCCTGGACGCCGCCTGTACTTCGTCACCCAGCCGCTTCATTAACTTGGGAGCGGGTCTCCCATTCTGGCGGCTCCAATCGATGAAGATATATTTAGAATGTACAAGTGGATGCTATTAGTTACAATATATTAACTGCCTAATTTAAAATAAAAAAGGCGATCTTTATGAAGGGCAATTAACCACTAAGTGTAATTGATAATTCATATACCTGTGATTAGGAAAGACAAATAATAAGAAAGAAATGAATGACCGACATTATTGGAGAAGACATTGGCAGCCCCTTCAGGAGTGCTGGCTGACGCCTGCCTCTTACTGATTGTGTCTGTCCCCGGGAAGGTTCAGCAGCTTCCCCAGAGTCTTGATTTTTCCTCCCAACTTCTAGAAAATGTTCATTATTTTGATTCAATGAGATGATATTAGCACAGTGCCTGGCATGTGGTAGACATTGTATCAGTGTTAGTATTATTGTTACTAGTTAAGTCTGACCTCATTTAGGGAATTAAAGAATGCAAGCTGTGTGTGTGTGTGTGTGTACGTGTGCATGTGTGTGCGTGTGTGCACACAAGCACTTTCTGTAGTTAGACTAGAGGTGTAGCAATAGGAACAACCATAATAATTGTAATAACTCAAATTTCTCTAACAATTTGTTGGTTACAAAGCTCTTTCCTTGCAATACTGCATGTAGCTCTGGATACACATCTTAGGCAGGACCATGACCAGCTGAAAAAGGGGAAACCAAGTTAGTGAAGGTCTGGGGTCCATATCCTATGAGAATTAGTGGAGTTGTTTACCCTGGAATTTCCTCCTTTTCTCATTCATTGAGAAAGCAAGAAAAACAAAATTGGTTAAACAATGCATATAGCCAAGCAAAACAAATTTCTGCAGTAGCCATTTTCTGGAAGAAAAAAAATAGACTTCATTCTGTACTCTGAGGAGTTTATCAACCATGAGTCCTCAAATTGTGGTTGGTCATTGTGTTGATGGGAGTTCCTAAGTCTTTCAGAGTTGTCTGTACAATAATGTTATTATTGAATGATTTTTTTTCTCCTGGTTCTGCTCACTTCACTTTGTATCAGTTCATACAAGTCTTCCCAGGTGTCTCTGAAACCATCTTCTCCATCATTCCTTGAAGCACAATAATATTCTATCACATTCATATACCACGACTTGTTCAGCCATTGCCAGTTGATGGGCATCCCTCTAGTTTCCAATTCTCGGCCACTGTAGAAGGGGCTGCTATTGATATTTTTGAATATATCAGTCCTTTTCTTCTTTCTTTGATCTCTTTGACCTTAAGGCAGTATTGCTCGGTCAAGAAGTAGTACGATTTACTAGTTTTTTGGGCATAGTTCTAAATTGCTTTCCCAAATGGTTAGACGAGCCTATAGCTTCACCAACAGTGTTGTAATGTATCTGTTTCCCCGTAGCTTTTCCGGTATTTATAATTTTCCTTTTTTTTAATCAGCTTTGTCAATGTGATGAGCATATGGTGGTTACTTCAGAATTGTTTTAATTTTTATTTCTCTAATTGTTTAGAACATTTTTCATGCAGCTATTGGCTGTTATGTTTCTTCCTCTGAAAACTGTCTATTCATATACTTTAACCATTTATTAATTGGAAAAATTAATTGGAAAATTTATTAATTGGAAAAAACTCTTTGTCTAATAAATTTGTCTGCTCCCTGTATATCTTAGAAATGTGACCTTTATCAGAGAAGCTTACTGCAAATATTTTCCCCCAGTTTCATGCTTCTCTTCCATTTTAGCTTCGTGGTTTTGCTTGTGTGAAACTTTTTAAATTTTATGTGATCAGAATTGTCCATTTAACCTCCTGTGAAGTTCTCTTTCTGTCGTTTCATTATGAACTCTCTCTCCATAGATCTGACAGGTAATTCCTTCCACACTCCTCTAAATCACTGATATCACCCTTAATATTCTAAATCACGTGCCGGTTTCCACCATTGTTTGGTATTAGGTGTGAGATGCTGGTCTGTACCTAGTTTCTGCCAGATTACAGTGTCCCCAACAATTTTCGTTAGACAGTGATTTCTTGCCCCAATATCTGGGATCTTCGGATTTTTCAGACTTTAAATTACTATGCTCGTTTGCATCTGTATATTGCATACCTAATCTGTTTCATTGATCAACTTCTCTGTTTCTGTATCAGCAAGCACCCTAGCATACCCAGTGTGGCTGCTAGCATAGGTTCTTAGATCTGCTTTTGTAAAGGAAAGCAACTCAAAATGGGTTATCAGTCTCACTTTAATCAATCAAACACATATCATTTACCTAGTTCAGGGGGGAAAGTCAGCACCCTGAACTTCAGAGAATGCAAGCAAAATACAAACAGAAGTTACAAGCAGACAAAGAAACAGATCAGCAGATGGGGCTTCCAGCCGTCTGACCATCACATCCGTACCTATTCAGTCCCCAGAGAGGGAAGCACTAACATCTGGGTTTTTCAAAGCGGGGGGGGGGGGGGCCTCAACAGCTTCCCAGAGTCTCATCTGTCCAAATCATACAACTCTTCTCAAAGTGAGCCCCAAAGCAAAACCTCACATCAGGGTATATATAGCCTTTTCTTGGGTCAGAGAATGTCACATCCCTCTTGACCCGCTGCCCAATCACAAAGAAACAAGGTTCAGGCATTCCTGAAGAACAAGCCTCCCGCCACAGGCTCCATGCAACCACATTCAGCCTGTTAGGGGGCAGAGTATACTTTCAAATCAGGGAAGGTTCTCAGAGCCACTTAAGCCTATCAAAGGGGCCAAGGGGCAGGGAAGATCTTCAGATTCCCATTACAGTTTCTTACCCAGTATCAAGTTGTCTTGATGATTATGACTTGGTGGTATGGTTTGAGATCTGAGACACTAGGCCTCCTCCCTTCCCACTTTAAAAAAAAATCATATCCTTTCTTTGGAGAGAATACAGAGGCAGACTTCATCCTGGTCCCAGAATGAGCCCAACTTTTTTAAATTAGTGAGTCCAGAATAATAAGGTTTCATAATAATGATGATAAATCAGATGTATATTATGGAGCCTCAGAATTCGTATGGCTTAGGACTAGAGCTGTAAGGCCACCTAGTCTAGCCCCCTGGAAGCTGAGGCAGTGTGCCTTGCCAGATACCACCCAGGTGTGAGTGGCACCGTCCACATCAGGAAGCCTGTGTGATGCTCTGAGGTTCACAGTGGTGCTGTGAGGGAGATCATGCAAGTGCTGTTTTATAGCTGAGGAAGCTTAGTCCGTCAGTCAGCAAGCATCGGTCACTGGTGCCAAGTGCTGGGGATACAAAGGAAGGACAGATAGGACCCTGCCTCCCCCCCTCCCAACCCCGCAGCTCACGTTCTAGTGGAGGAGATGACACACAAAGGCTTCTCGGCAGAGTAGAGGCGGCACCTTCCACGGAAAGCGGAGCAGCTGAGCTTTGGCCCAGGGCTTGGGGGTGCCATTCTGGTGGGCTCCATGTAGTAATTAACTGTATATGGGTAGCTGTCCTTTAGGAAAAGTTAACCGCCAGTCCTTCATCTGAATCTCCCAATTATAATATCTTTCCAAAGGGAAGGAGCGAGCAGGTGGTCTTCTGAGGGCCTTTCCTCCTCTCTGAGCTGTGATATGATAAACCAGTCCTTTAATTAACTCCATCCATAGCACTTGCTACAACTCCTAGTATGCAGTAGGTACTTAATAAATGTTTATTGATGGATTTATTGATAGATTTTGTGGGCCTTATGTCTAAGACTCTTCTAGCCTACAAGGTATGGCTAGTCTCCAGGTTTAAATTCCTGCTCACCTGTAAAACCTTGGTCCCACATGTGACGTTTAGACCAGCTGGATCTTGTTTCTCACCCTCTGCCCGATTTCACCGTAGGATCAAGCGTTCAGGCCTGAAGCTTCGGTTCTGCACAAATGAATCCCAGAAGTCTCGAGGCAAGTTTGTGGGACTGCTTCAGCGTTTGGGATTTGACATCTCTGTGAATGAAGTCACGTCTCCTGCCCCAGCTGCTTGCCAGATTCTGAAGGAGCGAGGCCTGCGGCCCTATCTGCTTGTTCATGATGGTAAGGTGGATTTCACTCCACTAAACCTGAGGAAGCTCATTAGGAGAGGGTGAATTTATTCTGGACGGTCCAGATTTCAGTCTGTGGCAATAGTTGATTTTGTGGCCAACTCAAAGAAGTTGAGTTGAGAAGTCTCCTTCTGAGACACCCAGAAATGAGCCCTCTTGAGTTTGTGGGCCTTGGGTTTGTGCCTGCCCAGAGGAAACATCTCCATTTAGTGATGATGAGAAATTTAGCTTTATTTTATCTTGCTGTCCATTTACCTGTCTGTCTGTCTGATCTCTCCATCAGTTCTCCTGTCCATCCATCCATCCATGCAAAGTGTTTACTAGTCCCCTCGTTATAGGAACTGGGGAATTGTAGAGCTAGGTAAGCATTCTTGCTTCTCACTTAGCTGGGTGACCCTGACCCTGAAGCCCTGTTTACTTCAGGTTCCTCATCTGTGAAATGGGGGTGATCGAGAGGCCCACAAGAGACAGTGACTGTAAAGTGCTGAGCACAGTGCCCGGCACCCGGTGATGGATGCTAACACAGAAAACGACCGTAGACCACGGTGGGGAGACGGGCTTGGGTGCATGTGGGCTCAGTTTCTGACCTTGACTCAGTTTGGTCAAATAAATCCTCGTTCCTAGCCCAGGGGGCCTGAGGCTGGCAGGGAGCAGAAGGGGAGAGAACAAGCTTTTCTCTAGCTCTGGGCTAAGGGCTTTATTTCCTTTGACCCTCATAACCACCCTATAAGGTAGGTGCTACTATCATCTCCATTTTACAGATGAAGAAACAGAGGTAAGGTGATTGCTCCAGGGTCACACAGTAGCTAGAACAGGCTTTGAACTCAGGTCTTGCCGACCCCAGGCCTAACTCAGTCCCCTTCCTGTGCCACCACTTGCCTCTGGGCCTCTGAGGCCCCTCATCTGTGAGAAGCCTGCAGCCCAGTGTCAGGAGGTAATAAGGATCAGAGGCGGGCTTCGAACCCAGGCACTTTGATATCCAAGTCAGTGCTCATTCTATTACACCTTGAACTGGAAGGCGATTTAGGAAGGAGTCATTCGTAAATGCTTAAAAGAGAAAACTAATTCTCTGTAGAAAATTAAGAAAAATTAGTTCCTTTGAGTTTTTTCCTAGTAGTTAGTGATATATGAATCATAAATTATATTTGTGAATGTGGAAGAAAAAATGACCCACCTCTGAGTTTCCGTTCTGTAGGAGGACATTTTTTGTGCTGAGAAATCAGGTTGGGATCATGACAAAAGGACTTTGGTAAAGTTTGGCTGTGTGGGAGACTGGTGACTTGGGGGAGGCTGGTTGGATTTTTTTTTTTTTTTTTTTTGCTTTTTGGAGGGCAGTTGGGGTTAAGTGACTTGCCCAAGGTCACACAGCTAGTTTTTTGTGTTAGGTGTCTGAGGCCGGATTTGAACTCAGGTACTCCTGACTCCAGGGCTGGTGCTCTATTCACCGTGCCACCTAGCTGCCCCTTGGCTGGTTGGATTTTTTAAATTTCATTTTATTTTTCGAGGAGAGCAAACAGAACAGGTTGCCTTGTACCTTCTGCATATTTTAAGAGGATGCCATTGAGCAGTCTGGAGAATTCTCCAGATTTTCTGTCTCATCTGTGGCTCCTGTCCACCCCCCCAGGCTTTTGACCTGCCTCTCTTTTCATCTTAAAATAGCTTCTGTAGCCCCAGAAAGTCTTTCCTGGGCTGTCCCAGAGCTGAGCCTTAGATGGAGACAAGAGTCACTAATGGGAAGACCTGAATAGCTCATTACCAGCCCTTCCACCCAATTACAGGCCCCTAGGAAGTATCAACTTTGAGAGCCCTTTCTTAGTAATGCAAGCGCTGCTTGAATGTGGTTCTGTAAGGGAGGGTGGGGAGTGATTTATCCAGAAGGAAGAGGGGAAGGTTTCACAAGTCTGCAAATGAATAATGATAAATAATACATTCATAATATGTTTGCATACTATATTACAACGTGTGCTCCATATTTTATAAGAAACATTGTGCATGTGAGAGAAAAGACAGTGCTGGGTTCTCAGTGGGGAACTCAGGGATGGAGGAGGGTTCATTTTCATACAAAGTGCTTTCCAACTGACCTTTGGTTTTTCAGGGTTGATTGATCCTCTGTAAATTTTGTTTGGAAGCCAGTATTTGCTTCACCTGCAAATGTCAATGACTCAGCCCTTTGGACTTTTGGAACTTCATGAAGAGGCCTTGGGTCACAGGCCGTGCCATGCCCACCTTGACCATCAACAGTCGTCATTGCATTAAAGAATTACGTGAGAGGAGACATTCTTAGAGTTCAAAGGAAACAACCTTTTTCCCCAAATAATTTAGTTTCCAAAATGTGAATCCTAAAACCCTTGCTCTACAGCCAGAAGGGAATTCAGAGCCCATCCAGTCCAACCCTTCCATTTTACAGATCAGGAAACAGACCCAGACAGGGGAAGCTGCTTGTCCAGGCCACATACAGGCTCATAGCTGGAGACAGAGAAGGGCCCTCAGAGCCCACCTCTCAGATTTTACAGGAGAAGACACTGAATGTTGTGGAAAAATGTCATTTTTCTTTAGATCTTTACCTGGCAGTGCCAGCTCTCTGAATATTCAGAACAGTCCAAAGTACTGTCCTTTCAAAATCTTTCGGGATTTCTGCTCTGCTCTCTCGTGACCTAGCTTTGTATCCCTACTCTTTGTCCTCTGAAAATTGTGTCAGCCTGTCGTCTGTCTAGGTCGTTGATAGAAACATTAAAAACCACAGGGTCAAAGACAGATCCCAGGGACACTGCACCGGAGACCTCCTTCCCAGCTGACGTGGGCCCAGTCATGGCTTCTCTGGGCTTGCTCATTCACCCAGCTCCAATTCCACTGAGTCATCCTTTCCTAGCCTCCATCTCTTCATCTTTTCCCAAGACTAGCTTGAGAGTCTGTCTAGAGCTTTGCTAAAATCTTGCCAGACTGTATTTGTAGTGATTCCCTGATGTGTCAGTCAGGTGATTCAAAATAGGGGGAGCGTAACACGACCTGCTCTTGGTGAAGCCAGGCTGACCCTATGATGGCCGCTTCCTTTTCTGGGTGTTCGCTGACCGTTCCTTTATCAAGAAGATATTGTAGACAGGAGTCCACCCCAAACTGCCTCTTCTTCTTCAGGCAGTCCTGGATGGACTGCTTCCATCCTCCACCACCTTGTGAAAGGTCCCGACACCGGCTCTGGCTTCACAGAAAGTGGAAAAAAACTTCTAGGTTTTTCAGTCCTTTGGAATGGAGTTCAAGGCTGGCAAGGGCAGTTCCATTACTGTCTTCCAACTTATCTTGGGCATCACCTTCCTGGTGGCCATCTTCTCCTGACCTTTCACAGCCCAAAGGTCATTCTGCCCAACTTAGAACACAGGAAACTACCTGGGCGTCTTCTCTCCATTGGCCCATTGGCCCAGCCACCTTAAGCAGCACTAAGTCTCCCCCAGTGCCCAAGGGCTCTCTCCTGCTCCCTGCTGCTTTTTCTCTGGGCTTCCTTCCCACTTGTCCTGTCTATATCTGGAATATGCATGGTTGTTCACATGGTGCTTCTTCCATTAGAAGACACATCCCATGCTTATGCCTTTCTTTGTCTCTTCAGTGCCCAGCATGAGTTTAAGAAATGCTTGTTGACTGACCAGTAGCCTGTCCTTCCACTGAACCTCTTATTTCCCCAAATAAATTTGCCTTCCAAGAAGACCCACCCTCATCCTCATTAGCTCTGCTCACCATCCTGAGCTCATGCTGACCATCAACACTTCAGATGCTCTTCTGTAAAAAAATTATTTATTTTTAGCATTCCTTTTATATATATATATATATTTTAAATTTTAGTTTATTTTCTTGGTTACATCATTCATTTCCACAAGGTTTTGAGTTACAGATTTTCTCCCCTTTTTGCCCCTACCCCAGCCCAGAACATTGATCCCACT
>CM053598.1:9126398-9175893 GCA_028646575.1 Pseudocheirus occidentalis | reverse complement strand
GGAGAGGGGAGAAAGGGAGAAAGGAGGAAGAAGGAGAGGGGAAGGAAAGATAGAGGGGGAGAGGGGAGAGAGGGAGAAAGGAGGAGGAAGAAGGAGAGGGGAAGGGGGAGAGAGAGATGAGAGAGGGGGAAGGGAAGGAAGGGAGACAGAGGGAGAAAGAAGAGGAGGAGGAAGGAGAGGGGGAGGGGGAGAGATAGGGAGAGAGAAAAGAGAATAGGTGAAGAGGGAGGGAGGAAAGGAGAAGAGGAAGATGAAGGAGGGGAGGAGGAAGGGGAGAGAGGAGAGAGGGAGGAAGGATAAAGAGGGGGGAAGAGAGAGGCAGAATCTTGTTTTTTGCCCTTTGTCAATTATGTTCTGAGACAAGAACATCCCCCACCCACCCACGCCCTTCACCCTGGGATCAGCAGGGCTTTATTTCCTTTGCATTTTAAGGAAGATTGAACAAGAAGGTGGGCCTTCAGGCCTGGAGGAGAAGTCTTGGGTTCCATGGGGAGCAGCCCTCCCTCCATCAAGGCTTTTTTTTGTGTATGTGCTTTTTGGAGGGCAATTGGGGTTAAGTGACTTGCCCAAAGTCACACAGCTGTGTGTGTGTGTGTGTGTGTGTGTGAGAGAGAGAGAGAGAGAGAGAGAGAGAGAGAGAGAGAGAGAAAGAGAGAGAGAGAGAAAGAGAGAGAGAGAGAAAGAGAGAGAAAGTGTTTGAGGCTGAATTTGGAGTCTGGTCCTCCTGACTCCAGGGCCAGTGCTCTATTCACTGCCCTACCCAGCTGCCCCAAGGCTTTTTTTTTTTTAATTGAAGGTATTTTTGGTCCAAGTGAACAATTGTTAAAAGGTGGAATTGAGTCATGAGTGCAGGGAAGTCCTGCATGTGGAATGTTCCCCTATTTATGTGGATTGGCTACTCATCTGCCCCTGACAGTTTTAGAAAGTTACCTAAAGCCCTGATGTTAAGGGACTTGCCCAGGGTCACCAGGCTAGTTAGTATCAGAGGCAGGACAGGAATCCGCCTCTTTTGACTCCAGGGACAGCCTTCTGTCTCCTGCAGCAGTCTTCCACTCAACTTGGGGGTACCAACTCTGAATTGTGTTTTTAAAATTGTTTTATTTATTTATTTTTAAAAAATTTAATTTATTTAATGATTTCCTTGATTGTCTTATTACCTGTGTAATAGAGAATTACCTGTGTGTTACCTGTGTGGAGAATCTGTGGCACTGGCCCGAGGATGGGTGATGGGGTGTTCGGCCTCGCTTTGGATCTCCAGAGCTTAGCACTGAGTCTGAGGCATAGTAAAGGCTGATTGCCTGCCTGCCCCAGGATACAGCCTGGAAAGGCCTGGCCTATGCATTTGATGGGTGACCATAGAGGGCCAACCACGGAAAACCACGGAAACCACTGTCATTGGGGAGGGGGCGGGGAGTGTGGGGAACTTCAGTGGAGGGAGAGGAGGCCCACACCGTGGGAATCCTGAGAGATGGATGCCTAGCCCTGGAGGCTACTTGAGGCTCCTCCAGAATGCGACCAGGGTGCCTGGTTTCTTGTGCACTGCCATGACGTGAAGCCATTACAAGGCAGCCTGTTCCAGGGTCCTTATCCTCGGGAAGTGTACTGGGCCCAGGCTGACCTCCCTGGAGCTCCCACCCCTGGGCCTGGCATCTGCTTGGTAGGAAACATGATCAGAGTTCACCCTTAGAGTGGAGAGTAAGTCTTAGAAGCATCTCTGCCTCAGGCAGCACCATGGACTCTGGCATTTTTCACTGAAAGCATCTTCTCCCCAACTACAGAGAGGCTTTAATGGGGCCTCCTCATCCTTAGTGCCAAGAAGCTTCATGGCACATATGGAGTCTGGGAAGCCAGATTCCAGTCCAGCTCATGGCCTTCTCATCTGTGGACAGTATGATTACATAAGAAGAAGACCAGACAATAGGTGACAGTGGGCGCTATAAAGTGTCACCAGATGGTAGATGACAGTGGGCATTATAAAGTGTCACCAGACGGTAGTTGACAACAGCGGGCATTATAAAGTGTCACCAGACGGTAGTTGACAACAGCGGGCATTATAAAGTGTCACCAGACGGGAGATGATGGCGGGTGCTATAAAGCATCGAAGACTTTTAAAGTGTTTCATCTCTGTGCCTCAGTTTCCTCACTTGTAAAATCTTCAGACAGTTCAGGATTAGGAGGAGAGAGCGCTGACGGGGGAGCTATAGCTGCAGCCATCCTGCCTGTGCCTCCTGCCTGTGCCTGGAGCCCAGCCCCAGGTGAGCCAGAGGCCAGTGCATTGTGTTTTATGTGTGTTCTCTCTGGCCTCAGCTTTTCTGTTCCTCCTACCGTCAAAGACTCTGAGGAGTCACCTGCCTCTACATCCCTTAGCATGGGAAGGCAGCAGTCACCTGCCTTGGACACGAGCTGTGTCCCTCGGGTGAGTCAACTTCACATGCCTCAGTTTCCTGATCTATGAAATGGAGATCGTAAGAGCCCACACCTCCCAGGGTTATTGTGAGCATCAGACGACATAACATTTGTACAGCACTTGGCAAACATTTGTTGTTGTTTTTATTATATTTTTATGGTTAATATGGTGACAGCTTGTTACCTTTTGAGGGGTTAAATATTGACTGGAAATAACCCTCCTCTCCTGGGCTCTCCAAACTGGGGAGAGAAAGCAAGCAGAGATGACGTGGGGGGGGGGAATGTGGTGGTTAGAAAGCTTGTTCCTCACCCATGGCCACTCAGTCCCTGCCCCGGTGGTGGCCCAGGCGGGCACCAGGTCACCTACCCTCCAGCATCCTCAGCTCCCAGGCTCCTTGGAGCGCCTGCCTCCCAGAGAGGGAGTGATTTACATTTAGCATCTCTTTGGGGCTGAGAGGGAGAATTGGCTGGGTAATTTCCTCTGTCATGCCACTGTCAGAAAATTAAGCTGTTTATGCCATAGACCATAGAAGGTTAATGGCTGTTTTGGAAAAGGTCAAGTGGTCATTTTAGAGAGAGGCTGCGCTGTATAATCAGAAACGGCAGCAGGATAAAGCATAAAATCGCATCTGACTGCTCCCAGCCCCCTTGCCAGCCACGAGGATGGACGGGCAGACAAACACAGATAGGTGAATGGACGGATGGACAGATAGGTAGACAGGTGGACAGACAAGTGGATGGATAGGCAGATGGGTGGACTGATGGACAGGCGGGCAGACAGGCAGGTGGGCAGGCAGACAAATGGACGGGTAGACAGGCAGGCAGGTGGTCAGGCAGGCCGATGGATGGGCGGACAGACAGGCAGATGGACAGGCAGGCAGATGGACGGGCAGACAGACACAGATAGGTGGATGGATGGATGGATGGATGGAT
Source organism: Pseudocheirus occidentalis (assembly GCA_028646575.1). Classification (NCBI taxonomy): domain Eukaryota; kingdom Metazoa; phylum Chordata; class Mammalia; order Diprotodontia; family Pseudocheiridae; genus Pseudocheirus; species Pseudocheirus occidentalis. The sequence goes on along the minus strand of CM053598.1, from coordinate 9,172,554 downwards.
GGATGGATGGATGGACAGATAGGTAGACAGGCGGACAGACAAGTGGATGGATAGGCAGGCGGGTGGATTGATGGACAGGCAGCTAGATGGACAGGTGGACAGACAGACAAATGGATGGGCAGGCAGGCCAACAGATGGACGGGCCCACTGAGCTGCTTCTCTCCAAAAAGTTGCTCATCCAGATTCTTTTTCTAATAAGAAAGGAACTACTCAATGGGCTTCTGAGCATTGAGAATAACCCAGGCCTGGTCAAAAAATGAAAGGAAATACTTTATTTACTTTGTATTGCGAAATGTTTTCAGTGCATACTTGGCCTCAAAATAGTTTCATTTCTCTGAATTACTGAAAAATCAAGAGAAATCCCAGGCAAGGAAAAGAGCAACCAAACAGCCCTGCAGGTTCTGGTTTTCAATAAAAACATAAAATGTTCAAATGCTTTATTTGGGGGAAGGGAGACCTTGATTGAAGTTTTTATTCCCCAGTATAGCAAGGTCACCCCCACCCCCCACCCCCAGGCCTGGTCCTAAGACTGCTGAGGCCTGGCAGAAAAAGTCATTCACTTGGAATTGAGGAAAGAATTTCTCTTTCCCCCCCCCAATCCCCCCCCCCCCCACACACACACACACTCTGAGGCAGAAGCTGAAGATGTGGTCTTGGAGCTTTGGAAGCAGTCACAGTGTGAGATTCTTGTCTGCTCTGGGGCTCCTGAGGACTTAGGCCAGGACTTCCTTCCTGGGCCCAAAGCCTTTGCTCAGAGCAAGCAAGACTGAGAGGCCCACCTCAGGGACCCTCAGGGCGAAGCAGCCATTCATCCAGCCCCTGCTTGGAGACCCCACTCCGTCCCAAGGCAACCCACCCCACTTGGGCACCATTTTTATTGTAGGAAATGTTCCTTTCTCCCAAGCTGCCTCTCTGCAGCTTCCCCCAAGGCTGTGAGATATGCCCTCTGGGGCCAGGCTGAACACAGCTAATCCCTTTTCCACTTGACAGCCTTTCAAATACTTGTTGGCAGCCGTCATACCTCCCCCTCCCCCTCCCCCTGTAAAGCCCTACACAACCTGCCTTTCTTCCTTCTCTTTGGACTCCACTCTCCCTCCTACCCTCTGATCCAGCCAAACTGGCTTCTCTTCCTTCGTAACATGTCATATCCTGTTGCCCGTTTCTGCCCTGGCTGCATTTCCTGCTGACTCTCATCTCATAGGGTCCCTGTCCCCTTTAAGACACAGCTTGGGTCCCACCATCTTCTGCACAAAGCTTCTCCTGATCACCCCTCTGCCAGTCTGCCTTCTCACACCACCCTGCATCTCACAGCTTTATATAGACTTGAATGTGTTCATTCTGTATTTGTGTTGTAGATAGTTTTATATGACCAGTGTTTGGCCCATAGTAGATATTAATAAGTATTGATTGATTGGTGGAATGTCTTGGGTTCCTCTAGCAGACCCTTTCCCACCCCGGCAGCCCTCCCTTGGAGATGCCAGCTTGGCGGTGCTCTGCCTTCCTGCCTGTCAGAAGGTCACATAAGGACAGGAAGCTTGGCTCCAGTCGCAGCTGCAGTGATGACTGAAGTAGGCTTATTAGGCACAACTGGGATCTCACATCTGAAGGAGGGGCAACTTGTCTCATCTCCTGGAGCACAAATGGTTAACTTCCATCATTGGGGTAGGAGTTACAGCTGCCATCTACAATTTCTATTGAGATTAAGTCTGGAGTCTAAAGCTGTTCGGTTTAATTTTACAAATACCTGCTGTGTGGAGTGCCCTGGGGAAAGATCGAGAATATATTTAAAACATTGACCCTGCCCTCATGGAACTTAAAGTCTGGCAAAAGGCATGAGATGGAGCTGCCTGTTTCTCTAGCACGTCTGGGTCTGCAGGGTCCTCTGTTCTCAGAACCCTCCTTGTCCCTTGCTTGTCCCTCATCTTACCTTGCCAGGCTCTGACCCTGCCTCCCTCTCCCCAAATGCCTTCTCTGCTCCTCCTCCTTGAGAGCTGCTGGATACACTGAGAAGAGAGCAGACCTCTCTTTCCATCTCCAGCCCTGTTTTCTCCCCCCAGCTTCAGTCTGGCTTCACCAGGAGCCTGTGGGACATCTCAAGCCCTGCCTGTCCAAAACTGTCCTCATTATTTTTCTGCCCAAACCTTTACCTCTTTCCCGTTTCTCCCAAAGGAGCCACCGTCCTTCCAGCCTCCCAGGCTTATAACCTCAGCACTTATAACCTCACTTTTCCTCACCCACATATGTGGTCCATTGCTAAGTCATGTACAACATCCCCCTCCACTCTCTGCTCCCTCTGAGTTCAGTCTATCCCTGGTCTCAGATGTCTCCCACTATAGCCCATCCTCCATGCGGCTAACAGGAATCTTCCCTAAGTAGGGATCTAAACACGGACTCTCCTAACTGTGGACAACTTGAGGGGCTGTTTCCTCCAGGTCAAAATAGAAATTTCTCTGTTTCACTCTGAAAGCCCTTCGTCCACAATCTACCTTTCCAGGTTTATTGGACCCAACAGTCCTCCTGCACGGGATCCAGCCAATGTGCTTTCTCTCTTCCTCTCCCAGGACCCTCTGCTCTTTTTTCTCTTTCTTGAATCCCTCACTTCCTTTAAGACCCCTCTCGAGCAGCAGCTTTCCAAGACTCTCCCCAGCTGCTAATGCCCTCCATCCCACATGACCTTGTTTTTTAAGCACAGTTTTGCATATATTTGTATTTACTTACTTAACACTTAAGTTGTAATGTGCCTGTTGTCTCCCTTGTCTGAGGGAATAGTTTCTCTCTTTGTCCCTCTTCCCATAGTGCTTAGCACAACAGGAGCAACATCATAAATGCTTGACTGCTTGTTTGAGATGAGGCAGAAAACCTGTCCTCCCAAGGAGGTCTGTTTTATTATGGATAGTTCTAGTTCCTTACATCAAGCTGAAATCTGCCTCTCTGCATTTTCTACTTTCTGGGGCCAAGCAAAAGAGATCTAATCAACCTACAATCAGTAAACCTTTGATAAGTGCCTGCTATGTGCCAGCCATTGTGCAGAGTGCTGGGAATATAAAGGAGGCAAAGGACAGGTCCCTGCCCTCAAGGAGCTCATAGTCTAATGGGGGAGACAAGAAGGAAATAATTAACAGAGAGAAGGCACAGGAATTAAGAGGGGCTGGGTAAGACTTCTGTAGAAAGAAATTAAAGGAAGCCAGGGAGGTCAGTAGGCAGAGATAAGAGGTAAGAGCATTCCAGGCATGAGGCCAGCCGGGGAAAGTGCCTGTAGCTGAAAGATGAAGGGTTTTGTTTGTGTAACAGCAAGGAGACCAATGTCACTGGATCAAGGGATGTGTGTTGGGGAGTAAAGTGTGAGAAGACTGGAAAGGTTGGGTCATGTATAAAGTGCTTTGAATACCAGAGGATTTTGTATTTAATCCTAGAGGTAACTGGTGTTTACTGAGTAGAGGGGTGACATGGTGAGATGTGTTTTAGGAAAATCACTTTAGTGGCCGAATGGAGTGGGGAAAGACTTGAGGCAGGCAAACCCATCAGCAGCTATTACAGCAGTTCAGGTATGAGATGATGAAGGCCTGCACCAGTGTGGGGATGGTGTCAGAAGAGAGAAGGAGGCATATTAGAGAGATGTACTAGTGAAGTCTGTGAGAGAGAGTAGAGAGGTGACATTGACAAGAGATGCTGCCAGAGCTGAAATCTATGAGAGATACTGCAGAGGTAAAATCTACAAGAGAGGCTGCAGAGGTGAAATCTATGAGAGATGCTGCAGAGGTGAAATCTACAAGAGAGGCTGCAAGAGGTGAAATTTAGAAGACATGCTGTACATGTGGAATTGACAAAAGATGGTTCAAAAGTGAAATTGTCAGATGTTGGCACCATATTGGATTTGGGGGATGAGAGACAGTGAGATGTCCAGGATGATTCCTAGGGTGTGATCCTGAGTGACTATGAGGATGGTATTGCGCCCCCCTCCCCCCACAGTAATATGGCATGTAGGAGATGGGGAGGGTTAGGGAGAAAGAGAATGAGTTCAGTTTCAGACATATTGAATTTAAGACTTCTGTGGGATATCCAGTTGGAGATGTCTGAAAGGCAACTGGAGATGTGAGATTGGAAATCAGCTGAGAAATTGGAGCAAGAGAGGTTGATTCATCAGCATAGAGATGGAAACTAAATAAACTAAATCCCTGGGAGCTGATGAGATTACCAACTGAAATAGCATAGGAGAAGAGGGCCCAGAACAGAGCACTGGGGGACCCCTATGTGTAGAGGGTGTGGTCTGGAGGAGGATCTAGCAAGGAGGCAGAGAAGTAATAGTCACAGAGGGAGGAGAACCAAGAGAACCTTCTTCTGAAGAATACTCCCTTAGATGTTTCAAGATGAGATCATTCTAAAATTCCCCTCCCCCCTTTCCTTCTGCAGGCTAAGCATCCTTAGCTGATCTCCCTTGGCATGTGTGGTCTTTAGTGCATTCACTGTCCTAGTCACAGTCTCTTTGATTCCTTGACCTCTTGGGAATGTCCCATTGAGAAGGTGGTAGTTTTTTAGTTGATGACCAGTCTGCAATACTACAAACATTTTCATCCCTACTTTTCACATGAAGATTCAGGGAGAGTCAGGGAGGTTAGATTCCTTCCTCTTGGTTACCTGGCTAGTGAGTGGTGGACCTGGGTCTTGGGACTCACAGCCCCACAGTTCTGTCCACTCTCCAGTATGGCTGCTCAAGTTTTCTTGGTAGAGGGGAGCAGTCACTCTCACTTTGCTTGTCTTTAGTTATGCAGAAACATAATTCCTGGGTGAGTGGGTCTAGACCAGCCCTCTAAATAAACAGGCAGACCTGATCAGGAATGAGATAGGAATGAGACTAGCATTCTGTTCTCACCCAATTCAACTTGTCTGTCACTCGCCCTATTGAAAAGCCTGGTCTCCACATACATATTTATTACTGTCCTTTAAAATTCAAAGGCCACCGGAAGATGTTTATTGATGTGACTGATCTTCTAGTGGCTTTAATAATACTGAAAGTCAGCCCTCCCTCCTTTTGTTTGTGCCTCAAAATTCCAACTACTCTTGCCCCTCCGACAGCTCAAGGGGGGAAGTTACTTTTCCCAGCCTGGGTGTGGAGTTAGACAGTTTTACCCACAGTTTTCGTTCTCCTGAGAATCTATCATTTTATGATTTGTGAGCTCCTCACCTCACTGGGAGAATGTTGGCTTTGAAAAGTGTGATATTGGTAGCTGGGAGCAACTTAGGATCGCTTGAGATGCTCAGTTTCATCCAGCTCTGGGCCTGGCTTTTGGTCCCCCATCCCTCATATACAGGCTGAGGTTCTAAGTCAGCTGGATGCCTACTTAGCTGCATAGCCCCATCTGGGCATCAGACACCCTTGGTCCACTAGAATTGCCCCTTGTGGATGGCAAAGCCAATCTCTTTTGAGGGACCACAGGTCTCGTGGAAGAGGCTCTACAGTGGGCAGGGGCAGATGTCGAAATGTCAGTCAACCTGAAGTGATCCCTTTGTGCCCTGAGCTTGCCTAAGCCATGGGTACCTTGTGTTGGCTGCTGGGTGATGGACAGTGACCCCCTCACCTGGGCAGGTTGCTCTCCTCAGCTCAAAGTTCTGGGAAGGTCAGCCTGGCAGAAGCAGAATTAATGAACATGTCTTAAAGGAAGGCTCTTAAGAACCTGGCCTGTCACCTTCTCAAGTGAGTTAGGGGGAAAGAAATAAGTTGTCTCCCTATAAAAACAACTGGTGCCCAAGAAACTTGGGCCATGGTTTGACCTCTGGCTAATAGGAAATGTGCCAGGTTGCTGTGGAACTAATGAAGTTTTCTTTCTCAAGCAGCCATTAGGGGTTAATTATTAGCAATGAGGGGTGAGCCACAGAAGCTTTGAACCTACTGCCCTTTCCCAGAAGCCTTAATCGTCCTTATTCCACTGTATTAGTAACTGGAGACCATCTGCCTGCTTTGATGTCCTGGCTAATCATTGAGGTGTCTACACGGGGCTCCCCCTGTGGGGCTGCTCTCACTGACTTCATTGACAGCCCCCTCTCTGAGCCTCAGGTCTGTCCCAAACAGAGTAAGGGCCTCAGTCCTTTCAGGGATTTTACGGAACAGGCGCTTCCATCAGGAAGGCGTGACCCGTTGTTTTTCCCTATTCTGCATCCCTTTTGTGGGGACCCTTTAGCGACCCAAGCCCAGAGCCTTTGCTGCCTCTTACCAGCAGCACGGGGAGAGGGCATCATACAGTAGCAGAGCCAGCAATCATTGGGTCTAACCCCCTCTGAGGGAGAAACTAAGGCCCAGAGAGGACAGGGCTTGTTCCAGGTCACTTGACAAGTTATTGGTGGTGGTTTCCTGGCTCCTCCCAGGCCAGGGCTCCTTGACCTGTCCCCTGTGACCTATGGGGTGGGGGCATCCAGTCCAGTCCTCACGGGTAGCAGATGGCAGAGTCCAGGCTTGTCCAGCACTGCTGAAATCAGCAAATGAGCCATCTGCATGGTGCTGGTACAGTGGAGGTAGCCCTGGCCTTGCGGTCAGAGAACCTGGGTTTGAATCTTGCCTCTGATGCCCACTACCAGAATGACTTTGGGTATTTGGCCTGAATGGGCCTCAGTTTCTCCTTCTGTCAAATGAGGCAATTGGACTAGATTCCATCTGAGCCCCCCCTCCAGCTTTTAGCCTGTGATCCCACAGTCTGGTGGTTCTGTGCCTCCCAAAATATTGAGTGAGTGAGTGGGGGCTCCTTGGCTGAACCCACAGACTTGTTAGAGTCTTTAGCAGGCCTGAGGGGATGGTAAAGTGCAAGAAAGACGCAGGGTCCCATTTCTCCAAGAGGGGCCAGGAGCCTGCCGGCCACCATGTTGTTGCTTTTGTTTTCAGACGCTACTACAAAGAAGGAGACGGCCTGGTGCTCGACGTTGGCCCATACATGAAAGCCCTGGAGGTAGGGGCGTCTTCCCACTGTGTCTGTGCTTCCACTGGCTTGTGGCTCGGCTCCCATCCTCACCCTCACCTGCGTGGCGACGGTGGCAGCAGTAACACTGACAGTGATGAGCACAAGCGCCGACAGTCACCCGGCCCTTCATAGTCATACCCTGGCTTGGTCCTCATGACAACTCCCTGAGGTGGGGGCTGTTATTAGTCCCCATTTTATAGGCGGGGAAACTGAGGCAGACAGTCGTGAAGCAGCTTGCCCAGGGTGGTTACCTGGGGTGGTATTTGAACTCTGGCCTTCCTGATGTGAAGGCCTCAAGCTCTCTGCCCTCTGCCTGGCCGCCTCTAACAATGAAGCAGTTTGTGTCCACAAACTGCTTTACTGCAGAGCTCCCCCTGTGAGGCAAGCAGAGTAAGTACAATTTTGCCCATTTCACAGGGAAGGAAACTGAGGGCCTGAAGTACACCCAAAGTCACATAGCGAGTGAACGACGCAATAGGGATGTGAACCACCACCGTCTGACACAGAGGGTGCCTGTGTGAGACAGCAAGGCTCTAACTGGGAGTCAGGTCCTCAATTCTAGTTCCTGGCTCTGCCCGCCCTCTCAGGGCTCCAGGTTTTCCGTCTATACTATGACAGGATTGGTCTTCAGGATCCCTAAAGTGTCATGGTAGCCTAAGCCCTAGCAGCCTATGACCGTGATGACCTTGCCAAGCCCAGGTGTCTGACCATGCCCAAGTGTAAGGCGAAGGGAGAAGAGGGGGAGGGGAAAGCGAGAAAAAGTAGGGGGCTTGTGGGGCACTACCTACCCTGGCCTCAAACCCTTTGCCAGAAGTGCCCAGATGTTCATGGGGAACCATGACCCCTCCAGGGAAAGCCAGCACAAAGGCACTTCCACAGTGGGAGCTTTGTCTGAGAGGCTGGACATGAGGGTTCCCAAGTGGGTTGGAGGCCCAGCTCTTTGTCTCTCTTAGTTCTTCTCTGTCTTCCTGTCTCTCTGTCTCTGTCCCTCTGTTTTTTACTTCCTTTTTCTCTCTCTGTCATCATGGCTCTGCCCCCTCTCTGTCTCTGTCTGTCTCAGTCTCTCCTATAGCCATTACCCATATCAGCCCTGTAATGTCCCATGCTTGTGTGGTTCCTCATTCAGAGTCATGGGTAGATGGGACCAGTCCTCCCTGGCTCGGTGCCATTGACCCTTTTAGCTTAGGGCTGGAGCCTCACTTTCTGTTCTCTTTCCTTCACAGTATGCCTGTGATATCCAAGCTGAAGTGGTGGGAAAACCAGCTCCTGAGTTCTTCCAGGCAGCCTTAAAGGAAATGGGCTTGGAAGCTCATGAGGTAAGTTGTACCTGAGGAGCTGCCCTGCCCCACCCAGTGCTGGCAGACTCCCAGGGCCATTTTGTCTTCCTCCTTCCCCTTCCTGGCCTTCGATGCCATCTCCCCACCATGCTGACCTCCAGCCATCACACCACTCAGTGTGTGTGGATGAAATCCATCCACCAGCATCTCAGCGAGTAGATCTTGAGGTCACTCAATTCGGGCAGCCTCACACAGAGCCAGGCCGGGTCATGGAGTGACCATTCTTGTGGCTGTGATGAAAAGATGGGGGTGATGGTAGAATCCTGTGGGTTCGGGGCTACCTGAGTGAGCAGACCCAAAGCCTGGGTGCTTGTGAGCAGAATAGGCTGGTAGCGCATCCCCACATGTGCTGCTGGTCAGTCTCTTGTTCAGTGCCTTACATGGGGACTTAGATGTCACACTTGTCACAGACCTTGGAGGAGCACCCATTTACTCTTTGAATGATGGAATCCCCCCACCATCATGTCCAGGAAGTACCTGCTGTGCATCAGGCACTGGCCGTGGTCCTGACTGTAGATGTAGAAAGGAGACAGGCCCTGTCTTCCAAGTGCTTACAGTCTCTGCCTGCCTCTCTCTCTGTCTGGCAGAGAGAGATCACCTACACAGGGTGGATGAGTGCCAAAGAGGGACAGAGTCACTTCTCGGGAGTCCATCAGGAAGGGAATTGTGTTAGTGGTAGAATGGGGTTCCTAGAGGGCGTTCCACAAAGGAAGAGGGGAGTGCCTTGGGGGGCAGGCTGATGGATGGCTGTGAGACTCTGGGGAAGTGCTTTGGCCCAGGATGGTCACACTGCTTGATGCAGCAATAGTGATGTCGATCTGATTATTGATCCTTGAAGAAGAGGCGGCAAGATCTCAGTGAGTTAGAAAAATGGACCCAGTTTCAGAAGTGACACAGGAACAAATATAAAGTTCTCTGCTCTTTTCTCTCTTCCTGCCTTCCCTTCCTTCTCCCTTTCTCCTACCACAGTGTGCAGAGGGCTGTGCCAGGCCCTTGTGGTGTCCTCACATTGGGATCTACATAGATAGATAGCCTTGCCTTGGTTCCCACACTGGCCTCAGGTCACGACATTATGATCAGTTCTGACTCCTTCATTCCACAGCACCAAGTTAGGAAGAAGAGCCCGAGGGGCAGGCCTGAGGGCAGAAGGCAGGGCTGGGGAGGACCCTCAGCCTCTTACTGCATAGGGGGCAACTAGAAAAGCAGGCATCAGGGAGAGGGGCTGTAGCTGTAGCTTCCTAAACTACGGCAAAGTCAGCCCTCAGTCTGCAAAATTGTGTTCCATTCTTGCAGCTTAGAATTTCTCTGTCATTGTGAACCCTTGTGGTCCTATGTGTTTCTGTGCCCTTTCTGGGACATTGTCCACCTGTCTGCCTGTCTGTCTGTCTGCCTGCTTATCTGTCTGTCTGTCTGCCTGTCTGTCTGTCTGCCTGTCTGTCTGTCTGCCTACCTGCCTGTCTTTCTATCTGCCTGCCTGCTTGTCTGCCTGCCTGTCTGTCCATCTGCCTATCTGTCTATCTATCTATCTATTTGTCTGTCTGCCTACCTGCTTGTCTCTCTGTCTGCCTGTCTGCGTGTCTCTCTGTCTGCCTATCTGCCTACCTGCCTGTCTCTCTGTCTGTCTGCCTGTCTGCCTGCCTGCCTGCCTATCTGCCTGTCTCTCTGTCTCTCTGTCTGTCTGCCTGCCTGTCTGCCTGTCTGCCTACCTGTCTGCCTGTCTCTCTGTCTGCCTGTCTGCCTGTCTGCCTGTCTGCCTGTCTGTCTGTCTGCCTGCCTGTCTGCCTGTCTCTCTCTCTCTGTCTGCCTGCCTGCCTATCTGCCTACCTGTCTGCCTGCCTGTCTGCCTATCTGTCTGTCTCCCAGTTCCCCCCTGGCCCTCTCTTCTCCTCACAAAGGCTACTCCTCACTTTCCCTCCTCACTGTGATGTCCGCCCCAGTGACAGGCGATTGAGTCGCCACCAAGTCGACACCCCCACCCCCACCCTTCCCAGATGCCTCATAATGGGCTTCTCCAGCATGTGGGGAGATTTAGAAATCAGTGATTTCCCAATTAGGCTGTTTCCAATGAACTGATAGATGAGGGAGGTGCTAATTTTCTGTTTGTATTGCCCTCCTAATGGCAGTCTCTGTGGTGAGCTCTCTCCCGGCTGTCTTGCCAGGCTGTGGTGAACCTTAAATTTTTCAAGCTGCTGTAATCAATAAAGTTATCACGAGTCATTTCCCTTGATATCTGCTCCTGCCCAAGACCCTGCCTTGCCTCGTCCTGCCGAGGTGTTTCCAGCTGGTCTTGAAATAGATAGAGCTCCCCCAAATCCAATTTTCATTTTAACCTTTCCTTCGTGGCATAGAAATAACAGATTGCTGGTATTCCTTTAATAGATTAGAAATTCAAGCCTTTCAGAGGTAACCAGGCTTTTCATAGGATTCAGTATGAGACAAAGAATAACCCACCTCAAAGGTTACCTGAATCCTACAGGCACTTGTTTCAGCCTGCTAGCCCTGGGTGCACTCATGACTATTCTAAAACTAAAATAAAGTTTAGATCTTGGCAATTTCTACTATCATAAAAAATTCTATCTCTAGCAAATTATCTGCTTCAGTTGATAATTGCTCCCATGTATGTATTTGTGGGGGGAGAGTGGGGAAAAAGAGAGAGAGGGAGAGAGACATAGAGAGAGAGAGACAGAGGGAGGGAGGGAGAGAGAGAAAGAGAGAGAGAGAGAGAGAGAGAGAGAGGGAGGGAGAAGAGGGAGGGAGGGAGAGAGAGAGAGAAAGAGAGGGAGGGAGAGAGAGAGAGAGAGAGGGAGAGGGAGAGAGGGAGAGAAGCCTCTGGGTTAGTCACTCCAAGGGCAGATCCTCCATGTAAACACCTCCAGAGGAGGAGGAAGGGGCTGAGGCATTTGGCGGTTTCCTCATTGGGCACGGCTTAGAGCGCGTGCCATGTTCCAGGCTGCCAGGTGTGGCGGGGCCGAGCAGATAAAGCTCTCCAAGGGCCCTCCCCATCTTAAACCCCGTGATTAAGTGTCTTGAGGTCAGATGAGGGAGGAGTGGCTTGTGGCACTGGAGGAAGGCTTCGTGGCCAAGGGGGCAGTGGAGTTTCCGGTCAGTGACGGGGCCCTGGCTTTCTGGGGAATGAGCTGATATTTAAACGTTTCGGTCTTATCTGACCCTGTGTGATCCATTTGGGATTTTCTTGGCAGAAATAGGGGTTGGCCATTTCCTTCTCCAGCTCATTTTACAGATGAATAAACTGAGGCAGACAGGGGCAAATGACTTGCACAGAGAGCTAGTCAGTGTCTGAGGTTGGATTTGAAATCAGGTCTTTCTGAGTGCAGGGCTCGTGTTCTGTGCACTATGGCACCACCTAGCGGCCAACATGCTGCCTGCAGGTCATTTTTGAGGGAATTCCTTTATTTCCTCCGACAAGGTCTCATTCTCTGTCTCTCTCTGGGTGTCTCCCTCCCTCATGTTCTCTCTCTGTCTGTCTTTGTGTCTCTCTCAGCCAAGGGGATGAGGGAAGAGACAGAGAGGGAGAGAGGGAGAGTCAGTCTCTCTGTCTCTGTCTCTGTTTCTGTCTCTCCAGGCAATAACAAGCCCCAGTTTTCTCTGTGTATTTAAAGGGAACCTGCCTTTATGGGACACATGAAGGATTCACATAAATTTGGCGTATAAAAGGGTCTCGAGAGTGTCTGGGTGGCACAATTTTCCTGCGCCCATTGGGAAGTTCTCCCGACCTGAGGCATGTCTGGGGAGTTGGCACTCATCCTCTTTTCTCCTCCCACGTTTTCTCCATTACAATGGAGTCTCGACCTGTGGCCCCAGAAGGCTTTCCTCCCTCCACGCCCTCACCTGTGGAAGGGCCCACAGGTTCTCCACAGTACTTGGGTGTAAGGTGAGATTTGGGGAAGTAGGATTTGACTCTAACATGAGTTGGAGAGCAGCAGTGGGATTTCGTTGCCTAGAAGTCTAGGGAACAGACGGGCATTGCTGCAGCTCTGGGCATTCCTAGCGTAGCAGCCTGGGGTCTTGGGCCTTCTGAGAAATTCACATTTCGCCTGGATTTTCCATATTTTAGGAAATATTTCTTATTTTCTGTGAGGGTTAGAAAGGAGGGATGGCCAAGGGAATGGAGAGCCGGCCTGGGAGCTGTGAGTTCAGATCCTGCTCCTTACACCGGCTGTGTATAACTGCATGAAAAGGTGCCAACCTGCACAAGTGGAGGGAGTTTCCCCACTTGGGAATCACTCCAGTACCATTGGCCAAGGCCCCGTCCATTGTTCTTTTCTCGCCACAGGCGCCCATTGGGTGCTTGTCCCGGGGGCTTGACTCCTCAGGTCCTCTTCCAGTTCACCAGCCGGGCACCTTCCCACCGAGTACAGAAGGATCAGGATACTCTGGGGGGCGGGATGACCTTCTCTTTGGGACACCCCCCTCCAGGGTACAAGCTGCAGCTGATTTTGGACGGTTCAGTTTTCTCTTCCAGTGCTTTTTCACTTTCTAATACAAGGGGTTGTGGACCCTCCTTGGACCTTCATTGGTCTAGGGGACTCCCAGAAGAGGACACTTGCCTCTCCGATGCCTGTCAGCCACTCTTCTGTCACTGATGGCTGCCTGGGGGCATGGAGAGTCAAGCAACTGGCCCAGGGGTCAGAGGCTCTGACTCTGAGGCTGGGGCCTTGTCCACATTGCTGCGCTGCCTCTCATCGGTGATGGAAGGGAGTGTTTAACCCTCATCTGACACTTCTTCCAGGCCAAGCATCATTTATAAAGATGGTTATGGAAATGAAAATGGAGACTGTGCCGCGGGAGGCTGTGATTGGCACGTGAGGGACAGTGACTGCCCAGTCTGGGCTCCGGGCTGGTTTCTCCCTCTCATTTCCCGGCCCAAATCCCAGCCTTCAGCATGAATAAATGAAGGTCCATGCGCCTGACCGCTTGTGTGTGGCGGGAGCCCACACCGGCGAGCTCTTAATTCTTGTTTTCAGTGGGTGGGTGACCTTTGAGTTTTATGTGTCTGTCTCTCTTCTCGCCATATTGCAGTCAGAAAGGAAGTTAAACCTGGGCTTGACAGGTAGGGTTTTTTATTTCCCTTGACAGTTCACCTCTTGACCTCTATCTTCTTGCCAATGATTTTTTAAATCCTAAATGATTTGGGAATAATTGCTCCTCCGTTAGTGATTATCGTCCTTCACCGATAGTAAATCTGTGAAATCCCGGGGGGCTGGAGTCCATTTTGGTATGCGTAGACCACAAGCTGGTGCCGACAGGCATCACTGATCATGTGCGGCCACGCTTCCCCACCGCCTGTCCCCCCACCAGAGAATTCGCCCAGGAGATGTAAAACATGCGGGGTGGCAAAGTCCGGGGCTCATTGCCCCCTTTGTTCGCAGGCCTCAGAAATGAGTTTCTGCCTGGACGCTGCCATGGCCTCATTTGGAGGGGGCCTGCCCCCTCCCTTCCTCTTGGGCCTCTGTGTTTTATTCCAACCCACCGAGACTCCTTGGGAATGCCCGGCCACTGAGGCCGGCCTGGCACATGCTTGGGCCGCGGAGAGCTTAGATCGGCCCATCAGAGGCTATATGCCCTCCTTTGACCCTTACTTGCCGTCCCTGTGAGAAAAATAGGGTGGATTATGTTATTCCCCATTTTTAAGGATGAGCAAATGGAGGTGTGAAGAGGAGGGGTGGCTTTCCTGGTCCTGTGTCCTTTCCCAACGCCAAGGTAGAGTGGTTGTTCCTTGCCATTATCAATAAGTCAGTCAGTGAGCAGGCATTTATTAAGTGCTCACTGCATGCTAAGTCCTGTTTTAAGGCACTGGGGGTAGGAAGACCAGCCCAGCTCCCAAGAGCTCCCAGTTCAGCAAGGGAGACGGATCACAAACAAACATGTTATGTGTGAGATAAGTTGGAGATGGTGTCAGAGGGGAGCCACGGACATCTGAGGGGACCAGGAAAGGCTTCTCCTAAGAGTTGCATTGTAGCTGGGCCTTCTTCCTCCTCCTCCTCCTTCTCCTCCTCCTCCGTAAAACTGACTCAGCCAACTTCCCAGGGGAAAAGCCACTGGGAATGATGGAGAGGCTGAATTGTGGAAATTCCATGGAGGGTTTCTTGTGCAGAATTTGAATCAGAAAGGGAGTCTCTAGAGACGCCGAGGTCCTTCAGGTGCTCCTGTGAGTGGAGGGTGCTAGGCTGCTACCCTCAAGCCTGGGGTGCAACCAGGTCTAAGAGCCTCAGCCTGACACTGGGAGAAAAGACTGCCTGTTCCCCAGACTGTGACCTACAGCTGGATGGATGGACAGCACATGGAGCCAGCCGGTCCCTCTGAACATCCACTCTGAATGGACACTTCAGTCTAACAGTGAGCCAGACCAAGACTTGAGTAGAGAGAGGAAAGCTGACTGGGCAGAATTTGAGAAACATTAGTGCCGTCACCATTGCCAGATCCCGTCTTTGGTCCCCACCTTTGTCCCAGGGAAGGTGTCTGCTCGGAACCATGGAAGGCCCCAAACTCCAAAACCTCCACATTGTAGGGGCATCTCCAGAGGGCACCCAAGAGAAGGGTCAGCTACTGTCTGTGACTTGTGACTTCTAACTGTGACTTGGACCCAGAAAGAGAGAGAAGATCCGTCCTTCAGAAGAGTTGTGGGGAATGAGTAAATGAATGAATGAATGAATGAAAAGCATTTATTATGTACTTACTGTGTGCTAAGGACTAGACATAGGAATAGGAAAAAGAAAACAGTCCTTCAGTCTTTGGAGATGCCGTGTCCTGAGGCGGGTGGGGGTGAGGGGCTGATGGCAAAGCCCAGAAGGTGTCTCTGGTTGGAGCAGACCCGCCTACTGCCCTTGGGAAGGGGATAGTGGGTCTCAAGGTCAGAATGGCGAGAAGATTCGGGGTCCTTTTAGACAAGTGTAGAAATGGGGAGGGGTTCAGTGTCTGGGCAGGAGAAAAGAGGAAGGGGCCATTGTCAGGGAGGTTGGGAGGGAGGAAGCGCTACCTGCCCACCCCACCCCCACCTCCCACTCAGGCACTAGTTTTGTCTGAGGCTTTCCAGATACTTGTTCTTCCAGTTCTGATTGCCTTCCCTATCTGTCAGCGTGCCCCTGGAAGGGCCACACGTGGCCCATCAGACATGGACAGACAGAAGGACCTTTTGTGAGCTGAAAGCTTCCATTAACACATCCCCAGCTTGCCTTCACTTCATCCCACTGTTGGCTGGCATAGAGTGTGAAAAACGCCAGACCCCCAGCCTCCCCCACCTCAAACTGGTGTCAAGCAAGGTACCCCTCCCCTATGCTTAAGCAATTGATTTTACATTATGCTAACCCCTGCCAAAGTTTGTCTGACTAATCTCCGCCCTTTGTTGCAGCTTGACAGGACCAGAGGATCAGTTTTGTTCCATACCACATTTGGGAAGTGGCCTTTGTGGTCAGTAAGGCCATTGAAGAGACCAGACTGGCTACAGGAACCAGCGAGGTGTCCCTGGAGACATTCCCCCCCCCTCCTCCCAGGAACATTCATGCCCAACCACTTTGTGCTGGGAACTAGGGGAATCCACTTAGCTGTAAGGCCCATCTCTTCATCCTGTTCCCATATTTAGATGATACAAGCTCCCAGCTCAACAAGGCTGTCACCAGAGTCCTGGTCACTGACCATTTCCAGATGGTCAGAGGCCATCTGGAAATCTAGTGACCTTGTCACAGAGGACAAGCGGTGTGCTCACCCTGACTTCTTGGAAAGAACCCGCACAGAAGTGAGCAGAATCAGGAGAACATTGTGCACAGTAGCAGCCATGTTGTTCCATGACCAGCTTTGATAGACTCGGCTCTTCTCAGCAATGCCAGGGTCTAAGACAATCCTTTTGAGACTCAAGATGGAAAATGCCGTCCGTCATCAGAGAAAGAACCGTGGAGTCTGAATGCAGATCCACGCAGACAATTTTCTCTTTTTTTTCTTTCTCATGACTTTTCCTTTGCTTCCAATTCTTCTTTCACAACATGTCTAGTGTGGAAATGTGTTTAGTATGGTCATACACGTATAGCCTAGATCAGATTGCAGGCTGTCTTGGGAAGGGGGAAATCTTGAACTCAAAATCTTATAAAGTGAACATCGAAGACAAAACATTAATTAATATATTTTTTTAAAGAGTCCAGTCTGGCCAGGTGGCCCCAAACCCCTTCCTTATTCATTCAGTCTGGACCTCGGCTGGAGAGTCAGAGTTTAACTCATCGCAATTCAATCACAGGTGATCTGATTGAAGGACAAACAGTGATTTTAATTTGTCTTTAGCATGTGAATTACTTCCACACAAGCAGCCCTTCCACAAGGAAGGAAGGAGGGAAAGACAAACATGAGCATTTATCAAGCTCCTACTGTGTGCCAGGTGGGCTCTGCCATGGATAGAACGCTGGACCCGAGTTCAAATGTGGCCTCAGACACTTACCAGCTGTGTGACCCTGGGCAAGTCACACAACCGCTCTCCTCTGTCTGGTGGGGATAATAGTAACTCCTCCCTCCCAGGGATGCCACGGAGGTCAAGTGAGAGAATATTTGCAATCCCTGAAGCTACAGAAATGTTAATAGTTGTTACTGTCCTTGTAAAGAAGGGAGGCTGCTTTATTTATCTGTGTGATCTTTCTAGTGCCTAGGATAGGGCCTCATACACAGTATTTTCCCTGTAAACTTTTATTTAATTATTTGCTCAGTGAACTCCTTCTCCCCCAACCCCCATAAATTGTACAAAAAGTAAACTGAGGCTAAGGCTACGTCCAAGTCTCCAGTGTCTCCGTGAATGAGGTCTTACTGTACAGGGACAGCATCTCGTTGGAGCCACCATCTGGTCAATGCAGATACTCCCCTCTCAGCAGCTTTAATCCTCCAAACAAGCCAGTTCTCAATGGCCTTTTCTCAAACATCTGTGCTCCTTGCCAGAGGCGTCTCCTCTCCCTTCTCACAACAAAGAGGAACAGCTACACAAACAGACTGTCACCATGGCCCGACTGTATCCCGCATTCTGCACCCATAGGCCTCCATGTGTCTGGAAAGTGGGGCGACCTGCTTCTCCATGATCTCACTGACAGTTTTAATTCCCAGGAATTATGGTGTTTGTTCCTTGAAACTCAGTCACATGGCGTCATTAGAAGAATCTTGCTGTTAAAAGAAAGATGGGCCTTTGTTTCGGGGAGAAACTTAGAAATATTGACAGTCCTGCACAATTCCTAAAATGCTACCCAGCCTGCTTTCCTTCTTCCTCTTCAAATCTGGGCCCAGTTAATTGTCCATCCTCCACATTCGTCCAGTTCAGTTAAATTCACCAAGTTCTTCTTAGCTGCCCATTCTGCCTGCGTTAGCTAGCGTCCGGGGATGCAAAGGCTCTGGGAGCTTCCATCCTCCTGGGGGTACAGCATATAGACAGAGAAGCAGATGCGGCTACAGTGAAGGAGAGAGGCTCCTCATGGGAGAGGACGCATGAGGCCTTGACAAAAAGCAGAGGTGAGGAGGGAGGACATTCCAGGCACAAGGCACAGCCTGGGCAAAGGAAAAGAGGCAAGAGATGGACCTCTGAGTTCAGGAAACCGCAAGTGAGCCAGATCAGCTGGGTTGTAGCAGGCGTGAAGGGGAATGATGAAGGGCTTTAGACGCTGGACTGAGTAGCTAATGTTTTATTCTAGAGGCAAGAGGAAGCCAGTGAACATCCTTGAGAGAGAAAGTCTGCAGTCAGACCTATGCTTTAGGGAAACTACTTGGATTGTTGAGTGGAGGATGAATTAAAGAAAAATTTGAGACAGGAAGACAAGTTCAATCATTTCAGTTATTTTGGTAAGAGAGATGAGGTCTTGAAAAGTCTCTGGGGTGCAGAGCAAAGGGCATGGAAGGAGAGATACTGTAGAGGTCAGGGAGAGTGAGGAGGAGTCAGTTCTAACTCTGAGATGATGAACCCAGGTGACTGGGAGGAGGGTGGAAGAGAGACAGGGCAGGCTGAGGGCCGCGTTTGATTTGAGGAGCCTGTGGGGCACTGAGTTGGAGAAGGTCAGCGGGCCATTGGTGACAAGACTCCTGAGCTCCGGTGACTGACTGTAGCTTTGGGAGTTATCTCTTTAGAAATGATCACTGAGCCCTGAAAGCCGATGCAGTCACTGAGTGAGCGTGCAGAGAGGGTCAAGAAGAGGGCATGGTTCAGAGCCTCAGGAGACACTGGACAGTAGAGGGCAGAACATAGGTCAAGCTACAGGAAAGGGAGCTGACATAGGGGAGCCAGATGGGGAGGAAAACTCAAGGTGGAGAGATGCACGTAAACTGTAGAGAAGCTGGCCAGGGCCACCAAGTTTGGCAGTCATCGGCAACCTTGGTGAAAGCAGCTTGAGGTGCATAATGGGGTCAGAAGTCAGACTTTCACTTTGTGGAGAAGAGAGTAGGAAGGGAGAAATGAGTACTAGTGAATGGAGACAGCCTTTCTAGCAGATGGTAGTTTGTGGGGGCGAAGTCAAGAGAAGCCTGTGGAGGAAGGAAGGCCCATGGGTATAGGTCATGATGAAGGGGCCAGTGAACTTAGAGAGACTGAAGATTAGAGAGGGAGGACATGGTTAAAGGGCTGTGTGCCCACAGCCCACAGAAGGGCAGAGGAGAGAGGTTGTTGAGCTTAACAAAAACAAAAAAGGGTCTCCTCTTTATCAGAAACTAGAAGAGGGAAGAGGAAATGAGGATAATGTAGAGGGATCTGAGACATACGGACTAATGGACCGGCTCTGTGGAGCTGTCCATCCACCTGCATATCAATCTGAGCAGTCAGCATTCTTTTTAAATGTTTTATTGATTTTCACCCAACACCCATAGACCCTTCTCTTGTGACAGAGCAGTTCAGTAAAGCAAAACAAACTGATCCATTGATCACACCCAATAACTTGGGCCTCCTGCATGTGTGGCTGCCCCCATTTTACTGGGAGGAGGGAGGCAGCCCCCTCCTCCGGAGCTCGAATTGGTCAGTGGTTCACGATGAGTTCAGTTGGCCACCATCTTGTTTTGCTATGGTTCACGATGAGTTCAGTTGGCTTCCGTCTTGTCCTCCACATGTTTCTGCGTATTCTGTTGTTTGTTAGCTCATGAAAGTCTTCCCAAGTTTCTCTGCCTTCTTTATTCTTGTTCTTGCTTAGGACAGTAATAGAGATTCTTCCCTCTACTTGGTTCTTCCTTGTGGAGAGTGAGGCTGAATTCCCAACTCTTGGCAGGGATTACAGTTCTCCTTAAAGGCTTTTCAGGGGTCCAGGGGTGAGTCATCCAGCGCAATGGCTTCTACAAACGCCTGCATCTGTGGGTCCTTAGAAATCCCTCTTCTTCTTAGACTCTGCTCTAGACATCCTCTGTGGAAATGGCAGATGCCTTTGGGGACCATGTGACTCTAAGTCTAGGCCCCTCTTGAAGTGGACAGTCAGAGGGCCCTTGAACCCAGTCCAACAACAATCATACCTGTTGTTTTCTCTTTCATGGAATATTAGGTGATCATGACATATGCAAGAAAGAGTGCTTATTGGTGGAGCACAACAGAGTGGGCCATTTGTGAAGCTTTGGTGGCTTCCTGTCCTGTAGGACAGAATCCGGACTCCTCAGAAGTCCTTCCCAGCCTGGTTCCAGACCCTCCTTGCAGGCTGATTGCACCCTCCTTCCCCTCATACACTCCAGCCAAAACGACCTAGTGCTGTGCCCTATGGGCAGCAGTCAGCCTCCATCTACCTGTCCCTCTGTGCCGCTGCCTCCCATGCATACCTCTCATGATTAGTATTTATCTAGCACTCCACCGTATCTGATCTAATCCTCAAAACAAGCCTGGGAGCCTGGGAGAGGGGTCCTCCTGCTGGCAAGTTTCAAAGGCAGGTTTCGAATTCGTTTGCTCTGACTTGGAGTTTCAGGCAGCCCTTGACTGCCCTTCAGGCTCAGCTTGGACGTCACCTCGTCCTTCTTCCTCCCATTGTGTATCCAGGCTGGCCACTCTGGGGCTGAGATGTCTGCCCTCCTCATTCCCACCTGCTCAAGTCGTCCCAGCAGCAAGCATTCATTAAGCACCAATACATTCCAGGCATTGTGCCTTAGATACAAGAAAAACCAAAACAGACACCTGCTGTCAAGGAGCTTGCAGTTGAGCAGGGGAGACAGGCAGGTAGTGACTGTACAAAAGAATCAGCCCAACCGTCGGACTGGGGAGCAATTTAGAATCGTACTGAGAAGGGGAAGGGGACACAGATGTCCCCGTTCTTTGACCCAGAGACTTCCCTCCATACATGCACTCCTGGGTCAGGGGTCTCTGTATGTGTCAGAACTCTCTGTGATAGAGAAAGGGCTGGAAACCAAGCAGATCCCCCTCTTTTGGGGAATGGCTGAATGGTGTTAATGAAATGGAATAACAGGGCCGCTAGGTGGCGCCATAGTGCACAGAGCCCCACGCCTGGCATCAGGATTCATCTCTCTGGGTGCAAACCTGGCCTCAGACTCTTACTACCTTTGTGACCCTGGACAAGTCACTTAACCCAACTTGTCTCAGTTTCCTCATATTTAAAATGAACTGGAGAAGGAAATGGTGAAACACTTCGGTGTCTCTGGCAGAGTCAAACCCGACTAATGTGATTGAACAATAACAAAGAAATAATGGGCAGGAAGATTAAAGAGACCATGGGAAGACTTAGATGACCATCTTTTGTGACCTTTCTTCTCCACTCCCCCAACCCCCACCTGAGCTCGGGCCCTCCTCACCCCTTCCCTGGCCTGATGGCTGTAGCCTTCCCTTGGACTCCCTGCCTCCAGCCTCTCCTCCCTCCAGTCCATCCAGGACAAAGATGCTGGTGGGATTTTCCTGAAATGTGGTGTCACCATCTCCCTCCCTGCTCCTGAAACTCACTGTGACCTCTAGAATCCCTTCTTCCAGCCCCAGCTTAGGGGCCCCCTTTTCCCTCAAGCTGTGCCAGATTTCCCGGTTCAAGGCTCTTTTCCCTCCCCAGATTTTCCTTGAGTGTTCTGTCTGCATTCATCTCTTTTGATTAAGAGGTACAAGGGACCCCAAAGGCCATCCAGTTCATCCCTCGTTTTGAAGATGAGGAGACTGAGGGCCAGTGGTGGCCGCAGAGGCGGACCTCATCTTTCCTATTAGCTTCTTGAAAGCAGGAACTCAGTTGTTTTTGTCTTTGTTGACCCGGTGCCTAGACCAGGGTCTTGGACGTAATGAGTGCTTGCTTAGTAGAGATTTGTTGATTAATTTTTCCAGGAGTTTAATCTTTAAAAAATTTATTCCAAGAAGTTATCTGGTCATTTGGGATGAGTTTGCATTTTTCTGTTCCTTCTATGCTTTGCATTCCTGTGGGGCATGTGCCTGTGTGGAATTTTGCCTTTAATCAGCAGTACCTTTGCTATTTAAAGGCAAAACTCCCTTCAAAACGTTGGTCAAAAAGGTTAAAGAAATGATTTAACCTTTGTAAAAATTCTGAAACTTAGGGAGATGGGAAGCAGCGTGACTGTGTAGTCGTCAGCAGCCAATAAAACCCTACATACATTCTAGACAAGAAATTCAGGACCAGCCGAGTTTCCCCCTTCACTTTTGTGATGCCAAATCACTTGGACGTCTTTTGATTGATTTCAAATGGCCAGGCTTTATATGGCTCCAAGGCCTCCCCTGAAGAGGGGCCGTGTGAAATATGGCGCAGATAGGGTGACTTTTAATCAATACAATGACAATATTATCTTGTTTAATTTGTACGATGGCTGCATTCAACATCAAATCAAGCCATTTATTATGTCAGCAAAGATGAAGTGGAGTCTGAATAAAAAGTGCCTGACATCGGTCTTGTGTGTATTTCATTGCTGACAGGTCGTCATGATTGGAGATGACATTGTGAACGATGTCGGAGGGGCCCAGCGCTGTGGAATGAGGGCGCTGCAGGTGCGCACGGGAAAGTTCAGGTCAGTCTCTTATTGCATTCCTACTCTCTCGTGCCTTGATTGCCACCTTTGGGTTACAAGGCCTCCCATGGAATTTTCTTCTGGGGGCCCAGCAGCTCCCTTAAATCACCCAGACTGGAATGGGCAAGCGTGGGTGCTTAGCAGATTGGGTTTCAAAGACTGGACAGTGTCAGAAGAGACAAAAACAAATGAGTCTCTCTGTTGTTGCCAAAGGTGAGGTCGGGCTTAGGCAGGGACTTTGTGGTCCATCAAGTTGAATTATCTGTTCTGGATACAATGGTCTGATATGTTTGATAATGTTTGTTAGGGGGTGGAAGGATGATATTCGTGGCCTTTGTGGGTGGTAGAAAGTGGAGCACAGACCACAGCTCTAGTCCACGGCCCTTGAAGAAGGTAGTAGTTGTTGGCAGGGTGGGGGTCCACCATAGTACAGGGACTGTGTTGTGGGGTTGTGGTCATGACATGACATGGGAGGCTACAAGGTGGGAATGTGCCATGCACACTTCCTCTCCCTGCAGCTGGTGCAAAGGCTAGTCTCCATTCTGCCCATGAGACGGTGCCAGGAGGGTTTAGACTAGAGTCAGAGGACCTGGGTTCAGATCCAGTCCTCTGCTTCTTAGTTTCATCTACTGTAACATGGAAGGGCCCAGACCCATTGATCTCTGAGGTCCCTGTTAGTTCTGAAGGTTCCGTGCAGTTAGAGCTGCTCTTTCCTCTTCCTGGACATGGTCACAAAGAGTGTAATTACTCAGGGAATGACTGTAGATGGTCGGCCAGAGGGATGTGGATTGGTCAGTCAACTCAAACACATGTCAAGTGCCCACTTTGTACCAGGCACTGTGCTCAGCATTGTGGATACAAAGAAAGACAAAAAGCAATCTCTGTTCTTAAGGGACTCCCACAGAAACCATGAGGTAGCTAGATCTTGAAACATCTCCTCTGCTGAGCAGAGTGGGGGCAGCAGGGCCAAAACTGGATAGGAAGTCATCCCTGCCCTCTTCCCCCCACCTCCCACATACTCATTCTCAGTACTACCACTGATTCTGAGATCACCGCCCCATGGGGGAAAGCAGCCTCTAGAGGACACACTCTGTGAAGGTCAGGCAGCCCGCTGGACCTCTGGGCACACGAACATCTCGGTAGACGTCCTTCCCCCGTGCACACTGGAGATCCTTGCTCCAGAGCAGCAGTTCTCAACCTTCCAGTTGCTGCGACCCTTTAATACAGGTCCTCATGTTGTGGTGACGCCAACCACAAAATTATTTTCATTGCTACTTCATAACTGTGATTTTGCTACTGTTATGAATCATATTGTAAATATCTGATATGCAGGATGTATTTTCATTTTTATAAATTGAACGTTACGTAACCCACAGATTGAGAACTGCTGCTCCAGAGGGTTAGTGTTGAAGAATGGGGTTCCCCCACTCCCTAGAGCTTACACATGGCATAACAGGGGAGATGCATTTTGGACAACCAAAGGGGCCCAGAGGGAAGGAGGGAGCCATGGAGCAGGTGAGTGCCTGGGAGCTCTCCAGGGTGCTAGAGCAACACGGCTTGGGTCTCCCTCTGAACTAACAATCTAAAAGCCTCTTTAAAAATCTCTGAAATGACCAGCCTTTGCAAGACCTTCAGTCTATCTCTTGAGCCAGTTGGCAGCTCCAGTCCCATGTAGTTGGTGTCTGTCTTCACCTTGCTCCTGTGCTGATGTGCTCAGTTGGGTTTCAGCTGTCACCTGGGCTATCTAGGCCCATTCCTCTGCCCCACCTCCTCCTTCACTGAGTTTGCAAGAAATGATCGTTTTTTCGGAGGGTGATAAATACTGAGACAGTCTGATGGGGTAGGGGAGTAAAGGGTTTTCTTGACAGAGGAGGGAAGAAAGGTAAATTAAGGCATCTGCCATGAAAGCTGTTAGTCTTCAGTAATATGCTGTACACAGTCTCATGTTGATGTGGCCAGGCCTTGGCCATATTTCCTATTAAAAGTGACTCTTATCAGCCCAAAGTAGCTGGTGAGACTTAACAGTTTTACCTGGGAGAGAAGCAGTAACCGAGGACAGGGGTAGGGATTGGGGCTGAGAAGGTGAATGAAGGAGTCAGCAGAGACACTGATGTCTCCCAGTAGAATCCTGAGTGTGGGACTGTTGTCTGTAAAATTCACTTTTGGTTTCTGAAAGTGCATTTGGCTTTGGAGTTCAGGGATGAGCAGAATGGAAAGGCTCAGGGAGCCTGCGAAAGCATGATACCCCATCTTTTCTGTCTTCTGCATGACAGATTCTGGCTCTGTGCTTTCCTGGCCAGATCTTGCATGGGGCTATTAGGAGCCCCAATCTGGGCCTTGGTGTAGGATCCGAGAATGTCTGAGCTCCGGCCGCACCATCCAACCCCTGTGAGGAAGGGAAGGCTTTTCTCAAGCCTCCTATGAAAGTAAATGGCAGTTTACAGGATTTCCATTTCTGGCTTGCTTTTTAAAAGAATGAGCCACAGTCCGGGTCAGGTGGGACAGCGTACACTGGGATCTTCTTTGGAGGGGAGGCTAAGGCTGCTGGATCGTGTGAGTTCAGGAGTTCTGTGCCACAACGCTAATGGTCAGGGGTCTGTACAGTGTCCAGCAGGACGATGGCAAGCCCCTGGGAACAGAGGGCATGAAGTTGCCAGTGGAGGGTGGGAACATGGAACAGAGCTTTTGTGTTGATCAGCAGTGGCCATTTCTCTCTAGCCTGGGTGAGACAGGAAGATTCCGTCTCCCCAGGCAAAGTGAAGAAAGAATGACTAGTGATCCAGGAAGATCTCTGGTCACGTGAAGGCAGGGAGTCTCGTGATCTATAAGCCTTTATTAAAGTCCTGTGAGATACAAGGTACGCTGTGCTTCTGGGCATCCAGATACCAAGAAACAAGCTTCCCTCCTGCTTCCAAGGAGGGGAAAACACATGGTTCTGGAGCTCACGCCTTGCTCCAGGACAGCCAGGGGGCACCATGGGGCACAGAGCACTGGGACTGGAGTCAGGAAGACCTGAGTTCAAATTTGATCTCAGACACTTCTCAGCTGTGTGACCCTGGGCAAATCACAATCCTATTTGCCTCAGTTTCCTCATCTGTAAAATAATTTGGAGAAGGAAATGGCAACCAGTCCAGGATCTCTGATAAGAAAACTTGAAATGATTTGTGAAGAGCCAGACGCACCTAAAACCACCAAACAAGATTCCTTGCTACAATCTTTTGAGGTAGATGAGAAGAACTGAGGCTACTTGATACAACCAGGGTCTCACAGCTGGTGTCACAGACTCCCAAGGACAAGATGAATGCTCTCTCCAGGGCGCCAGGGAGGACAGGAGATGATGGGAGCAGGCACTAGGGGAGAAGGGAGGAAGGCAGGGCAGAGCCAAAAAGTCCCCAGGCTCTGTGTGTGTGTTGAGGGGGGGGGGGAATGGGTGTGTATGGGTTTGGGTATATGTGTATGGGTGTGGGGTGTGGATATGAGAGTGTATGGGTTTGGGGCACTGTGTGCATGAATGTGGGAGGTATGGATATGTGTGGGGGGTGTGGGTATATATGGATATGGGTGTGTAGGAGTTTGGGTGTGTGTGTATGTGGGGGGCATGGGGGTGTGTATATATATGGGTGTGTGGGTATGTAGGGGGTGTAGAGGGGAGTATATATAGAAGCAGAAGGTTTCCCTCGGTTTACATCTTGGCCTTTACCTTCCTCTGCCTGTCACCAAGGGCAGAGACGCACAGCTGCTCCTTCAGAGGGAGCTTGCTGTGTGCGTGCCTCCATCCTGGATGCCAGAGAGCCGCCGTGGCTGGGAGAGCAGAACCTTCTTCCTCCTGAGCAGGCGTTTGGCACCGTTGAGACAAGTCCAACAAATTCCCTGGGCTGAGTTTCCCCTGACTTAGTCATTCGAAAGCTTAGGGGAAACTGCGATCCAGACTTGCCAGGGCATCTCTAAGCTCTGGAATGAGAGAGAAGTTGCCCAGGCTCCACTGCAGCTTCCCAAAATAAAATAAATGAGACGAAGCAGCCCCACTGTCCTCTGCCTTCATTGTCCCCACCCCCAGCCCAAGCCTTAAGCTCCGGGATCCCCACAGGGAGTCATGCTGCCCTGGACTACTCCTCACAATCCCCATGCCCCCAGAGTGTTGTCTGGTGTGCTGGCTCCGTGCCAGCACAGAGGCCTTTGAGCCCAACCCCTTCTTGTAC
Source organism: Pseudocheirus occidentalis (assembly GCA_028646575.1). Taxonomy (NCBI): domain Eukaryota; kingdom Metazoa; phylum Chordata; class Mammalia; order Diprotodontia; family Pseudocheiridae; genus Pseudocheirus; species Pseudocheirus occidentalis. The sequence continues at coordinate 9,146,130 of CM053598.1, read as the reverse complement.
ATGAGGAGTCTGAGGCCCAGGGAGGTGGAGGGATTTGGCCCAGGTCACCCAGGGGGTAAGCAACTAATTGAGGATTTGAACCATTGTCCTCAGAACCAAAAATCCTTTGTACCCTTGTGCAGGGAGGGCTGGCTCACGATGGGCCAGCTACATGTTTCTATCAGACTGAATCTGAGGAACTGGATAGTTCAACAGGTCAGTCACCAAAGTATATATTAAGTGCCTTCTGTGTGCCAGGCCCTGGGGTTATAAATACACTGAATGCCACACTTGCCCCATCGGGAGCCCAGGGGAGGCTGGTGGCTGTGCTTTGCTCGGTGGCTGTCACTATCTGATAGCCTCAGGAGTTAGTCCCTAAGTGGGTGAAATGAGAATGAAGGACCTGGTCAGAGAGATCCTGGGGGTGCAGATGGTCCCAGCCTCGAGTGTGTCCTCTCTCTGAGGGGGATTCCTCTGCTGCTTGGGAAGGAGAGAAGAAAGCACCCGAGCACTGGGAAGAACAGGCTTGAAGGGACTGAGAAGACCAGTTAGCAGGTGGTGTGTACACCTGGGGGTGACATTAGCGTCTGGAACAGAGCCACTAAAAGTGTGCCTGAAAGTCTTCTGGATGACTTGGGGGGGAGCCGCTCCCTCCATCTGCACCTGTCATGTGCACACACATACTCACACATGCATGCCTAGACATACATGCCTGTTACATGTCCCAAAAGCTCTCAAATTGCGAAACTATTTGGGTCTGTGGTGTGCGTGTGTGTGTGTGTGTGTGTGTGTGTGTAAGAAATGGGCGGGTGTAAGGCATAAACAAACTGGAAAGGTCAGAAGAAGCAAGATGGCAGAGGGCTTGAAATACCAGATGAAGGATTTTAGATCTGATCCTGGGGGCAATAGAGGTAAAGCCATTGGAATTTAGTGAGTCTGTAGAGGCCTGACACAGACAGTCGCACTTGGTAAAATCCACATGGCGGCTGAGTGGAGGATGGACCCAAGTGGGGAGCGAGGAGGCAGGAAGAGCCCCAGGAGGCTACTGTAGGCGTCTGTTTGTACCAAGTTCCCTTCCACAGCCTTGGTGATGGACAGGTGGGTCTGTGTCTCACCACTGGGGCTGGGTCCCACCCTGCTTTTCTGGACCTCATCTCTGCCTGGTCTCCCACCCACCTGACACAGACTCCAGATCCTGGACTTTGGGGTCAGCTCATAAGGATGTAGCTGATTTTAGACTCCTTCAGAGAAAGAAGCAGGTACAGGACCTGTGAGCTCAAAGACCATGATAGTGTACCTGGAAGTTCTTTCTTCCTTTTTACCGGACATAGCCAGGCAGGACCAAGGAAAGACTTGTTTTGGGTGAATGCTCATCACTGCCTGTCTCTTCACCCGGAGAGTGTCAGACCAGCAGTTAAGAGATTTGGAAGCAGGGACTTCCCAGAATATGGCATCCTGCCTTTGTAGAAGCAGTCTCTCCAGACTTTTCCCTATGGACAGCAGCATGCAGAGCATGCTGAGTGTGCTCTGAGGATGGGGCTTCCATTGTCCAGACCTCCCCCCACCCTTGCTTTGCTGGTGACTTTGGAGAGAGCACCTTCAAGTTGATTGATGAAGTCAGATGCAAGACTCCAGAGAAGACAGTGAGAGGAAAGGAAGCAGAGAGGCGAGTTGTAGACAGCTTTCTCAGAGCTCTAGCCACAGTAGGGAGGAGAGTCACAAGGTGGTAGCCAGCAGGGACGATTCTGTGGAGTGAGGGAGAGACATGGGCCTATTTGTTGACAGCTGAAGAAAAGTAAAAGTGGGGATGACAGAGGGGGCAATCTGTTGGAGGAGTGGGATAAAATGGGACAACTTGTGCAGGGAAAGGGGTTAGTCTTGGAATAGGATCATTTGGGCAGTTAGAAGGGTTAGCCTTGGAATGGAATGTCTTGTGCAGGGAGAGGGGTTAGCCTTGGAATGGGATCACTTGGGCAGGTAGAGGGGTTAGCCTTAGAATGGAATCACTTGAGAAGATAGAGGGGTTAGCCTTGGAATGGAATGTCTTGTGCAGGGAGAGGGGTTAGCCTTGGAATAGGATCACTTGAGCAGATAGAGGGGTTAGCCTTGAAATGGAGTGTCTTGTGCAGGGAGAGGGGTTAGCCTTGGAATGGAATGTCTTGTGCATGGAGAGGGGTTAGCCTTGGAATGGGATCACTTGAGCAGATAGAGGGATTAGCCTCAGAATGAAATGTCTTGTGCAGGGAGAGGGGTTAGCTTTGGAATGGGATCACTTGGGCTGGTAGAGGGGTTAACCTCAGAATGGAATGTCTTGTGCAGGGAGAGGGGTTAGCCTTGGAATGGGATCACTTGGGCTGGTAGAGGGGTTAGCCTCAGAATGGAATGTCTTGGACAGGTAGAGGGGTTAGCTTTAGAATGAGATTACTTGGGCAGGTAGAGAGGTTTAGCTTTGGAATGGGATCACTTGTGCAGGTAGAGGGGTTAACCTTGGAATGGAATGTCTTGTGCAGGGAGAGGGGTTAGCTTTGGAATGGGGTCACTTGGGCACATAGAAGGGTTAGCCTTGGCAAGGAGAAAGGGCACCTCCTCATGTAATGGGGTGAAGGAGGAGAGAATGGGGGCAGTCATCTGAGGGCTGTCAGATGAGGAGAGCACAGGGAGCTTTGGGCTAATGGCCACCCTTTTGGGGAGTCCTCAGCTGAGAAGGTGAGGGTGGGGTGGAGGGTACTACGGGAGGTTTGTGGATGGAAGAATTTGTTTTGCTTGACTCTGCACATTTGTTCAAAGGGATTTTTCTGTTTCCTTTTCTGCTTTTCCCCCAGTGGTATGGTTTGTGAACTTAAGGAATTAAAAAATGCCCCAAAAAGGCAAATCCTTAGCAGCCATCACAGTAATGAAGGCAGAAGGGGAGTATGTGTTGTGGGAGGGTGTCAAAGAAACCAGTGCCGCCTCTGCAGGTGTCCTCTGGGTCCCCCAGGATGGCTACCAGGAGGAGGGAGTTTACACTGCCTGAGGACCCCTGTGGCTGTCATGGCAGCTGCCTTTTATAAAGGTCAGGCCAGTGACCTGGGCAGCTCAGACTTTCCACTAAGTCAGCAGTGCCAGGAAGCTGCTGCTGGGGCTTCTTCCACGTCCTTGATAACTAGACCTTCAGGAGCTCTGTCCTAAGAGCTCCGCAGGGCAGAGGCCGCCTGAGGCCCTTTGGGCAGCGCATCCCGGGCCTTGGGGTGGTGGCTCCTATCTTTCCCAGGCTCATCTTCCCAGACCTTTTTTCTTTTGATTTTTCCTCATATTTTCTGTCTCGATCTGCCCCTCTGCCTCTACCCAGAGAGCTATCCTAATAGAAATGACATGGGGAAGTGACCCCGCATAGCTGTGAGTCTTGACAGGCTTCGTGGCCTGGCCAGCCTCTCCCCCTTCTGCAGAGGAGGGAAGGAGGGCATTTCCTCATCATGACTTCTTGGTCCAGATCTGCTGCTGGGGAGGCGGGAGGGGCCAGGCCCTGCAGCTCTGTGTGTTCATCCTCCTGGCCTCAGTTTCTCTCTCTGTAAAGCGGAGAGCCCCTTGCCCCACCTCCCTCCCAGGGCCTTTACGAGCAGAAGTTGTGACTGGTGTCTCTGTGGGCACTTCCCCGTGATGGGAGCCAGACCCTCCTGTGCATGTATTCCCAGGGAAGGGAAGGAATGGGTGGGCTGTGTGCCTTCTGCTGCCCCTCTCCTGGGGTCCCTCATGGCTCCCCAGCGCCCCCTGCTGGGCTGAGATCACCAGGCACAGAACTTGGTTTTATAACTCTTTCCCAGCCTTCCCCCTCACTCTATATTTAGGGAGGTACCATAGACAAATACTAGTCCTGGAGTCTGGACGACCTGGGTTCAGATCCTGCCTCTAACATTAAGCAAACCCCTCAGCCTCCCTGGGCTTCAGTTGGCACATCTGTAAAATGGGCATGGGGTGAAACATCTGTGAGCCGAGGATCCTTCCAGATCTCCCACTGTGGTCCTTTGGGCCTTCTTCCCATGTGCAGACAGCAGTGCATCTAATATCCCCATCACAATTCTGAGCATAGCCTCAATGGAAAGAGAAAATTGCTTCACAGACCAATGACTCATTTTTCTTATTTATTTAGAGATGGTTGGAAAGCTTTGATTATGAGCCTATTAGTGGAATTTGCTTGGAAAACCATGGCCAAGCCCCTTCCCCTCCCTGCCCCTTTAGACTGGAGGATTCATGTGCTAGGAGCCCCTGCTGCCCCCCTGGCACCAACATACCCTGCCATGACTCAGTAGCTCTATTTGCCCCATTGCCCAGTTCAGGGTGAAAGTCTAGGAGGAGTTTTCCAGCCAGCCCTGACAACTGGGCAGCCTCCACACTCACTGCTGTCAGGTTACCAGACGTGTATGTAATTCCCAGCTTAGGAAAGATGCTTGGGTTCAGTTGCTCGGGGCTCAGGATGGGCACTGAGGGCAGAAATCTAATCCAGGGGGAGGGATGGCTTGGGGACTAAAGGGGAAAAGGACATGGCAAGCCTCTGACCTCAGCGACAGAAGTCTCAGGATCACGGCACACTCTTCAGGGAGCTGGGATTAGCACCCCTTCCTATTTTTCCTCCTCCCGTGGCAACGGAGGATTGTCTTTAGTGGAACAGATAGCACACCAGGCACTGGGCATTTAGACCAGATGGTGGCTCTAACTTCTGGGTTTGATGTTAAGGAAATTCTCTTTCTATTTGAATATCCTCATTCCAGGTGATGCTTTTGGGGGAGGGGAGGAAATGATCATCAAACGTAGGTTTTAACTGTCCATTTATTGACATGTTATAGCTGAAAACGAATGTCCCTGAAAGAAAAACACAAAGTCGTCTATGCCTAGAGCCCTGCCCCTTCCTATGTGGTGGAAGGTTTCATTCCGCAGTGGTCACTTAGCGAATAACTTGGCTCTCTCCCTCCCCATATTCAATCCCATTTACCAAGTGGATCCCACACACCGTTGTCCGATCGACATTCCTAAAACACTCCCTGCTCAGAAATCATCAGTGGCTCCCAGGCACCTCTAGGCTAGCATACAAAATCTCTGTGCAGTCTAACTGCCGCTAACCTTCCCGGCCTCATTTCCTGTTATTACCCTTGCTCACTCATTGTCACAGCCTGACCGGCCCCTAGACAACAGTCATCTCCAGCCTCCATGCCTTTGCACAGTAGCTAATGCTCTTTCCTTCTCAAAATTACTTTATGTTCTTTTGTATTTACTTTCCTGTGTACATGTATCCCCTATTGTAGAATGTAAGCTCTGTGAAGGCAGAATTGATTTGTATTTTATTCCTGGGCTTAGCACAATGCCATGTGTATATACACACACATGTGTTTATGTATATAGATATATAGATACACATACTTATAATACACACACACACACACATATATGGTATGTGCTTAATAATTGTTGAATTAAATTAGGTGTGCAGAAGACTAGAAGAAATGCCCTGGAAGAAAGAAAAAATACGGATAGAACCAAGCCCTTGGGGGCAGCTAGGTGGCACAGTGAATAGAGCACTGGCCCTGGAATCAGGAGGACCTGAGTTCAAATCCAGCCTCAGACACTTAGCACTTATTAGCCGTGTGACCTTGGGCAAGTCACTTAACCCCAATTGCCCTGCTTCCCCCCTCCAAAAAGAAAAAAACAACCCAGGCCTTCCCTTCATGGAGTTTATGGTCTAGCTGGGGAATAAGGCATGGACACTTGCCCAGTATTGCCTGGGGAATGCCAAGTATAGTGTGACATCTGATAAGGGAGAGTTTATTATTATTGGGAAGGTGGGAGAAGTCATGGCCTCAGCGGCATCTGCTCTGTCATTTAAAGGATGGTTCAGGGTGGGGGTTGGTCCTCCTTGTAGTAGGGAAGAGGGTGAGCAGGACCCATGCAGGGACAGTGACTCATTCTGCTTGGCTGGAGAGGGTAGGAGTCTGACATAAGATTGAAAGGCCAGTGGTGCCAGGGTATGGACAAGAGGCACAAGCAGACCTCTGTGCCAGGAGATAAACAAGACGTAGGTCTGAAGGTGGGCCCACAGGGAGAGGAGGGCAGGGAAGTGCACTGCTTTAAATGAGATTAAAGACTCCCATTGACACAGCCCTGCACGGTCAGCAGATGCTGGGACCTGGCTTATATAAGTAATGTTCTCATTTCATCTGTGAGAAAACAGTCACCACGGGATTAAGTGACACAAGGAGGAGGCATTTGAGGTGGGTCTTGTGGGAGAAGGATTGGAACCTCTGCAGGCTTGGGTTCCAATCTTGGTTCTGCCTGTCGCTCCTTGTGTGACTTTAGTAGGCTCCCTTTGCCTCTTTGGCCTGTGTCCTTTTCTGCACAGTGAGGGGTCGTGCTAAATGTCCTGTGAAGCCCCTTACAGCTCAGTGTGAGCCTTCTGTGTTCAAGCCAAGGCATATTAAGGCCGGTCACAAGGGCCCTAGGAGCCAGGTGTTCTGGTTCAGGCTTTGACAGTGGTCAGCATGCAGTCGGCATGAGGACAGGCCCACGGCCCAGAGGAGCTGGAGGAACTGCCCTTATGTAGACACCATCCAGCTTCAGCGAAGGCTCCATGGCCTCGTGGGAGCTAGTGGGTGTCCTCCCAAGCTCTGTGGCTTCGGGCAGGCCTGAGCCTCCCCTTCCTCATATGTACAGTGGGGACAAGGACACATACAGAACCCACCTCATAGTTCAGCTCTAGGGAGTGGTCCTGGAGGGACTGGATCTGGCCTGCCTGGTCCAAAGGGCAGGACGAGGGGCAGAGAGAGTTCTCCCTCTCTGTCTTGGGCTCCTCCTTGCCAGACGTCTGCATGAGTGGTTGGTAGAATCGTGGTTGGGCACACTCCACCTGCTTAGAGGGTCTTGGGGCACCTCACCTGAGGAACAGACCCACATATGTGGGAGCCCCTGGGGAGATGCCAGAACCTAGTGAGCAGAGGATGGGAGGCTGCTAAGCAAAGCGCTTTGCTGAGATGGTGGGCAGGTGCCGCAGGCAGAGGGGCAGGATCTAAGGCAGTACAGCTGCTTACATCAATGGTGCCAGGGCCTGGAACACTTCCCTTTTCTTCCCTCTGCCTCAGTGTCCTCATCCATAAACGAAGAGCTTGAGCTCAGCGGCTTCCTGGGTCCTCTGGCCCTAAATCTGTGACCGTGGCTACAACCACGGGCATCTTGTTACCCTGTCATGTGACTAATGTCTCTAAGCCTCCCCTGCCTCCTACCTTATTAGAATGTCAGCCCTCCAGGGGGGAGGAGAGCAGGCAGCCCAGCTGCTGGGATAATCCAAAGGGAAGGAGTGGGAAGGAAGTCAGTCCTTGCCCTGGGGCTCCCCACAGCCCCTGGAGAGGTCCCAGCCCTGCCCCTCTCCAGGATCCTGTGCTCTGTGAGTGGAATCTTTCTGAGGGTTAAAAACTGCTGCATTTGGCGGTCTCATCCCTGGCTGTCGATGCATTGTTGTTGTGGAGCAGCCCTACATGACCCTGGAGGGGTTTTCTCAGCAGAGATACAGGAGGGGTTGGCCGTTTCCTTCTCTAGCCCATTTTACAGGTGAGGAACTGAGGGTGAAGTGACTTACCCAGGATCACACAGCTAGTAAGTGAATAGGCCAGATTTGAACTTTGGGGGAGGAGCCTTTCCCGAAACCAGGCCCAGCACTGTGTCCACTGCGCTACCCACTGTGCTGCCCAGTTAGCACTTAGGAAGCCCCAGGTGCTTTGGTGTTCATTCATTCATTCATTCTCACTGAGTCTCACAACAAGCCTGCAAGACGAGTTCTGTATATGTTATTATCATCCCCATTTCATAGATGAGAAAACTGAGACTCAGGTGAAATGACTCTCCCTGCTTAGCTGCGGAGTCAGCCCACAGATGCCTATGAAGCCCTCTGTGTGCTGAGCGCTGTGGAGCAGAGCACAACCAGCTCCATGCCCGAGGAGCTCCGTCTAATGGGGGAGACGAGGCGTGAGGAGCCGGGTCCCCCCGTGGTCATGGCAGAACTGAGGGAAGGCGGGTGAGTCTCGTGGTCGGAAAGTGCCAGGGACAGCTTGAACCACGTGTCCTTACTCGCCCGCCACAGATACTCTGAAGAGCTCTGGTTTTGTGATGTTGGGCCACGGTGCTCACCCCCTCAAACTCCCCTGGGCTATTTTCCGGTGTTCTCAGCAGCCCACCTGGGTCCTGTTTTCTCCCCTGGGGCCACTGGTGACAGCCCACAGCTCCCCCTCTCCTGGTCTGTAGGCCCATCTTCTGCAAGAGTTGGCATGTTGCTTGTTGTTCCTGAGGTCTGCCAGGGCTAGGCCTGGATGATGGCAGAGAGAAGACGGACTGAACGCTGTTTGCCCAAGTCCCCACCCTGTGCCCGCCTCCTGAGGCTGTGGTGCCCTGCATGGCATGTCATGTGGTTGGGTCAGCCGGGGACCAATCTGCCAGCATTAGCGTGGTATGTAGCCAGCACAGGCGAGGTCTGGCGGGAGCCGTCTACACCTATTTTAAACTAGGGGAGGGGGCAGGGGGAGCACTGATTTTTCACTTAAGTCACAATGGTCCATTTCTTGCCAGCTGCTTCACATCAGTAGTTGAGTCCCCTTTTCTCCGGCCCCCAGACCCTTTGTTGCTGCCAGTGGTGACTTTGTCACCACTTTATTGATGATGCCTCTTACTTGTTCACACAACCGTTATTTCCCGATATTACCCCGGCCTCATGAGAAAGGCGTACAGCTGGATCAGACTCCCCAGCAGCGGCGGCCCTCTCCCACAGCGTGCGTCTGCAGCATCTGGAGCTTGGGCAAGCCCCGTCATGTCTGATCACTGGCATTGGGCCGCTGTTAGGTGTTGTTAGCCTCTGCCCCCAGCAGCCCTTGGGCCTCGGGTCTCAGATGCAATAACATTGAGCGCAAGGATGGTCATAGTAGCAGCTGGGGCTATGTTGTATTGTAAGGTGCACACAGAGCTTTGCAAACTCTGGAAGCAAAATGTCAGCATTGGCTCGCCTTACTGTGTAATCATCAATGGGTAATGACCCCAGACTGGAAGAGGGACAGGCAGGAGCTCTGCCCTCACTCACAGGGAGAGTGGTGGGCAGACCGGCCATGTGTCCAGAAGTCCATGGGAGATGAAGAGCCCGGGGGCTAGACTGGGACGCTGCAGGGCGCAAAGAAAAGCTCACAGGCTGGTAGTGGGGTGTGTCTTGTAGGGAGGGAAACATGGAAGAGAACTGACCAGGAGAAGAAGACCTATGGAGGCTGCTATCTGCATGGCTGAAGGGTCAGGGTTCTCCAGTGTAATCAGGGATCTGCCTCATTAAGAAGAGTAACAATGACCCCAGGAGCACTTCCCCCAAGTTTACCTTCTTTTCATGCTTTGCTGGGGCTGGCAGCCCTTCACTCTCTGGTTCAGAGGCGAAATGTGACAAAAATGGTGGCGGGCCAGAGATTTCAGCCCTTATTGCAAGTCTGTGTCCTCCAGGCTGACGGGCAGAGGCCTGAGGCCTCGCTGAGGCCACTGTCTTGGTTCTGCCTCTCAGAACACTGGATGCCAGAGAGGGGAAGGCACCAACCCAGCGTCACCCGGCTAGTCCTCTGTGGGTAGAGGTGGCCCCAGCAGACACTTGGGTCCTGGTGTGACTCCTGGGCCAGCCTTCTCTCTGCCCTGCATGAAGCTGGGCAGTTTCCCAGAAAGAATTCCCATGGTGCAGCCTGCCCCAGCCTGTGTTTTCTTTCCTTAAAAATAGAGTTTTGTGGGTCTCTTCTGTTCTAACATCCCCCTGATGAAAGGTTTGGAGGGCAGGCCAGTGGCCCGGGGTGAGCCTGCCCAGGATTGGGAGGCATTCATTCAGCAGGCTTTCCCAGGCATCTGCTGCTGAGGGTTATGCAGACAAATGAGAATCATTCCCCGCCCCCAGGGAACTTACGGTCTGGTCAACATGAGCTCCAAGGCCATGACTTTGAGGACCAGACCTGGGCCCTGGGGGAGAGCACTGGGCCTGGAGTCACAAAGCCCCAGTTCAGATTCGGCCTCAGACATGCATCCCTTGACTTCTGTCTGCCTCGGTTCCCTCATCTGTACAGAGAGGATAGTGATAAAGCACTTGCCCCCCAGGGTGGGTGTAAGGATCAAATGAGTTAATGTTTTTACAGCTCTTAGCACTGTGCTTGGCACATGGTAGGCGCTTAATAGATGCTCATTCATTCCCTTGCCCTCTTCCTTTGCAGACAGTGTAGTCTGACTCCTTTCACCTGTGCTGATTCCCATCCCCCCAGTCCTTAAACATGCACACCCACATATCAGAGGTTCTTTACTTTAGGTCCATGAATTTGTTTTTAAAATTAATTTGATAACTGTTTTAATAGAACTGCTTTCCTTTGGAATCCTAGGCTTCATTTTATGAATTTAAAAACAGCATTCTGAGAAGGGCTCCATTGGGCTCCCCAGACGGTCCAGGACACAGGGAAGGCGAAGCCCAGCCCAGGGGAAGCCACCCAGGTACAAAGGAGGCCGGGAAGTGTCCAAGTTCTGAGTCAGTTAAGACAAACTTTCCTGAGCCCACAGAGCCCAGCTCAGGTCTGGGGAGCTGGGTTTCAGGTCGGAAGCTGTTCTCCCAGATAAGCATGTGAGGTCCTGAAAACAGGCCTGTGTCATGGAAATTCTGACACGGCCGGGCCAGGATGTCCCGAGTGGGTGCTTGGGCCGCTCCTGGCTGCTCCCGGCCGCCCCTTCTGACTCATTCTCTTTCCGATTATTAAACAAAAACATGTTTAACGAGGAAGGTTTTCTAATCCTGAGATGCTTCATCAAAAAATAATCAGGGAGAGCTCATCTAGTCCCCGTGATTAGAAAGAAAAGGAGTCTTCCTGAGATGTAAGACGTGGCGCTGAAGCTACAGGCCAGGGCTTTTAAAGAGAGGACTGTCCTCTTGGGGGGCAGGACACTGGGCCCCCCACCCCCGGGGACTCTCTCCTGGCTCTTGGTTCCTGTTATAATCACTGTTACTGTCACCAAAAATAATCCCAGTGATGGTTATTCCATAGAAGGACCATGTTATGGGTGTGCCACAAGACTGTGGATGCCCGTCATTCATGAGGTGGAGAATGCCTGTCACCCGCGGTCCTCGGAGGCCACGTTGGTGGAGCCCGGTCAGTCTGATCACTCTCATCAACAGCCAGCTGGTGGCACATTGGTTAGAGCGTTGGGCCTGGCTTGGGGAAGACCTGAGTTCAGATCCTGCTTCAGACCAGATGAGCTGTGTGACCCTGGGCAAGTCACTTAAACTTTCTCCGTGTTGGTTTCCTCAGCTGTGAAATGGGGATAATAATGCAGCTGCCTTCTGGAGTTATTGTGAGGGTCAGATGAGATTGTGTGTGCAGACCTGAAGGTGCAGCAGGACGCTGTTGTTACTTAGGCACTGCGTGTGTCTGGGCACTTGTGATGCGGAGACAAGCAGCCCCTGACCTGGAGGAAGGACACATTCACGAGTACATCTAGGCAGAATTTTAAGGCGTAATGTTTTGGAAGGATGGTACTAGCATCTGGGGGGATGAGAAGGTGGCACTTGGGTTAAGACTGGGAGGAAGCAAGGGTTCCAAGAGATGAATTGGGGGTGCATTCTAGGCGTGGTGGGCACTGCTCAAGCAAATGTGTAGAGGTGGGAGATTGGAAGCTGGTGAGTGAGGAATAGCAGAGCTGGTGAGTGGCAAGGTCAGCAGGGGGCCCACATCTTCCAGCTACCCGGCTGCTGGCCTTTCACCCTCCAGATCTTGCCCGCTGACCAAAGAAATGACCAAGACCTTGCCCATTGATTCTCTAGAGCAGGGATGGGGACCTTGAGGCCCATGGGGCCCCTTAGGTCCTCAAGTGTGGCCCTTTGACTGAATCCAAACTTCACAGATCAGAACCCCCCACCCCAACCCACCCCATTCAGAGCCACTCTTTGGGTCCAGCTGCCATTCACCCAGTTTGGAGCCAGGCAATGATGCCATGTGCCCAGAATTGGATGCTTGGGCATCCAGGTCAGCCATCCCTTGTAGGGAGAGGAAGGGCAGCTGGTCAGTCTGAGCCAGCAGCCTCCCACTCAAGCCCCCTCGGCCCTCAGTGGCACTGCCTCCTTTTCTCCTGACTCACTCACCATCTCTCCAAGAAGGGACTTAAGGTTTTCCCAGGAATCCCACAATTAGAGGCAGGGTTGGCAGGGACCTCAGTCAGTGGCCATTGAGTCCATCCCTCCCATCTTACAGGGGAAGAAACTGAGGCAGAAAGAAGGTGAGTGAGTTGTTTGAGGTCAGCAGTGTCCACCCAAGACAGAGACAGTGTAAATGGAGGGTAAATCTCAGAAGTGAGGCCCCCGGTAAAGGTGGGATCTGAGCAGAGTCTGAAGGGAGAAGGAGGGGGGTAGGAGAGCGTCTAGGCAGCGTTGAAGGTTTGTGGAGCCCTTGACTCGTTCTCTCCTTTGATGCCAGCCTCAGCCCCGGAGGGAGGGGCCATTAACATCCCCTTTCCACAGATGAGGTGGCTGGCCCAGCCCTGGGCACCTCCCCTGCCCTTTGAGGCTCCTTGTCCTAGATGGGAGCTCCTGGAGGGAAGGGGCTTTCTTTGGTGAGCTTCTCTCCCCAGAGCTTAGCACAGCGCACAGTAGAGACTCAGTCATCCATAAGCCTTGGCGTGCTCTTCTGTGATTTGGAAGCTTGGTGAGGAGCTGCCTCAGTGTCCCCATGCAGGGAGGGCTGGACCAGCCACAGCTGCTGTCCCAGATAACCTCTCACCTGCTCGGTCCCTCGGAGGAGAAGCAGCTGCTTCCTCCTCTGACACCCAGCGCCTTCCTCTGCAGGAAGAAGCTCAGGCTTGTTTTGAAGCCCTCGGTCCACACTTAACCTTTTCCTTCCTTTCTTCTCGGTGTGACATTCTTCCCCTTTCTGACCTCCCGAGAGGGTCACATCCCCTTTTCTGACTTCAGTTCACTCCCTGTTAGCCATTTTCATCCGCTCCTGTCCCTGTCACAGGGACATTCTTGTTGGCATAGAATTAAGCAGAATAAAGACCAAGCAGTGTCCTCTCCTTGTGAGCAGTTAGTCCAGGCTATACACTCCACAAGGTGGTCCTCCCCTGCTCCTCTCCACTCCTTTCCATCCTTCTCTTGTCCCTAATAGAAGTTTAAACACATACACACACTCATATACACACATTCACATACACTTATTCACATACATATATACACACTCACTCACATACACTCACACACATACACTCACACACTTGGACACACTCTCACAGTCACACATACACACTCATACACATATATTCACACACTAATTCACATACACACTCACACAATTCACTCACACACACACACTCATACGCACACATACACACACTCACTCTCACTCACACACTTGGACATACATACACACACGCACTCATACAGTCATACACTCACACAAAGTCTCTCTCTCTCACACACACACACACACACACAAACACACACACTTTTGCTCATCCCCAGCCTTCCTTGCCACTCTCATGCTTAGCTTGAACACCCCTGGCTTCCTTCCATCTTGTGTCTATAAGATCTTAAGATGGTACATCATCAGATTGCTTTCAGTCTTGGGGAGAGGAAAGGGAGAAAAATTTGGAACTCAAAGTCTTACAAAAATGAATGTTGAAAACTGTCTCTACGTGTAGTTGGAAAAAAAGGAAAATACTATTAAATGGGGGGCAATGGATGTCTCAGACACGTGCATTCCCACTCACAGCTACGTCCTGGTTTGGTGTGCAAGGTGGGGAGGGTGTGGTGAGGTTTCATCCAGCACGGTCACTTTCATTGTTTTATTAATAGAAGCAAAACGCAAAGCTTTGTAAAGCCAAAAAAGCCAGGCTTCAGGCAGGTGGTGAGTTTCCTGTGCGCCCACATCTGTCTCTTCAGTTGTATTTGTGCCAGTTTTCTCTCTCCCCTAGGATGGCTTCAGCTCTTCGAAGGAGACCCATCCTTCCTTTAAAACACAGGCTGTCTCAGACTCCCCAGCAGTGTCTGTTGAAGTCTGGGGACTCTTTCTCAGAATGACATGCAGAGCCACTTAAGCTAACATACACAGGCTTACAAAGGGAGCCAGTTCTATGGGAATGGCAATGGCATCCCCAGTCGCCTTCTCTCTGGACTCTTGGGTGGCCTGCGGTGCCCTCACGCCTCTGCTCTCTTCATTCTAGAGGCCCCATTTCCTTTTCTTCTCTCAGACCCTGGGTGGGGAGCGGCCTTGCCCCCCAGGGTCTGACCCTTTCTTCCCACTAACCTGCTCTTCCCTGTGGATGGGAAGCGGGCCTGGAGCAGATCCCCTGCTGCCTGTACCCACAGGATGGCTGCGCCAGAACCTCCGGGGCCCTTCTCACTGAGGTGCTGTCTCCAAATGGGATTGTTCTGTCTGGTAGCACTTTCACCCTTCTCATTCTTTTCTTTTCTTTTCCATCTTCCCTCCTCTATCTCTCTGTTCCTTTTTTTGTTTTTACTTCTTTTTGGAGCATCCTCCCTCCCCCTCCCCTCCCAAGGGCCTCACCTGGACAGACAGATACAGACTAAGGGAAGGGAGCTGGACCCCAGGATGACCACCAGGAGCCCCGAGCTTTCTAGCTCTTCAAGTTGTACCTTTTGGTGTCTGCCACTGGAGGGAGCTTTAGTGCCAGGCAGCCTTCAGGATCAGCTTGCTCCATTTATAGCATCATACATTGCTCAAGTCTGGAAGGGACCCCCAAGGCTATCTCAGGGCCCCCTCATTGAGTAGTCAGTTACCTGTCTGCCCAGGCCATGCTCACATCCTCTGCAAGGATGGGTCCTACCCTTGGCCAGACCTGATTGCTGTTATTTGGAGATGAGGAGCGGGCGTTGGAGGCCTTAGTGCAGGGCAGGGTGTGGGGGTGATATGGACAGAATTACAGGCATGTCATGTCTGGAAGGCCCTGGCCTGCTCCTCCTCTGTACAAAAAAAAGAGATGGTGTGTGGCATTTAAAAAATTAGAGTAAATTGATTTGTGAGAATTTCAGTGTGATAATTGGAGGTTTCTCTGGGGGGAGACCTAACTCCATAGCCTGCCAGATCATGGGACTGGAGATATTGGGGGTCAGAGGGCCCAGGATGGGAAGGCCCCTTAGACATCCTCTTGTCCCAGGGCTCTTCACTGAGGCCCATGAACTTGTATTTTAAATATTTTGCTAAGTGTAATTCAACCCAGCTGTTCCCTTCGGTCATCCTATGTTTTATGCTGTGCTTTTAAAAATGTGATTCTGAGGAGGGGTCTGCTTCCTGCCAAAGGGGTTCAGGACACAGAAATGCTGCAGCTTCCTCTTGGCCCAGGCCCCACAGATGGTCAACGGCAGGCCTGGGATGTCCAGCTCCCTGGCTCTTCCTCCAGGGCTTGCTCTGGCGGGCATCTTTCTTCATTGTGATTGGCCACATTTTTGGTGAAAGAAGTCTGAGAGATGAGGAGGTAGCAGGCCATGGGAGAAAAAGCCTCGCTCTCTGCAGCCTCCCCATTAAAATCCATCTTCTAAGCCCTCTGCCATCCATTTACCCATGAATATCATGTAAATGATTATTCTCATTTTAAAGGTGGGGAAACCAACTCTCTGAGAGACTGAGATTTGCCTTGAGTCAGTGAGTCAGTGAGTCAGTCAGCGTGCATCCCAGTGCCTTCTGTGTGCCAGGAACTGTCTTAAGCACTAGTGGTACAGAGAAGGGTAGAAACATGTTCTCTGCCCTCAGAGGAGCAGCAATCTGTCAGGGGAGACGAGTCGTGGCAGACTGGGTGCAGATAGACCACAGCGCAGGGGAAGAGCAGTGTCCAAGGGAAGGGGCTAACAGTGGGGGGCCGGGGGAGAGCGGGAGAGGCCTCCTGTGGAAGGTAGCACCTCTGAGCTGAGCCTGGAAGGAAAGCGGAGAAAGTAAGAAGGGGTGAAGAGGGCCAGTGTATGCAGAGGCCAGGGAGGGAGACGTGTGAGGGCTCAGGAGCAGACTAGTGGCTCCAGGTCCCAGCGTATGCAGAGGGGCATAAGGGGTGAGAGGGATGGAGAGGGAGGAAAGGGGCCCAACAGGTAAAGGCCACAGGCAGAATCTGAGTCTTCTGGTTTGTACCACATTGTGCCTCCTTCTGTGCAGTGAGGAATTTTAAAAATCTGCCCCACCTCATGGTCAGAGGGTGTGATATGGAGATTCTAATGGAAGAGAAATAGACCTTTTATGCTGGACAGCATGGTGCTCCTGGGTGCGTGTGTCATATGGTTGAACATAAACCCTGCCTCCCCCATGGCTCCTGAGGCCAGGGACTGAGCCCCCCTTCTCTTCCCCCTCCCCCCTCCTCCTTCTCCCCCTCCTAATCCTTGTCTTCCTCCTCCTCCTCCTTCTTCCCCTCCTCCTCCTCTTCTTCCCCTGATGTACAAAACATATGCTTGGAGCATGTTCCCAGAGTGTCTGCTTTGTTTATGAGACCTCTAGGAAGTGTGTGGCGGCCGGTCATCCATCTGCTGAAGAATTTGGTTGAGCAGGAAAGAAAATCTTGTCTAAATATAAAATAGTTGGGGGCTTCTTTTCATCTCGCTTCTGTGAAGAGCATCTTGCCAGGTAGTGAAGTCTTGACAGCCCAAGGTGCATTATGGAATGTCGGGCTCTCCTGGAGATGCGGAAGATCGCACTGGGGAAGCTTTACATTTTGCCTCTGATAGAACACAATTGGAAATTTCTGTGTGAACCCAGGGGCCTGGGGGATTGATTAATTGTTATCTTCTTCCATCTGGAAATCATTGCTGCCATTATTACCAGGAAAAGCATTTGGGAAATGGAGTGTGTGCTAGGAATGCCATGCAGCAAGGGTTTGATGGGTAGTAGATAATTGTAGAGAAGATTACATACAATCCACCCAACGAAAGGCCAGCCAGCCGCAGAGCAGGCCCAGAGGGCAGGCACTGTTTCCTCCGGGGTTTTCTCTGAGTGAGCGGCTGATTATTGCCAGGTGTTCTCGGTGGTAACCTAAAACATTCACCTTTCTCCTTGGAATCATCATCTGTTCTGGGAAGGGTCAGGGAAAAGGGATCACAAACAGGACCAAGGGTGCCCTCGGACAATCCCCCGGAGCATGGGGACGGTCTTTGATGGAGGCAGCCGAGGAAAGGACAGAGAGGTCCTGGGGAGATGCCTGAGCTTCTCCCTGCTGACGAAGGTGCAGCTATAGGCAAGGTGCAGCTGTAGGCGCCTGAAGGGTCTTCACAGCCGGGTAGGGTAATGGGTGGGACACGAGGCCTCCAGCCAAGACTTGAGTTCACAAGTGGCTGCAGACGCTAGCTGTGTGACCCAGTTTCCTCATCTGTAGAATGGGCATGATAATAGCCCCAGTAATATAATATTTGTAAAGCCCTTAGCACATAGTAGGTGCTGTGTACATGTGTGCTCCCTTCCCTTTCCCTCTCCTGCCTCCCAGGGTTATTGTATCATATTTTTAAAGCATTTCACAAACCTTAAAGAACAGCACAAATACAGCAATGATCATAACTGTCGATAGTAAATGTTAATAGTTCCCATTCTATAGCAGGCACAGCCGCCCCCCTCATCCCCTCAGCTCTCCACGGCGTGACATAGCACACATCCCACAGTTAGACAGAAGCTGCTTTCCCTGGGGTCTCTGATGACCTCGTAGGGGTTAAATCCGGAGGCTTATCTAACTGGAGCTCCCTGAAGCACTTGATGCTTTGACCACCCCCCTCCCCAGACGATACTCCACACCCTGCCCCTTGACGCCCCTGACCTTGCCCTTTCCTGGTACAGAATCACAGAGTTTGAGAGGGAGAAGGGACCCTTGAAGCCATGTAGGCCCAGTCTGGCACCGTTCTAAGGGCTGAGTTACAAAGGCAAAGGAAGGATAGTCTCATCTCTCCAGAAGCTTTGCGGCTCTAACTCAGAAGAGCAACA
Source organism: Pseudocheirus occidentalis (assembly GCA_028646575.1). Classification (NCBI taxonomy): domain Eukaryota; kingdom Metazoa; phylum Chordata; class Mammalia; order Diprotodontia; family Pseudocheiridae; genus Pseudocheirus; species Pseudocheirus occidentalis. The sequence goes on along the minus strand of CM053598.1, from coordinate 9,128,194 downwards.
TATAATCAACTATCTATGAGCAATCAATGGATGATAATCAATAGTGGGGTCCACTGTTAGTACAGCCACTCTGAGGAGTGATTTGAAACTATCCTAGACATTACTGAATTGTGCCCTCAGTTGGGGAATGGCTGAACAAATCCTGGTGTAGGAATCTCATGGAATGTTCTTTCATAAGCAATACCGGAAGGGACAGTTTCAGAGAAGACCAAGAAGACTCACACAAACAGACGCAGGGTGATGTGCACAGAACCAGGAGGCCAGTTTACACAATAACAACCTTCAAACTAAATAATTTTCAAAGCCCTAAGAACTCTGATCAGTGCAATGACCAGCCTCCCTTGCAGAGGTCTGGTGATGAGCAAGCTTACCCAACTCCTGACAAGAGAGCTAATGGACAGAATGAGACAGAGGCTCTTGGACAGAACCAGTGTGTGAATTTGGTTTGCTCAACTCTGTACATTTGTTTTAAGGGGTTCGATTTTTAATTTTTTTCTTTTTCCAGCAGTGAGATGGAAACAATATAAAGAATATAAAATTAAATTAAAAACCAAAAAGAAGAAATCTCTATGTAGTCAGTAGTATTGGGGAAATTTTAACACACTTTTATCAGAATATAACAAATCCATCGAAAACATAAACCGGCAGAAATGACAGGGCTAAAGCATCACTAGAATGGCTGGGAACTGGAAGAGACAGCTTCCACCATCCCTCACTCTTTGCTGGGCAGCCTTCCGCTTCCTGCTTCTCTGAGTCTCAGTCCACTCCTTGTAAAATGAAGGGGTTGGGACTGACCAACATCTGAGCTCCATCCCAGTGTGGTGAATCCACGTCTGAAGAGTTAGGTTAGTGTTTATTTTACTCACCCTGACAAACTTGGGGCTGGTTTGTTAGCTGGGGCCTCAGAGGTTGATGAGAAGCCCAGGAGGGCATTGCTAATGAAATTGAGTCTTTCCCGAACCACTCCATTGGGGAGCCCTGGCCACTTCTTTCCTTCTGTTCTAATAGATTTTTGGCTGCCCAGGAGTCTCCCCGGGAGGCTACCTTGGGCCCCACAGACTGGAATCAAGATCTGGAAGGGGCCTTGGCTTCACAGGACCTTGGGTCTAGTACTAGAAGAGGCCTTAGAGGTCATCGAGTCCAACGCCCGTGTTTTACAGATGATGAAACTGAGGCCAAAGGAGATTAGGTAGCTCGACCAGGGCCACCCAGGCAGCAAGTCAAAGAGCTCAGGCTTGAGCCGGGATCTGTTGACTTCAGATCCAGAGATCTTTCCCTCAGACCTCAGTGCTTCCCCTTGTGAGCACACGGATGTGTTCTGGGCATTGGAGAGCGCCTGGACAGGGAGAGACTAGCCAGCAGAAAAGTAACAGTAGAGAAAAAGCAGAAGGTTTCCCTGTGAAACATTGTAAATAAACCCTGGTTCAGGGCCTCCGGGTCCAGTCTGATCCAGACGGACGCAGTTTGGATGAATTTTAACACAGCCCGTGATGGAAACACGTTTAAACAGTTGTGCTATTCCTGGCCTCAGCAGTTTACAGAAACGTCTGGATTCACAGCTCTTCCTGCTGGCTTTGAGGGGCCATTCATCCTCCATTGGACACATGGGGGAGCCACCAGGTGGCCTCAGACAACCCCTTTCATCGAAGGCATGTAGAGACCAGAAAAAGAGGGAGAAGGAGGGAGAGGGAGAGAGAGGAGGAGGAGAGAGAGGAGGGAGAGAGAGAGGAGAGAGAAAGAGAAAAGGAGGAGAAAAAAAGGGAGAGAGAGGGACAGAAAGAGGGGGGAGAGAGAGG
>CM053598.1:8946325-9118536 GCA_028646575.1 Pseudocheirus occidentalis | reverse complement strand
GGAGGGAGCCTGGCTTTCACAGGATGCCCGCTCCAGGAGCAGCTGGGACCGAGTCTTGCCTCAAGCACTGGCCTCCAGCCAGTCAGATCGCTGGTAAATTAGCTGGAGTTGGAGAAGGAAAGAGGCATATAAGGGAGGTGGTATTTTTAACAATGGACTGGAAAGTCTGATTCACGGAACTCACTAAATTGGTTTTCTAGATGGTTCCGAGGTGATTTACTGGCTGTCGCAAACAGTCCTTGAAGAAGCCATCCCGTTTCAGGCAAGTGACAGAAGCTGTGTCAACCTCCCCAGGCCTCAGAAAACACTTTGCAGGCCTCATTGTTCAGTGTGATTCATTTTGGTTTTCCCAGTTGGAGAGGAAATTTTCTCTAACAACATTAAGTGATGGCCTTAATCCTCTTCTCTCACTCTCTGTGGACTTGCTGTGTAAACAGTGGCTAAGCTCCACCACCCTGGTTTCTCCTTGAAACTCACTCCAAGGTCAAGTGGAAACTCAGTAGCCAGGCTGGATATAATAGTACTTATAAAAAAAAAAAGACACTTACCTTTGGGGCAGGTTTTGTGGGTAGGTGGTGAGGTGCTTTTCACCTGGGTTATCTGAAGAATTTCAGTCACATGGGCTGGGGTTTGTTTTTGCAAAGGATAAGGTTCACTTCTAGTGAATTCTTCTTCTGATACTTCATTGGCATGAAGGTGACCCTGGGCTGGGCCAGGACAACCTCAGTCAGCTCCTGTCAAGGGGAAAGGCTCCCAGTCAAGGCTCTATAATAAACTGGTCTCTGCCCTCCGTGGACCAGCTTAGTTCAGGTTCCTAGGGGAAGGTTCGTCACAAGGGATTTTACTGAGATTTGTTTTGTGAATAAAGTTGACCTGAGCGGTAGAGTGGAAAGAGTGTTGGGCCTGGAGTCAGGAAGATCCGAGTTCAAATTTAACATCAGAAGCTTCAATCAGTCAGTATTTGCTAATTGCCTACTATCTGCTAAGCACCGGATTATACAGAAGGAGGCAAAAGGTAGTCCCTGCCCTTACAGAGCATATATTCTAACATGCAAACAAACTAGTACAAAACAAGCTATATATAGGATAAATAGAGAATAGTAGGAAAGTGTGTGCTAGATGTGTGACCCTGGGCAAGTCACTTAACCTCAGCTATAAAATGGGAATGACAGTACCTTCCTCTTGGGGTTGTTGTAAGGTTCAGATGAGATCATAATGATAAAATGTTTAGCACAGTGCTTAGCACCTAAGTGCTATTTTAAGTGTTAGTTTTATTGTTATGCTGACATTTTTGGCCACGGTAATTAATGAAGCTCACCTGCTAAGGCTAAGGCAGAGAGAAACCTTCATCTGCACTGGTGTAGGGGGTTACAGATGGAAGATCTCATTCATTGGTGGGGTGACCCACAGAAGCCCCCAGCCCTTCTCTGCCCTCCCACCTCCCTCATCTAAGCCCTGTCGGCTTCCAGCTGAAGACTGGCTTACTCCACCAAACCTGACCAGACGTATTTGTTGAATTTCTGTGTGTAATGCGGGGACTCTGAGAATTAGAAGGAGCTGGGATCTTACGCGTCAGCCTAACCCACCAGTGTTGATAGAACGTTGGCCTGGATGGAGGCAGACATCCTCCATGATGTGTACAGGAAAGGGTCTTGTAAAAAAATCAAACTCCCCTTTGTCTTAGTGTCTCCATCCCTCCTCTTTTGTTATAGATGAGCTATTTCATGGATTTTGATATGTAACGTGTCAGCTGATAGTCTCCAAAGCCTGACTCATTGGATGAGATCAGCTGCCCTTCCACAGTGCTGTGTATAGGTCAGGGCCGCCTCCTCTTCTTGAGCAGCAGAGGGGTACAAATGGACTGGGTTGGGGGTCAGAGGAACTGGCTCTGAATCTTCTTTCTTGATACTTCCCAGTGTGACCCTGGGCAAATAATTCATTTCCCCTCTCCAACCCTTAACTTCCTCATCCCTAAAAGGAGGGGCTGGACACAGTAGCCTCGAAGGCCCCTTCCAGTTTTAGGTAGGTCTGTGATCTTAGGTGGTCCTGTCTGAGCCTCATCTGTAAAATGATTGTAGTAATAAGATGCCTAGGTGACTCAGCCCCAGAAAAGTGCCGTGAGCATCCATTGAGACAATGTCGGGAAGCCCTGATGTGCTTTAGCAATGGCCAGTGTTGTCATCATTGTTGTCAGCGTCTCCTTGTGGGGGCTAGGAAGAGCAAAGCTGCCGCAGGCCAGTGCCCAGGCTGCTCCAGGGCTGACAGCTTGCCATCCGGGGATTCCCGCTGTCATATCCATTAGAGCTGATTTCAAGCTACCATCAGGCTCGATTGCAGATTAAGGCATGTACCAGGATGTGAGGAGCTGTCGGCTTCATTAAGGGCACTTTTGTAACTGCCACAGTGAGTGCAAGCTAACTTTCAGTCTGCAGATCTGGCAGGGGTGACACCTTGTGAATGGCCCATCAATGGGTCCCCTAAGATGGCAGGCGAGAATCTAGGCTCTCACCTCCCACAATCAAATGCACATTTACTTGTACAAACTCCTGCTCGGAAGAACCACCATTATTGGTTGCCTTTATTGTGGAAGGAGCTGGGGACTGGGGCAGATCAGGGCGAGATTTTCCTTTGGAGTGGAAAGCTGAAAACTGGTGTGTGTAATTGTATTTCTGAACCACAAACGTGCTCCTTTTCAAGCAATTTCCCAACCAACAGCCTTGGCTCCAGCTCCTCCTGGTTGTTTTTTTAAAGGGAGGTTCCGTTGGGCATGTAGAGTTCATAACCCCAGATGTCAAACCCAACAGCTGGAATGTCCTGCTGATAAAACAATTCTGATAGCCCTGGAAAGGCACTGGTGCCTCCTAAGTCTTCTGGGGAAAGGGCTGGGAGTCCAAGGCAAAATGAGGCACCTTGGCTACTTTCTTCTTGGGGCAGGGCGGGGCCTTGCCAAGCTGTGGCTGGGCCAGACGTGGCTCTCCCCAGTGGTTTTCTCCGTCAGCACAGGCAGCCGAGATGAAAGGGCATCTTAGAAAAGCTCTGGGAACTCAAGCAGGGGTTTAATTTTGTTTGTACAAATGTGTGATAGGGCAGCCGAGAGGCAGACCACAGAGGGAGAATGTGGGGTCAGCCTACGGGGAGAGGGACAACCCAGCCGGCTCCAGAGGGCTATGGGGGCCACTCCACTCAGCTTTCCAGACCCTACCCAGGAACCCTCTCCCAGAAAGGCAGAGTACCTGAGCCAATACTAGCTGCCACTGGGAGACTGAGCAGTCAGACACCATGTCTTCCCCTGGTACAAGGGGGGAAAGTGGTAAGACTGAGAAGAGAATAGGTTTGCATTTTCTCTCTAGGCAGACTCTTGAGATTCTCAAGATTCTCCCCGATGCTTTGGAGGCAGCTGTCTCCAGTTGATAAGCATTTCTGAAGACCCTACTATATGTCAGGAGCTGTGGTAGGCACTGGGAATACAAAAAGAAAAGTGAATCAGTCCCTGCCTTCAAAGAATTTACATCCACAATATATTATGTAAATATAAAAGCAAGGGAGTTCAGTCAGTTCAGCAAACACATTAATTATGTAACAGCTACATGCTAGGCATCCGTACCAATGCTGGGGATACAGAGACCAACATGAACCGGTCCTGGCCTCAGGAAGGTGACATTCCAGAGGAAGAGAGAGCAAAGACATGCATTATATCTGTGTTTGCACGTGTGTCATAGATGCAGATATTACATATGTGTGTATACATACACACAGAGACAAGCGTGTAGGTCTATATACATTTATATATACAAAATCATAGATACAAATATGTACAGTATTTATAAATATCTGCGTATAAAAACAGAAATATCTGTATTTGTATGCATAAATAGATAGTAGATGGGTCAAAGGCAGTTTTGGGGGGCATGCTGATGGGCGAGAGTATCAGGAAGCAAGAAAGGTTTCTTGTAGAAAGTATTGCTTGGACCTTGTGTTGAAGGAAGCTACGGCTTCCGTGAGCTGGAGGTGAGGAGAGAGTGTGCTCATTTACACATAGGGAAACTGAGCCCCAGAGAGGCTGCTTGGTCTGCTCTGGGTCACTTGGGCAGCAGACTGCAGAGCCGGGATAGGCTCGTTGCGGAGATGAGGCCTTGGCACGTTTTATGGGGGTCTTTTCAAATTGTTTTACAATAAACTTTCTTTTTTCTGTTACGATTTTAGCAAATAACAATAAACACGAACCTTCCCATAGACAAAGGAGAACAGAAAATGGCGCCTGCATAGGAAGTCGCAAGTGTCTGCCGCATGGTCCTTGGGCTTTCTTGGGTCAGTACCGAGCTGAGCCGTGAGTCGAGCATCTCCACAAGAGCTTGGCTTCTTTTCCAGGACACGTCACCTTTAGCGCCATCCTGCTAGTCCGTGCCTCCTCTCTCTCTGTGTTTTCATGTTTCATTGACTCCCTTTTCCTTCTTTCCCCGATTGGTCTTCAGTGTCACTCTCCCAGTTGCCTCCTGTGGACTCTTGCTCTGGGTCCTCGGCCTCGCTCTTCTCTGCTACTGCTCCACTTAATGCCCAGGGAGGGAAGAGATGGTTGTGTGAACTGCAATTGGATGGGCGGCTCAGGCTGTCAGGCAGCCCCCAGGGAATCCAGCCAGCTCGTTCACTGGTAGGTTGCCTTCTGTGCAGTGGAAGGCCCAGGACATGGAGGGAGGGCAGGCTGGGCCTTCCCTCTGTCACATTCCCCAGTAGACAGTCTAGAAGCCATTGGTCTGAAGGCTTTCATCATCCTTTCAATGAATCTGTCAGCCTTTATTAAGTACTTATGGTGGTCAGACACTGTGCTGAGCACTGGAGCACACACACACACACACACACTCGCACACATACATACACACTCATATGCACATGCATGCACACGTGTGTGCAGTCACACACACACATACACTCAGTGCACACACATGTGTGCACACACTCGCATACTTACATGCATGCACAGTGCACACACACTTGCACACACATACACTCACACACACACAGTCTTGGCTTACGTTATAACAGAGAAGTCCCAACATGTGCATAAATGGGCATTTCTGAGCCAAGGGTAGAGGGAGAAGGACGGGGGGATCAGGTTTTCCACAGAATACTTTGATCAGCATCATTTAACATTTCCAGAGAAGAATGCTGAAGTCTCTTAAATAATGTTCCGGTGGCTCTGTGACCCCAGAGAAGGCGAGATTCCCTCTGTCCCTGAACACAGATCACATTTCCCAGAATCCCAGGTTGGAAGGGAGCCCAGGGGCCAGCTAGGCTAACAGGCCTAACAAGCTAACAAGCCAGCTAGCAAGAATCCCCTCTCCCACATTCCCAGTTAGGGGTCGATCCTCTCTTCCTGCCTGATGAGCTCAGGGCCTGGCTTTTAGAGAGGTCCTAGGAAATGCTTGTTGACTGACTGGTGACCTCTGGAGGCAGCCCATTCCACTTTGAAACTGGGTATTAGTACATTTTTCCTGCCCTTCATTAAACCTTAGGTCTGGGTCAGGATTCCCACCCAGGACTTCCCGGGCACTCTTAGAGCCCTGCAACAAAGAATCTCCTTTTCTGTTTTCAGAAACCAGTTGCTTAGGTTGGGATTGGCATTTGGAAGGGGAGAAATCTTTCAGGTTTAACACACTCCTTGGAAGCTCGGTCCGCAGCCTTCTGCACAGCCCCCATGTGAAGGTCAATGGTTTTTCAGGAAGCTGTGCCTTCGTGGGTCCAGACCAGTGGCTGGGATCCTCTTTCTTTTACTTGTGGAGCTTCATAAGCCCTGGTTTCCATGAACGAAGCTGTGAATTTAGTGGTTGAAGTTAGTTTTTGCTCCCATGACCTCTGTCTGCCCAGGGAGGATTCTTGAACATACAGAAGGTGTCCAGCCACTGATTGGCAGGCAGACCATCTGGGCCTAGTCTGCCCTCCTACCTGAATGAAGCCCCGGTCCTTCTCAGGACCTCTGAAGCTGATGGATAATTGGATCAGTTCATATGAGGGGAATGGAGCGACGCCAGGTGGGGGCAAGATACTGTACTTAATTTGGGGGATGGTAAGGGCCAGATCCCCGTAAGGGCAAAGAAGGCTCACTTAGTGCCTCCCAAAAAGCTTTGTCGCACCACCCAGCCTTCAGAGCCCCAGGGCAGCATGACTCTCTCCCTCTTATCAGCTGGTCTGAGAGCCAGGTCAGCCATAGGTTTGGGCAGAAAAGCTTCCCCCAGGAGTCTGGATGCACAAGGGTTGTGTTGCTTGGCACACCAGTTACTGAGGACTTCTGTTACTCAGCTGTCTGCACACATCCCAAGTTCTCAAAGGCCTGCTTAGGGTATACATATGAATGGTCTGGTGGGAGGGGAAGAATCCACCTTTGTCATCTGGGCTTTTAGAGCGTGCTGTGTAATGATGCCTCCAAGAGATGCGGCCAGCTCCCTCTGTCTGGGTGATTTGTTGGGGCAGGGATACTGTAGGGATAGGGGCTTCTTCCTATTTCACATTCTATTAGGAATATGAATGTGTAGCCCATGGATGGCAGAAATAGAGGCTGTGTGATGTCATGGAGAAGAATGGGAGGTGAAGGGAGCAGAGGGAGGCCCGGCCTCTTTTCTGGCCTCAGCCCCTCCCTTCCATTCATCACGCATCCCAAGGATCCCCCTTAGGCAGGCAGGTGGCAGGAGCACAATAAGTGATTATGAGGCCCTTGGTACCACTTCTCTTGATTCCCCTCCCTGGTCTTCCTGCCCCACGGATTTCACTATTTCAGGCCACCCTAAGTGCTGCAACCAAGTAAGTTTCCTTAAACATAGATCTGCCTGCGTGATACCCCAACTCAGTCCTCTCCAGGGGTTCCCCAGTGCCTCTGAAATAAAGGTAATCTCTACCATTTGCTTTTCAGAGCCCTTTGCAACCTGACCCCAGTGTATCCATCCAGCCTCACTGGACATTCCTCCTCCTCCCACACTTGGCCATCTGAACAAACTGGCTTTCTCTCTGTTCCTCCCTCTCCATCTACCATTGTGGCGCCTTTGCCCCGGCTGTCCCCGTTGCCTGGAATGCCCTCCCTCCTTCCCTCTGCCTCGGAATCCCCTCTTCCTCTCAGATTCAGCTCTGCTCTCTTCTCCCGGAAGCCCTTCCTGACCTCCCACACTCACTCGTACATCTTTGTGCTGATTCACTTTCTGATCTTACTCTGTGTGTTCTGATCTGTACTTGTGTCTCCCTCATTTGAAGGCACACTCCTTGAGGGCAGGATGGGTTCGTCCTTTGTACTTGTCTGCTGAGTGTTTGTTGGTTGATGGCTTGTGTGACCTTGGGTGATGATCATGGAGACAGGCCTTTATTATTAAGTGCTTCCCTCGGGTCACCCTGGGAGGTAGGGGGTATGAGTACTGAGGGATCTCTTCTCAGTTTACAGGCAAAGCAACTGAGGCTCAGGCACGTGATTACAACTCCCCATCCTGGGTCTGTCCAGCTGCGGCCTCCCTGGGGCCCTTTCCCTGTCTGGGCCTCAGCTTCCTCATCTAGAAAAGGAAGGGGGTAGACTGGTAACATCTGAGGCTTCTGGGCTCTTTTCAGTTTCCAGAGTGCTTTATTAAATACATGACTTCTTACATGGCAGCGTATTGACAGTAAGTGCCGTAGGACCCCAGCGGAGGGACACTGATTGGATCTAACTGGGGGCGAGGAGCACAGAAGCAGGGAGGGCTCCCCGGAGGAGGTGAGGTACACGTAGGACCAGATTGTCTTTCTGTCTGTAGTCAGTGCAGACACAGAGACTTCATGCCTAACATTGCAGAAGTGCATGAAAGAGGTGGGGACAAAGGGCCGGGGGAGGTCTGGGCATCAGGGAAGGCTTCATAAAAGACAATGACACCTGAGTTGGCTCGTAAAGGACCAGCCCAAATTCAACATAGGATTTAGATGTTCTTTAAATGTTTAACTGAATTTGCTTCTAAGTTGTCCAACCTTGGAGCTGGAAATAGGACCCATGATGTAAAAATAGGACCCAAGCCATGAGCTGGTGCTGGGCGCCGACTCTGGGACCCAGCCCTAGGTGGGCACTTAGTGCCGCGTCTCTCAGGGAGAGCTCTGAGGAGACTGGGCACAGAGCAGACCCCATTTCTCCTGCCAAGAGCAATTAGCCCTAATGGGCAACTTAGTTCCTGGAAACTCTGCTTTGTCCTCAATGTCTTGGTCTATAAATGATCAGCCAAATGCTGCATTTTTCCAGAAGCTCTTTGAGGTGTGAGGCCAAAGCTGCCAACTTTGGTGTTATTTATTAAATGGAAAAGGGGGCCCGCCGTGGGCCTGGTTGTCACAGACAGCCCTCGTCAGCCTGGGCTGGAAGAAAAGGCCCAGAATAACACCTGGCATCTCACACAGCGAAGACTTTTCATTAAAACGTTGTTATTGATCTCGGTTTGGGGTTGGTTGGTTTTTTTTTTTTTTAACAACACCTTCATTTCTAAACACACTCCTCCACCTTCCCTGACTTAGCAGTGGAGCAAATGACTAGGGGAAAAAAGAAAGGGCGTAGTAGAGTGAAATGGACCAGTTGGATGGATAATACAGATGCTGCCCGGTCCCTCTGGGCCTCCACCTCTTTGGTGCAGGAAGAGGGAATGGTTTTGCCTTTTTTTTTTTTTTTGTAGAGGGGAAGGCAGGGCAATTGGGGTTAAGTGACTTGCCCAAGGTCACATGGCTAGTAAGTGTTAAGTGTCTGAGGCTGGATTTGAACTCAGGTCCTCCAGACTCCAGGGCTGGTGCTCTATTCACTGCGCCCCCCACCCCAGCCACCCCAGGAGAACATGTTCTGTCATCTCTTCCTTGGGGTTGAGTTTCCTCACTTTGATTATGCAGGACTCAGCATCCATTTGTCATTTCTCTTTGTCTCTTGCTTTAGTGGGATATATGTGGTTTTCCCGTTTTTGCCCTCAGTTCACACTCCTTCTCTTGCTTCTGCAAATTCTTCCTGGTAATTGTTTCTTACAGCCCAGCAACATTCCATTACACTCGCGGACCACAACTGGGTTAGCCCTTCCCCAATGGACGAGCGTCTCTTTGTTTCTGGTTCTTTGCTCCCACAAAAAAGGGCTGCCGCAAATGTCTTGGCCCACCTGGGACCTTTCTCTCCGTCTCTGGCTTCCTTGGAATATAGTCCAGCTTTGGGAGATCTGGTTCAGAAGGTTTGGACATTGTAGTCACTTTTGTAAAAGCATTACACATAGTTTTCTAAAATGACTAGAGCAGCTCACAGTTCCACCACAAGTGTGCTAGTGTGGCAGGGAAACCTTTTTACAAAGTTAACCCACAGTCCTGTGGCAAAGCAGAGTGCCTCTGTTTCCCCATGTGTAAAATAAACAGTTTAAACTAGATGTTTATTACGGCACCTTCCCATTTCCACATGTTGACCTTGCCAACCCAACAGCCTGCTAGGGGTAGAGCAGGAGGGAAGCCTGAAGATCATTTCCCTTGACCATCCCCTCACAGATGGGGAGACAGAGAGCTTAGGTGACCTGTCCAGAGTCGCACAGACACTACATGTCCAAGCCAGGTTCCAGGCTCTGCTTTTCTGACTCCTAGATCTGCATTATTTCCATGGTCTCATGAGAGCCCAACGCTAGTGAAGCCAGCCAGCCACAGATCTGAAGAGAGAGGGCTGCAGTTAACAGAAAGCACCCTCCACCGTTCCAATTGCGGCTCCTAAGGGAAAAGAACAGACCCCAAGGGGCCAACAGGTTTCAACTTCTGCCTGCAAACCAGAAACAACTGGTTCCTTATTCTCCTTCAGACAATGAGTACTCCCAGCACCTGTAACTGGTCCTTGTGGTCCTGTTTCTGGAAATGTTTCAGTGCTGTGGAGCCTTTTGGGTTTTTTTCTTGTTTTCTTTAAATTAAATTTTATGTTTATTTTTAGTTTACATCACTCATTTCCATGAGATTTTGAGTTACAATTTTTCTCCCCATCTTTCCCCCACCTACCACCGCACGACAGTGATCCCACTGTATACCCCCTCCCCTAACCTCCTCTCTCCTATATCCTCCCCCATCCCTTTCCAGTAGGGCAAGATGGATCTCCATACCCCAGTGCCTGTATATCTTATTACCCAGTTGCATGTAAAAATAATAATTATATATATATTTAAGCATTTGATTTTGAAACTTTAAATTCCACATTCTTTCCTTTCCTCCCTTATCTCCCACCCTTACTGGGAAGATAAGTAATTCAATATAGGTCGTACATGTGTAGCTATGCAAAACATTTCCAAAGTGGATATATTGTAAAAGACTGACTAGATTTCCCACCTTCCTATCCTGCCCCCTACTTGTTCTATTCTCTGCTTTGTCCCTGTCCCTTTACAGAAGCGTGTGCTTCTAACAACCCCCTTGCCAACCTGCCCTCCCCTCTATCATCCCCTTTCTCATCCCCTTCCCCCCCCCACTCTCCTGTAGGGCAAGATTCCCAATTTAACGTGTACGTCATTCCCTCCCTAAGCCAAATTCAGTGAGACTAAGTTGACCTTAGTTGACCTTTTCCCTTCTGCCTTCCTGTTCCTCCCCTCCATTGTAATAGTTATCCCTTGCCTCTTCTAGCTGAGATAATTAACCCCATTCTGTCTCTCCCTGTCTCCTCTCACTGTATTCCTCTCCCACCTCTCAATTTCACCTTTTAAAATATCATCCCTTCCTATTCAATTGATCCTGTGCCCTCTGTCTATGTATACACATATACACACACTTACATATATATTCCTAAGCATATATACCTTCCTATATAGACATATATATGTATGTATATGTGTGTGTGTGTATATAAAATTTATATTCCCTTTAAAGTCTTTTGTTTTTGAAATAAGATTTCTTGGGATAAGGCAAAGAGGACTAAAGAATACCAGTGGGAAAATTATAAATAAAGCCCTAGCAAAAAGACTGAAGTGATATATCCCAAATTATTTACTATGTCAAAGTTGGATTTACACCAGGGACATGCAGTTCAGCATTAGGAAAAGCAATTAGTCATATTAAAAACAAAACTCTACTAAACCTTTGGAATATATCAGTAGATCCTGAGGAAGCCCATGACAAAGCATAACACCCATCTATGCTAAAAATAAAGGTAGAGAAGGCTATTATTTAAAATGATAAAAAAAAGTTCATATCTAAACCCAAAGCTAGGTTTACTCGCAATGGGGCAATATTAGAAGCTTTTCTGATAAATTCAGGAGTAAAGCAAGAATATCACCTCTTCCCACCACTATAATTTGCATAGTTCTAGTGATAGGAATAAGATGAGGGAAACCATACACTTTGGCATAGAGGAGACAAGCTCAGTTTGATCTGCAGATGACATGATTTACTTGGAGTCAGCAAGACCTGGTTTGAAATTCCACCTCAGATGCTTATTGTGTGACCCTGGGGAAGTCACTTAACCTCAGTTTCCTCTTCTGTAGACTGAGGGTGTTGCATTCACTTGTCTCTTTGGGTCCTTCCAATTTGAAATCTATGTTCCTATAGCTAAAATGTCTAAACCCTTCAGCCCAGAGATCCTCATTCTGGGCACATATATGACAAGGAGATTAAAGAAAGGTTTATGTACATCAAAATATCCGTGGTATTACTTTTTATGGTAGCAAAGAAGTGGAGAAAAGTATGTGCTAAGTAAGTTGTGGCACATGAATGGAATAGAATATCATTGTACCATAATAAATGGGAAATATGAAGAATTTCAAGAAGTGTGGGGAGACCCATAGGAGATGATACAGATGCACATCCTTTGTATCTGTTTTGGTTTTGATTATGTATATACGTCTTAGCTTCCCCCAGTAGAGAATAAGTTTCTTGAGGGAAGACACTATCTCACTTTTAATTTGTATCCCCAGTGTCTAGCACAGTTCCTGAGACAGAGAGGGGTTAATTAAGACTTGTTGAATCAAATTAAATGGAATTGATGGTGCTCTGGGTGGTAGGAAAGGTAGGAAAACCTCTCCAGATGTCCAGAGAGGATACTTAAAGACTTGGGAGCAAGATTTTAAAGCGCTGTTGGGAAAGGAGGGAAGTTCAGAAATTTGGGGGGTGTTAGGACTTGGGAGAGTCAGTACAGTCATAGTATGGAAGAATTAAGAAGAGGGGGATGAGAGTATACCGGAGTGTGGGGGACAGAACTACTTCTGGGTCTCTCAGAACCAGAGAGTAAAGTGGAAATAAAAATAACTCACCCATTACCTCCTGAAGAAAACTTCAAAATGAGTATTCCCAGAATTATTGTAGCCAAAGTCCAGAGCTTCTGAGGCAAAGACAAAAATGCTACCACAGCCAGAAATAAAGTCCTAAGGAGCCACAGTTGAGCTCCTCACTCACTCACATAAGACTTAGCAGCCACTGAAATGAAGGAGTGGAGAGCGTGGAATACAATGTTGCAAAGGGCCAAGGATACAGACTTATAGGCAAGAATAACCTCCCTGGAAAACCTAAATATAATGCTACAGATAGAGGACTAATAAACATTCCTGAAGAAAATATTAGCGCTGCTTGGCAACTTTGAAGCACAAACAAAGGAGTCAAGAGAAACACAGAACAATAGACACGAACAGTCAGCTATAAGGGACTGGACAAGGAGGAACCATTTACATTCTAATATGGGAAAGTAATATCTATGTCCCTTCAGAACCGGGTCACCATCAGGGGCTATGGAAGGAGTCTCCTCAATTGAAGAACTTTAGATGGGATGTTATATTTTGATGACCTTAAAAGAAGAATGGAACAGGAGGGGGAACACTGTGGGAGGGCATGGGGAGAAGAGAGGAAATATGGGAAGATTATCCCACATGACTCACAAGTGTGTAGGGAGAAAGGAGGCTGGGGGAGCATTTAGTGCTTGAACTTCACCGTCAGGGAACTAGTCAGTGAAGGGGAAAGTGTACTTTGCATCCTCATGTACTCGAGAATAAGAAAGTAGGTTGTGAGTGTCAAAGTCAGACAAAGGATCTGCCTCGGGCCTCTGTGATAGTGCCCGGCACCAGTGTGGCTCTAGCCATACTCGAGTGACCTGTGCTGGAGCCGTCTATGAGAATTACTGTGGGGGCACTATGGTACAGCAGTGTGAAGTAGAGAGCCTGGGTTCAAATCTAGGTATTACCACCTAATCCCAGTGTAACTTTGGGCCAGTTTGCCTCCTTGTGTCTCTGTTTCTTCCTCTGTTAAATTAAAGGGTTAGCATGCCCAAAGGACTATAAATAATTGCATACCCTTTGACCCAGTAATACCGCTTCTGGGGTTGTATCCCAAAGAGAACATAGAAGTGGGAGGAAGACCTGTATATACAAAAATATTTATTGCAGCTCTCTTTGTTGTGGCAAAGAACTGGAAATTAAGGAGATGCCCATCCATTGGGGAATGGCTGAACAAGTTGTGGTATATGAATGTAATGGAATACTATTGTGCTATAAGAAATGGGGAGGAGATGGACTTCATATTCACGTGAAGAGGCTTATACGAATTGATGCTAAGTGAGCAGAGCAGAACTAGGAAAAATTTGTACACAGTCACAGACACATTGTATGCGTGACGACCAACCTTGATAAACTGGGCTCTTCTCAGCAACACACAGTTAAAAGACAACTCTACAAGTTTCAGAATGGAAGGAGATTCTATACTCAGAGAAAGATCTAGAAAGACCAGAGTTTAAATGGAGACTGAAGCAATCTGCGTGTTATCATTCTTTTTTGTGTTTGGTTTTGTTTCCTCTTTCCCATTGTTCACTCCATCAGTTACAACCCTTCTATACAACCAGACTATTGTACAATGTGAAAGTATTTGCAGATCCTATGCTTGATTGTACGCCACCATGGGGTGGGAGGGTGAAGAGGAAGGGGAGAAAATTTGAAACTCAAAGGATTGCCGAACTGAATCTTGTAAACTAAAAGTAAATAAATCAATTAATTTATAAAAAATTAAAAATTAAAAAAATTAATTAATTAAAGGGTTGGCCTAGATGGCCTCTGTGGTACCTCCTGGTTCTCAGGCTGCAATCTGATCATTTATAACAGAAGGAAGCCACCATCCATCTTGTCACTGTCCCCCATCCCAGTTGCTGTTGAGCTGAGGCCTCTCTTGCAGATTCTCAGCACCTCCCTACACTGGAAACAGGAGCCAGGAGAGTGTTGGGCTCACTGGATTTGATGATGGAGGACTCAGGTCCAAATTCTGGCTCAGACACAGGCCAACTGTGTGACCCTGGACAAGTACCTGGATAAATATAGAGCCTCAGTTTTCTCATCTGTAAAGTGGTCACTACTCACCACCCAGCTAGTATAGGGGAAGGGCTTTGTAAACCCCAGAGTTCGACAGAAGGGGCAGCAGCTGCTGTTGTGGGGTAACGTTCTTAACACTGGATGCCCACTCAGAAGAGGGCCTCTCCTCTAGGTTTTTGTCCTCCTTTCTTTTCTCCATTCCCCCCTTCTCCCTCTCCCCTTCCTGTCTTTAATGCCCTGGCTCAGTCTCATCAGCTAGAAAAGGGGATTATAATAATGTTCACTGCCATGCTTGATCAATAAGAATGGAATAATAATTTGTGCCTTACAGGGATGAGCATTGTAATTAATCGTGCGGTGAATGCCCTGATGTCCTTGAAGGGAGACTCGGGCACTGGGTGGGCTGTTGTTGGAGAGCAACATCAAGCCCACAAGGCCTTTCCCCGCACATCTCTTGGGTGAGGACTCTTGGCGGCGGCAGCAGCTCAGGCTCGGGTTTGGAGGGGATGGGGAGTGCTGGGCTCCCTGCACCGGGCCTCCCCGGGCCTGGCATGCGGTGCCCCAAGCTGGCTTGGAGCACAAAGGCCTCTGACGGCTTCTTTGAGATGTCAGGCCTATTCTGTGCCTGCTGAATGGGAGCTCGCTGCTGAAAGGTCCTCTCAAGCAAAGATTTTAATGGTATGACCCTGAAGAATTAGCAGATCTACATTCTGTATGTTTGGGGTCTAATTGGAATGTAATTGTAATCCATATGCCTGTTAAGGTAATTACACTTATAAACCCAATAGAATCCATAGATCAGTAGGTTCTTAGCTAATTAAGTCCACCATAATTAACATTTAAAAAACTCATAATTACTGGAATATCCTTTAAACTGGCCTTCAGAGCTGATAATGAGAGGTCTTCAGAGTCTGGCTGAGCCCAGCTTCCCCCTCCTCAAACCACTTCCATTCTCACTATTCCTTGGTGTAATAAGTCTCACCTGGTAAAGGGGTTCCCCAAACGAAGGCCGAAATGGATGCCCTCAAGCCCCCCCACTAATATACTAACTGTCCTAATTCCTCTGGAGAGGTTGGAACCTCTTCATGGTTTAGGGGGAAGCTCAGAGAGCAATCATCCAAGAGTTGGAAGGGACCCCAGGCGCAGGAGAGAGCTGGTGACCTCACCTTAAAAGCCTAGCCCTCTCCCCTCCCCTCTGACCCCCAGGAAACAAAGCCCCAAGGAGGCTGTCTGACTGCTAAATCTTTGTGCAGAATTATTTGCAGGTTTTCTCTCCCATTAGCCTGTAAGTCTTTTGAGAACTCTTTGTATGTAGTACACAGAGCAGGGCTTGACACCTAGTAGGTGCTCAGACCCTGTCTCTAGCACAGGGCAGTGCTGGGCACATAGTAGGTGCTCAGATCTTGTCTCTAGTACACAGGGCAGTGCTGGGCACATAGTAGGTGCTCAGATCTTGTCTCTAGCACACAGGGCAGTGCCAGGCACATAGTAGGTGCTCAGATCTTGTCTCTAGTACACAGGGCAGTGCTGGGTACATAGTAGGTGCTCAGACTCTGCATCTAGTACAGAGCAGTGCTTGACACCTAGTAGGTGCTCAGACCCTGTCTCTAGCACACAGGGCAGTGCTGGGCACATATTAGGTGCTTGATGCTTGTTGATTGTGGTTCTAGTTCCAGCCTGTTTAGAAATGGCCCTAAGGTATGAATCCCCTCTCACAGGGCCATGGGGATGGCATTTCTCTTTGGGGCCCCCATTATCTCTCATTCCTCTAAAGAGCAGCTCCAGGCTTCCCCGGGAGGAAGGGAGATGAGTGGCTCACTCAGCTGGTATTCGGCACATCAGACCATGACTGTAGGAGGGGGTCAGGGGAGGGTTTGGGTCCTGCTCCATCTCCGGCCCCAGGGGTTGTTGGGATGTTAGCATCTCCCCATCCTGAAGGAGATCAGAGCATCTTCAGACACTGCTCAGCTTGTCCGCTGCTGTTCCTGTGACAGGGAGCGACAGGCCCTGAGGACCCCATTCATTCTCCACTGCTGCTTCTTATTAGCTGGTCTTTCAATCCATTGGGGCAGCCAGGGGAGGCTGTAGTGCACAGAGCACTGGGATTAGAGTCAGGAAAACAGTTTCCTGAGTTCAGATCCCATCTCAGACACTTACTGGCTGTGTTACCCTGGGCAAGTCACTTCACCCTGTTTGCCTCAGTTTCCTCATCTGTCAAATGAGCTGGAGAAGGAAATGGCAAACCCCCAGTGTCTCTGCCAAGAGCCCCCCATCCCAAAATGGGGCTACAGAGTCAGAAGGGTAACAACAATGAAGGGAGCTCTACCAGTGGAGGTTCTGACCTCTGCAATCCCATTCATTCATGCAGAGGGATCACATGGATTTAGAGCACCCCCATTTACAGGCATATAGACTGAGTACCTGAGGCTTGAATCACCTGCCCGAATCAGAGTGGAGATTCAGGGGCGGGTCCTCTGATCACAGGTGCCATTTTCATTCCATTACACCACCCTGCCTGCCCTCCCTCTCATTGACCAGCTGATCTCCAAGGGTTTATTGAACATCTGTTTTGTGCAAGGCACTGAACAGGGGACTGGGCAAACATGATCATATATAAGCACCTGGGGCACATACAGAGTAGATCCAAGGCAGCCTTAGAGGAGAAGGCATCAGGCCTGGGGGGGGACCCAGAGGGGCTTCCAGGGACTTAAGGAGAAATGGCATTCCAGGCAAGGGGTATGGCTGGTGCAAAGGCCTGGGGAGAGGGGAGATGGAGTACCTTATAGGAGAAACATCAGGAGGCCATTCTGGCTGGATCCTAGGGTGCCCAGAGGAGTGATGTGTGTAAAAAGCCCTTGCAAAGGAGTCAGGTGGTGAAGAGCTTGGAGCCCTAAATAGAAGAGGGTGTATTTGACCCCAGAGGTAATGGGAGGAGATATTGAGCAGGGGCTGGCACGGCCGGGCTGGGCTTTATAAACAGTCTCTGGCAGTGGATGGAGGCTGTGGATGGGCAGAGGGGGACCTGAGAAAGGGAGACCATCCCCGTGGCCCTTCTGGATTCTCCACTTCTACCGTGATGGTGATGGTGATGGGTCTCAGTCATTTGCCGAAGGACAAGGCCAGCCTGACCTGGCTGCCCCACAGCTAGGAGGGGGAGTCTGCCTGTGGGTGGCCTGGCCAGGATCACCTCCTCAAGGCACAGCCTGACCCTCACTCTAATGTTCCAAAGCATTCTGTGACCTCCATTGCCTCCAGGAAGAAGCTCCTCAGCCTGCCCCCTGCAGCCCTTCTCTAGCTCTGCCTGATTCCAGCTCCTTCCCTTCCACACATTCCGGCAGATCTTTTCTGCGGACTGGGTCACTAGCTGCTTCCCAACTGGAGAGTCAGTTTCCTGCCTCCAAGCATTTGCATATTGACCTCCCTGTTATCTTCCTCCCAACTTACCTTCCTCACTCACAGAGAAGACAGATTACTCCTTCTCCTGTTTAATTCTCTCTATGTTATTTCTAGATTCTTTCTCTATTAATCTCTTATTTCCATATTATATTATATACTAATTTCTGTTATTTCCATGTTGTTTCTATATTAATTTCTGTATCAATTTTTATTCTATGTTCTTTCTGCTTTAATTTCTGTTATTTCTGTATTAATTTCTGTTATTTCTATGTTGTTATAGATAATTTCTGTTACTCTGTGTTATTTCTATGTAACTTCTGTTTTTCTATATTAATTTCTAGATAATTTCTGTTATTTACTGAGGAGATCATGTCTCTGATTTCTTTATCCTGCTTCTTATTCATAGATTTGTCACATTCTGATCATGGAGTATTGACAGCTCTCTTTATATTGTTATGTATTCTTGTTTTTCCGTTAACCTTTATAAATGGAACTGTCCGATTGTTTGGTGCATATAAGTTAAAGAACGTTAAATGTTTGCTATTTAGTATTCCCTTCCACTTCACAAAGGTCACCTTAGGCCCCCTTCTCTCTCTCTGCATCCCTTCCCAGTGATCTTACCCGCTTTCCAAATTCACTTGTTTCTTCCACATACACGACTCCTAAATCTGCATACTTAGCCCACATCTCTTTCTCCTCATCTTTAGTCCCCACAGATGTTGTGTAGGGACCCCAGTTTCCATATGGACAAACTAGAGTTGATCCTTGGTCCCCACAAAGCCCCTTTTCCTCCTCTTCCCAATGGCTCCTATCTGCTAAGAGTGCCACTCTCTCTGGGCACCCAAGCTTGCAGTTTCAAATTCCAAAGTCATCCTTGGCTTCTGACTGTGCCTCAGTCCCTACACGTCCAGTCTGTTCCCAAGTCTCATTGATTCTGGCTCCATACTTTATCCAGGCCCTCGTCCTCTGTCCCCAGACTAGCCCAGCAGCCTCTGAATTGGTCCCTCGACTTCCAGCCTCACCACTCCTCCACCTGTCGTCCACATTGATGTTTCTAAAGCCCCAGGCTGACTGGGTATTCCTCTGCTCAGAGGCTCTAGTGGCTCTCCATGGTCCCTACAGTCAAATACAGACTCCTCCATCTAGCCTGGAAGGCCTTTCGCAGTCTGGCTCCAACCCCCTTTTCCAGGCTGACATCACCTTCCTGCCCTTTGTGCGTCCTGCATCATACTCATGCTGGTCATCCGGCTGTTCCCCATCCATGATATTGCCTTCCCTGTTCTGTACCCTTGAATCGGCTGCCTCCCCATTTCCAGAAATGCTTTCTGACCTCCTCTGTGATCACAGAACCCTCAGACCTTTCAGGGCTCAGCTGAAGGGATGCTTCCTCCTAGAGGCCTTCCTTGATTTCCCCACTGGCTAGTGTCCTCTCCTCAGATTACTTTCTTTTGTGTCAATGGTGTTTTTACTAAATTGGTTCCACATTGCTTTTCCCCAGTAGAATATCATCCAGAAGCCCCATCAGATTCCAAGGTCATCTAGTCTACTCCCCGTCCTTTTATAGTCTGTTTAGCTCTGGTTTTTGCAGCCCCACCGCCCAGAATAGGGTCTGTCACACAGTAGGTGCTTTCCCTGGACTTGTGATTTCACTGGGATGGGGAACTCCTAGAGGAGGGATTTCCCTCTCAGTGCAGGTAGCCACCTTCTCTGCATCTCTGTCCTAGCAGGCCGCCTCAGGCATGGAGAGGGGTTAAATTTGCTTGGGTTCACCTAGCCGAGATGGGGCAGAGATGGGATCTGAACCTTCTTGGACTTTCCTGGCGTGGAGGCTGGCCCTTGAGCATCAAAGCCTCTCGGATTGCACGGATGTTAAACCTTCACCAATCACAAGATACTAAGGAGGGCCTCGAGCTGTGGATGATTAAAAAGTTAAAATGTACCTAATTCACATCTCTTGAGCTAGAATGTATTCTATGTTCTTAATTTAATCAGCTGAAATTTTGTCTTTGATTCCACCCTTTCAAGTGAAAGATTTTCTTTTAGCAGGAAATCTGCATTTCATCAAAGATGGCATCTAATTGAGGGCTGAAAGTGGGAAGGGTTTTTTGTTCTCCTCAGAAGTTTCTGGTTTTGAGCTCTGACTTCATCCTAGACGGTGGACGAAGGGCTGAGATTTCACCCACGTTAATCGATCACAGTGGGAGATAGACAGAACCGTGTGGATCAGGGCCCAGATTCCTTACTCCATGATAGAGAGACCAATCCCAGAGATGACCAACCTGAGCCTGGGAGACGTGGGAACAAGTCAGGAGAAAAGGGCCATTTCAGAGCGAGTGACGGACGGATGCCACTCACTCATTTGTTACGACAAGCTGGGCTACAGAGAGGAAGAGTCCTCAGTGGCTTCGGCAGTGAAGCCTCCCAGGGGGTTCTCGGGGTCTTGACAAGTGTGAGAAGGGGTGATGCCTCCATCACTCCGAGACCCTCAATTCTATAATTATAAAGACAAATAAGTGTGGGGGGAGTTGGGGGAGAGACGGGCTTGCCTGCCTCATTTCTAAAACAGCTGTGCCGTCTTTCATTGGCAATATCCGCACTCAATTAAAAAGTCAGTAATGATAAGAAAGTCAGCAGATTTTCGAGAGAAGCCAGCAGTGCCGGAGGCAGGTGGAGGATCTGTGCAGCACATTCAGAGCCTGGCATCAGAATCTAAAATCCCAGGGGGTGTAGATCGGCCCGGCTTCCTTGATTTCTCCAGCCTGGCATTTTACCAATAAGGAAACTGAGGTTCAGAGGGTTTGCCCAGGGTGCCACAGCTGATTGTTGGCAGAGCGCAGGCTGGGAGCTGGGTCTCCCGGATCAGATAATATGGTCATGATAAATTTTGTTTCATTAGGACGCTTTTGCACAGCATGGGCAGTTCACAAGGCTGTGTGGGGGTTGGCCTTTCACAGATGGCGGTGGCCGGGAGTTTGCTCGCGCGCTGTGGGCCTTGGTGCTCACAGCTGTTTTTCCTTTAATGGGGAACATGAGGGGCCTGCCATCAGTAGTCATGTGGCTTGGTGTCCTCACGTCACGGTCAGACTCGTATCACCCCTCACACACCTGGCTCTCCAGCCAGACTGGCCCGCTTGCTGCCCCCTTTGCACAGACTAGGTGTGCCCCACCTACTTACCTCCACCCACGAAAGCCCTAGAACCTTCAGAGACCACCCCACAGCCCCTACAAAAGGCCTCTCCTGATTGCCCTAGCTCTCACAGTCACACGTGGAGGTGAGGAGAAAGAGCTCTCTAAGACCTGGGTTCAAATCTTGGGTCCAGACACTTCCTGCCTGTGTGACCTTGGATAAGTCCCCCGAGCTCTGGACTTCAGCTTCCTCAGTGGCGACGCGAGGGGGTTGGGCCCAATGCCCTTCAGAGGCCCGTCTGGCTCCCTGTCTGTGATGCATCATCTGCTGGGCCCAAGAGCCCTGGGAGGTTGCCAAGCGTTCAGGCCTCTTCTGGTCCCACCTTTGTGTTTTTGGAAGGAAGCGTTTGTGAAGCACCTACTATGTGCTGAGCACTTTTTAATTATTCTCCCATCTGACCCTCACAACAGCTGTGGGGTGGGGGCTATCATCATCCCCATTGCACAGGTAAAGAAACTGAGGCAAGCAGTGGTGAAGCACCCGCTCAGCAGCATCTGAGGCTGGACTTGAACTTGGGTCTTGTTCACACCCTACTCAGCCCCCTATGCACTGTGGCGCCCCTGGTGACCTCCGTGAGTGAGAGGCATGCGGCTTTAAAGCTAAGCAGAGTTTGTATTCAACACCGGCTGGAGGCAGTGATGGAGAAGGGCAGTGACCGGTCAGACTTGTGCCCTAGGAAATGTGCTTGGGCAGCACCCGGAAGGGGGGGAGAGAGGCCAGTGAGGGGGCTTCTGCAGGGTCTGAGAGAGAGTGAGGAGAGCTGGACCCAACAGGCTGAAGCTGTGAGGGGAGACTGGGGTCCGTGCAAGGAGAAGCAGGAAGACCTGGCCTCGGCGGAGACCCTAGGGGTAGGGGAGGGGGCGAGGTGCAGCCTGTGGCAGAAATGGGGAGATTTGGGAGGGGGGCAAGAAGAAAATGGGCTCAGTCTGGGGCACACTGGGCTGGAGATATAATGTGCATGTATGTACGCAGAGGTACACGTATGTACTTGTGTATGTGTGCATGTATCTACACACCTGTATAAAGACCATGCCTATGTATACACATGTGTGCACATACATATGCACGTTGTCTATGTGCCCTAGTCACACACCTGTGCACATACGTATGCATGTTCTCTGTGTGGTCTGTGTGTACAGGTGTGCCTTCATCTCTCCTCTGTCTTTATGGACACAGACTATACACACCCCATGTAATACATATAAGCATCTAGATACTCACAGGTGTACACTGATATCAGTGTGTGTCATACGTGCACATGTACACACACCCCCACATACATATACCCACACGTGTGTCTGTGTCTGTTTACAGTGCATTCCTGCCTATCACTCACAATACATATGCACATGTCCATGTGCACATTCATGCATGCGTGCACTCACATGTAGAGAATGCAGCACACATGCTTATACATGTGAGCCTCTACATATATGTGTATGTGCATCCTAGTCATATACATAGAAATCTTTAGACCGCTGGAGCTGAGGAGGGAAGGGTTTCCGCACATGCAGGACCGTGGCAGGGTTTTTTTGTGTGGTTTGTCAAGATTTGTCATTCCTGAAATAGACTGCCCGGGGGTCATGGAAGGAGCCTGGGTTTGGGGGCTGAGGACCTGAGTTCCAGTTCTGGTTCTGCCGCTTCAAACCAGTCTCTCCACAAGCTCATGGCTTCCCTGCTCTCTGACTTTTCGTTCTCCGTGCTTAGTGAGGTGGCCACTGACATTCCATCCCCAGCTCAGTCTTAGGGTGGTTGGGCATTTGTCTTTGGCAGGAAAAGCTTAGAATAGGCGGGAGAATCCTGTCTATTGCCCGTGAGTCCCCAGGCCCAGTTCTGTGACAGAGATGAAGTTTCTGCATCCATAGTACCCAGAAAGGGACCCTAGGGGCAGAAAGGCCTTCCAAAATGTGTGTTGAGGTAATGAATGATTTGAATTGAATTGAAAAGCATCTGATGAACAGACCCCACATTTTTGGGGCTTTGGGGCCCTCATTTCCCGGTTCCCATTCCCCCATCCAGGCCGCCCCACTGGCTCTCAGCTCCCGCTTGACGAGTGGTACAGACATTTCGAGGCCAGCTTTTATTTTGGCAAATAGCTTTTATTCCACATTTACAAGTGTTTTTTTTTTTCCTTTATAGCTTAGAGCTTTGAGCCAAAATAGGACACAGATGTCTTAAAAAACAAGAATAGATTTGATCTGAAAATGTCTCTGTGGCCGTGGCCATTCTCATGCTCACTCAGCGAAGACGGACCTGCTGCCAACTGCCCTTCCAAGGATGTTTGGAAGAAGCATCCAGGCCCCTCATTTTTCTCTCGACCTTTGCCGCCGCCATGGGGCGGCCTCAGCATTGGAAGTTTAACCGAGTTATAAATAAGACGTAGCTGGCTTCGGTAACTGTGGCAGCTGGGAACTAGGTCGCCGGGCCTTAGATTTCCCCACACATTTGTCAGGGCTTTGCTGCCATGTTCCCTTGTTGGAGGGCCCTGCTGGAGGGGGCCTCTGAGGACCATCTCCCCAGAGAGGCGATCACTGGGCCCCCTAGCCCCAAGAAACCAAGAGGACAGACTTAGATGGGGCTGGGGACAGCTCCCCAAGGAAGGCCCTCTGGTTAGATGGGCCCTCAGCCGATGCCCCTTGCCCCCACTCAGCAGGCATCCTCCCTCACCTCTGCATCACCTGCATTCCCAGGGCTCAGAGCACAAGCTTCCCGAGGGCAGACATGGGTTATTGCTTGTTTTGTAGCTGAAATCATTCGCTTGGATGGCTCAGGGTCTTCAGCACAGCCAAGACAGTGACGAGCCTTGAGTCTTTGCTGGAGGGACAGCTCAGTGGACACTGAGGGAGCAGCAGGCTGGGAATCAGGAGGTTCTGTGTTTGAATCCTGCTACAGACACCTGACCCTGGGAAGGTCCTGTATCCAAGCTTGAGGACAGCAGGCGCCCCTGTTCCATCCCAGTGTGAGGAGGGTCGGTGCTCTGCAGTGCAGTCTGAACACTTCACAGACAGCTGTGCTGCCACCATTAGGACAGGGCATGGTTAGCACGGGTAAGAAGGCTGGGGTGGGGGGGATGTGACGCCTGCATTCAGGTGTCCACATTGCTGTTAGCTCCTGTCCTCTCTTTAGGAGCTGGGAGCCTCCAGCCTGGAGAGAAGACTCAGGGATTAGCATTGTCCTGTTGCTTAGGACCCTCAGTATGAATTAGTGAGGGGCCGTCTGTACCAGCCCCTCATTTTACTGTGGAGGAAGGAGAGGCCCAGGAATTTATCTGTGCTCACACGGGTAGTAAGTGTTCGAGGTGAGATTTGAACCTATATCTAGGAGTAATTTGGGGAAGTCACAAAGAGGCATATTTGGACCTAATATAAGGAATATTTTCCAACCACTGGAGTCAGCCGATGTGGAAGGTGTTGCCTCTCCATGGACATGGCCGGTGCTCTCTCCAGGTCTCCAGCCAGATGCTAGACTCGTGGGTGTCACAGAACAGCCATTCCTTCCATGTACAGGCTTGGCCTCAAGGCCAAGTTTCTTGGCCTCAAGGCCTGAGTCTCCAGTTCTGGGGTTCTGCCCCTCTTTGGCCCCCTCCTAGGGAGCTGGTAATGGGCCCTAGCAGCCGTTTCTTGCTTTAGAGTGGGGAGATAGAACAGGCTCTAGGGGGTCTTTCTGGGGGCACGTGCCCCAGCTCGGCAACAGCCAGAGCAGCCAAGCTTGAAGCTCACTCAGTGTGCCTTGGGTGGAGGGACTCATAGGTCTTTCTCCCAGGAAGCCCCTGAAAGGTTCTGGGTCAGGTCTGTTCTGGAAGAGGAGGGAATGCCAAGCCCTAAAATGCCGCGTCAGCACTGATGGCTGGTCTTCTCATCCTCATTGTTACGACTCCCCCACCCCCAGCTGCCACTCTCAGGACAGATGGCTGCTAGGACCCCCTCCTCCCCCATGCCAGGCACACCTGCTTCATCAGCTGGAACACGGAGCAGTAAAACTAAGCCAATTTCCAGGCCGGAAGGAGGGGATGGTCCCGCCTCGCTCTGGGGTTCCCCTTCAGGTGTTTGATCATCTTCACCCAACACATGTTCCCCATTAGAGATGATGCATTCTCCTGTCGACACTGTGGGGACGGTTCCAAACACAACAAATTGCCCTAAATTAGAGGCACGTTAAGTGTTCATTGGTGCAGCATTTGGGGAGCCTTTTTTCCTCAACACCTTGCCAGAGTGGGAGCAGAGGTATGAACTCCCCAAACAGCGTTTGGGGTTCCCCCCATTTGAATAACGTTTCTGGTGGTTGATTTTTGTTTATTTGCTTGTTCAACAAAGAGCTATTTGTAGGAAGTAGGGGGTTATGGGTATGGAACATTGCATATACTCTCCTGCTTAGCCCAAGTGTGGCCTACCTGCATAGCCGACCTGCTCCTTAGGCGCAATGGCTCTCTGGGTAGGGCAGGAAAGCAACATGGATATTCA
The DNA here is from genome assembly GCA_028646575.1 of Pseudocheirus occidentalis. NCBI lineage: Eukaryota > Metazoa > Chordata > Mammalia > Diprotodontia > Pseudocheiridae > Pseudocheirus > Pseudocheirus occidentalis. The sequence continues at coordinate 9,093,238 of CM053598.1, read as the reverse complement.
GGAAAAGCTGGAAGGAGCGATTCACCACGTCTCCCTCGAGGCCGGCCCCTGCCTCAGAATTCGCCCAGCGTGACACTGATAGGAACGTAGGGGCCTTTCTGCAGTGGATGGTTTTTATCCTGAGGGCTGTCCAGTCCAGGAGAGGAAGCAAGAAGGGGACCAAAGGTCAGTTTGGGAATGTTGCCTTTTGGTGGGGAGAAGAATGGACTTTCCCTAAAATGTCAGACTTTCTGCCTGAGAAGAAAGCTGGCAGGTTGTCTTTTAGCATTGCTGCTAAAGGAGACTGAAGGACAGCAGGCTTGACCCTTGGGATACCCACATACTGTCCACCCCCCGGCTTCAAGTCTCTCTGACACAGCAGCCTCAGAGGCAGTAGCAACAGCATTGCCATTTTATGGATGTGCAAACTGAGTCCCCTGAGCAGCTTCCAAGAGAACAAGGCTGGCAGAGAAAGGCACCAGACTGGCCTTGCCTGGGCATTGAGTTACATGAGACTGCCACAGATTAGTGATGGACCCCCTGGGCTGTTGACATTTGAGCTGTTGGACCAAGGAGCTCCTCCTACCTGTCCAGTCTGGTCTGGTGGATGCTGGGAGTCCCAGTGGCATTCTGGCGTCTGTCCCCTCTGGACTCTTGTGTTCACACTTGTCTTGTGTCTCTCTAGCACCAGCAGATGAGGGTACCCTGGACTTTCCATACCTGGCCAGGGGAGGCTGATCCCAGAACTCTAGCCAGTGATGCCCACAGTGTGTGCCCTTCAGGCTGACCTGATGGGGCTGGGCCTCAGGAGAGAGCAGAAGCGATGGTGGGGGGGGATAGAAGGCCTCCACCCATGCTTGGCAGTGCCCACAGCTGACATCTGTTGGCTGATCTGCTGTTTGGGAAGCCGTGCCGGAGACCCTCCAGCTTGATCACTTATAAGGCTTTTGTACATGTCAGTCCCTCACTGGGAGAAACTGCCCCATGCCCCTCCAGATCCTTGGCAAGAACTCTGTCTACAGAGCTGATGAGGAGGAAATTAGGACAGGTGGCAGGTGGGCTTCTGCCCAATTGACTCCAACAGAAGAGTTGCATGAACCCCTGAAAGTAAGACTCCCTTTCTGGCAGTGGGTTGTCCCAAGGCCTTTGACCAGCCCCTTCTCCATTGCTGGTAGCTCTTCCTGCTGAGCCATGATTCTGAATATAGCGGGAGGTGCCATGGGACTAGCTGTCTGGGAGGCCTGGAGCCTGGGCCTTCCCCACAGCCCATCCTGGGCCAGCTCAGCCTGAGGAAGCCAGGCTTCTTTCTGGCCTCTGAAAGCCTGGTCAGTCTGCTGGACTTGACCACCAAGGGGCCTGGCCCAGGAAGGGAGGGCCCATTTCACGCACTTTGGTGTGGAATGGCCTTGGGACAGACCTAGGGAGTCAATGACCCAAAGAAGCCAAACCCGAGCACACCCGACTCAGCCTGGGACCGTCCTTTCAATGGAGAAGCCCCAGCATCCAGGACTTCAGACTTTGTTCTGGGCCAGGTCTGTTTCACAGAAACAGACACTGGGGAAGCGTTCATTCAGAACCCACTGGGTGAATGCACCCTTTTCAGAGCCAGCCTGGCTAATGCCTTCATTCTACAGATTAGGGAACTGAGGCCCAGGGAGGGGCCTGTGTCACATGGGGCAGAACAAGCATTGATTGAGGTCCAGTAGTGGGACAAATGCTGTGCTGTGCCCAGTGTGCAAAGGGGATCTCCTTTGGTCCTCCTGACAGCCCTGGGAGATTGGTGCTGTTGTTACCCCCATGTTATAGTTGAGGAATTGGGGGCAGATACAAGTTAAGTGACTTGCCCAGGGTCGCACAGCTTCTGAGGCCAGATTTGAATTCAGGTCTTCCTGACTTGGCCCAGCCCTTTATGCACTGCGTCACCTAGCTGCCTGAGGTGAGGATTTGAACTCAAGTCTTTTGACTCCAGGATCAGAATTTTTGCTGCTACACTCTGTTTCCTGTTCCTCTTTCCCATGAAAGCCTGTACAGTCCTTGTCCTCAAAGAGCCATTAATCTAAGTGGGTGTTGGTCATCTCTCTGCCTAAGCTGGCTGTGTGATCTTTTCTGGGTTCACTTCTCTCTGGGCCTTGCTTCCCCATCTGTAAAGGGACGGGATTGGACAAGATGGTGGGCAAGGGCCCTCCTAGCACCAGCATCCTCTTGTGCTGGGTCAGAGACAAGAAAATTTAGTATAACATAGGATGGTTGGGGCCAAGGAGAGAATTCCTTTAGCCAGGAATGTCAAGGAAAGACCTTCCAGAAATGGTACCCCCTTCTCAGCCCCTCCCCAGCTGCTCCAGTCCCCTTCCTCCCTCATTCATTTCCTCAAGCGCAGATCTGGCCACCCGCACTCCCCAGATCTGGCCACCCACGCCCCCCAGATCTGGCCACCACGCCCCCCAGATCTGGCCACCCACACTCTCCACTGCCTCCAAGATCCAATGGGATTTCCCTGTTTTTGAAAGCCCTTCCCAACCTGGCTACAACTGGCCTTTCCAGCCTCCTTATACCTTGTTCCCCTTCGCAGTCCAGCTAAACTGACTGTCTCGCTGTTCCTAATACCTGACTCCCCCCATCTCCTGTCTCTCAGTCTTTGTCCTGGTTGGCTTCCATGCCTGGAATGTGCTCCCAGCATCACCTCCGCCTAAAATGTAAGTTCCTTGAGGATGGAGCATCCTTGTTTTTACTTGTGTCTCCAGTGCCCAGTCCCTGGCACACAGTAGGTGTGTGTTGAATTGTTGACTTGAAATGGGAAAAATAGCATTGGGTAACATTGGCCAGGAGGGTGGATGGAGGCAGGGGTCAGTACCTGTCGATCAACATGCTGTCTTCTCCTGCTGCTGACCCAGGAGGGAGAAGAGGGTCATCTCCATTGCCCGCTGGTAGCCAGCCACAGCGTGATGCCCCACTTGTCACAGCTAGGCACGGCTGGCCCACTGCCTGAGAAGCCCTGGCCAAGGCAGCCCTTCTGGCCTGCTCTGGACTCAATCCTCTGTCCCAGTGCAGCTGCTGTGGGTCTGTTCAGCTCTTGCTCACAGCCAGAAGGCAAGGGCAAGGGAGAGTTTAAAAACAGGGCAGAATTAGGTGACCAAGCAATCATCCTCACTGGGCTTGACTCCACACAGCCAAATGCCCTGAATCTTTATTAAGCTCTTGCTGTGTGCAGACCACTATATTCTCAGCTAGTGCATGGGAGCTCTCTCAGGTGGTTTATTGTCTAGTAAGGAAGAGGTCGTGATAGGGAGGCTTCCTCTAGGGAATGGCATTTGAGTTTGAATGGGCCAGGATGGAGCAAAGAGATAATGACTGAGCATCCTGGTCCCTGGAAGCCCTTGGGGCTGGAGAACTGGCTAGTTTGGCTGGCATGTGCCAGGTATGGTGGGAGGCATAGGCCCTGGGCCAGTGGAGGCTTGGTAGGGCCTTGAACAAGGGAGGGAGGGAAGGAAGGAAGGAAGGAAGGAAGGAAGGAAGGAAGGAAGGAAGGAAGGAAGGAAGGAAGGAAAGAAGGAAGGAAGGAAAAAGGAAGGAGGGAGGAAGGAAGGAAGGAAGGAAGGATGGAAGGAAGGAAAAAGAGAAGGAAGGAAAAAAGAAGGAAGGAAGGAGAGGAGAAGGAATGAGGGAGGGACATCATCTATGTGCCTTTACGATGTTACCTCATTTGAACCTCACAATAGCTCTGTGAGGCAGATGCTAATGATTCAGAGACACAGGGCAAGGAGCCACAGAGACAAAAACACTTAGTGATTATAGACACAAGGAAAGGTTTCACATGTACAAAAAAAATGCAATCAGTATTGGAGAATGGCTACCCAAGTGGGTGGTGTGCCACAAAACAACTTCTGATGGATTGGGAGAAGCCTTGTAAGAACGGATGCAAGGTAAAGGGAGCAGAACCAGAACAACAATGTGTACAGAAACAGCTTCAAAGACTGAAAAATGGCCAGTGCAGTGAGAGGCTCTGGACAAAGCAGGCTGCTCCTCCTCCTGAGGGATGCAGTGGAGTCTGGGAGCAGAATGAGGCACACACTTTTGGACAGGGCCAACATGGGGGCTACTTTTCCTTGACTCTGTTTATTTGTTACAAGGATTTTTTTTAATTCTTTCAAGAGCAGAGGAAGTTCAGAAGACAGCCCAGACAAGCAGGGCAGCTTCGGATTTATTATATGCTTTTTAGAAAAGGAACCGGACCTGCCCAGGATTCACCATCTTCAATATTGTCCCCCTTTCTTCTGCTGTACTTTGTACAGGAGGAGGCTAGGTTCTGGGCTAGCAAAGAGCTGCTCAGCAGCTTTATTTAATGAATAGATAATAGTAATTTATAATTAACACAGCAATTGTTTGCACTTGGTTAAAAATACTCCTTATGATTTTGTTGTTGCTATTTGCTGAGCAAACCCCCTTTCCTGTTGCTGGCATGAAGGCCAAGGTCAGGTTCTGCTCAAGGATCAGGAATTCTAGATTGGCAGAGCTCCTGGCAGAGCACAGACCGGGCCAGGTACAGTGCCCCAGGAGGGCTAAAATACTGCACAGCTTTTCTTGGCCCCTCGACTGCTAGGGCTGGGTCTCCCAAGCCCATTACATTGGCTGAGAGTCCTTCCTTGGGGCCTCTCCCCAACACACAGCAGTCTCCAGAAGAGGAGAACTCATTTGGGCCCAGTGAAGGTGGACCGTGAAAGGGGATGGAAGGGTGGGGTGTCTGGGGCAAAGTCCTTCTCTCTCTGGCTCTTCCAGCAGAGCACTGATCCAATCCACTGGGCTAGACCCTGGAGAGAATGAAACAAAAATGAAAAAAGAACCAGTCCTCAAAAATGCACATCTCCTTGGGTCAGATACCCATTGACTGCTGAGCTCAGGGTACTTGGGAGCCTCCAGGACACCCTCCTGGGGGTGGCTGTTTGGGGAGATGAACTGGTATCTGTGAATGCTTTGCTAACCCTTAAAGTGTGATGTGATTTCTGTTGTGCTAATGATCATGATTATTATTAGATTAAGTAACGTTACTATTTTTATTAGGAAAAGCTCTGAAGAACCTTCAGGTCTAGCTGGGGGATCCATAACAATGAAGGGAGGGGAGCAGGAAAGGCTTCTCCTAGAACACGCATGAGCTGGGCCTTGGTTACATACTGTTGCCTCTCTAAGCCTCAGCTTCTCCTTCAGTAACATGGGGGAGTTAAACTAAGTAATTCATAGATTTGGCTCTGGAAAGAGTGACAAAGAGCTCAGGCCAGTCACTAAAAAAATACACAGTAGACCAGGCTGAGCCCTAAAAAGAACAAAACTCACCAGCAGAGAACTGGATGAGGTCATGACACTCCCAACATTGACAACATTATACAGGTTGGAGCCTTGGCTGAGATTTAGAACCAGAAGGGACATTTAAGGCGGCTGAATACAACCCCTCATTTTGTAGATGAGGAAACTGGCCCAGAGGGGTTAAGCCACATTGCTGGTAAGTGTCTGAGGCAGGATTTGAACACAGGTCTTCCTGACCCCAAGTCTGGTAGCCACCATAGACCCTTGTAGTCTGAATCTCTCGAAGGCTCTTCAGGTAGCAAAAGTCAGGATTCCATCTGCTGGATGCTTCCACTACCGACGCCACTTACAGCTCCCCTGTGCAGGACAGAATTCCCCAAAGGGGCTCCCAAGACCAGGGTGGGCAGTGCCATCACAGTCTCAGGCAGGGAAGACTCTAATCCAAGGTCCGGGGCTGGGCACACTCCAATCCATTGCTGGTGGAATTAGCCAGCACCACTCCCATCTGGGTAGTGGTGACTATCAGAATACCAATGGCGAAAAGTGAAACTAAATTCTGTACCCAAATGTGTACTGGACAAGGGACCCCCCCCAGACATGAAGGTGTCACAGGCCAGAGATGCTCAGGTATTGCTTAGCCCTGGAAGTTCTGGGGATGAATTTGAGAAGCCGAGGATCCTACTTCTGTCCAAAAGCATGACCAGGGCAGTCTCCCCATGTTCAGTGCTGTGCCCAGCTTGGCGCCTCCACCCTCCAGAAGCTCCCAGTCTAAACAAATCACATGTTTGTAGACTGGACACGGGGAAGGAACATTCCCACATGGCAGCCAGTGCATGTCCTGACTAGGTGACTGGAGCCTGGGGCTGCTGTTTGTGCTGTATTCAAATTCAGAGAACCTGGGTTCAAGTCCCAGCCCTACCATCGACTCTCTGAGAGACTTTGGGCAAGCCACTTAGCCATTCTGGGCCTCAGTTTCCCCATCTTTGAAAGGGGGAGTAGGGCTGGGCTGGAAAACTTACAAGGTTTCTATGACGGGATCTTCAGCTTTGTTGTCTTTCTCTGGATCTTTGCCAATCTGATGAAGCCTTTGGGCCTGTTCTCACGATGAGATTTTTAAATACATAAAATGTGTCGGATCACAAAGGAAGCTAATTATTATAAATATTATTCTCAATAAATGTATTTTTTAAAATCCCAGTTCCCAGAACCCCCAATCTATGACCTAGTATCTCATAGCTTTTAGCGTACTGGAAAGTAACAAAGCCGTATGTCTTCCAAAACCATTCAATGATGAAGACTTTTCTCTAATTTATTCAGGCCTTCCCCCAAGTTTGTCAGAGCTGTAAGATCTTGCTATGTTCCAAAAAGGCAGTTAATTTAAGAAATTTTTTTTTGAAAACCAAATTCCAAGCATCCTGTCCTGGCATGGGGCACCTGGAGTTGGGGGGCCCCCAGGGAGGTGATTGGAGGACTTTGCTTGGCCAGCTCCTTTTATGGAGCCAAATGATGAGTAACCTCAATTCCTGGGAAGCCGAGCTTGAGGGTGTTGGTGGGGGGTTTGGAGCACGCCAAGAGCCGTATGCCTGGGATGGAGGCCTCTAACATGGTGCTTCCTAGAAAAGTGAAGCTTCTCAGTGATAGAGGCATTTCCCTCCTTCTTTGTGCCACCTTCTTAGGGCAGCATCCCGCCAAGATGTGACAAAAATCTGCTACTCTGACAGCTCCGTCTGTGCTTGTGCCCTTATTCCCCATTTCCATGGCAATGGAAACCTCAGGTGATGAGTGTGCTCATGCTAGCCCCTGCCGGGAGCTTGTGGGTTAGCGCAGATGGTGTGGTCAGAGTGGTTGCTGCCAAAGGACCCACAGTGAAAAGCCTGGAATGGGGGGAACCTGGAAGAAACCAGTAGAATTGTGGATTCGGGTATAGGCTCCACATTTTAGGAAGGTCATTGTTAATTGCTCAGCACCGGGAGAAGGGCAGCCAGGATGGGGCAGCACCTAGATCAGACAGGATGAAGATCAGCTCATGGAACTTGGTGGGGATGTCTCAGTAACTCCAGATCATTTAGTAAGGCCCCTAAAAGCTGGGTAGATGAGAAGACAAAATTGAGAGTCCACGCTCTCAAGAAGGTTACATTCCACCAGGCGAGACAACAAATCTGCGTGTATGTATTTCTGTGCACATACACATACACATACACATACATCTGCATGCAGAATGTGTATATAATGGCACACAGAACCATTGCTGGGTGACTGGAGACCTTGTCTTCTTCCTCTTCTGATAAAGGGCATCTCTCAGCTCTGGATCCACACACATGGACCAGACTGGGACATCCTGGGGTGTCCTGGGCCCTAAAGACACTGGGGAGGTTCTTTTTGGTGAATTCTTTGACTCTTTGTGCCCTGTTCCTGTACCATGGAGAGAATTACTTAAAACGAAGGTTTGGATTGTGTGTGGGGTCTCCTCAAAAGAGGGGAGCAGAAGGATATTCATTGTACAGTGTAAACCAGGTATGGGACAGCCACTCAGTCCTGTACAAAAAAATAAATGCTACACACACACACACACACACACTCACTCACGCACACACATGCACATACACACAGACACATGCACACACATGCACATACACACAGACACATGCATGCACACACATGCACACATACCCCAAACCTTTCAAGAGAGCATTGACTAAGAATTCAGTTATATTTAAAACCTCCTAACATGAAACTTGTGCATTAGCATTTCCCCCTCACTCCAGTGCTACACTTTCTGAACAACTCCCGCAGGCAGCTCTGTCTTCTGAAAAGCCAGGTCAGGGTTTGGAATTCATTATCATAACCATGGTCATCTTTTCCAAGATACAGCTGCAGTTGCAGAACATGCATTCCTCCTCCTCCTCCTCCTCCTCCTCCTCCTCCTCCTCCTCCTCCTCCTCCTCTTCTCAGTCAGCTCTGACTTGGAGATTCAAGAGCCCCCAAGCTCTCTGACTCACAAGCATGCCTCCAAAGCTAGATCCATCCATCTCTAAATCTCTTTTTGGGCACCTATGTTCAGGGCAGAAGCACAGAACGGAAGAGAAGGCAGCAGCCTAGGCAGGACGTGGGCCAGCTGCCATGTGGGAGAGGTTTGCCACTGTCTGGAGGGAGGGAGGGAGGGAGGGAGGGTGCCCTTCCCTACCCTCACCCCCACCCCAGAATGACCTGATATCACATGTCTCGGAGAGAGGAAGGAAGAAAGATGGAGCATAGGAGGTGCCTCCTCTGGTGCAATGCCCTGCCCCCCACAGCTGACATGGGAATCTGGAACCATATAGGGTTTACTACTTCATCCCAAAGGGCTGAGTCCTTCAGAACAGAGCACATGCTTTCCCAAAGTGGCCAGGGTGCTGCCTCAGTCCTCAAGGATGGGTGCTCCAGCTAGAACAGACTCCAGGGGAGCTGTTCCTCATCACCATCACATATACAAAATGAATGACGTGTTTTGAGAAGGAAGGACATTAGTACCTGGCAGCAGGGAGAGCTGGTCAGGAAAGGCTTTCAGCCGTGTTTATGCTGAGTTTTTTTTTCTTTATTTTGTTTTGTTTTGTTTTGTTTTTTTGGAGGGGAGAAGGTAGGGCAGTTGGGGTAAAGTGACTTGCCCAAGGTCACACAGCTAGTTTTTTGTGTTAAGTATTCTGAGGCCAGATTTGAACTCAGGTCCTCCTGACTCCAGGGCCAGTGCTCTGTTCACTGCACCTTCCAGCCGCTCCATTTATGCTGAGTTTTGAAGGAAACAAGAAGCAGAAGTGAGGAGAGAGAAAATTCCAGGCACCGAGGATGGCCTGTAGAAAAGCATGTGGATGTGAGGTGTAGCCATATACATGGGGAGCTGCAGGGGGGCCAGAAAGGCCAGGGTAGAACCCACTAGAGGAAGGCTGTGCAGCACTCTCAGCTACAGAGAGCGTTTAGATTTGAGCCTGGACATAATAGGATTGGAAAAAAAGACTGACCCTGGGGGTTCTCCCCTGGAGCCCTCTTTCCGAGCTGGCCTCCCACGATTAATGAATACGCTTTGAGTCCAGGCAGCCACCCGTTCCAAGCCCATTTACCTGCACTCTTGTGGTGCCCACACTTCTTTACCTCTTCTACAAGAATACCACAATATAACTCTTTATAATATAGCTTTGCTAAAATCTGGGTAAGCTATCTCTACAGGCTTCCCCTTATGTACCAATTTAGTAACTCTGCTCGAAAAAGGAAATGGAACAAGCCTGGAATGACCCGTTCTTGCTGAAGCCAGGCTTAGTCTCTGTGGTCACCACTTCCGCTTCTTAATGTATAACGACGAGCGCTTTAATAATAGATTCTAGAATTTCCCGAGGAGTTCAAGTCAAGCTCCCTGGCCTGTCATTTACAGACTCTAGCTCTGTTCTATTGCCCCACCTCACCTCTCCTTTATTATTCATCTTTCTGCCATCCCTGACGGTGGTCCCATAGTCGCTGCTGCCAGTCCTTTCAATACCCAAGCATTCATTGAGCACCTGTAGCGTACCAGGCACTGGACTAAGTTTGATTTGATACCCAAACAACTGGTTCCTTGGGAGATTTGAATTCATCAAAGGCAGCTAAGTGTTCCTGGCTATTTCCTTATTTATCTTGGGCATAAGTACCCTTTTAGCCGCCTTTCTCTCCTTTTCAGTCTAGAGGTCGTTCTCTTTGGCAGAGAAAAGAGAATCACATTAAAAACTGGGCAGCTAGACCTCCTTATTGTCCCTTCTCATCTTTGCCCAGCACCATTTCTGTCCCTCTTTTGATCCGCTCCTTTTCCTTAACTGGACTTTGAACGATGACATTTCTTGTTGTTGTTAGTTTTCTGAGTGCTCACCCCGATGCTTTTTGTAGGGCGGCGTCAGGCGTTTATAATCATCTTGTATTAGCGGCTTTTGCTTCTTGCTTCCATCAGCAGCTTTTCAAAATCTCTGGTGAACTATAAAAAGGTACAACTTTGAGTGACTTAACTCTAGTTAATGCAGTGACTGACCGTGATTCCGGAGGGCCCATGATAAAGAACAAGACCCATCTGCAGAACAAGGGTGGCCGGTGTGGGGGTTTGTTTGTGGGATCACGTACATTTGTGACCAGGATTTGGCTTATTATTTGCCAATGGGAGGGAGAAAAAATTGATAAATTAATTTTTAAAAATTGATTCCAACTGATCATTCAAAGTCTAAAGAAAAATAAAATCTGTGCTGGTCTTTAAGAAATCTGCACATCTACATTAGTCTCTTTGGCCAGCTCTTCCTCATCAACAAAAATGCTGCTTCTTGTGTCTTCAGAATAGCATTGTTTTCCGTTTCTGATCTCTCCTGGGCTCACTTTCCCTGTAGAATTTGCCTCCACAGGCTCCTAGCAATTCTTCCTTTGAAAGCTGTTTTCCTCGAGTCCAGCATACATATCTTTCCCCATCACAAGACTCAAGAGCTGATGGTCTCCTTCATCAGTTTTATCACAGCAACCAGCGTTTTTGATTATGAGAGTCAGATCCAGAATATCCCCCCTTGTTTATTCTCCCACTCTTTGAAGGATGAATTAAGTCAAGTTAATTAAGTTGGGGTTTTTTCAATCATGTCTGACTCTTTATGACCCCATTTAGGATTTTCTTGGCAAAGATACTGGTGGGGTCTGCCATTTCCTTCTCCAGCTCATTTTACAGATGAGGAAACTGAGGCAAACAGGGCTAAATTGGATCACATATTGTGATCTGTCTGAGGCCAGATCTGAACTCAGGGAGATGAGACTTGCTGATTCCAAGCCCAGCGCTCTTATTTGCTGCCCCTGTTAAGTAATTGGCTGCTCTGATTTTGACAGAGGGAATTCCATTGGATGTCTGGACAGGTACAGTCCCCATTCTGTGCTCCTCTTCATAATCTGTTTCCTGAACGCATCATGTCTTTCCTCCTTCTGTCCAGGCAGTCCACAGTACACTCCTAAGCCAGTGTGATAATGATGGACAGGAGGCAGCAGACGGCAGAGATGCCCCTGATTCCCTCAAGGCTTAGCTCAAGTGCCATCTCCCATAGAAAGCTTTTCTTCAGCCATCCAGTAGAGAGTTCTTCTCTCCCCTCTCTCCCCAGATTACTTGGTGCTTATTTTGAATAGACTTTACATTCACTTATCTACGTACAAGTTGTGCTCCTCAGTAGATTGTGGGCCCTTAAGGGCAGGACCTGTTCTTGTTTTTTAACCAAACACCTTTTCTGGCCCACGTCAGTGGCTTCGTACAGTTTATCAGATTGTTGGTTTGACCTGGAAGTGCCAGATTTTGATGATTGATTGGTCGTAAAAGTAGAATTGGCACAGATGCTGCCTGAGTTCAGGGCTTGGATGGCCGCCCTCTTCCGATGAATGTGGAAGCCGAGAGGAGGAGCAGGGTGGAGGATCCTGTTGGTGAGGCCAGGCTAGGAAGTCAGAGTTTCAAGTCCTAAAGGGGCATCCGCATAGAGATGTCCAGAGTGCAGTGCAGGACTAGGATTTGGGGCAGAGATTGGGAGTCATCGAGGCTGTGGGAGGAGATGAGATCATAGGATCATAGATTTGAGGTTGAAAGGAACCCGGGAAAGCCATCATTCAAAAGCACATAGAGAAAAGAGGGCTGGGAAAAGGGAGAGAAAGATTGATGACAATTCAATTCAGTCCAATTCCAGAGGCCTTTCCTAAGTGGCTGCTTACAAAGCCACTGTGCTGGAGGCCAGATATGAAGCTGAAATGGCAGGCTATTCCTGCTCACAGGGAGCATGCACTCTGCTGGGGCTGCAGTAGGTACATAGAGAAGTCAATGCAAGAGAATCTGAGGAAGGAGGAAACCCCCTGATGGAATCAGGAAGAGCTTAATGGAGAAGGGGGCCCCTGAGCTGGTCTTGAGGCACACTGCAGCTCCCAAGGGGCAGAGATAGGGATCATGTACACTGCAGGCTTTTGGGACATCCCTCTGGGAGGTAGGAGATGGAACTCAGAGAGACCCCTTTGGCTAGAAGGTAGAGTGTGATGGGGTAGCTAGGTGACCCAGTGGATAGAGCACTGGGCCTAACTCAGTCTGACCCACACGCTGACCAGCTGGGTGACCTTGAGCAAGTCACCTCACCCTGTTTGCCTCAGTTTCTTCATCTGTAAAATAAGATGTACAAGGAAAAGGCAAACCACTTCAGTGTCTCTGCCAAGAAAAACCCAAATGGGGTCACAGAGAGTCAGAGATGACTGAAACAACTGAACAACAAATGTTTGGAGCTTTGTGGAAGATGGATTGGAAACAGAAAATAGTGGAAGCAGAGAGAGCAATCGCAATGTGGATGGATGGATAGACAGGTGGATGGATGGACAGATGGATGCATGGACAGACGGATGCATGGACGGATAGACAGACGGACGGATGGATGGATGGATGGATGGATGGATGGATGGATGGACGGATGGATGGATGGATGGATGGATGGATAGATGTATGGAGGGATGGAGTGATAGATTATAGACAGACGAACGGACAGACAGATGGATGGATGGATGGATAGATGGACAGATAAATAGATAAAAAGAACAAATGAATGTGTAGGCAGATAGATAAAAAGCAGACAGATGGACAGACAGAAAGATGGAAAGACAAACAAAAGCTAGACAAATACAAGAGTTCTGGGAGAGGCAGGATCGCCCAAAACACTGGTCTTACTTCCAGCCAAGCCCTCACACAGATCCTCCAAGGAAGAAACTCCTATGGAGAAGGGGCCAGCACCCCACCCCCCACCACCATCTGCCCACCAGTTACCACACACAGGGCAGGCAAGCCAGCCTAGAAGAAGCAGCAAGGCCCCCTGAGAGGGATCCTTATGGGGTCAGCCCAGGACCCTGACCCAAGAGCCTTAGGAATAGTAATGCTTCCATTCCAGCGCCCTTGGCTGTCTTCCTGGGGAGCAGCCCCTTTGGACATGCAGCCTGAGGATGGCTCCTGCAAATTGTGCAGCCCTGGTTATAGAAGAGTCAGCAAAGCAGGTTCTGCCCATCAGAGTCCTTCTCCCTGTTAAATGATGCAACAACTGATGATGATTTTATCAGTGGAAATGACATTACAGACAAGGCATGACCATCTGCTTTGCCTCTGGATGCACCCAAAGACCCCTGGACATTTCCGGCTGATGGGCAGCTGAGACTTTCCCTAGGTGCTATCTCTCCCCCTGAGACTGTCTTATTTTTCTGTTTGTATCTCCAGAGCTTAGCATTCATTCATTCTCACATTCACTGATTCAGAGTGATCTGCCTGTAAGAGACAGACGCCTGAATTTGGGTGTTGGCAATGGGCTTGGAAAGAAGGGGGTGGATTCCAGAGAGACTGGCCAAGGTAGAATGAACAGGATTGGCCAGCTGATTGGATGGTGTAGAGGGTGGATAAGCAGTCTTTTGAAAACCAAGAGGTGGGGGAGTCACTGTAGGGAAACCCAAAAGGCCAAGGAATAAAGAGGGAGCTTTGCATTTAGGGACTAAAGGACTGCTGGTGATCTTGAAAATCACAGCTTAAGAAGTTGGAGACCAGAGTTCAAGGGCTTGACAAACAATTGGGTAAAATGGAACCTGAGGCAGTGGTTGGGGACAACATTGTAGTGGGGCCACATGGAAGATGGAGGGGCCTCTGCTTCAGCCACATGACTCAGGAATCGGAATTCAGGATCCAGAACAGCCCCCCCCCCAGGTTCTGGAGACAGTCTAGATTGGCCTAGATCATTGGCTTAGCCATTGGGTGAGGGGTCATGGAGAGGGGGGTGGGTACTCAGACAATGCTCCCATAGACCCTCTGTGCAAAGGCGTTCTCTTCTGATACCCTCCGTGTAGTACCAGCTCATCTCTTGATATTTCTGGCCTTATGTGCACCCCACCCCTCCTATGTTAGCTTAGGTTGAAGGGTCCTTCCCACTCACCTCCCCAACATTGTTGTCCTGGTGCAAGCAGATGCATCCCCTTCAGGACAACAGCAGATATATATTTAGTGCCTACTGTGTGCAGGGGAGTGTTCCTGCTGAGCCCTGGGGAGATGCAGAGCCAGGTCCCTGCCTTCCAGAGCTCACTCAGTAAAGGATCTCCCCAAGGGGGTGTGGGGTTATTACCCTTTGGGGGGCAGGGAAGGAGAAATGAGAGAAGTCAGACAGTGGTCTTTGAAATGGGCTTTAAGGGATGAGGAGCTCATGGGATAACAAGCCTCTCCTGCAAAAGTGCAGCTTCTTGGTGGGCACAGCTCCCTTCCTCTGCCCAGGCCTGATCTGAGACACAGAAGTAGGCCAGTGATGTTCTTCCAATCAGTTGACAATACCTGTTCTGTGCCATGCATCATCCTGGCCCTCAAGGAGTTTACGTTGCAGTGGCGGCAGCGTGGGTTTTATTTGCATGTATGTGTGTACGAAGTAATTTGGGCAGGGGGAGACGTCAGCTGAGTGGCCGAGGAGGCCCTGTGCCCTTGAGCTCCCAGGAGGTGGAGGGGAGGAGGAAGTGCTGCTGGGCCGTTTTCTGGGGTGGGCGAGGCTCTCTCCTAACTCTCTGCCTGCTCTCTCCTCCCCTAAGGCGCTCGGTCCTGGGAGCAAGGGCTGAAGCATCTTTCATCTGGGCTTCCTTGACCGGAACCATCTGTCTCTTCTCCAGTTGAGCAGAGTTTTCTCCTCTGTTCAGTGTTGAGTGTTAAACAGGCTGAGACAGACAGCTGGCAGGCCCCTGATATCTCAGAAAAGCTGCTCATGGTTTTCTTTCTCTCCTGTTGTCAGATTGTTTTGATATATTGTGCAAATGTGTTTCTGAGAACCTTTTAACCCTTACGCTTCCGCCGTCTGTCTGAGTCCTGCTTTCAGGGGTTGGAGACACTGTGGGGCGTTCTCCGGTCTGGCTGGTCACCCACGCTGGAGCCTCTGAGCAACAAGGCCCCAGAGGCCACGCAGCCCAGTCCCCTCCTTTTACAGATGAAGAGACGAAGGCCCAGGTCGCTCAGGGAGCAAGGTCTGCGGTGGTGGGGCAGTCAGAGTGCTAAGCCTGGAAGCAGCAAGACCTGAACCCGAGTCTGGCCTCAGCTTAGGTTGTGACTGTGTGACCCTGGACAAGTCACTTCACCTGCCTGCCTCACTTCCCTCATCCATAAAAGGAAGATAACAGCCTCACTCGCCTCCCAGGGTTGCTGTGAGGGCAGGAGGAGATAATAGACATCACTCATTGCGCCCAGAGCCTGGCACAGGGCAGGCACTGCATAAACGGTTGCTGTTCAGTCATTTTTCAGTCATGTCTGACTCCTTGTAGCCCCCTTAAGGGGTTTTCTTGGCAGAAATTCGGGAGCAGTTTCCCATTTCCTTCTCCAGCTCCAGATGTAAAGAACCAAGCCAGACAAGGTGAAGTGACTTGCCCAGGGTCATGCAGCTAAGAAGCGTCTGAGGCTGGATTTGAACTCATCTTCATGACTCCAGGGTGGGCGCTATGCAGTCTAGCTGCCCATAGAAATATTAGCTACTGTTAGTATGAAATGGATGTCAGCTGTGAAGGGCTCGGCCCAGGGCCATTACTCTATGAATGTTAGCTCTTACTGGTGAGCTTGGGAGTCCCGAGGCCAAAGTCGGGGTTCCTACACTGTGCCCGCCATAAAGGAGCCCCAGCTCCTGGGGGTGTCTCCTTATGGGGAAATCGGGCCTTGGCCAAGTCAGCGCATCCTAGGACAGCTTTTGGTTTTACATCAAACCTGCATCCCCCTCCCTTACCCTTCCAGCCCCAGCCGATCCCTCCCCGCCCTGACAGCCCTGACATCTCTTGCCATCTGTTCTGGCTCCTACACCGAGCAAGAGTTCTGCCCTCAAGCGGCTTCCCTTCTAAGGGGGGGGGGGGGGTTTGGGCAGTGCAGAAACTGGACTTAGGACGCCACGGAGGGAGAACGTTCACCCCGGCCTGGCACGGAGGGGGCCGGAGGCCGAGGCGCGGAGGCTCGCTGCTCAGAGCCCTCCTGCCACCAGGAAGGAAGAGCTCACAAATGACAAGTGTCAATAAGCTTGCCAGGCAGAGATGTACAGGAGTAAGAGAGCGTCCGTCGTCCCCCCACCTTCCCACCCCCTCCCACCCCCCGTTTAGGTGGGTGCGGCAGATTGAAAGTGAATTGGGGAAGGAATGAATGAGAGTGGTTGAGGGAGGGAGCGAATCTCTCTTCTCGGTAGGCGGTCACAAGGACGCTGCGTCTCCCCTGAAGCCCACCCCCCCCCCCCGCCCTTGCCGATATGGCCCCGGCTTCCCTTGTCAGGTCCGAGCTTCACTTGGGGGGTTTATTGTGCAAGAAATTCAAGACATTGGAGCTGTGGGTTTGAAACTGGAAGTGATGATGAGTCAGAGCAGATTGAATAATGGTAACTTCCTTTTTTAAAAGTTCCCTAAAATGAACCTGAAAACAAGCAAAATCTCTGCAGCTGGAAAGCCGGCCAAAACACCCCTGCCCTGGGCATCGGCCGGCGCCTGTGAAGGAGTGGGGGGAGGGGCGTACGTAGTCCTCTGTTCTCAGACGTGGCTTTCTTGTGCCTCCTACCTGACATTCCATTCCCTGCCTCCACATATTTGCCCAAGCTGTTCCCTCTGCCTAGAGTGCCCTCCTTCCTCACTCTTGCCTCCTAGAATCCCCAGCATTCTCTCCTACCAGCTTCTGGTTGAAACTTCTGCAGTTACTTTGAACCTACTTTGTATCCTTTTGATTTACTTACACGTGTCCGTGTTGTTTTCCCGTGATGGAATATGAAACATCTCAAGTCAAGGGGCCCATAATCAGCATTTACCTTTTTCCTTCTTGGCTCTGTACACAAAGTATTCTGCACACAGCAGGCGCCTAATAGCTCCTTGATGATCACCTGACTCTGCAGGGGTAGCTGAGGACATCAGAGACCTGGAGATCCAACCGTCCAACCCACCCATTTCACAGACGGCAAAAATGAGTCCCAAGACCATCTAGCCAGTAAATTAGCCCCTAAGCCCCTTCCAGCTCCAAATCCATGAACCTGGGAAATCAACTTTGCGGCCGGGGTCACAGACTCATCGAATGCTCCTGTAGACGAGGCTTTTCCCCTCCCTGTGTCGGGGGTCCCCTCTCCCCACTGCCGGGAGCCATCCGCTAGAGCCCGGGGACGCTTTCTCAGAATTGTGTTTTATAAATGCATCAAATAAAAACAGGGCAGCAACGTTGTAATGAGTTATCAAAGTAGCTTCTAATCCCTGGGCTCCCAGTTAAGAAGCTCAGATCTAGTTTATTGACGAGTAAAGTGAACCCCAGAGGGGCCGAGAGCACCCGGGTCAGCAGCGACTGGGCTGGGGCTATGACGTCATCCAGCTGCCTCGGCCAGTTTTCCACATTCCTAATCTGCTGCTGTCCATCCCGAAGCCCATGTGGGGCCACCATTGTTTATTCCATGAACTAGGAAATAACCCCTGTGTCCTCAACAGCTGAGTTTACAACATCCAGCCATGGGATCCGGATGAGTCTGGAACATGCGTTCCCTGCTGCTGCCCAAGGAAGGGCCGAGGGGGAGCTCGCCAGGGCTTCCAGCCCCCGATGCTGGGGGCGCGGAATGTCTCTGAAATCACAAGCTGGCAGCATTCAAACCCAGCCCTGCTTCCTCGGAGCACATCTGTCAGTGATGTTTTCCATTGTATCATTGAAGGCATGTTTGGGTGTGTGTGAGAGAAAGAAAGATGGGGGGAGGGAAGAAGGAAAGAGGAAGAGAGAAGAAAGGGGAAAAGTATGAGAGGGAAAGAGGAGAGAGAGGAAGGAAGGAAAAAGAGGAGAGAGACAGAGGAAGAGGAGAGAAGGAGAGGAAGGGAAAAGAGAAAGAGAGGAGAGACAGAAGAAGAGGAAAGAGGAAGGAAGGGAAAAGAGAAAGGAGAGACAGGAAGAGGAGAAAGAGGAAGGAAGGGAAAAAGAGAGGAGAGACAGAGGAAGAGGAGAGAAAGGGAAAAAGAGAGATCAGGAGAAAGAGGGAAAGGGAAGAGAGAGGAGAGAAAAGAAAGAAGGGAAGGAGAGAGGAGAGGGTTAGAATGACAAGATGACACTTGCCGCCAAAATATTTGCCGCCACATAGAACAGTCAATGTGTTGGGGCATATGGTTCCAGACGTGTGTATAAACCGAACGGGAGAACCAGCCCTGGCAGCGCGTGATTTGGAGCACTGGCTTTCAGGGGGCATCTCCTGCTGCTCACACTTCCGGCCCTCGGTGTCGGCCTGGCAGGTGGGTGGTCTTCCCTCGGTGCCCACTGGGCATGGGTCAGCTGTTCTCAGATAGTACCAGCCTCCATCCAGCAGGAATGCAAAGGTGGAGGAGGAAGTGGAGACTCCCTGTACGTGATGTGACATCCCCTGAGGTCTGATCATCCACAAACAAGGTGTCTCGTATGGTTTTATTCCTCTTTTTTGCCTCGGCTACAACAGGCATATAAAAAGCTGGCCCAAAGTGAGAGTCCAAATGAAGCTTTGACCACAAAGGGCATGGGTAGACTTGCATGTGGCCCAGAAGGCTGCCTGGCCCCCACCTCCCTTGCTTTGTTCCCTCCCTGGCTCCTATTCACTCCCTCCTGTCGAAGGACCTCCTGGGCACTTCCCTGTACCCCAGTGGTTGGGCAGGGACTCCAGCCTCCTCCTTGACATTGAATGGAGGGTATGAAGTGCCCCCTTCCCCCAAGGGCACTTCATCCCCATCTCAGTTTCCTCCTATAAGCTGTAGAGATCTCAGATATCTGCCATCAAACCCACCCATTTCACCGATGAGGAAAATGACTCCCAAGATCATACAGCTCCCCCCTCCCCCACCCAAGTCTTTCCTCTCTCCTCCCAGGCAGTGAGCAGAGATCCTGGGTTCAGTCTTCCTTCTGCCATTTACTACCTGTAAACTTTGGAAAGGTCACCCAATTTCTCTGGGCCTGTTTTCTCACTGACCTCTGAGGTTCCTTCTAGCCCTGATTGTTTGGGCCTGTGGTCCTTTGATTTCTGCCACTTCCCAAAGCCTGGCCCTTGTATAGGGCTCAGGGGCAGTCTTCCACAGTGGAAAGAACCACTAGTCTTGAATTCGAGTCCCAGAATCAACACTGACCCTGAATTTCTTCATCTTCGAAATGAGGGTGAAGCTGAGGATAATGCTTGTAGCCACCTCAGAGGTGTTGTGAAGAAGGCACCTTGTAAACCAGGCAGCCCTTTTGAAATGGGAGCTATTGACTTGTTGCCAAGATAGATAAGGCATGCCCTGCCCTCAGGGGACGCATCACCTGGGAGGAAAGGTGACTCAGGTTGAAGGATCATCAGAGCAGGAATCATGGGTAACTCAGGAGTATGGCGTTCCCAGGACACCCGTCAGCATTATTAAAATAGTAACCATAGGGGTCCCAGCTAGGTAGTGAGGTGAGCCAGACATGGAGGGGCCTGATGGCCTGGGACAGTCAGGAGGGAGCTTCAGTCTGAGGCCTTGGAGACAAACTAATTATGAGTCATGAGGGTCACACTGGCCATGTTTCTGACTGGAGAGCTCCATTATACCTCTGGCCTTCCGTTTTCTCATCTGTAGGGTAAAGGGTTTGGACTTGACCTCTAAGCTTCCTGTGATCCTGTGATCACAGGATTTTTTTTTAAATTTATTGACTTGTTTATTTACTTTTAGTTTACAAGATTCAGTTACAGAATCACTTGAGTTTCAGATTTTCTCTCCTCCTTTCTCCCCCCCTCCCCACCATGGTGGCGTACCATCATGTATGGGATCTGCAAACACTTTCATGTTGTACAATAGTTTGGTTGTATAGAAGCGTTGTAACCAATGGAGCGAATAATGGGAAAAGAAAAAAAAGAAACAAAACCAAACATGGAAAAGAACAATGGCATGTGTTGCTTCAGTCTCCATTTTAAACTCTGGTCTTTCTAGATCTTTCTCTGAATGTAGACATCTCCTTCCATCCTGAGACTTGTAGAGTTGTGTTTGAACTGTGCGTTGCTGAGAAGAGTCCAGTTTATCAAGGTTGGTCGTCACACATAGGATGTATCTGTGACTGAGAAGACTAAGCTGGGGGCTAATGTCATTAAGGAAAGAGAGAAAGCAGGCATCCCGAGGTCTGTAGATGCCTACTGTGGTGAGGCTGAAGAAGACTGTCATAGCTTCTAAGTCTCCTCGTGGCTGTGGAGGTCAGAGTTCAGACCAATGGGTTCCGCTGGTGGTGCCTGACTTGAATAGAAATAGATCCCAACCGTGGCAGCAGTGTATTGACTTAGAAAACCACAAATTAACATTATCTTTGTTGTGTGGCATTTTCAGTGATTTTCTGGGTTAAACTACAGAGATGATGGCTGGATAGATGTCCCAACAGGAGCTGCCCATGGGGGAAGGTGCCCTTGGTAGGGGCTGAGGCTAAATGAGGACTTGTCAGGAATCCTGGGGAGGCCAGGGCTTGTCAGGAGCTTGACTGCTGAGCGTCTTTGAGAGTCTGAGGTTCTGACACAAAGCTCAGGTCCTGATGGGATTCTCAGGGTGAGCATCTTGGACGATGCAGACACATATTACAGCCAGTTCTAAGGGAGAGCCTCCTCTCTGGCTGCTGCCCCTCCTCCCCTAACTTAGTTTAATCAGGATGGGCTGATTTAGGAGTTTCCAACTGTATCTCATTTACAGGAGAATACCCTTGCTTTCAAGGGCATAAATATGTCAAAAAATAACCTCCCCCCGGGAACCACAAAGTTGAGTGGTTCCCTCCTTTTAATTAAAATGCTGAACTGCTGGAAATATTCCGTGCTGATGGAAATACCTCATCTTTTTTAACCCTCTGAATCCTCACCTGCAGTTTAATGGGGGTTGACAGAGGGGAGAGGGTGCCATGTATCTCTGGAGAGCCGGAGGTGGGGTCAGCCAGTCAGACGAATTAGAAGCCCATAGTTCATCCCTATGCCTGAGTAAAAGTCAGCTGGTGTCTTTGAGAAGCTCCAGGTCTAACAAGGAGATTCCCTTGAGCCTTTGGTCCCAAACACTGGACACTTTGGACAGGGATGATGCTGATTGGAGGCCCCTGCCCCTCCATAGTCCACTATGGCTGAATTTATCCAGGATCATTGCAGATGTCTTTGGTCCTCCTCCCAGAACCAGAAGGACCAGGTAGTGGAAAGTACTTTGAAGCTGGAGTCAGGAGATCTAAATCCATATCTCAGCTTACTGGTTGAGACAGCAAGCAGGTTACTTAACCTTTTGTAAAATGAAGGATATAGTATTCCCATTGCCCACAGAACCCCTGATCCAGAAAGTTTCTGAGGCTGCCTAGCGTGACCCTCTTCAAACTGAGATGGGGTAAGGGGCAGCACCCTCCCCAAGGTCAGAGAAGCAGGAAGCATCCAAGGTGGAATTGGAACCTGGGTCCTCAGGCTCCAGGGCCTGGGTCCTTTCCCCTGTACTACGGGGCCTTGCCAAGGTATTTAATGAAAGCCCCCTGGAAACCACAAAGCTCGCTGGGAGTGTGGACTGACTTCTTCCTCCCATGAGTGATTCCCTCCTCACTACAGATCCTGGCTCCTTGGGCCCTCTTATCCTGAGTAGTTTTCTCATCTCTGTCTTCTTATAAACTGGGATATGAATGTGGCCTCAGGGAAGCTCCAGCTGACCATGAGTCCCCTTTGTAGCACGCCCTACAAAGGCAGCTGTCCTCTGCAGAGGGACCTAGAAGGAGGGAGAGAGACTGCTCATTCCTCAGGCAGCTGGCTCCACATTGGGACCGCCCTCACCATTGGGAAATGTTTCCTTCCACCAACCCCAAGTGTAGAGAAGATATTCAACACACTGGTGACATTCTTCTGGCTCTTTCTGGGATTTTAGAAATACCAGCGTAGCCCTCACAGAGAACAGGTGCTGACCTGCATTGATGGAGGGACTTTCTACACTGGAAGTTCCTTAGCCCAATGAAATCACAGCTCCAGTAACCCAACAAAGAAATAACCAGAACATGGCTTCATACTCTGACTAGCCCTCCTCATTTGGGGGTCATACGTGCCCTTCATTATTTCTCACCCCTTTTCTGACAGTGTTGATCCTTGCTAGTAATTGGACACAGCCTACTACCAAGCCCACCACGTGTATGTTTCTTCCTTGGGTCCCCCAAAAGGCCAGTTCTCTTGCAGTCATGGTGTCCAGTTGTTCATAGCCGTGTCCCAACATCAGAACAGAGGGAGTGTTTGCAGGAGGCAGACCTCCTGGGGTCACTGGAAGGGCCCCTAGCCTGCCTCCCCTCCGGAGCCCCAGGGAGTCCTGGGTCCAGGGCATTTTGCATCGGCAGTGCCGGCCCTCTGTAGGGCTCCAGACAGGCTGGTTTAGTGGCTAGTCCAGGTGGGTGTCCTAACCTGGAAAATCATGGTTTCCAGCCACTTGATTTTCTTCTCTGTGGACTGTCCTAGGTTTGAAGTATGAATGAATGAGAAAGGATGAATTGGCTCTGTGCTATGATCTAGAAATAACATGCCCCCTACTCTCAAGGTCCTCCCCTTCTAATGGAAGAGAAAACACACGAGGGAGGCTTCAGCCACAGGTCTTTGGATAAAGTCCCATAGTCCTTCGAGTTCAACCACAGAGCAAAGGGTTAAAAAAGTGCCTCTTCTTTCATGTTATTTGTACCAATAGAACTATGTTTTCTGGATCCTCAGGCCATTTTACAGATGGGGAAGTTGAGGCCTCACATCACACAGGTCATAAGGTTGGGGTGGGGTCTTCCTGAGCTGTGGCTGCAGAAGCAGTTGTCACGTCACCTCTCCTCAGGGGCTGATTCCCTTAAAAGAGCTCCCACATTCCTCAGGGAAGGGAGGGACTTTCCCAAGGTCTCCCAGGCAGTAAGGCACAGAACCAGGATTTTAACTTGTGTCCTCTGCCTCCAAACCCAGTTCCCTTTCCAGCGGCCGTCACCGCCATCCTCCATTGATAGCTATGGTTCTCATGGAGGAGAAAACCGGAGTGTTCTGGCCCGCAGCCTTCAGTGAGGTGCCTTCAGTCACAAGGAACATCTCAGGAACCTTGGACCCCAAAATTTTCAGTCACTTTGCTCTTTCCTCTCAAGTGCCTTGTATCTAGGCTTTGCTTAGGACGGTGCCTACCTAGTGCATAGTGGGCACTCAGGAATACCTACTGGGCTGACTGAATTCTAATGAAGGCAGACCCAGCACCTGGGACAAGGCCTTGCACACAGTAGGTGTTTAATAAATGTTTGCTGTTTCTGTGATGCTTTTAGAGAAATTCTTTCCCTTTTAGGTGTGTTGAGTCAGCTGGATGATTGCATGTTGGGTATTTTTAGGGTGTTGGGGAGTTTAATCAATGTTTAATAAAGTAATAATAAATTTAATAAAATACTTTAATAAAAAGTAGGGCTTTAGGGAGCCCTTTGGTGTATGAGTTGGAAGGAGGAAAACAAACATTTATTAAGCACCTACCAGGGGCCAGCCCCTATGCTAAGTGTTTTACAAATACTGTCTCATGATTAGAAAGAATGCAGAGCTAAGGTCCCTCAAAATGCTCAAATTCCAGGATTCTCTGCTAGAGCACATGAGGAGAGGAGAGGAGGGACGGGAGGAGATGTTTTTCAAAAGCTGACACCAGAAAGGGAGTGAGGGGGCTCAGCGCTAATTTTGTGGCTGTTTTCTCTGCCATGGAGAATGACCCTCAGGCGCAGGCAGGCGATGCCCGAGATGAATAAGGAGGAAGTAGGAAAGCCCCCAGCTGCCCTCAATGGAGCCCAGGCCCTGGACCACCCAGAGATGAGACCCATCACCACAGGCCTGGAGAAGGGAAAACACTGACCCAGATTTTCAAAGAGGGAAAGAGAAAAGAGTCCTGCAAACAATGGACCAGCAAGCTTGACTTCAGGGTCCAGGAAAATTCTGGAACGTGTCACAATTAGCAGACTAATAAGCCCCTTCCTCCATGAAGCCTTTCCTGATTTTCCACCATCACCCCCAACTGCAGGTACTCTCCCTCCTTCCCAAATTAGCCTTATTTTATTGCTGTGAGTTTACTCACCCTCTGGTTATGAGAGCTGCATTTATACAGGGCCCCAAAAGTTAGTGCAGCTCTGAGCTCTGATAACCTAAAACTGCACTAAGTCTTTTGGGACGCCACATATGCAAAAGCACATATACACACATGCGTATGTCTGCACACAAGTATGCACATGCACATATACATATAGATACACAGTGTGTGTGTGTGTGTGTGTGTGTGTGTGTGTGTGTGTGTGTGTGTGTGTGTGTGTCTGCATCCTGGGAGGAGAACAGTTGTTCTGCTCATTCTGCCCACATCCCCGACACTAAGCTTGCCGCCGGTGCTTAAGAGATGTTTGTTGATTAGTCAGTCTGATCAATGGGATGCTGAAGAGCCGGCCTGGCTTCCCCATACCGCACTGACCACATGTTTTCTCTGGATCTGGCCGGTGAGGCGAATGCTTGCATAGTCTGTGAATTTTTAGCAGAACTTCACGTTGGCTCCCACGGTTCTTATGGATCTGGTGGCGAGATAGAGAGATGGCTGGCTGGTTGAGATGGGTCACAGACAGAGCAGAGAGAAATCTTTGAGAGCTCAATGAGGTGGAAGAGTGAGATGAGAGAAAGATCAGTCACATCAATGACATGGGTTGGTGGCAGAGAGGTCAGTGATAGACGGACAGGCAAGGAGGGAAGGGGCGGGTAGGCAGAAGACCCGAGTCACTTATCTGCCAAGCACAGCACTATAAACACTGGGAACACAAATAAAAGCAAAAATAAAAGAAGACAGGCCCTGCCTGGCCTCTGGGAGCTTACGTTCCAATGGGAGGAGATGACTATGGGGAAAGCCGGGAACAGTGGGGACGGGGTAGACAGGTCTGCAGAGGGGGAGAAAAGTACACATGGATGACCCGGGTTCTCCCAGAGGAGCGTCCTCCTGGGCAGTAGCTGCCAGTCAGAGGAGGAGCCTCTCAGTGGGCAGAAAGCTGTTGGCAAGGGACCAGACAAGGCTGGGAAGTCAAAAGACCATCACACAATTAAGTCAGCTCAGAGCTGGGTGCAGGGCCAGACCAGAGAACTTGTTCTGTAAAGGCCCGGATATGTGGGAGCCGCTGCTGTCATTATGTTTTTTTTTTTACAAGAAGAGAACATGGTTCCTCCCTGGTTCAGGGAGCAGCAGAAACACAGGACCAAGTGTCACCAGAAAGAAGCTGAGACCTGCCACGTAGGATTTCTCAGCCCCAGTCTTCCCTGGGTCCCATCGAGTTAGGATGCTATAGCCCCAGAGGACACGTGGGGGTATGTGGGGGTTTATGTCCTGCCAGCATGGGAGACAGGGACCAGAGCCTAGAGGGCTTCTGATGTGGATGAAATCTTAGGGCCCTCTCCTGATGCCCAGGCAGCCTGGCATTCCTACCCTGCTCACAGGGCTCCCAGCCCAGGAGGGATGGGTGCAAGTTCTCAGCAGGCACATGGCTCCTTCTTCCAGTGGCCTGTATTTCTTTCAGAGATAACAATATTCTTTTCATCCAGAAGCCTTTGAACCATATCTGTTCCAATCTCTTCACCAGTGTGGTGGAGTGGAAAGTAAATTGGTCTTGGAATCAGGAAACCTGAGTTCAAATCCTGCCTCTGAAGATGGATGGCTGTATAACCCCAAGTCAGCTAATTAATCTTCCTGATCCTCACTTTCTTCATCTGTAAAGTGGGGGTAACAGTGTGACCTATCTCCGAGGGTTCTTGAGAGTTCTTTGTAAACCCTGAAGCACCATAGGAAGATGTTCAGATTCCTGCAATCCTTATCAGTTCTTTCTCAGAATGGGTGGTATTTTTTTTTACAAGTATTTGTGGTATTTTTAAAGATTCATCTCCTTCTTTCCCATAGCATTCTCCTGTTCCAGGATCCCTTCTTCTCCCACTTGGATCACTGTTACACCCCCTCCACCGGCCTGTCTTCTTTCTAGCCAAATCTCCTCAAATCACGCTTTGATCATGTCACTCTCCTGTTCAGCAAACTTCTGAGGCCCCTTATGGTTGGTATCGAGATGATAACTTTCCAGGCCTTTCCAGAGGAGCTGATTCAGGCGGGACCTTCTTTGCATCTGAGAGTTCCAAAGCATTGTCCAGGGTCTCACAGCCAGGATGTGTCAGAGGCCAAGTCTGGAGCCCGGTTTTTTGCCTCCACGGCTAGCTCTCAAGCCCTTCTTCTCCATCAAATCATGTATTTAGTATGATAGAGAAGAGCTAAACTCCCGTATCTAGCATTCACAGCCCTTCTGTGAGCCGCCTTAGTCCTCTCTCCTACAGCTTCCTACCTAGCCCCAGCTGGTGTCCTTCCCACTCTCGTCTTCTTCAAGTCCTCACCTCCTCCACAACGCAGCCCCACCAGTAGCCGCCAACACCAGGCCTTTCCTCCCCAGGGCCCCCTCAGCACTGTATCTCTAGTTCTCAGCTGACCATGAGAGGCAGTTGTGTCTTGTTTCCCCGAGGCCAGGAGCTGTCCAGCGTATGACCTCAGCACTGCCACTGCATGAATTTCTTCAGCACTCCTTCAACGTCATTGAAAATCTACTCTTGAACTTTTGGTCAAGAACTCGTGAGCCCCTGCTCTTCCAAGATTAGGGTATCTACTGAGTCCTGGCCTTAAAAGAGCAATGGAATAACCATTATTCCTTCAAATTTAGAGGTGTGTGTATGTGTGTGTGTGTGTGTGTGTGTGTGTGTGTAGGGAAAGATAATACACAGAGAGAAATAGAGAAGAGGAGGGAGAGAGGTGGGGAGGGAGAGAGAGATACACAGAGAAGGAGAAAGATGGAGAGACAGAGAGAGGAGGACAGAGATAGAGACAGGAACAGAGGTATTACTGCCGTCCTGGCTACTTGGCTTGCCCTCCTTGGTGTCTTCTACACACTAATAGTAGACCCCCTCCTTGCTGACAAGAACATCATGGTTGGGCAGTTTCTCCTGTTGATGTTATTAAATACTTTGCCATAAATCAGACGTGCCACCCACATGCTCCCATGTCAGCTTAGAGGCAAAGTGGTCTCTCCCCTCCCCTCCATCTTCCCCCAACCCAGTCAATCCCACGTACAATGGTGCTCTGTGTAGGGAGCTAAAGATCTGTTGAGAAAACATTACCCAAGCGTGCAAGTATTTGTTGGAGATTAGGTCACCCAGTGAGTCCTAGCGCCAAACTGTGCCCACAGTCACTCATTCACTCTGGCCCCAGCAAATGGCCAGATTCCCTTTAGCCTCATGAAAGGGAAACACTAAATCTCCCCCTCAACTGGATCTGAGATGTTGCTCTCATTAGCTGTCCCTCAAAATGAAGTTTTCTTTTAAGAGACAGAACAACACAGACACACAGAAACATACATGAGACAGAGAGAGCTGAAAACTGGGGCCCTCTGTTTGCTGTCACCCCTTGGTCCTGAGGGCCACAAGGAATGCTGGGCCGTCCGCTGTCATGCTGCTGCCCCCTTGCTGATGGCTGGAAGTGCCATCCTAGAGGAAGGCTCGCCCTCCCCACCAAGGTCTTCCCATGGGAACCCCAGCCCCCCTCTGCTCTGAGGCCATCTCAGCAGCAGCTTAAGCAGAGCCCACCGATCGAGTTCGCCACAGTGGGTTTTGCATAGTGAATGAAGAAGGAAGACAAAGATTGTGAACAACAAAACATCGATTTTCTCTACCAGCTGTGTTACCAGCAAAAGGTAGCCTATTTATAATCATGGCACAGCTTTCATAAATCAAGGCCTTTTCTCCAACAATGCATTTAATGAGGCCCAGTAAATGGTTCCATAGTGCACCCATCATTACCGTTGGATAGAAAGCAGCGTGGCCTTCCAGGGTTTATGCTCTCACTGGTGCCTTTTCATTCTCTGCAAAAAGACCGACCTCTAAACATTGTTCACAGTGTTGAGAAGTCTATGCACAGACCCTGGGACTCTCTGTCCAGGAGAAGTGTCAGGCCGTTTGATGCGCCTGGACCAGACAGCCACCAAATAGAATGCGTGTTCTATAGAGGACCTTTTCATCCATAAGGTGTACAAAGCACCTCAAGCTGAAAGCAGGCAGCACTCAGGGTCTGATCAATAGGATGTTTATGCCGCTTGGACCATGAATTGGAGGTTCGTGATTTTGTATCTGCCACCTACACAAAAGCTGTAGCCCTTATACATAGCATGGCTGTGCTTTCAGGAACATACTTCTCCCCCAGGAAGAAAGGCTGCTCTTAGAATGGGAGCCTGGCTTTTATAAGCTACCCCAGGTTCATTAATGAACGAGCATTAGGCCTGAGCCCCAGGCCGTTGGACAAGAGCTCCAGACTCAGCAGGTCCCCTTCCATCAAGAGAATGGCAAAAGGAGAGCCGATGGGCCCTGAGAAAGTTTTATGAGAATCAGTGGTAAAGCCGCCATTGCCCGAGCATTTACCCCTCTCCAGCTTTAATTGCTAATTGGAGATTGGATCCCATAATTCCCATTCTCGGATTCTTTCCATCTTGGTTAATAAAACCAGAGCGGTCTCGCTGCACAGCTTCTAACAAACATGTTTCCTTTACCCACATTGCCGGGAATACTGGGAGTCTCCAATTCCTCGTTACACAGTTAATGGTGGAGATCGTGACATTTTATTCCACTCTTGTATGTTGGAATGATGGGGTCTGGCTTTGCACGTCAACAGGCTCAGTTGCACCCCCTTCCACACTCTCCAGTCTGATGGCCTCCTTGCAGGTACTTCTCGGCTTCTTCCGTCTCAATGAGCTCATTATTCCTGACCTTTAAACCCCATATTTTGCCAGCAGGAACTTTCAGGAATCAGCCTTCTGAAGCTGCCTCACAGCCCACTGGAGTTGTTTGATTTACACTTCAAGGCCAGATGCTTTCAGGGAAAGGGTTATTTCCCCCCCCCCTCACCTCCCAATCCTGTATTCTTGGGGGGGTTGTGTGTGTGTGTGTGTGTGTGTGTGTGTGTGTGAGAGAGAGAGAGAGAGAGAGAGAGAGAGGTATCTTTATACACACACAATAGCTACTGGCTGGCTTTTTTTTTTTTACTTTAATCCACCTCCGAAATGAGGAGGGCAGGATTTCACTCACTTTTCACATAAGTTTCATTCATTTAACATCCTCATTTTCCTTTGAAACATCCCCCAAATCAAAGTGAGAGCATTTGAGTCTTCCTAGAAAAAAAAAGAGAGCAACCACTAAGTGCTGGCCAACATCTGTGGAAAGTATCCCCAGCTCTCCCTCAGTGAAGCAGTTCTCGGGTAGGCAGGGAGCAGGAAAAGGTGGGGAAAAAAGAGGCCTTCACTTCTTCTGACCAAGAAGGTGCCAAGCCAGCATCTTTTCTCAAGCCCAGAGAGACTTAGAGGTGTCCTCCACAGAAACACATCAGTAGTTATGAGTCAGTTCTGATTTCCAGTGTTGTGCTGGATTTCTAGGCAAGAGAGAAGGAGATAGAAGGAGAGGAGACAGAAGAGAGAGAATGAGGAGGGAGAGAAGGAAGAAAAGAGTAAGAAGAAGGGGGAGACAGAACAAGAGGGAGAGAGATAGACAGGTAAAGAACCTAATAAGAAAGGAGAGAGGAGAGGGAGGGGGAGAGAGAAGGAGAGATGGAAAGGAGACAGAAAACAGAATGAGAGAGACAGAGACAGAGAACAAAACGAGAGAGAGAAAGAGAGAGGTGCAGGGTGCAGAACTGGCATTCATTAAGGGCTCACTGTGCCAGGCAGCATGCTAAACCCTAGTGACATGAATACAAGCAAACACGACAGTCTCTGCCTTTGACGAGCTTACACTCCGGTGGGGAAAGCCAACATGTTAAGGAGAGAAGGGGGAGTGGGGGAGAGGTTGTGGAATTTGTGCAGCTTGGAGCCTGGTACTGGGCACAGTGAGGTGAAAGTTCATCCAGCAGAACCAGGACCCCACGATGAGGGCCCAAGAGCAGTGGCTAGAAGGATCTAGACAGGAAGCCACAGCTGCCCATTCATGTCACCTCATCAGTCAGACAGTGGGAGTGACCAGAAGATAACAAACCGAACTTTTGTAGAATGGACAGACAGACCTCAGTTTGTCCACATTCAAATCCAGATTGTCTAGAATTTGTCCAGATGTGCTTCACCACAAGGAGGTGGTGAGGGGCAGTGATAAGAGTGAGGGACCTCTGTGTGACTTTGTCTCCCAGGGACCTCATTCTCCTGCTTGGACAAGCTGGCCCTTCCTTCTGGAGGTCTCTGGGTCGCCTCGGGGCATGGGAGGAGGGAGTGCACTCCAGGCTTTGGAGACTGAAGCAAGAAGATCGGGGATTGTAAGGAGGGAGCCGGTGGAAGTGCCAGGAGGCCATAGGAGGCAATAACCCTTTCAAGAGAGTTCCTGAGGGGAAGGAGAAATACAGGACAGCCTTGGGCACCAGAGACCATCTGTTCCTCCTGGATCTTTTCTCCTTAGTGTCCATGACTGCTTTGTCCCACTTCTCTTCCTACCCTTCTGACCGTTCATTCCTTCTCGACTCCCTCTGTTGGACTGTCATCCATTTCCTGCCTGCCGTGTGTGGGTGTCTCTCCGTGTTCTGTCCTAGACCACCTTTTGTCACCACACTTTCTCGGAGATCCTGTCAGCTTTCCTCCCCCCACTTCAGTGCGGCAGGCTCTGATCCCTCCTCAGCACCAGCTGCCTACTGGACGTTCCACCTGGGTGGCCCATCACTGTCTCAACCACAAGATTCCTAAGACAGAATTCTACTTTCTCCCTGGCCTACCTGCTCCTCCTGACTTCCCTCCAGCTGATCACCATGGCTTACAAACTCTCCAGCTTCCTTGGAGCATCCCTCTCTCTCCTCCGCCATGTCGCGTCAAACTCAGCATCACCCTTGGCTCCTTCCCATGCCATCTGCAGTCAGGTGCTGAGTCTGGATGATTCTACTTCCGCAGCGTTTCTTGCATCTGCCCTTTTCCCTCCCCCCCTCCTCCCACCCTGACTTAGGCCCCCTCATGTTTTACTGGGGTTATTACAGTGGGCCCCCCACTTTCCAATCCACTCTTCACCCAGTTACTAAATTGTGTTCCTATAGCCCTGCTCTGTCCATGTCACTCTCCTGCTTGGCTGTCTTCCCTTCAGCCACACTCCTTCTTGTCCCCTTCCCAGCCTGTCTCCCATGCCAGGCTGGCTTCGTCTCCATTTCCCCTCTCACTGGTTGGTGTTCTCCCTGCTCAAAACTTGTTCAGTTGTTTCAATCATGTCCAGCTCTTTGTTACCCCATTTGGAGTTTTCTTGGTGGAAATACTAGCCTGGTTGGCTGTTTCCTTCTCCAGCTTACTTTATGCACAAGAACACTGAGGCAAACAGGGTGCAGTGACTTTCCCAGGGTCACCCAGCAGGGCAGTATCTGAGGCCAGATCTGAGCTCAGGCCTTCCTGACTGTGCTCTGTCTGCGACCCAGCCTCATTCCCTCGGGGAAAATACTGGTTGTGTGGCTTGTGCTTATTTCTCTGGGGCCATGTCACCTCCTTCCAGTAGGAGGTGACGGTTGTACTTCTTCATACCCTTTGTCCCTAGCAAGGTGCATTTAATGAATGCTGGTAAAATGGATTGGGTGCTGTAAAAAGTCTATTTTTTAATTTTGTGAGGTAGACTCTCTGTCACTTTAGCTTGGAACGGTGGCGTTTTTGTAGTGATGAAGATGACCTTTGTCCCGTGCCGCTTTGTCATTGATTCAGTGTTTGGCTTAAGCGACCCCACCTCATCCTCACAGCCGTCGGAGAAGGGAGGTGACGAAGTCACGTAGACAGCGAAGACAGAGCTGAGACTCCAGCCCAGTCGTCCTCAGGTTCCAAACTCAGCCTTCTCACCATCCTGACAAGACCCAACCTGGGTCTTGGTTAGCTGAAGCCGGGGCTTGGATCCACCCTCCTTGGGACTATTCTCATGATTATAGGTGACTGGTGTGGGGTCAGGATGGACTCCCTGATGACTGACATCAGCTTATTAACGTTTCCCTCCTCCCCAAACACACACTTACACACACACATTGTGTGTTCTTAGGGGCACTGTTCATGCTAGGCTTTGAAAGCTTCTTCACACAAAGTGGGACTTTCCTCCCCTCCAGACAGAAAATAGCGCAGTCTTTTGTCAGGGTCAACAATAGCCATTTGTGAAGGTCGACCCATGATGGAGACCAATCATGAAGAATCGCTACTTGTGGGTTGGAGTCTGTGTTGTGGAGACAGAGCTAGTTCCCCACCCAGCCCTTCCCCTAGCTCCCCCCGTAACTCTGGGGGCCCTGGGAAGTGCTGAGTTTGAGGGTGTTTGCTTGGCTAATTAACAGGAATGCCATCTGCACAGAGAAGGGGGGCCCACATAGCACCAAGCCTGCTTAGGGAATTAGCAAGCAGCCTTTGAATGAACTAACTCAACCTTGGTGGAAATTGGAGCATCAAGAGTGTGAAATGTTGGGTTTCACTCAAAGCCCCAGAAAGACACTAGGAAGAGGCCTGGGCCTGGGCTCAGGAGAAGCTCAGCTTCCTGAGATGACATTATCTAGTCATAAGATTCTCTCTGAGCCTCAGTCTCCCCATCGGTAAACCAGGAGCCCAGTGCTTGTCACTTCTGCTGTTGCTGCTTCAGTGCGTGTGGTATGGACCGAGTCTTGAGGTCTTTGATACACCAGACCAGGTCAGGAAGACTTGTCTCAGAGATGTGTGCTAGGCTTCCAGCTTCGATCCTTCAGAGAAAATCAGACCATCAACCAAAACAGATTTCCCCAAACAAACATGGGGAATAAGGAGTGAAAAGTTATAGACAGTCTTAAGCCTCATTAAATTCAACAAGCGGACACTTACTGTGTGCCCAGGAAAGAGTGTTCCGAGCCTGGGGTTCAGATGACCGGTCAGAGGCACGTGAGCTAGGGGGCTAGAACAGCAGGCTGGGACCAGGTTGGAAAGGGCTTTGAATGCCAAACAGAGGCATTTGCTTTGTGTGCAGGAGGATGAAATCCATATAATGGGACAGAACGAACTAACTTTTAAAATAACAGCTAGACAAATCACATGTTGATTCTGTGTCTGACCCCACGCAGCTGGAGTCAGTGCAGGTTCACCCAGGGTCAGACCATTTTCACGTCCATCACTCTTTCCGTTTCTCCTCAGGGGCTTCGTGTTTATCATTCTTTACAACACCCTGATATTTCATGGCATTGCATTAACACACCTTCATTTATTCAGCCACTCTAGAAATACAGAGTGTTTCTTGGGTGCTGCAGCTAAAGCCACCGTCTTTTGTTTTGCTGCAGAGAGGACCTTTTTTCCCTCTTTGTATAATATTTTGAGGATAAAGCCTTAGTAGTGAAATAGCTGGGGTGAAAGATGTGCTCAGATTTCTAACTCTCATTGTGTATTTTTCCCCAAAATCACTGTCTCTGATCCCACCAACGTGCCTTTAAGGTACCTGCTCCCTGCAGCCCCACCAGCATGGGAGTTTGTAAATAGTAGATTGAACCTAGGGAATCAATGAGAAATAATTAAGTTCTCAGTTCAGATCAGAGAGGGCCATGTAGATGAGCACCATCGGGAAAGGCATTTTGGAGGAAGCACCCATATGTGTGAGAAGGGGATTGGGATGAGCCAGGAAGGAGGGAGAAGGACCTGCCCGAGAAAGGGTGCGCGCATGGGAATGAGCAGGAGCCTTGGTGTCCCACTTACTTGTAGAATAAGTAGGTTGGACTTGGTGATTTTCAGGGACTTTCCCACAATCCTGTGATGATGAAGATCTTCAAACACAAGGCAGATGAGTTTAGACTTAAGGATGGTAGACAGTAGGGAGCTAGTCCAAGTTCTTGAGTGGGTGAGTAACTGTTTTAGGAAGATTAGTGTGGCTGTAGGACAAGACCGAGGCATCCAGGGGCTCTTCACTTAAACATTACTCTCCAGACCTTCACTGCATGTGCTACAGTTGTAAGAAAAAAAACAGGGGGCGGCTAAGTTTGTCGTAATGACATTTGCTCTTATATAAAAAAATAGAATTTGTGAAACACACCGAGTTCCTTTTAGATGCTGAAATTCAGTTTACTGCCACTAGGTCAATGGTAGAACATCTTTGTAGTCAACCAGCCTGGTTAAAGGATCCCAGAGTGATCGGTTAGCACGTAGTCTCATAAATATTTCGTGTGTGTGTGTGTAAATGATAATACTAATTAGTTAATTATTAATTATGAGAGAAACATATCTTCAGAAATAAGATGAGGAGCAAGAGTTAAAGAAATTCAAGTCCGTAAAATGTTGGCGTAATCCCTCTGCTGTCCTGATGGAGCCCTGACTGTTACCACTCCCCGCTTACCTGGGATTGTTCTTGATGCTTTCAGGAAAGCCTCCAGCCTCTTCTCCGGTGTTGCCTAGCAACATCTTCCCAGCAGCTACCCTCACCTGCGCAAGTGGGAAAGAAAGCTCATCAGTCAGTCAGTTAACAAGCATTGCTGCTATGTGTCGGGGACCGGGCTAAATGCTGGGCATACAAATAAAGGCAAAAAGCACAATCCCAGTCAAATGTGCGGCTAACTAGGGACGTGTAGAACCCACGTAGTGCAGAAGGAAGGTCCCCTCCCAGGGAAGGCACCGGCAGCAGTGGAGGGTTGGGACAGGCCTCATGCTGTGGAGGTGGGATTTGTGCTGAGTCTGGAAGGGCCAGGGAGGGCATCCCAAGCATGACAGACAGCCAGGGCAAAGTCAGGAAGTCCAGAAATGGAGCAAGTATCCTTTAGCTGGACCTGAAGGGTTTGATTCCAACTCCAAGAGTGTAAGAGGTTCATCAGTCAGTCAGATGATCTGGGTGCTAATCCTGCCTCTGCTCCTTAGTCCTAGAGTCATGGCAGCTTGTAATTGGGGTCCACAGGTCTGACAGTGACTCTCTTCTTTTCCACTAAAAAGGCTTTCCTTTAACAGCTATGGTGCTTCCACACAGAGGCAGCTGGGGGTGCAACAATGAAAGCACCAGACCTCGAGTCAGTGAGACCTGAGTTCAGATCAGGCCTGAGGCACTGTGTGACCCTGAATGAGTCACTCACTTGTCACTGCCCTGTATGGCTGGTCTTCACCAACCCTTCATTTGCATTGAATTTTAAGCAGTTCACAAACAGGATTTCAGCTAACGGAAATCCTTATCAAAACGAGATGCCGTTTGGGGGATGCTAAGGACCATGAAATAGTCTTTTCTCTCTCTCCATGCTGATGGCCCAAGGCAGACAAGGCTGACAGTGATAAACCCACACATTGGGTCCATTAAAGCATTGGCAGTAAATGTTAACAATGGGATAAGTGGGTTTAGCGGTGGCAAGCAGTAGAGAGTAGGAATGGGGGCCGGATGGTAGGGGAAATCACTGCCACACTTGGCCATAGGGCACAGAACCATGGGACGGATCAGAGCCGAGGAGAGAGCTCCCTCCCATCCCCCCAGGCCAGCGGCCTCCACTCTTCAAGGATGAGGAACCATTCCAAATGACAAAATACCAGCCTTCTTCCGTCATGGGACTTTAATCTTGTTTGTGTCAGGGACCCGTTGGGCAGTGGTCCAGTGAGCCCTAGGGACCCTTCTCAGAATTATGATTCTTAATGAATATGATAAAACATATAGAATGACAAAGGAAATCCGTCGTACATTGAGAAAGTATTATAAAATCGTTTTTAAAAATAAGTTCATGTGCCCTGAGAAATCTATTCATGAACTCCTTGTGGGTCTGTGGGCTGCAAGTTAAGAACCCCTGGCCTCGATGATGGCAGCTGACTATTCCCATCTGTTGCTTGAGAAAATCCATGGGGACCAGGAGTGACTACAAAGTCAGCAGCGCCTTGAAATGAGGCTGAAGTCCAACAGCAGCTGCAAACACTTAAAAAAGAGGAAAATGTATAGGTGGGTGACATGTTAATTATTCAGTCAACAGAAGATATGTTTGCTTATTTATTATACTGAGTCATGTTGGCGTGTTCTGGCAGAGCCAAATCATTTAGGCCCAAATGATGATGGATACGGTTTTCCACATCCCTTGCAATGACTCTGCACCTCCCCCCAGCTCCTCAACCCCCCTCCCAGACGTCTGCAACTCCAAGGATGGAATAATTTAGGGTGAGTCCGTCACTAGAAGGGTTCTCAGAGGCCATTGACCCAACTCCCTCATTTTATGGGAAAAGAGTATAAGTAGCTGAGTCTGACCCATTTTACAGATAAAGAAACAGAGGTGAGCCAGGGTTGTGGTTGGCTCAAGTTTTATTCTTTTGGCACATGGTTTTTTAAGTTATAAGATGCTGTGTCCTGTGGTTAGAAAAGGTATCTTGGAAGAAAAGTCCAAAGATCTCCCAATCAATTGGCTACAAGTCCTTGTGAGCTACAAGCTCACATTCTACGGGGGTGAGTTTGGGCACATAGATGTTGGTGATTTGGGTCCAGGAAAACGTTCTAGGTCTCGGATGTGGCTTGGCAGAAGAGGCAGAGGTGAGAGAGGGTGTGGGGGCCGGGTGATCAGTGCATGGATGACTAAGGAAGTGAATAATGGAAGGAAGGAGCCTGATGGCTGCAGAAAAGGAGCACAGGTAGGGCTCAGGGGATGATGGGAAGGGAAGCCCAGCTGGCTCCTTCCACCCCATTCGTGTTTTGTGATCCATGGTCCTTCCTACTGGGGCCTCACGCTGGGACTGGAGCGCTCCCCACAAACCTGGGTAAAGTGCAGTCTGATGACCCCAGTCAGAGGGCAGTTTGGTGTGATGGAAAGAGCCCTGGCTCTGGAGCAAGTCAGAGGAGCTTGGTTCAGGTCCTGCCGCAGATATGTGCCAGCAGTGTGACCCTGGGCAGGTCATTTTACCTTTTTTTGCTTCTTCTGTCAAGTGAAATGATAAATGATGTCTTCCCAGCTGGCCAGGAGCTTCTCAACTGAAGGAGCAGGGCAGAGATATCTCCGGAGGCCTGGTCAGTGTCTCCAAGAACTAGAAGAGTGACTATCTTTGTCCTGCTTCGCTCTAGAACGCAGAACCCAACAGGCTGAGGCTGGCAGTGAAGAGAAGAATTCTAGTTTGAGTCTACCCAAGGGCACTTCCTTGGAAGTCTTCCAGCAGGGGCTGGATGGCCTCTTGGGTGCTTTGTGTAAGGAGGAAATGTTCTTCCACCACCTCAGCCCCACCCTGACAGATGCCAAACCTCAGAATTACGGTTCCTCATCTGTGCTCATCTGCCTCCTTCCCCCATCCCCGTGGCCCCTTGCTAC
This sequence comes from Pseudocheirus occidentalis, assembly GCA_028646575.1. Classification (NCBI taxonomy): domain Eukaryota; kingdom Metazoa; phylum Chordata; class Mammalia; order Diprotodontia; family Pseudocheiridae; genus Pseudocheirus; species Pseudocheirus occidentalis. The sequence continues at coordinate 9,055,726 of CM053598.1, read as the reverse complement.
TCTTAATTAGGTGTTCATCACCCTTTCCTGGGCTGCTGCAGCAGCCTTCTCTCTGGCCTCCCTGCCTCCAGTCTCCTCCTAGCCCATGCTTCCTCCACTCAGCTGCCACGTGATTCTTCTGAAAGCCCAGCTCAGTCCGTGTCTCTGACCTCTTTTCATTGACTTCTGATGGCTCCATTTCCTCTAGGATAAAATATAAATTTGTAAATAGAACATTTATTAATCACCTGCTGTGTGCCAGGCAATTTTATAAGCAGCGGGATAAAAATATAAACAAAAAAATATACAAAATCAACAGTTTGTACACATAAGGAGCTTATATCCTAACAAGGGAGGGAGCTAGGCTGTGTGGAGGGGAGGGTTGGAAGTCTAGCATGACCTGGTCTCATGAAATGGTGGTGCAAGTCCAGGAGTCATCGATCAGAAGAGGGGCCACAGGGCGAAGGCATCTCCGGGGTGAGGAGGTAGAAAGGGTCAGACTGTCAGCAGTGGGAAAAATGAAACCCAGAGCCCTCTCTGTGCCAGTGAGGATTCTCCCCCATCTCGTCATCTCATCCATCCCCAAGCCTGGCCCATAAGCCACTTAATAAGTGCTTGTTGATAGACCAATTGATTGATTGGTCGACAGTGGCCAATTCGAGAGATCCCTCTGATTCTTTAGGCCAGCATAGAGCCTGGACCTCAGAACAAACAGCTCAGAAACAAAGGAAAACCCTGCCCTTCTAATGTTTCCCTTTAGCTTTTCTCCTTCTGCCCTCACCATCAACGTCCCCACCTCCACCCCTAGCAATAACACAAGAGAAGAAGGAAACAAAACTGGAGCCTCCAACCATCCAGTGAGGGCTGCGATGGTAGGTGCCATCCTGCCCCATGTGCTGCGGGTGACCAGCCAGGGCAGGCGCTGTTTCCTCTTTGTCCCCAACAACTAGCCCAATCCCTGCAACCTTACAGGTCCTTAGTAAATGTTTGCTGATCCACTGATTAATCTTTGGATCTTGGAGCTGAGAGAAAGCTTAGAGACCATTTTGTCCTTAGAGATCCTTCTGTCACTGAGGAAGAAAGGAGGTTTGGCCAGATTGTGCCAGGGATCTGGGCTGTTCCAGGACTGGATACCTCGTGGGCGCTCCCCAAGCCCTCCCCTGTTACCAGCAAAGGAAGTGGCCATAAGTGTCACGTGAGCTGCCCACCTGTGGCCGCTGGTGTGACCGTGAGCGTCACATGGGCTGCCCAGCCATGGCTGCTGGCGTGACCATGAGCGTCACGTGGGCTGCCCAGCCATGGCCGCTGGTGTGACTGTGAGTGTCACATGGGCTGCCCAGCCGTGGCCGCTGGTGTGACCATGAGCGTCACGTGGGCTGCCCAGCTGTGGCCGCTGGCGTGACCATGAGCGTCACATGGGCTGCCCAGCCGTGGCTGCTGGCGTGACCATGAGCATCATGTGGACTGCCCAGCCGTGGCTGCTGGCGTGACCGTGAGCGTCACATGGACTGCCCAGCTGTGGCTGCTGGTGTGACCGTGATCGTCACGTGGGCTGCCCAGCCATGGCTGCTGGCATGACCATGAGCGTCACGTGGGCTGCCCAGCCGTGGCTGCTGGCGTGGCCATGGGCTTAGGGAAGTGGGATCACAATTAAGTAAACTACCGCCTGAGTCTGTTTTTAATCATGAAATTCCTTGACATCATCATTGCTGACATTTCTGTCATATTTTGCTCTTCACCAAATGCTTTGTGTCTGATTTCCCACTTAGTCCTGTGAGGGAGGTAAGATAGGCATCCTCATTACCATTTTACAAAGGGGGGAACTGAGGCCAAGAGATGGGGAGGTGACTTGTCTACAGTCACGCTGGTAGCAGCCAGCACAGCCCGGTTTCAGCCCCGCCCCAGGGATGCAGTTTCATCACCCTCCATGTCCTTCCCAGAAGCATGCATTTTTCTGGGACTTAAGGTGTATAAATGCTTTCTTTATTCCAACTTTGAGGGGCCAGAAAGAGAACTAGAATTTATTCTCATTCCCATTTTTTATGGATGAGAAAACAGAGTCGGTGTGGGCCAGCGGTTTTTCCAGCTATGAAGTGTTGGAGCCAGTTTGGCCAAGTCAAGCACTGGCACACTGGCCACTGAGCCACCCAGTGCCCATTTTTTAAGGGGAGCCTCCGAAGAAGCATGTGTTTAATCCTGTAATGAGAACATTCATTAAATGCCTAATCATAAAGGACGCGGAGCGAGGCAAAGAAATTAAAACTTAGCAGTTTTAGTAAAATTAACTTAGAGCAAACAAACTTTTAAAAAGGAGACCCAGAGAATGAGTTCCTTTGAGGCGGCGGCATGCCCTGGGCGCGCTCAGGGCTGAGGACCACCAAGCAGTTAGAGACCTTAGAACCCGTCTGGGCCTGGAGTCAGGAAGACTGAGTGCAGATCCAGCCCCAGACACTTCCTTGGTGTGTGACCCTGGCCCAGTCACTTCTCCTCTGTTGCTTCAGTGTCTTCATCTGTTAAAAAATGGGAGTCATTATCATGCCTCCCTCCCTCCCAGGGCTGTCACAAGGATCAGACAAGAAAATAATTGGAAGGCTCCCAACACAGTGCCCAGAACATAGTAGGTGCTCTATAAATGTGCCATCTTCAAAGCTGTCCTCTGGTCCAGCCTTTCATTTTACAAATGGAGAAACTGAGGCCCAGGGGTAGGAAGAAGCTGGCCCAAGGTCATAAGGAGCAGAGCCAGAGTTTGAGCCCAGGGCCTTCACCTCTGAAGCCAGTGTCTTTTCGTGACAACAGACCTCCCCATGTCCTGCACCGTGAGGCATCGCAGACGCCCGTCTTCAAGACGGACTCATCCTGATCTGCTGTTTGGCCCCCGTGGGGGTCTGGCGTGTGACGCACTAATGACCAATAGCATATGTGGCAATCACTAGAGACTTTTCAGAACACATTCATCTCTGGGTCTTGGCTGTTCCTCACAGCCCTTCTGTGTGACAAGCAGGGAAAGAGTGTCAGCCCCCTGTGAGGACACAGGGTTATAAAGGGAAGTAAGCTCCCCGGGCCATAAGCTTGACCGATCCTCACTGATGTGTTGCAGCTCCCACCTCCACACCTTTGCACCAGCCATCTTCTATGCCTAGAATGCTGTCCCTCTTTCCCTCCCTTCAAGATGCAGCTTAAGAACCACTCTGTACTTGAAGCCTGCCCTGATCCTCCCAACTCCTACTGTCCCCTCAACCATTAAGCTTGCCATATGTTTATTTTGTCTGCACATAGCTATTTACATGCTGTGCCTCCTGGTAGAAAGTCTGGTCTTTGAGGGCAAGGACTTTCCTCTTTGGATCCATAGCACCTAGGCTGTTGCCTGGCATTGTCAGAGCCTAATAAATGCCCTTTGATGATGGATGGATGGATGGACTGAAAGACAAATGGATGGATGGATGGATGGATGGATGGATTGACAGATGGACAGATGGATGGATGGAGGGATGGATGGACTGACAGAGAGGATAGATGGATGGATGAATTTAATTGGTAGCTGCCCAGATCTTCTGATCTTTATTCTACTAGACAATACTGCTTATCTGTCTTTGGGCATATTACTGGTTTGGGCTAATTTAGAGCTTTACAGCAAATCAGCAGACATATTTGGAAGTCTGAAGGTCAACGTGTGTATACCTTCTTCCACTCAATAGGCATTTATTAAGTGCTTGTTGTACACCAAGAGCTAAAGATTCAGAGACAAAGCTCAGCAGGCAGGGGGACACAGCCTCCTTGTTCAGTGATACAACTTTATGAAAGCCAAGGGATCCTGTCTAGGGATTGGTGTCTTGGAAGAGGCGAGGTGTGGCTGGCACCTTGGGTTTCGTTCCCAGACTTACAATCGACCCACTGTGGGATGGGCTGTCCTGGGCAAATGCACTTCTCTGAAACTCAGTTCTTCGGCTTGTGAAAACTGGAATAAACAGTGTTTGCCTTCACGGTGGAACTCTGATGATTTATGAGGTGACGTCTGTAGGGTGATTAATGAGGTGATGGCTGTAAACATTTCAGGGAACCTCAGGTGAGTGGTGCTGCTGGGTAAATACAAGCCCGTTGCTTGGGGAGGGCTGGGTTCTGATTCTGACCTCACCCTTGCCTCACTGTGTAGCTGTATGTGAAGCCTCTCAACTCCCAGGGCCTGTTTTTCTACCTGTAAAATGGAGTTGAGGGTCCCTCCACCTCATTTACACCTGCCACCCACCCGACCAAGATTGATTAGGTCATACCTGGGACAGCCCTTTGAACTCTTCTGAAGAAAGGTTCTGGGTGAGGTCATGGGACTCAGAAGCCTTCATTACACTCTAGGGTACATGGAAGGCAGCCAGAGGTGAATCGTCCTGGGACCCTGTAAAATGCAGTTTACCCACTTTCTGGAAGTCCCAGAAATAGCTTGTATATAGCGCCTAACTGAGACTTATCATGTGAACCCAAAGTGTGGCAGTTGGGAGCCTTTGGAGACTCATTTCCTGGCCTCCCCACCCTTCATGCAACAAGTCTTTGTCAACCATAAAGTCCTATAAAACTGTCGGCAATGCTGAGAAGGCCTTTGGCACCTTCTCTGCCCTCTCATGGATACCCTGTAGCTTGTCAATGTCCTTCCTAAATTGTGGCACGCAGAGTGAACATGGTGTATCAGGTGTGCTCTGCCCAGGGCAGAGCAGGCAGAGCCATCACGGACTCTGTCCTTCTCATGGTCGTAACCTGAGGTCACATGAGCTTTATTAAGTTGGCCACGTGGCCATGTTGAGTTGGGTTGAGTTAGCCTTCTGCCCAAGAGCTCATTGGAGAAGTGCCTCCTGGGCACCCCTCTGCCACCCCGGACTTGAAGAGAGAGGCGCTCTGCGCCCAGCTGTAAGGCTTTCCATGTGATTAATGGATTATACGTCATCTCAGTCCCCTTCTAGCTGTAGACATTCATGGGCCTGTTGTTTGTCTTCTGTCTTCAGTGGTCTTGCCATCTGATGGGTGAGATATTAGGGAAACCAAGGTATCCAGAGCATTCCTATAATGATTACCTCGCCTGGCCTGAGCTGGCCTGGCAGAAGCAGCACCCTGTAATTAGCTGCCATGGTCTGGGGAGCAGGTGGCATCCATGGTACTTAGTCTGCTGATATTCAGCCACAGGGTTCGGCTTGCCTGGTCTGTCCTTCTGAAGCTGGTGAGACCGAGCTGGGGAGGGTGGATAAGACTACCCCCCACATCTCCCAGTCTGGCTTCTGAATAACCTTGACTTTCTCAGCCCCCTCAACATCTGGACGGGAGGAGCACAACGATCGGATGAAGTGAAAAGCTCTCTGCCCACATCTGGGTATCTTTGTGCGTCTGGACATCATACCCGAGGTCCTGAGTCTCTGGCCCCCTTGCTAGACACCTCCCCTATGTGTGGGAAGGCCCTCCTTCCCTAGGAATGGGGCTTTGTATTTGCCACTAAATCAGCCACTGTTAAGCCAAACATCCAGGTGAAAGAAGCCTGCTCCCTCCTGCTCTCCTGTCTCTGGCCATGTGAGAGCTTTTCAGCCTGGAGGAGACACGGGAGCATTTCTGCTGTTCAGTCCAGTTAAGAGAATAATTGATCAACCATCTCCTCTGCATAAGTGTTTTGAGCTGATCTGTGGGGTAGATGAGTAAGGCAGGCTCCCTGCCCCCCAAGAGTTGACAGGCTCCACGTGTACATAGCAAAGCCCTGGAAATACGGTGCAGAGCAGCACAGCGTGGCTTTAGAGCTGGGGGGACTGCAGGTCAAGCTGAAAACTTGTTCTGTGGAGATTCTGATCAATGTATTTCAATATAATTGGTTTTCTTTGTAATCTTGCACGTTTTATGTGATGTGTTTAAAAACATGATGCTTCTTATGAGGAGTCTGTTAGCATGAGTAGACCGCCATAGGCTCTGTACCCCCAAAAGTGAAGAGCCCTTGTTTTAAACCATCAGTCCTTCAGTTTCTCCCAAATCCATGCCCTTTTACCCCTTCCCAAGACTGGGAGGCTGGTAAGGCCCTCACCATTTTCCCCTGGACCGTTCCCATAGCCTTCTAACTGCCTTGGACTCCTGCTTTCTAGTCTCTGGCCTCCCCAGTCCACCCCCGCCCCCATAGCTGCAAAGGAATCTTCTCACCATAATACCCCCTTGTCCAAGCACATGTTATGGCTCCCAGCTCCCATGAGAATAACATCAGCCTCTTCCACTTGATGATAAGGCTCCAGCTGCCTTGCCAGGCTCACTGTGCATCGCAGCAGATTCTGGACGCTCTCGCCTCTGTCCTTGCCTCCAGGCTCAGTTCTCCATCTCCTGCTTCCGTGCCTTGCCAGACTCGGATGCTGCCACTGTCTCCTCAAACCCATGCTTGTCTTCAAGGCTCAGCTCTCGGGCCGTCATCGCCCAAGGAGAGCCGCTCTTAGCACCCTCAGAGCCCTAGTTATGCTCCCTCCGGGTCCCAAACCAACAACAAACGTTTATTTTCAAAGAGAGGTGAAGTTGTGTGACCTTGGGAAAGTTAATTCCTCCTCCTAGGCCTCAGGTTCCTCCTCTGTAAAATGGGGGGTTGGGCCAGAGGGCCTCCGAGGTCTTGCCCAGCTCTAGCTCTGTGACCAACTCTGTGACCCCAGGTCACGCCAGCAGTAAGAGCGGACCAGAAACTTCCTAATATCCACCCTATCCCATTATTCTTTCTTTTTTTATCTGAATGCATTGACACATTTTATTTTGACACAGCATGTCCCAATAGCACCCTTCCTCCCCTCTTGCTCCCCAGGGAGTATCAGCCCCTCTTATACCATGCTTGGGATGGACAATCCATTCTGCTTTCCACTTGGGTAGCTCCCCATTTCTGAGCAGAGAGGGGGCATGTGTCTTCATCTGGGCACTTGGTACTCCCTGGGTTTGATCTGAGTTTTGTAGGGCCTCTTTCCATCATCAGGTCACCTTTCCACTCACCATTCATAGCCAGCTCTAGCCAGTAAGCGCCATGGGGCACAGAGACCTTGGGTTACATGAGCGCCCTTATGGACTGCTGGGATTGAGTAGAGTCCCTTTATCCCCAGGGCCCTGAATAGTGTGGTGGAATGAGCCAGGAGCCAGGAGGCTTGAGTACGAATGCTGGTTCTTTGATGTCAGACAGGAGGCCCTGGGCCAGATTCAACTAGCCAGTGGGGTCCTTGGGAAAGGGATGGAAGAAGATTCTTTCTGGATAAGTCCAGGCAGACCCATGAAGAGAAGGACACGCCAAAAGTTGTGGAATTGGAAAAGAAGAGGAGAACTCGGGAGCAGGCTCATTCCTGCCCAGTGATCTCCCAATCTAATATCAGTCTGAATAGACTCCGAAGTCAAAGGTCTGCAGACGTGAGCTGGCGGTGAGATCGCAGATCTGGAGAAGGAAGAGACCTCCAGGACCCAAGAATCAGCCCCTCTCTACCAAGGAAGATGCTGAGTGATGTCATGGAATCACAGACCCGCTGCTGGAAGGGACCCAAGAGATAATTAGCCCAACTCCTTCCTCTTACAAGAAGGCCCAGTGAAGAAAGAGGAGTCACCCAAGGTCACAGGACCCTGGCTGGATTCCTACCCTGGTCCTCTGACCCCAGAGTCAGCATTCCCTCTCCTGTCCTGCGACCCTATCTGTCAGTACGTTCTATGCCAGTGCTGTCTCATGTGCTGGGTATCCAGAGACAGGAGCAGAGGAGTCTCTGCCTTAGTCTGTGACTGGGGGAAATAGTCTGCATGGAAAGGCACACTAGCAACTGGGGAGTCCAGGAGAGGCCTCATATGGAAAATGATGCCTGAGCTGAGTTTTGAAGGAAGCCAGGGATTGCAGGAGGGACAGCATCCCTGGCATGGGGGGGGGCTGTGCAAAGGTATGGCGATGAGAAATGGACTGTTGTGTGCACAGAACTCCAAGTACACCCATCACAGTGAATGAGTGAACTACCCAAGGGTGAAGTCCTAGAGGGCTCATTCTGCAGAAGGAACAGGGTGGGGTTTTAAACCTCTCCAGCCATCTGCCTGTTATTACTGAGCTTCTCCACCTGAAAGCCCTCCATTCCAGAGGCAGCCCCACTGGGGCTCAGGCTCAGGCTCACACCTCAAGGCTTTTCCCTGGTGGCCGAGCTGCATTCTCATGTGGGCCCCAGAACCCTAGATTAAGGAGCCGTCATTCCCCCTGTCCTATCCCTTCTGGCTTTGGGGGGGGCCCTGCTTGGCCCTGTCACGCTGCAGACTCTGGCCCTGTCAGCTCTGCTCAGTCCTCCTGGCCAGGCTGCTTTCCCTTGGGGAGGGCTCTGGCTTTCCCATGGTTGTCCCCTCTAAGGCTGCAGGCCCCAGTGGACCAAACCTCTCAGACTGAGCTCATTCTGAGCAGCTGATGTGTTATTCTTTCTGATTCTGCATCAACTTCAGATCTCCCTGTTTGCTTTCCCTGTGGAATAATTAATTAATCAAACTAAGTGAAGCCAAGTCTAAAAGAGCCCCCCAGCCTGCCCCCCTTCCCTTCACTGCTTACCTAACTTGCTGCCCTTTGCCCTCTCTCTCTCCCACGCCTCTGGGATTCTGGAGCCAAGTTCCCATCCCAGGGCCTGGTCATCATGAGGATATGAGAGCATCCCTGGGGAATGGGGTGGGTGGGAAGGGGGCCTAGGACCCTTCTTCCGGGCAGTCTCACTCACACCTGATTGGCTCCCCCATCTTGTGGGGGACACAGGAATAGGAACGCTCGGGTTGCTTACTCCCCGTCCTGTACGCTGTGCCCTTGGTGGGAGTTTGTCACTGCTGCTCATCATTACCACCTTGCCAGGGAGGGCTGATTCTGTAATTACCAGGCATGGCCCAGAGAGCCTGGGAATGAGCGTCTGCTGTGCCAGGGGCAGGACTGCCCTGGCTTGGCCCTTTCTTCAGAGGCAGCCCCAGGGCCTGGTGGTGACCAGCCGCGTCCACGGATCCCCTTGGCATTTTGGCATTCCATTATTCACAGTACCCCACAGGGCCACCACCCTGCTCTGGGTTGGCAGAGGGGCTGGACTGGAGACTTGAAGAGGGTCATGTGTGTGTCCGTGTGTACACCTGTGAGTATTGGTGTGAACAGCACAACTCAGACACCCTCCTGGGGTCTCTCACCGTTTAGCCTTTTCTGAGTCTCTTCCTGGTGGAGAGAGATTCACAGAATCTTGAGTTTTTGTGTGGAAAGGGACCCTAGTGGTCTCCGGTCCAGTTCAGTCCCTTTATTACACAGATGAAGAAAGTGAGGCCCAGGACAGGGAAGGGCTTTGTCCAAGGCCCACCCAGGAAGCAACAGCGCCAGGGGTGGAGGTCACATCCTCACTATTTCACTTACTGCACACGTGACCCTGGGCAAGTCCCCTTAGGGAGTCAGACCAAGAGACCTCACCAGGTTGTAAGTCAGTGGACTGTGGAGCTGCTCATTTCCTCCTTTACAAGATTCCATGGGAGGGGTCCTGGCCGGGGAGAGGGTGTCAGAGGGCCCACCCATCTCTAAGATTCTCTGATCCTATAGAATGAATAGGACAGGAATTAGTGAAGAAGAGCCTTTTGCAAAGAGTATATTTTAGGGCCAGCTTTGACAACAACAGGAAGGAGCGTGGGCAGCCTACCACCTGTCCTATCAGCCCACAACTCCCAGTGGGCCCAGTGAGCCCCTGGCATGGGGGGCAGACGCTGCCATGCTGTTTGTGTGGTTTCTCTAAGATGGGGGAGCGTTGCTTTGGTGCAGGTGCTCGGTGGGGGTCCTTGTCATTCTCCTGGCCCAGGTGGTACAAGCTCCTCTGCCCTGTCTCATCCATGAGTGGTGGAACAAAGAGAAAGAGCCCCAGACTTGGAATCAGAGGCCCAGGCTCCAAAGCCTAGCTCTTCCCATGACCATCTGTATGACCTTAGGGCCATCCCTTCTCTTTTCTAGATTGCAGTTTCTTCCTCAATAAAATGAGGGGAAGGGGGATTATAATAGACCATCTCCAAGGTCCTTCCAGTTCTAAATCCTAGAGACAATAGAGCTTGTGCTCCCTGCACACAAGGATTTGTGTTTATTTGTCCCTAGAAGCACTTAGTAAATGCTTGATGGGTGAAGAACTTCATGGAGACCCCAGTGTTGGCTTTTTCCCTGAAGCGTCACAGTTCAAGTGGATGTGGCCAGTCAGGGAATTTGTTTTGCTTGATGATAAAGACTGGTTGTAAGAATTTTGTTTCTCTTCCTCTCCACTGAGGGCTGGGGAGGGGTGTGAGGTAGAGAAAAGAGATTTCTGTCCCTTGAAAAAGAATTAAATTTGATTAAAAGAAGAATTATTAGTCAACATGAGAATTGTAGTTCCAGTTTTCTCTAACCATTTCCCCTTCCCCAAGAACCAGGCCAGGAGAGACAGATTATAGTCACCCCCACTCATCCTGAGCAGCCATGGACGCTCTGTGTTCCTGAAAAAATGGCAGAGATGAAGCATTGGTTTGGGGCCGTGCCTCAGCCAGCACATAACCAGCAAGGGTTGGGACAGACGACTTGGCCATGCCTCAGAGCATCCCTGGGGGAGCCCACTTTATCCCCAAAGGCTTCAAGAGGATGAGGGATGGACTTGTCTGGGATAATAGTAATAGGCTTTGAGGTTTACCAGGCCCACAACCCTTTGAGACCAGGGGTCTCAGCATCTCCCATTCTACAGACAAGAAAACTGGGACAGAGAGAAAAGCCCAGGACCAACCCAAGCTAGTCACGTTAGCTAGTCAGTGTCTGTGCTGAGAGTCCCACCCACACTGTCTAACTGCAAACCCAGAGGTTTCTTTCCATCATATGTATGGTCACCTCTTAGGGCAATGGAAGAGGAGGACCAGGACAGGCCATCTCCTGGGCTTCCTAGGCATTAATTAGCTTGGTATATGGAGCTACTGGGCAGCTACAGGGTGTCTCAGTGCACAGAGCACAGGCCTGGAGTCAGGAAGACTCATCTCCCTGAGTTCAAATCTGGCCTCAGATACTTCCTAGCTGTGTGACCCTGGTCAAGTCACTTAACCCTGTTTGCCTCTATTGCCTTGTCTGTAAAATGAACTTAGAGAAGGAAATGGCCAAACCACTGCAGCATCTGCCAAGAAAACCCCAAATGGGGTCACCAGGAGTTGGACACGACTAAAAAAAACAACTGAAAAATGGAATGACTATGTCTGAGAGCAAATTCAGATCTTCCTCCCTCCCTCCCTCCCTCCCTCCCTCCCTTCCTTCCTTCCTTCCTTCCTTCCTCCTTTCCTCATGTCACTAGCTTACAAGTGACAGGCCCATATGGGGTCATTGAAGGGAGAGATTGAATATCCTTGTGATAGCCATTTACCATAGTTTCTTTCTCCTGTTTGACATGGGATTGGTTCATGGTGTCCTTGAGGTGGACCTGGCCTCCGGTGGCACAGATTGCAGCCCTTCCCCAGCTTCTCACCTTGTTGGTTTTCATTTGTGCTTTTCCACGAATCCTCCCTTACAGGTCCACACAGCATGTTACTACTGTCCTGCCTCTGACTGGGTCATGGACACTAGTGGGACACCCACACGCCCATGCGTTAGGCCTTCCTCTCCCTCTGCTGCGAGCCCACCTTTCTGTCCAGACACTCATGACCTGCATGCTGTGTATCTTACATGCAAGTCATCCTGGGTCCCACGCTGCCACCGCCTTCCTCCAGCCCTGCTTTTCTCCATTGATCTTTGGTCCCTTCAACAATGGAACTTCTTCTGATGTCATAAGATGACAGATTTAAAAATGGAAAGACCATAGAAGCCATTATCCAGTGCTCTTCATTTTACAGCTGAGGAAACTGAGTCACACAGACATTCCATGCCGTGGCTCTCCACCTCACGAGCAAAAGGAAGAAGGGGCGTTTTCTTGTCTCTCCTCCAGTCCCAGGCTCACAATGACAGCATTCTGGATCCTTTACCTTCCTGGGTCATCATAAAACTTATTGTCCTGGTTCTTCTCACTTCACCCAGACCCTTGAATCAAAGGGAATGCATATTTCACTATGTCCAAATTTCATTTGTTAATTGTAACTCAAGAGCCCATCAAAGCCCAAGGTTATCCACAATTTTTTTGGTTCTTAATATAAGCTTGTCACTCTTTGGGCTGTTTCTGCAAACCTGGCCCTCATTTGCAAGCCCACATTCAAAGGGAGGCTCCTGAAGGCCAAAGAAGGTCTGAGTGGGCCCAATACATCGGTGGCCCACCTAGAGATTCCATGGCACCCTCTTCCACAAAGACCCAAACTGGTTTTTGACCAAACTCTTTTTCTCCATCTGGAAACTGTATTAGACTTGAAAGAATCATTTGTAGGGAATCAAGGAAGACCATTAATGCAGGTTTACAGAAAGGTGTGATTTTTATTTTCAGTTTCGGAAAAGGTTCCATCATACCGAGTAAATGTTTTATTAAGCAGGAATATCCTGGGCTATGTTTTCCAAGGGGGTTGAGGCTGGGGGGAGCCATGTGCCAGGGTACACACTCGTCCTTTTCATCCTGCATCTCAGGCAAGCAGGCCGTCAGTCATTCAATAAACAGCTCACCATCCCACTCACCTTGAAAGCCAGTGGTTGTAAAATGTGTCCCTCCAGACAGCAACAGGAGGAAGCAGTCGTGACATCAGGCTTTCCTGGCCTTTGTGGGGAAGAGTTTCTCTGTTTCCTTTCATGTTATTTTGCCATTTTGTCAATGCTGGGGTTAAGTCTGGCTAGCAGTGTCTGTGGCAGGAGGGAGCACCGTATAGACCAGACTGCTTGCTAAGGCAATCCTAGAGTCTTCAGCTATCAGAACCTCTTTGAATGGCCAGCCCGCTTCAGACCAAGTTTTCTCTGTAGCATTGGCTGCATTGAGAGAGGAGATGTCACACCCAGGACTAAGGACAGTGTGAGTCCCACTGCCCCTCATCCTGGAAAGACCACATTTGGAGTATTTTGTTCAGTTCTGAGTCCCACAGGCTGGACAGACTGGAGTGCATCCATAAAAGGGAGGCCAAGATGGTGATGGGTGGCAAACTCATTGTACATGAGGACCCACGGAAAGAGCTGGGGAGATTTAACTTGAAGGCAAAAGGACTGCCAGGGGATATAATAGTTGTCTTCAAGTATTTGGAAGAATTAGGCTTGTCCTCCCTTGGGATCCCAGAAATGAGTAGAAGTTACAGAGAGTTGGGAGGTTTTTTCCACATAGGAAAAAGAACAGTTTGCTCCCAGAGCTCTCCCAGACAGGAATGGATGAACTGCTTCCCAGAGTGGTGGGTTCCTCATAGCTGGAGATGTCCAAGCCTAGGATTGAGGACCCTGTTAGGGGAGCCATAGACTAGATGCCTATTCAATCATAGGCTGGCCTCTCTAGATGGTCTTTTGAGGCCCCTTGCAGCTTTGAGGGGCTGGGACTCTGATACTCTTCTCGAGGGGCCATCCTGTGGCATGACCTGCTTCCTCGAGTCCTCATGCAGTATCTCCCTACTAACAATCGTACATTACATTGGCATTGCGCTTTGTATGTTAGTTCATTTGATCTATTCTAACCCTTGGCAGGCCTTCCTCTGGGTCAGTCAAGCTCAGTGAGCATTTATTAAGTCCTGACTGTCTACCGGGCACTGTAGTAGTCCCTTACCACTGTGGGATCCTGGGGCAGCCCCCAGCTTTCCATCTGTTACCTTTCCTGATCATATGTGTCCTCATGACATCACCTCTTGTCTGTCTGTGATGCAAATGACAATCAGTAATCAATATACAGCAGCCTCCTTACACCCACCACACCTTTTCATTGCCCATTGAGTAGCAGTTACCAGATTAGATTCATTAAAAGAGGAGAGAGAAGAAACGGCCTTATTGCCCCAACTCATAAACAGATATTTTTCTTGGCCGACTTGTGAGAAGAGGATTATCCTGCAGTGCATGAAAGGTCTCTGTTCAGTCTAGTTTTCAGCCTTTGAAGCCATATTCCCAATGGGAAGTAACCAGGCAATGTCACCAATCTGTACGAGTAATGTTAAGGCGGGGGTGAGAACCAGGCTGGATCGCCCCTCTCCCCACCTCCTCTTCCCCCAAGTTTCCCCATGTGCCTCTCAAAAGCACCAGCATTTCCAATCCTCCTGTTTGAACAATCCCACCAGAGCCCCCATAACACATCTGTCTTGTTTTTCTGGGGTGAGAATTGAATAAGCTCCTCAGGCATCCCATGTCCCCCGTCCTTTGATGATCCTTGGCAGCTCCCAGCCTGCTGGGCAAGGGAGAGGGGAGACCTGGGAGTACATGTCCTGGAGTGCCCACACATGGAAGCAATATCATTTGGTGCCCCAGGCAAACTGCCTGGGATGCATTGATGGATAGAGGTGGGCGCTGAGGAAGGAGCAGTTATTAGATGCTGAGGCTGCAGCCCAGGGCAGCCACATCTGTGGTTAGTGCAGCATGGTGGTGCCTGGCTGAGGCCATCTCTCTGGGCCAACATCGGGCAGAGGTGCTGTGAATTAGGACACAGCATGTGGATCCTTAGAAACAACCAGGTGTGCACGTCCAACGTACCTGTCAGCTCACCTCCTCCAGTATTTGGCTCCCCACAGTCAGCAGCTGCCAAGGAGTTGGGGCCGGGGTGCTGAAAATCTCCCAGGACTTCCAGATAAAGGTGTTGGCTGCCCTTCCACATGTTGACTCTTCCCCTGCTCTGGAATGTGGCCCACATTTATGGACCGCATGGGCAGAGCAGTGTGCTAGGCACCAGGGAAATACAGAACTTAAACAAGGCATGGCCCTATAAAGCTAAGCACGAGCAGCTTTCCAGAAGAATGCTGCTGTGAACAGCTTTTCAAGGTTCTGATTACACAGAATAGTGAACTCTCTTTATTCAATAATAAATCAGAGCAAAACATTCACAGAAAATCAAGGTACAGCATTCAGAATGTTACACCTTATTACAGAAAATTCACCATGTCACAACTCAGCAACTTATCGCTAAAATGGCCACATAGTTTTCAACAAAGTACATTCATTTAGTCAATCGCAAAATCCTTAATATAGTCGCAAAGTACAAAAGTCAAAGTTCTCCACCCCTAGGTCACAGTAAATCATAATCTTCTCAGTTGGTACACAGTATCCAAGTAAAGTCTTCTTTCAGCTTGACTCGAGGCTGGCTCTCAGTTCCTCTTCCATGGCACCACCTCCAATTATCACCTGGGTTCAAAGGCAGTGAGCTCCCAGTTCTTTGTCCAGCTCCTTGTCCAGTTCTTCATCCAGTTCTCATTCCATCTTGAAGCTCACAGTGTCCAATCTATCTCAAGTCCTTCACGGTTCCTGTTTCTGGGAAGGCAAAGCTTAACAGAGCCACAATAATATTCATGCACATTGCTGGCCCTATCATCAATTCACTATCTGCATGTGAAATCAACTCAGACCCACCAACAAGGTCTGAGAACTCAGCACAAATCATCAACATAGAAGGCAACACAGACCCCCAAACAAGGTCCAAGGGGTCAGCACAACTGAGAAGAGGACTCTTGTGGTGGCAGAGTCAAGAAGGAGAAAACCTGTGGAATCCCAGCACTCTGTCTGCTCTGTCTGTGTTGATGTTTGTTTATGGTACAGAAGACCTGGGACCTTACTGGAAGCCCTGAAAGAGGATTTTCTGGTTGTATGTTTACAGAAGTCCTGGAGGAGGGTTCTGGAGGTGCTGGGACTTTACTCACAATTTGTGCATCTCCTTATATATGGTCATTAGCTCCTTCCCTTCATGTGGCAGGAGTTCATGAGTTCTAGGGCTCACAAGTTGTGGGGTTCACATGTTCTGTTTCTTAACAGACTTGATACAAGGCTTAAAAGAAACTTGAATTGAAACAGGGTGTTAATTCAGTAGCTGAAACAAGGTGTGAACTGCTTCTGTGCTTGCATTCATTACTGGCCTCTGGCCTCAGGGAGCTCCAGTCAAATCCCTAAGTGGGGAGGAAGATGCAGATATGAAGATTGGTCATACATGACATCATCTAACTGCCTTTAGAGCAGCCCAAGTGCACTGCTTTGTAAAGTCCTAGGTTACTATCCACCAGGAGGACCAGGGGCAGCTTTCTAAAGTCGGGAGTGATAGAGTCAGGCTTTCCAAAAAGGGTAGGGATTTCTGTAGCTAAGGAGGGGGAGGCACTGCCTGCCAGCCTTAAGAGGCTGCATGAACAGAGGCACTCAGCCAGTGATGTGGGAAGGAGCTAATGGATCACCAAACATCTGGTAAATGTGCTAAATACACACAAGGCAATGTGCTAAATGCCAGAAGCACAAAACAGCCCCTGCCCTCCAAGTGCATCCATTCTAATGGGGGAGGCATGTACAAAAACAGGGGCACACCAGACACATTCTGAGGAGAGGGGAGACAGTCTTAGAGGAGAGGTTTTTAATTGGGGGGGGTGGATTTCAGGTGAACTTGGTTGGAGGGGAAAAAAAAATACACCTTTATTCCAGTGGCTTCAGTGTCCTTTGTAATCCTCCATTTTTTACTTAAAGCCATGATTCTGAGAGAGGCCCATGGGCTTTGGCCAGCGGCCAGAGGGGTCTATGATCCTAAGGAAGTTAAGAAGTCTTACCTTAGAAGGAGGATACTAGCTTGGGGTACTGACACAGAAGCCCAGAAAACAAAGGGGGTGACCTTGAATGCCAGTCAAAATGGGTACGATTGAACTGGAGTTTTCAGGCAATTGGGAGCCCCAGCAGATTTCGGAACAGAGGGATGCCTCGGCCAGGGGATCCTAAAGCAGCCGAAAAGGGGATGCCGGGATGGCTGCTCCGCTGGACATCGCTTCTCGGTTTCGTTTATGGCTAGGCAGCAGTAGGCAATTACCGGCAGTTTTTTACGGGCCCAGCGTTAACGTTCAGCGCCATCAGTGAAAATGTTTCATTTGCCATCACGCTTAATGAGGCTGAGCGCTATCTTGATGAGCTCTCGAGTGTTCCATCTACGGGATTACTCGGGCCACTTTTTCATTGCCTTCTTGGCTGCAGACAGAACCAAACAGCCTGGATCGAAGGTGGAGGGGCTTCTCTCTGCCTGCCTCGGGGATCCCCAGAGCCAGCTTGGCTCTGCTAGGTAAAGGGGGCCAGTGCATCCCAGGACGGTGGATTCCAGAGCTCGGTCACCGCTTCACCCCCTTCTCAAAGTTGTCCTCAGAGACCAGTTATCTGCAGTGTTATAGCAAGGCTATAAAATGATAAAATGGGGCTCATTAAGCTGCGTTTTGTAATTCTGCTCAGTTCCTAGGAAAGACAACGGTGTACTAGCCAGCGGGGCCTTTAGGTAAGAGGCAGGAAGGGAGAAATCCCCAGTGCTGGAAAGACTAGTTACAGCTCGGCCTTTGGCTGGGACTGGGGGCTGAGGGGAGGCTGTTACCCCTCTCCCTTACCATCCTCAGGTGGCCAGGCTTGAACAGACAGTCTGATAAGAATCCCACAGCTTTTAGGTTATCTATAAACATTAACTTAGCAGCTGATACTCTTAATGGGAGATCCCAGTTCAATAACCCACCAGTGGCTTTGCAGAGGAGCTCCTCAGTCCAAATGAAACCAAAAGACAACGGGAAGGCTGGATGTGTGAAGAAAGAAATTAGTTTTCACTGTGCATCCAAAAGAAGAGCCACTATCTCTTGGGACATTTGATCACCTCGGGTCATTGTGCCTGTGATAATTATTCACAAAAAGGTCTTCAGGAAGAGTCACAGTTAATGTAACAACATATCAGCCCCAGAGAACAGAAATGAAGGTATTCTACAGAGAATTCACTTGCACCCTCCTGATGAAATCAGCATTTACTTTGACATTTTAAAACAAAGGTAGATACGGGTGAAGGCCCTCAAAATTACATCAGAAAATATGACTACAGGAGTAAGGAAAGAGAGAGGCCAAAGACATTTAGATCACACCAAGATCTCCCTCCCATACATTGTGTATCTTCATCAAGAAAAGAGCTTGGCCAAGGCACAGAACGTGGAGGGCACCAAATAACATCACCGAAAATGAAACTGCTTCTGTCCTAATATGTAGGAAACAGCTCTTCATCAACAAAAGAGTCCTTAAATCACTTGACAATGTATGATCACGGTGTGTGATCAGTCCTGTGTCTTGTTAGAGCAAAAATGAAAAGTAATCGCTGAGTCAAATAGAGGATGTAGTTAGAAGGGCTCTCATCACGTCATCTATTAAATAAACTTTGGATGCCAGAAAGGTGGGAGGGGGACCTCCCAGGGGGAGAAATAAATAGAAGAAAGGAATGGGCTCCAGGTGCAACAATGCCATGCAGAAATGTGGCAGCCATGAATCATTTGCCATAACAAGGAGACCAGATGAGCCTAAAAACTGTTGTAAACATTAAACTGTTGACCATGCCAACTAGAGGCATGTGGCACCCAAAGGCAATACCAGTTTAAAGTGTCAATTTGTAATGCCATACAGAACAGTGAAAGGAACTGACTTTTCAGCCAGAAGACTGTATGACCTTGACCAAGTCACTTTCTTTCCTTGGGCCTCAGTTCCCCTGTCTGTGGAATGAGTAGGTTTGGGCTAGCTGGCTCTGGGACCTCTTCCAGCTCTAGGTCTAAGAGGCAACTTGGCATTATGGATAGAAAACAGTGAACTCAAGGCCAATAGGACCAGTGTCTAAATCTTGCTTCATCCACTTCTTGGCTAGGTGGCCTAGCTCTGTGTGTTTCTTTTCTGTAAAATGAGATGGTTGGATTTGAACCTCTAAGGTCCCTTCTAGCTCCAAATTCACGACCCTGTGAAGTGTGGAACATTGTGAGTAACATGGCCTCAGAACGCAGCCAAAATGAGTGCAGACAAGGCCAAGCGGAACAGCTGTTTGGTGGTCACATCACAGGTGCTGAAGGCTACTGCTTGAAGGAGGGCACAGATAAGAATGGAAAAGATCTGCACAGATGTTCCCATCAGACATTCTGTACTTTCTAAGCAGATAATATTTGGGTTTTGTGTTCTTTTAGAGAGCTTAGCACAGTGCCTGGCACATAGTAGGCACTTTAAAAATCTTTCTTCTCTTCCCCTTTCTCTGTCAAGGACAGTAGAATGACCATATCCAAACCCTGAGATCACAGTCCCAGATGAGCTTCTGGAGGATGTGAACAGTAGCATTACCGAAAGGGAAGACAGGAAAAGCAGCTGGGCTAAGCCAAGTATACACAGAGGAAGTCTGTCCTGGAGGCTAATCAGTTTGGTGAACACTGAGGTGAGGGACTGATCTGTAGAGCATTTAAAAGAGAGGAAGAAGATAATGGGGGGTTTGGAGGAGGGGGAGGGAGAACCTCATACTTACTATCCCAGAAGGTAACCAAGGGAATTTCAGCAACTACCAACCTGTGTGCTTATTGCCCTATTTATAGGAAATTCTGTATATGTGTTACTAAATACTACATTACATATTCTATTCTATATTGCCTGTGCATGTTATAATTATATATCCATATTGGTTTTCAATGTGCATCCAACATAATATATTATATTCTAATTATATAAGACTCTGCACAGACATTGAAGGGATTCTGGCTGAGGACGTTAGCAGGGATGGGGGCCAGGGTTTTGCCGTCAATATTCCCCAGTAGCCCACGTCTCTAAGATCACATAATTGACTAGAAGACATAAAAGATACAAGATCTTGCTATATTTACTGTCTGTTGACTCACCAAAGAGCGTTTGATTTTTTTAGTGCAAATGCCACCTCCAGGATTCTTCCCCCACAAGACATCCCTGACGCCTCTGTCACAATTGCAGGATATGCCTTCAAACATACATCAGGGGGCTTGCTCTGTCAGGCGCCGTGGTGGGGCTAGGGACGCAGGCTGCCATCTTGCACTCTCTGGCTAGAGCTTTCATCAGCAATGCCAGGCAAAAAGAGGGAGTCATTTGCAGTGCGAGAGCAGTGGACAGTAACCATCTTTTCCTCCTGTGTCGTATGCAGTAATGACCATAGGTAGAGTTGGGGGATAATGGAGAAAACATTGGATTTCGATCCACTGGACATGAGTTCTAATTTAACCCATCTCCTTGTTATCTCCGTGACCTTGGGCAGTCCCTACATTTCTCCAGGCCTCAGTTTCCCAGTCTGTGAAATAGAGGGATTGGCTATG
Organism: Pseudocheirus occidentalis; assembly: GCA_028646575.1. Lineage (NCBI taxonomy): Eukaryota > Metazoa > Chordata > Mammalia > Diprotodontia > Pseudocheiridae > Pseudocheirus > Pseudocheirus occidentalis. The sequence continues at coordinate 9,035,605 of CM053598.1, read as the reverse complement.
ACGGCCTCTCAGGGCCTTCTGTCTCTCAGTGTTGTTCTCTGATACCACAGAGCCGCTGTCCTGGCCCATGCTCAGTGTTTTCCCAGGAATGGGTTTGCCCTGACACGTCCACACTTTCTGGCGCATTTCCCCCTTTAGGGAGTATTTTTGTAGCTGGGGTCAAGGAACAGAGCCTGCGGTCCTGGAAAAAAGGAAAGCTATCTGACCTACTTAGAGAACTAAAAATAACTTCCATTTCTGGGGCTTTTGAAGGCTTGGAAGTTCTTTCTTTGTGACAATCCATAAAATGAGTAGTATAAGTATTATCATCCCCATTTCCCAGATGAAGAGACTGAGCCCCAAAGAGGCAGCATCATTGTCCTAAAGTCATCCCACTACTGGACAGTAGAGCCAGAGTCTGACTCCACATCCAGCACTTTCCAGTAGGCCACACTGCCTCCCACAAACTGAAACCCGAACCCCTGACCTGGATCCCACCATAATCATTGTTAGTGGTAATAAGTCAGATTTCTGTGGCGCTCTGAGGTTGGCAAAGCACCTTCCTTAGAACAATGCTCTGGGGTCAGTAGTGTGATGACAGTGATGGAAGCCATAATACAGCAGCTCAGGGTCACACTTCTAAACGTCTGAGGTGAGATTTAGACCCAGTTCCATGGTTTCTCGAGTCCCTGGGACCTGGAGCTGACCAGTCTTCAGAATCCCCACGAGAGAGATCTTGGGAAGGAAGAAACTTGGAGTCCGGCGGCAAGTCTTCTCCGCCACAGACCAGGTAACTTCCTGATCCCGGCTGGAGACTGGAGACTGTTTTCTCTGCAGAGAGGCTGTCATCAGGGTTTGCCTGGCGCTTTGAATCCAAACAAAGGCCAGGTGTTCAACATGTTTTTATCAAAATATTATGAGCGGTTGTTCACGCCTCCTCCAGGCACTCAAGAACCGGATGTTCTGCTGCTCACAGGCCCCTCTGACTCTTGAGAGGAGGCTTTCTCAACTTTTTCCCAGGGGTCTCTGGGATGCCTTCCATCCTTCAGGGGCAGCTCAGCCCTGTTTCTGAAGTGGTCGAGTCTGGGCAGATCCACAGTCCTCCCACACCTAGGCCTGTTAGGAGAAGCTGAAAGGCTCTCCAGGCAGCAATGGTTCAGTCCTGGATTAGAACAGAGGGGCCATGAGGGCCATCCATTCCCCTTCCCATCTTCCCAAGTTGCCAGTGATAAAATGGGCATAGGATCACATCGCTAGTAAGGATGGGACCCAAATCCTCTTGAATCTACCTAAGAGCTGCCAGCCAGTGTTTCTGGGGAGTGGGAGGGGTGTAAACTCTCAAAACAAACCTCCTGGTGGACAGACAGACTCCTTAAACTGCCAGGCTTTGTTCCTGTCCACTGCCCGCATAAGTGTGAAAAACCATCTGACCCCAGGTGGCTTGGCCAGGGTGAGAGGAACAGTCCTCTCCTGGGTGCTGCTAGGAGGATGGGAGGGGGCGTCTCAGCAAAGCCTTTGCCATGGTACACACTGGCCCCTGGCGTGGCTGGACCTTGCCCAGGAACCAGGAGCTCCCAGTTGGCTTCTAAGAACCAGGCTGGAGAAAAGGCCTCACACACAGGAACCAGACTCTTCTCTCTGGGGGGCCAAAGTAAAAAGATGAGGCTCTTTGTCTGAGTGACTGTCATGGGGAACTGAAAAGGCCCACTGTCACAGAACCTGGCTCTGAACCTTGGTTCTGCTACTTCCAAACTGTGTGATCTTGGGCCCTTAACTCTCTAGGCCTCTGTTTACCCTCCTGTAAAATCACAAAGGGGCTGCATGAGGTGATCTCCTCTAGCTCCAGATGCATGAGAATTGGTAAATGACTAAGCAGACAAAAAAGCTGAAGGCTTTTGATTAATTTTATTGTCAAAATGTCTGCCAGATAACGTGCCATGTGTTCTGAGGGCCCCACCCAGAGCTAGAGCTCAGGTTGGCCATCATGGAGTCCAGCATCCTTCTCAGATCTGGGAGAGATGTCTGAGGGTCTTCCTGGCTGACTGTGGGCACCTGGCCTCCCCTCGGGGATCTCTAGAGATGGAGAGCTCACCCCTCCTCCTGAGGCAGCCCAGGCCCCTGGGGCTACTCTCTGGGCCACGTTCTTGGCTCCTGGTTCTGTGTACATCGTGGTCATGCCCCAGATGTGCCTGTTATATGTGAGCAACTATGCTGGGCTCCATGGGAATCTGGAGAAAAATGCGAACCAGTGGTGCCCTCCAGGAACTTACATTCTATTGGGAGAGGCAAGGGTGTGTGTGTGTGTGTGTGTGTGTGTGTACATACACATGTGTGTGCATACACGTGTGTGTGTGTGTGGATGAGTGTGCAGTGTGTGCGCGTGTGTACGTGAGTGTGTATCTGGCCTTGCCCACTCTGGACCTTTGGCTCCTTCCCCTGAGAACGCTTTGTGTGGACATCATGATTCACCCTTTGTCCCTCCCTCAGCCACTTCACCACTGCCTACCTCAGTTTTTTCAGCCATATAATGGGTGCTATAACAGGGCCTGTCTCTTGGGGTTGGTATGTGGGTCAAATGAGGTATTTGTAAAGTGTTTGGCAAACCTTAAAATATGGTGTGAGCGCACACTATTGGCTATGTATGATGTGTGTGTGTGTATGTGCACAGGTGTATGTGTGTGTCTCTGCGTACACACACAGATGTTCAGAGTAAATGCTGAGAGCCTTCAGCACAGCACGGTCTCCCCACGGCACCATCCAGCTCTGAATCTGCCAGGCTGCCCATGGTCAGCATTTCCGCTTGTGACCCTTTGCCTCACACCAGCCCTGATGTCTGAGAGGCGGTCTGTCCCCACCCCCACTGGTGCTCTCAGGCATCCTTTGTGGGCTGTGTTTGTAATTAGGGAGGCCTGACCCTTGAACTCCAGGGTGGAAACGTGTTCTGAAGAACGGCCTTCATTGTTGGAACAACATGTGGGAACAATCCAGTGTGTGCTGGTTAGGCCAGGAAGTATTAACTGTCATGTGTGAGACACCGGCTTCAGGAACAGGGGAGCGGGTCCTCCTGGGAGCTCATCAGCATCTCCTGACCTTTTGGTCAGCCGGAGCCGAGGGAGGCAGGGCACATTAGGCAGCAAGAGAAAACCAGCAACAAACCCACATGCTATTAGGAAAGTCACTATTGTCTGAGTGCTGGGGGAGCGTCCCAGGCTTTGTGGGCCAGATTGGGGTCTCCTGGCTGGATATCTGGGGTTAGGTCATTACAGTGATGTGTGACCAACACACGGGTTTTTCCCTAGCTACTCTGGCTTGGAGCTGACAGATAAAGGCCCCCCCAGACCCACGGCCTCAGAGCTGACAGTTAAAGCCCCCAAACATCATCCACTGCTTCCAGCCTGACTGGTGGGCAGACAAGCGATTTCACATCAGATTCCCCCCCCCCCCCCGGGTTTTAAATCTTGCCTCTCCTACTTGCTACTCTGGCCCTGGCTCTCTCTTGGCCCATTTCCTGGGGCCTGGGTGAAGCGACCTCTAAGCTTTCTTCCTAAATCCTTTGATCAGTGATAAGGCTGCTTCCAGAATCAAGCAGGAGGAGACATGAGTGAAGAATCCCACCATGTGAGGTTAGCCTATCTATCCTGGTCAGGGAGCGGGCGTATGTCTGGAGGAAAAACACTGAGATGGTCCCCCGTGGACGAAGGCCTTCCTGGCATCCAGGTGTTGCCAAGGTGATCCCCAGGGGCCTTCTCCTAGTAGCCTGGAATGGTGGCAGGCAAGGTAACAGTGCCAGAAAAGGCTCATTCCCTGGGTAGAGGAGGGGCAGCAGAAGGCCTCTCCCAGCCCTCTGTCTACCCCATGTTTGGTGCCCTCCTCTCTGAGGTTCCTTCCTCTTTGCCTTTGGAGGAACATCATTGCCCACAGGCCATTCCCCCTCACAATGAGGGCCACTTGTGGGCAGGGGCCATGCTTTCTGGGTGTCACCAATGTGGGGCATAGGGCCTCCCACAAAGCTCCCTCCCTTGCTCTGAGTGGCAGCGCCCCACACTCAGGACCCTCCTCTCTAGGGGTTCTCTGCCCTTCCCTGCACCCTGTTCTATTGGGATGCTCTTAGACTTGGCAGCTTCTCACCTCCCAGGGTCCTTTCAGGGTCACGGTGGAGGGAGCCTCTGATGGAGCATCGCTGCTCAGCATCCTCCCTCCAGGCCCCAGTTCTCACAAAAGGCCTATTCATGAGCCTCCAGCTTGGCTGTGCTTTGGTTCCCTCCAGGCACGGCAGTGATGATGCTCTTGGACCAGTCAGAGCCTCAACTCCCAAGCTGTCCTTCGAGCCCAGGAGACAGGCAGATTTCCACACACCAGAAGGGCTGCTTGGCGTCCCTGTAGTTATCTTAGTCTAAGTAGTGGGTGTTGAGGTACAGTAGAGAGCACTGTCCTGGGGTCAGAAAGACCTGAGTTCAAATCCAGCCTCTGACATGCCTGGCTGTGGGACTCTGGGCAGATTCATTTCATCTCTGCTTGTCTGTCTCCTCATCAGGGACATGGGGATAATAATAGCACCTACCTTTCATGGTTGTGAGAACTAAATGAGGTCCTTGTAAAATGCTCAGCGCAGGGCCCTGCACATAGCGGGAACTGTATACATGTTAGCTATTCATTCAGTGTCCCAGGAAAACCCTGTGGAGTTGCAAAGGAGTGGCTGTTCTGTATCAGTGGATGGAGCGTCTTCCCCTGGGAGTGCCCATCATAAGTCCAGTCACTGTCACCATTAGGCCAACTTTTTGTTTTTTAATGTCATTCTACCACACACAGACACAGACACACAGACACAGACACACAGACAGACAGACAGACAGACACACACACACACACACACACACCTCTTCCACTTACACAGAGGGCTTTTTGGGTCCGGCGTTGACACCTCATTCAGAAGAGACGAAGGACTGCCATCAGAGCTGAATCTGACCATCACTTAGGTTTCCAGGAAAGAGGGAGAAGTTAGTCCTTTGGGCTCTGCCTCCCTTTGGGGTTCTCTGCTTTAAGCAGTGGCCTCCAGTAGCAGTGCTGATGTCTCAGGTTTGCAGAGCACTTTATCATTCATCTACCCCTTAGTCCTCACACCCCCAGTCCCAGCCCCTGTGAGGCAGAAGCCCTGATGACCACATTTCACAGATGAAGAAACTGAGTCTTAGCGAGGGATCATGCCACTAGGATGTGTCTGAGGCAAGACTCACTCGTATCTCTCCGGCTCTTAATACCAGTGCTCTGTGCCTTGTGCCAGGATAACATCTCTTCATTCTTTACCCCATATGGCCAGATCAGCAATATGGGGCAACCATCAGGTCAAGCAAGTTTTCCATCCATAAAGCATCCCCTCTGGCATCCTCCACCTCTCCTTCTGTGATTCTTTGGGACTGGACTGTTTAACAATAGATCAGAGCTTGCACAACCACCACAGAAGTCACACATGAAACGTCACCCCTTCCATTACCAACATGGCGGATGTCTCAATCCTTTCCATATTTAAAGGAAGTGTGTGAGAAAGAGTGGTGGATTGGGTCTGAATCCTGGCTCTGCTGTTGACAACGTCCCTGGGCCTCAGTTTTCTTCTCTGTAAAATGGCTTGGTGGATGATCTATGCAGTCTCTTTGAGTTCTGGATCTCTGAGCCTATGATCTCTTTTTTAAAATTAAATGTTATTTTATTTTTAATTTCAAATTCTCTTCCTTTTCTTCTCCCTCCCCTACCCACTGAGAAGGCAAGAAAAATAGAATCCATTGCAAATATATATAGTTATGCAAAGCAAATTTCTATGTGTTCCCCCTTAAAAAAAGAAAGACATTGATGACAACGTGCTTCAGTCTGTACTCTGAGTCCATCAGATCCGTGTAGAGGTGAGCAGCGTGCTCCATTCTGAGTCCTTGGAATTGTGATTGGTCACTGTGTCGATCAGAGCTACAAATCATTCACAGTTCTTCATCTGTCACTGTGTCTGATGCTCTCCTGGTTCTGCGCACTTCACTTTGCGTCGGTTCAGATAAGACTTCCCAGGCGTTTTCTGAAACCATCCATCACAATCACGCAACACAACTCATTCAGCCATTCACCCGTGGACGGGCATCACTCCATTTCCAATTCTTTGGAAGTCACTACAAAAAGAGTTACTATAAAAAAATTCTTTTTTTTTACAGTTGGGTCATTTCCCTCTTTTCTTTGGTCTCTTGGGGTTAATCCTAGCAGAGTTATCCCTGAGTCAGAGGGTATCCAAAATGCTCTCCAGAATGGTCAGACCAGCTTGTATCTCCTCCACCATTTATCCTTTTCCTTTTCTGTCGTGTTAGCTAACCTGATGCATTTGGGGTGGTACTTTAGAGTTTTTTTTAATTTGCATTTCTCTCATCAGTAGTGATTTAGAATATTTTTCATGTGATTATTTATAACTTTGATTTCTCTCTCTGAAAACTGCTGGTTCATATCCTTTGACCATTTATCAGTTGGGTAATGGCTCTTATTCTTATAAATTTTATTCAGTTCCCTATATACCTTAGAAATGAGGTGTTTGCTATGATCCTCTTTGGACACTGGCCCCAACGCAGGTTCTGAGCCACAACAGAGAACCAATCTCTTTATTTCCTAGATGCAGCCCTTTTCTCAGCCAAAAGAAGTAATTTATTCAGCTTGATCTCCATAACTTCTTTACTAGACTTGCCTCTGAAAGACCTCTGGCTGATTCCACAAAAACAAATCTATCCCCAAAGGAGAGTGATTTGTCACACACACACCCCACCCAGGCTTCCAGAAAAACAAATGTGCTGTAGGCTCTAATGTCAGTAACAAGACAAAATTCTCCCAGAATTCCAAGCAGCAGCTGCTTCATGAGAGTAATTGGACCAGTCCTGGATGCAATCATCCTGCCCTGGTCAGAACATTTCTGAGGACTCGGGTTCAGTTCTGGGCTCCCAGTTTTAGGAGGGACGTTGATCAGCTGGAGACTATTCAGATGAGACAAGGGGACCATACTGTACAAGGACTGGGTAAAGAGGTAGGACGTTTACCCTAGGGAAGACATGGAGGGGGCATGATGGCCCCAGGGGGTGGAATGAGGAGTGAGGGTGGGGAGGAGCAGGGAAGCAGGTCAGGTCAATAGAAGGAAAAATGTTCCTACCACTGGAGCTATCCGCAGTGAGACAGTAGCTCCCCCTCAGTGGAAGCCTTCAGAAAGACTGGGTGATGACTCCTGTTGGCTGCCAAGAGATGCTTGTTCATCAGGTCCCTTCTAGCTCTGGGATTCTGGGGAGTCTCCTTGGGTGAATTCTTTAAAGGGACTGCTTAGTGGTACAGGCATAACAATAGTAACAGCAATATAGCTGGCATGTATACAGGGCAGCTGGGGGCTCAGTGGGTAGAGCACTAGACCTGGAGTCAGGAGGAGCTGAGTTCAAGTCATGCACTTATTGGCTTTGTGACACTGGGTGAGTCACTTAACCTCTGTCTGCCTCAGCTATAACATAGGGCTAATGATAGCATCTCCTTCACAGAGTTCTTGCCACCATGTTATTCTGCTTCCTCCTAGGGCATGGTGTTTTCTAGATGATCCACCATCCACCCATGCTGTCCTTATAGTGGAGAAGTTGAAATCTTGAATCAAATACAATACTTTATTAATCCATCAACATTTATAAATACCTACAGTATGCCAGGCTCTGTGCTAGACAGGAGTGAATTCGTAGCCACCCTCACTGGAGGATGGGTAGTATTCTTGGCAATTTGGGGGATCAGGAAAGACCTCATGTAGAAGCTGAGTCTTTAAGGAGGCTGGGGATTTAATTGAATTTCATCTTATTAGATTCAGCCCCAGCTAATCTTCTGGACCCTGAATAATCTTCAGGGTCTCAGCCTTCCCTCCCAGCTGTGCGTCATGTGCATGTCAGCTAAGCCTACCGCCAATGCCTTTGTCCGAATCATTGGTGAAAAACAAAACAAAAAACCATAACAGGCTGAGGTTAATGCCTGCGCCTTTGAAAGCCTGCCCCTAAGCCTGCACTGAAAGGACTGGCATTTGGCACCAAGAATGGGGCACAGTCTGTCCAGTGTATTAGTCCATGGCAAACACAGACGTCCTGGATGGATGTTGTAAATGACGGGGGGGGGGGGGGGCGGGGATTGGCCGCCTTTGTGATTTTTCTCTTGGAGCCATCTAAATAAGTCAGGCTAAATTTGGCCCCACATAGGTAGGTTTGATGAAACCCTTTCATTGGAATCTCTCCAATCCAATCTTCTCAGTCCCTTCTCATTTGACATGAGTCAGAGTTTTGCCCCCTGGTGCTTCCCCAGCCTGTCAGGCAGATAAAACATTGTGAAACTGGGGTGCTGAGCTTCACAATTAAATAGAGACCACTTTACTCCATTTATAGCAGATCTGCAGCTTTGGAAGGGCCAGCTTTTCCTGAAGAGTTCATTCCGATTTATTTCTAGGGTCTGTTTTCTGCGGTAATAATCGAAGCATCAGCAGAAAGGCAGGCAATGGGACGGTGTCAATTAGCTTGGGGGAGCAGCTTCATCATTGGGTGGCTCTCAGGTTCTATAAATATTCATAAATTTACTTGAAATCCATTGAAGGGCTGTGATCCCCTTATAATCCTATCCTGGAATAGATAACATTTACAAAAAATAATAATAATTCAAACACTGATGGAATAAATCTACACATATATGCCTCAAACGTAAGCTATTTCTATTTCGGTTGGGAAAAAATAGTAATAGTGATGCCTTTGACAGTTCTTTGAAGTATTCCCAGGTGTAATGGGGCCACCTCAAGAGCTGGTAGCCTTTCCCTCCTGGGAGGTCTTTAAGCAGAGCCCCAATGGATATAATGTGGGGGAATCCTTTTGTGGATGAGGTCCCTGAAGTCTCCTCTGACTCCCAAATTCTATGTTTTCTCTGATCCTTCTCTTGAAAGGAAGGGAAGCGTTGTGGAGAGTCCTAGATTTGGAGTGAGCTCGGATTCAAGTCTTTGCTCTGTTGAATATGTGACTCTGGGCCAGTCGCTGCTACCTTTTAGGCCTTTGCGCATGCCAAACTAATTTTGGTGGATCCTGGTGAGCCCTCTCTTACTTCTCCCAGGACTATCTTCAGGAAAGACTCGATTTATGCCGGGTTTTAGTGTGACTCGAGGCATCTATGGTGTTTGCGTGTTGGACCAGACCCCCAGTCACCAGGTGTTAGAGCTAGTCAGTTAGCTGGCATTTGTTCAGCATTTACAGTGTGCCAAGCACTGTACCAAGCGTTGAGGATTCAAAGAAAAGCAGAAAGCTCTGGCCCCTCGAGGAGCTCACAATCTAATGCACGAGAAAACACACAGACAGCTGTGGACAAACGGGACATACAGCTACCCCCTACACGGAGAGGGGTCAGGGCTGGGGTACCCCCACAATCTGGAAGATCCATGTAAAGTTTCTGACCCTCCCTCTGGACCAGAGAAGAAGTTTGAATTTTTTTCTCTTTTATGGAGACCTGGTACTCAGCTACCTGGCCACAGTGTCATGCATGGTGGGGACGCACCCACAATCCAGACACCTAAGAGAGCAACCAGAATTTAAGAGTCCTGAGAAGGCTTATCGATTGGTGCTCTGCGCACGTGCACGCATGTGCATGGGTGTGTGCATGGGTGAGGGTGTGGGTGTGCCTGCGTCTGTGTGTATGTGTGTGTATTTAACCTGTGAGGCCCCATAAGTAAAGGGAGGAGAATGAATATTTTTATTTCAAAGTAAAATTGTAATAATCTACTTATAATTCTTTGTCTCTAATGTGGGTTTGCACAGGCAGGAAAAATTAGAGTCATTTATAGTCAAATAAATAAATAAAACAATTTTCCCATTAATTGACACCTAATTCTCCCGTTTTCAAATGCCACTCCTCCAGAGTTGGCGCTCATTCAGATCCTGTGGCATACAGGATTTGGGGTCGCTAAAAAATTCCACAAAAGTGGAAACTCAAGACTTCTATTCAGTCCTAATGTAGGTCTATTCCCATTAATTTTCAATGCCACACACGTTTCTAGCCATTTACAAGAAAAGGATGAGCAGTAAAATTCCATTTCATTTGTCGTGGTGGATGGGAGTCAAGCTGAATTGGCCGGGCAGGCTTTTCACCAAGCCCCTGGTAAGTGGGGCCGGTGAGCTGCCCCCACGTGGAGGCCCTTTCCTTTCTTAGAGTCTGTCTTCCTCCTCTGGGGACGGGGGTGGGGGGTGGGGGTGGGCTCGAAGAAGACGACCTGGTGGTCTCCACATTACCCTCTACTTCTGCCAAACCCTGAGGAAACTCAAGTTAGCATAGGTGAACTTATATCCCCGTGCTTGGAGCATCGTAAGCGCCTAATAAATGCTCACTCACTGGCTCATTCAGTCGGCCGGTGCTATTTTGAGGTCTGTAGTAGGGGATTGTTCCTCTCTTGGTGTATCTTTCTGGAGGCCAATCGCTTCTTGGATCCGCCCATTAAGTGCGCGCTGTGGGCCCGGTGTCTTGGTTTCTCAGTGGGCTCCGGGTATCCAAATGCAAAGGAAGAAGGTGTCCATTCTTACATTCTAAGGGGGTGGGGATCAGTTTAGCCAATAAGCAGAGGCTGAGCAGAAGTCGCGCGTATTTATGCTTCTCGGTTGGTTTCTGAGAGGCGGGTGTCGACGCCAGACGCCGTTATAATAAACAAGACACAGATTTGGTTCAAAGCACCCCTACGTCCCTGGCCACGGTGCGTTTTCTGAATCAACGCGTATTAATTCTACAGCCGTCAGGGGGGAGTCCAAGAGTCCTCGTCCGAAAGGAGCCCCCCTCACCTACCACATTGTTTTTCTTTTCTTCTTATTAATATATTTTGTTTTCAACATTAGCCTCACTCTGAATATACCCGTCCACTCTCCCTACCCAACAAGCCGTCCCTGGTAAGGAGGTTTTTAAAAGGGAAAGCAAGGAGCTGTCAGACCACCCCTACCGAGCTTGGCAGTATGCACAACTTCCCGCCCCAGTGGTCACCCACCTCTGCAAAGCAGAGGGAGCTACATTCCCTCTGCTGTTTCTGGGCTCACCTAGCTGGGGCATCCAGGTGAGGGCGTTGCCCTGCTGGTTACACAGCTGCGGTCCTTGTGATCTTCTTGTCTTGGTTCTTCCTTCTTCTCCTGGCTTCCTGCCCCATCAGCTGAGAGGAGTCTGCCCATTTTCTTCCAACCGGTCAGTTTGTACTGCTCAGGAACAGGGCCTCGGAGGTCCCTTATAGATTCGCCTCCATGATGCTAAGGGTGCTGTGACCTGGCCCTTTCCCACCCAGGTGCCTTCCTGTACTCAACCATCCCCATGTAAGTGGGCCTCTAAGCATTGCTCTGACTAGCTCACTGTGGGTGGTGTCAGATGTCCCTGGACTATCGGCCCAACCTTCTTTTAAACGAGTTTAAAATATTCTGCCTTAAGGGTGAGATGTTCTGTTTCCCAGCCCCATGGTCCCAGTCTGGGAAAGCACCCCACCCCCCCCAGTGTGTATCTGGCTGCCCTGCCTCTGTGATCTCTGACCAGTCCTTCTGTGTTTGAATTCTAGGGGTGTCTGAGGGTATCTGGGCCCTCAGTCTCCATAACCCCACCCCCAGATAGAAGCAAAATACTGGGGAAGAGCCCTGAGCTCTAGACCTCTCCAAGAACTCTACTTGGAAGAGAGTGGCAGAAAAGCCAGTGGAGAGGAACACAGGTCAGACTACTGAAGGGCACTGCCATCAGCCTCCATGGGAAGCCAGAAAAAAAGGCAAGATTTGAACCTGGGAAATTTCGGACTTATGATAGATGTTCACGGATACTGGGAAAGCAACAACCAGAATGAATTGCTGAGGCCCAATTATCCAGATTTATACACTGGAGTTTATCAAGTCTGTGTCCTTGCCTACATGGAGCCTGAAAACATAATAGAATTTATTCTAGCTGCTTTGAGTCTGTCCAGACCCAGATAATTCAGGCACAGATGGAGAATCTTCTCCTGTGGAGTGAGGCACATGTGTCAGTCAGAAAGAAGGATGATGTTGGCAGTGGGTGGAGAGTGTGTGTTTGGTGATACATCACCTGGAGGAGGGAGAGGAGGGGACAAGCAGGCAGGACGCCTGTGATGCCCATGCAGGTGCAAGAGCTCCCTCCCCCCCGGGACTGTCCTTTCATGCAGAGAACATGGGGCCCCAGAGTCCGGAAAGGGCTCTCACTGGGCATTCCCCGGGGGACAAAGGAGTTCCTCAGTTCCTGGGGTCATTCCCACTTATTCATTTAGCAGGCATATGTCCTGAGTGGCCAGGTCCAAATCCTGGCTCTACTGCATAGTCCCTGTTCAACTTCCGGCTAGTTACTGCATTTCCCTGGGTCTCAGTTTCCTCAACTGTAAAATGAGCGCAGTAATAGCACATACCTAACAGGGTTGTTGTAAGAACCCAACAGAATAATGTCTGTGAAATGTCTGAGAGCCATAGGGCACTGTGTAAACATGAGCCATCCTGATCATGGGTGAAGTCCAGATTCCACCGTTCCAGCACTGGGAGGACCTTCTCTGGGGCTGGGTTTCCTTCGCAAGCATCAGTCTGTCTAAGCTAGAAACAACCCGGCTGACTTCAGCCCCCTCTTGGAATGGTTTTCTAGGCGTCCCATATATAGCTGCTTGAGCAGGCAGGTGGCACGACCCGATGGGTACGTAAGGAAAGTCACTTGGGCAGTCAAGTGGAGGATGGCTTAGAGTCTTCAGAGAAACCTGAATCAAAGGGGCCTTCTGCCAAAGGCCAGACCAGATGTGAGGCCTTGAGGATGAATGAGACGCCCCTCTTGGCCTCCCTTTGCTCATCTATGAAATAAAGGTTTGGGGCCAAGAGGAAGTCCAGGGACCTGCCAGCTCCAGCTGGTATATTTAGAGCTGCGTATCCTCTTGGGGAAGTCAGAACTCAAACCCTAATCCTGCTTGTGCCCTGGCTTCCTCCTGGATTGTCAGGAAAAGAGAATAGAATGATCTTCTAGCACCTGAACAGAGGTTTGGGGTGAGGTCCTTACATATCTCCATCATAAGCCTCTATTTCAGTTCTGTTTAAATCAGGGTATGTACTACACCAGCAGTTCTCAACCTGTGAGTCGCGACCCCTTTGGGGTCAAACAACCCTTTCACAGGGGTCGCCAAATGGTCTTTCTGATGGTCTTAGGAACTGAGACACCGCTCCTCTATCCGTCTCCATGCTCACATGCAGATACACACACCTACATATGAGTATTAAAGGGTCGGGGCATTAGGAAGGTTGAGAATCACTGCTCTTCACGGTCCTAAGATGCAAAGATGAACACAGAATCTAGAGTCTCTGGGTTTTAAGGGACTGTAGACGCCAACCCTGGTTAAGAAACCCCCCTGACCCATGCCCCAAAAGTGGGCACATTCACCTTTGGCTTGAAGACACCAAACAAGGAGGAGCCCACCTCCCCTTCCACCTTGGACAGCTTCAAATCCACACATTCTTCCTTATATCCAATATCCATACTCACACCTCTCTATCCTCAAAAAACTCTGGCATGATCCATCCATCCTAAACCACTCTATACCTTTTCTCTCCTTTTTTATGGCTAGCCTCCTTAAGAAGGCCATCCACATGGGGTGCCCCCAGTGACTGGTCTGGCTGACCTCACCTGTGGGTTTGGATTCAACAAGGAAGGAGAGCACCTGAAAGGCTGATCACTACCATAGCTTATTAGCCTTTCACAGGAAATTACAGGGGTGGGAATGATGGGGCAGTCCAGCATTGCAGGGGTGCACAGACATGCACACACGCATGCACACTTACAGTAGCAGTAATCAGAGGGAGAAGATGGGCTAGTGGTCTATGTGGGAAGACAGAGAGCACTTATGTCACCCCACTCCCAAGTCACACGTCATGCACTGTCTCCCAGTGGAGTGTGGACTGTGCTGTTGGAGCCCAAGCATTTTATTCTCTCATGTGGCATCAGCCCCAGAGCTCCCAGCAGCATTCACATGGGGGCCCCTTATTGCTAGGGGTGAGGGCCTTCTGGCTTTCCTCTCATTTTCTTCTTAACTCTCTGCAGGTTGGTCTTTGACCTTGGATGTGTCATTTTCACTCAACATATCTGTCACATCCAAACTGAACTCATCATCTTCACCCCAAGCCCTCCCCTTTCTAGGACACTCCCATCCTAGCCCCGAAAGTTTACAGCTTAGGGGTTACTCTCAACTCCTCATCCTCTCCCTACTCCTAGACAATCAGTTACTGAGACCTGTTGTTCCTACCTTTGTAATATCTCTTGACTGGGGGGCGGGGGACTGGCCGGGCTTTATCTACACTTTTCATCTCTTCTAATGCTACAGTACTATGTTCCCTTAAGAGGTATCCAATCAGTGTTTGCTGAACGAACGTGTAAAGTAATCATTTGACTTCAGCGTGGTCTCAATTTTATTGTTTAAGAGAGTGGTGATCAGAGGAGGAGAGGGGAAAGAGAGAGAGAAAGGAAACCTCCGCGTTTACTGCGTTTTCCATCATATTTGCTAATATTGGCAAGTACTTTGCCTCCCTGATTGGAGCAGGCTCCTGGGCATTTCACAGGGTCCTGGGCCCCCTTCGGGAGTGGGGAAGGGCATGGTCATCACATGCTTTCCTATTGATGCTTTTCCATTTTGTCTGCCTCTCACTACCCAGCCAGGAGAGCTCTGCCTGGTAAATAGATTTAGACCTGAGAATATGTTGGTGGCCCTGATGGACCTTCTTGTCAGACTCCTCCTAGGACTGGAGCCTTCCCTCTGACTCTTCTGCTTCCTCGGCCTTGGTAGCTTTTCAGAGACAAACACATAATCACAGAAACCCTCTGCCCTCTGCCACACATGGCAGCTCCATCCTTTGTCTCTAAGTGTATGACTTCACGTAGGCTGGTGTGTGTGTGTGTGTGTGCATGCGCACACATTAGAGACACACTCTAGATGGATGGCACTAACATAGACTGCAGTTTGTGTGGGCACGAACACATACACTTAGAGACACATGCACGTACACGTGTGGGCACATACACGTACACTTAGAGATATATGCATGTACACGTGTGGGCACGTACACATACACTTAGAGACATGCACGTACATGTGTGTAGACCGTAGGGATATGCAGACACATGCTGTGGTCATTAGTGGCAAGACAGAAACTGCCCCTCCCATGCCTCAGACACCACCCAGAAAAATGCCTTTTCTCTTCATGGCCCGCAGGTCGCCCTAATTCAACGTCCCCACCAACAGGGCATTTTGAAATGAGCCACCTTTGCTCAGGGGAGGGGAGTGAAACGGGAAGCAGGGGAGCAAGCCCAGGCTTCCCAGAGTCTGCAGATACGGAATGAGGGAGAATTGGGCCTTGCTGGTCTGGGGGATATTTCTCCACCCTCTGCCTCTTGGTGAGGGACGCAGGCCTCTGGTTCCATTAGTATTTCTAACAAAAGTGGCCATGAAGGGTGAGGAGGAAGATCCTGGTGACACAGGCCTGTTTGTTATCAGGCTATAATGAGGTGATTAATTCAGGGCCTTGTTTCTCAAGGCGAGGGGCTGCGTAGATCCTGAGGCCGGTCGTTGGCTGCCTCGTACCAGAGCTGGGGAACTCCCTGGCCTTCACCCAACCACCCACCCGGCCCCACAAAGAAGAGCTGTCCTGCCTCCCCGACCAGGGACCGGGCGTTCAGCCTGCTGCCAGAGCAGACGTTTAGAAGGAGAAAAACCCCAGCCGTTTTCACTCAGAGGAAAAACTGGGTTGTCAACCCTGCGGTTCCCTAGCTCTTTAATCTGAGTGAGGGTGCTGGGGAGATATCAGCTATGACTGGGTCAAGCTTATAGGCCTTGAATGTAGAGAGAGCAGCTGTAAAACGTCCACCAGAGGGAAGAACCAGGGACAGGTGTTGAGGTTTTCAAAGCCCCAGCCAGACACGGTCTTGGGAGAATCTTGACAAACATCCCATTTTTAACTCCACTAACTTCACTCAACATTGAGAGGCAGCCGGGTGGTACAGTGGGCTGCGTTCTGGGCAGGGAGCCAGAAAGTCCAGGGTTCAAATCCTACCTGAGAGACTTGCCAGCTTGTGACTCCAGGCAAATCACCAAAGCGGACCATGCCTCCGTTTCCTCATCCGCATCTGTGTAACTCCAAGAGTTCTTCCAGCCCCAAGTCCATGATCTTGTCATCAGGATCCTTGGTGTGGCCATGATTACCTGCACTTTATGGATGAGGAAACTGAGGGGACTAGCCCAGGGTCACCCAGCTAGTTGGTATCTGAGGTGGGATTCAAACCCAGGTCTTCTGACTCCAAGTACAGTGCTCTATCAGCCCCAGCCCACTCTCAGGACAGGAGAAAGTGTTTTGTCAGGATGTTCCTCTGGAGGCTTGAGCAGACTAATGTCACCAGAAGCCAGAAATGACCCAAGAGAAGCCATGTCAAAAAAGCATGTCACCCAAAAAGCATATGAATTGGTCATGTGGGCAGAGCATGTGCGTGCGTGCGTGTGTGTAACTGAGGACCACTCCGTGTGGCCTCTCAATGTCAAGGTGACTATGGGAAAGAAGGAAGGGCCCAGCATGGGGGCGGGACCCCAAGGCCAGTCAATCAGTAAGCCTTGATTAAGTGCCTGCTGTGTGCCAGGCAGTGTACTGAGTGCTGGGCATACAAAAGAGGTAAAATATAGCCCTTGCCCTCCAGGAGCTTACAGTCTAATGGCCAAGTCACAGAAGGACCCGTGGAAGGGAACGTCTTTGCACAGAGAGGAGAACATGGCCTCATCAATGTCAGAGCGACCCTGGCCACCAGTTACCATTTCTTTCTATAATTATTGAGAGAGGAGTCACAGGGCCATCGTCTAACCCCTCTCTTTACAGAGGAGACTCAGAGAGGGCAGGAGAGCCCCCTGGGCAGCACAGGGAGGAAGGAACACACTGGGATTTGAACCCGCATCCCCTAACTCTTGATCTGGTACTTGTTTCCACCATTATACTGGGTAGCCTGTTGAGCTCAACGGTGTGAATGCTCCTTCAAGCCTTGGAGCACATTCCGGGAGCACAGGGACAGCCTTCCGGAGACAACCAAGAGCAGGGGAAAGAACCTAGGGCTTGGAGACAGAGAAGCACCCTCCTGGGTGAAGGCTTCAGTGAAGGGAGCGTGTGGAAGGCAAGAAAAGGCAACGAGCATTTAATCAGCACCTACTGTATGCCAGGTACAGAGCTAAGCACCAGAGGTTAGGACATGGCAAACCTCAAAGTGCTGTCATCATCATCAACATCATTGTCACCATCATTGTCATTGTCACATCACCATAATCGGTATCATTGTCACCATCACCATCATTGTCATTGTCTCCATCATCATCACTGTTGTCATTGTCGTCGTCATCATCCACAGAATCACAGACTCCCAGACCTGACAGGAGCTCAGACATCATCCGCTTTTGACCTGAAGACCTCACGCAAAGGGGAGCCCTCCCACTGCCATTCCACGTGGGGGCAGCACGAATCACTCCCAGGCTTCCTGACTCCACCATGACATCCAGTTCTGTTGAATTCCGCGTCAGTGATTTTCCCAGACTGACCAGTGTCCATTTCAGTCCCAAGGAAAAGGCTTGACAGTCTCCTTCTAGGACCAAGGAAACTGAAGCAGGCAATTCAGTTCAGTAAACATTTTATTAAAAGCACCTACTATGTGCAGGTGTGGTGCTAAGCCCTGGGGATACAAAAAGAGACAAAAGACCATTCCCGCCTCTCAGGAGCCCCCAGACCAATGGGAACAAATACATACAAAGCAAGCAGCTCTAACCACTGGTTCATGCCCTGGCATCCCTCTTCAAGTCTAAGTTAATTACTTTTAATTGCTAATTAACCTAATGCTAATTTTCATGAGTAGCATTTATATAGCGCTTTAAGGTTTACAAAGCGCTCATATTTTTTTTTTTTGGTCCTCACATCTGCCCTGGGAGGGAGGGTGCTATTATTAGCCCCATTTTACAGATGGGGAAACTGAGGCATGCTGTTGAAGTGACTCACCTACAGTCCCCAGCTAGGAAGTGTCTGAGGCCAGATTTGAACCCCGTCTTCCTGACGCCGCATCTAGCGTCTCTATTGCTGAAAGGCAGAGCTTGCTCCTGCCCCGGGGTGAGCCTCTGGCGGCTCTTTGGAGTCAGGGAGACACCCCATCACCAGCTCTCTGGGCTAAGCAAAAGTGTTAGATTGGAAAAAAGCATTGGGTGTGCAGTCCTTGGTTTTCTCCGGGTAGTTGGCCAACAATTTGACTGCAGTAACATAATCTCTTTATGGATTCTTGAATATAAATGAGACACAATTAAACTTAATTGGCCTTGCATGCCTTTTGGGAAGGTCACTGGAGGGGGCCAGAGTCTGCACGGCCTGATTGTGGAGGCCTCCTCAGCTTCATTGGTTTTTCCCTTGTGTCAGGGCCAGTTTCCTTTGATTTAATGGCCAGCTTCGACCAGGGTCGTCTGGCAAGATGTCAGAGTGAGGAAGGTTTGGAGCTGAGCTGGGCCTGGGATTAGGGTGGGAAACTGGGAGCCTCAGTTATCTCCAGATGTCAGGCGTCAGGAGACACCTCAGAAAAACTAGAGCAAAACCTGCGAGCTGCCCGTTGAGGGTGTCAGGGAAACCTGTTAAAGGACATCCATTGCGTAGGCTTGTAGCAGCATCCGCATCACTAACTCTGCCCTGCAGGGTGTGCAGATGGGCAGCAGCAGGAACCCGGCCTTGGGATGTTCAGACTGGGTGGCCCGAGTCCCGGAATCCTGCCCTGGCAAGGGAGGAGAAAAACCACCCATAGAGGCAATCTTAGCGGCTGGGGTTAGGAAGATATTTCATTACCCATAAAGCACCTGATACGCGCAGCTCGTTCCAGAGAGACAATTCACATTTCCATGGCAACAACAAGTTTCTGGAGCACTTCCCTTCCTAACTCTGTGAGGCAGGTGGAACGTAAGCTCCATGAGGGTGGGGGGCCATTTTCATTCTTGTCCTACCACCAAATGGGTACGTCATAGACTCTTAATAAATGATTGGCAGTTGGCAATCAATCCCCAGGGGGTGGGGAGCTGGGCCTGTGTAGGGAACTTTCTGAAAGGAAACTCCTTCCACCAGTAGAGATTGCCACCAGCTCCATGAGTTTCTTGGGGCACAGAGAGTTGCCTGAGGTCATGCAGCCAGTACAAGTCAGAGGAAAGATTTAGACACAGGTATTCTTAACCTACAATAATAGCAGTGATCCAGATGGGGACTGGGATTGGGACCAGACCTGTCATTCCCAGTGAGGAAACTCCCTCCACCAATGCAGATTGCCGCTTGTTCCGTGACTTGCAGTCTTGAAGGGTTTCTTGGGGTGCTGAGAGGTTGAAGGACTTACCTAGGGTCACACAGTATGTGTACAGTGCAGAAATTGAACCCATTTTTCCTTATCCCAAGGCCATCTTTGTGTGCACCCTATCATACTGCCTTTACCCCCATTTTACAGGTGAGGAGCCTGAAATTCAGAGATTAAATTAAATGAGGTCCCCAGGGCCCGTTAGTTCTGAGCCAGGTGGGAGCTGCAATACTGGCCCCCCTTCTCTGTCTATTTTATCCAGAGGCCTCCTAGGATGTCACTAGCTTTCATTCCCTGAGTTTATGGGGTCTGCCTCTGACCTGTAGCTGAGATGAAATGGGGCTCGGTTTTCAGTAAGAAAAGAAGAGAGACATATAGAGACAGACAAGCTGCCAGGCTGGGGTGGGGTGGGGGGAGAGATCCCTGAAGGTCACAATGTGGGGCCTCGAGCTCTGCACTTAATCTCTAATTGAGTTGAATGCAGGAAACCTTAGTGGGTAGGTTGGCATGCTCTGTGATAGGGCCGAGAGCTCAGGAGGGATGTGATGGAGGGGGAGATGAGCCCCAGCAGGTCAACCCAAGGCAGTGGAGGTGAGGGTGAGGGGAGGAAGGACAGGTGACATCAGCCTCACTGATACTTGGTGGGAGGGTGCTTCAGCCCGGGAAGCTAATCAAGGGTGGCTGGAGAATAACCATCTGCTCCAATCCCTTTCCACTGAGCCCGTTCAGATGAAGCATAATAATTCATCTCCGCCCAGCCCTGTGGCCATGGCGATCCCTGCCCGCTGTCCTGGTTTACCCCACTTACCCTGCTGTGAGCTAATCCTTTTATATTTCATCCATGAAGCCGGTCAGATGGTCTTGATCTAGCCTCCAGATATTCCTCTGAGGATAATGCCAGGAGCACGGGGACAGACGGCATTGGTGGCAATGGTTAGATGAAGTCTTCATAGTCTCTGAGGGGCTGAGGTCATGCAAGGCTCAGCTCAGCTCCAAAAGGGCAGCTCATTCTTCTGCCACACACCTAACAAATTAGGGAGCTATAGAGAAATCCCCAAAGTGTCATGTCCAGCCCCTTTGGTCCTCAAAGAGTTTGTAATCTAATTGGGGGGACACCACTTGACAGTCTTGGTGCTCATGCTGTCCCTCCTGTGGAGAAGGGACCCCACCTGCCTCTCTCCACATCTCTGTCTATTAACATCCCTCCCTTCCCTGATTCACTTGCCTCGTGAAGCCTAAGACAAAAGTCACTACTCCTCCATATTCCTCTCTTTGGTCCATCCTATCACTTTGGATACTGCCATCTGTTCACATAGTCATTGGAATCAGAGCTAGAAGGAGCCTTAAAGAGAAACTGAGACCCATAAGAAGGAGATTTCTTACCCAATGTCCCCCCACTGATAAGGGAAAGGGCCTGGATCTGAACCCTGACTCCGGGCTCCAAAGCCACTGGCTTCCAGTTTTTTTCTGCCCTCTCCCCTCTCTTCCCGCACTCCAAAGGTGAATAGAAGTTACTTGAAAACAGCCTGTGCCCCTCTTGTATCCCCAGCACCACGGACAGTACCATGTGCCTAATAAGCCCTTTATAGACAGTCATTTGTTGGATTTGGTATTAAAGATGTTGGTGTCTTCTCTACCCCACAACTGTGAGGGCAAGGGTCCTATCTTCCCTGAAGTCCAGAAGACAGCTCTGGACATAGTAAGTGCCTAGAAAGTACTTATACATGACTGAATAACAGAGGGTGGAACCCTTGAGGACAGGGCTGGTTTCCTTTGTCTATGTTTTCCTGGTGCTTATCACAGTCTGGCAAATAGTAAGCACATTATAAACTCTTGTTGATTGACCCAGGTGAAATGTTCAGTAACGAAAGCCAGAATTCCATTAATGCTGCCCAAGTGGTACAGGCAGTAAATACAATGGAGACAGGAGAGAGATCACAAGATTATGGAATCACAGATGGAGAGATGAAAGGTCATTTTCCAGATGAGGAAATTGCAGCCTGGAGAGAGTCATTAACTTGCCAAATGTAGTGGCACAGACAGGAAGAAACAGGTAGGATTTAAACCCCAAGTCCTTTGACGTTCGAATTAAAGGCTTTTCCTAGCTTTGTTGGAGAAAAGGTCAAGGTCAAATTGGCAAGGCCATTTGGTGGTGAGTAAGTAAGTCACAAACAAAATCATGGAAGTAAGAAGGGGCCTGGTCCATTCGGGAGATCAGGAGTAATCCAGTTTGCCTGGAACATGAGACTTGTGAAGGTGAGGAGTAAGAGAGAGGATTGCAAAGGCAGACTTTAGAGACATCTCATCTCACTGTACTTGCCAAGAATCCTCTCCACTGCATTCCCATCAAGGGGTCCTCAAGCTTGTGCTTGGAAAATCTCTAGGGATGGGGAGCTAGAACCAGATTATCAAGGGGCAAGAGTATCCTGGGAAGTTGAAATTTGACACTGTAGTCAGTGGAAGTCATTGAAGATTAATGAGCAGGGGAAGGACATGATGGATTAGTAAGATTAACCTGGAAGTCATCTATACAGGGAACAGATTTCTCTAGTAAAATCATAGATACTTTTAAGAGCAGTGCAAACTCTGCCATCACATCCCAGGGATACTACACTCAGTTTAGCCACCATGAAATGTGGTTATGTGCTTGAGAATAAAGAGAAAAAGCCAAAACATTAGGTTGTGCATTTCCCTGAGCTGATCCATCCCTGCTCTCACTTCTGGTTCCCTTTGTGACCTAGGATGAACCTTTGCAGAAGGCTGGTATTAGGGTTAGAGTCTGGTGAAAAAAAGTCCATTACCTTGGGTCCTTCAGCATCATGCTTTGTGCTTGAATTCACTTATGGCCCCACAGTTGATATTCCATTCCAAAGTACCCTCCCCAGCCCAGCGTAGATCAGATGATGATGGTGGTGATTCTGATGATAACAAGGATGATGATGGTGGTGGTGGTGGTGATGGTGGTGGTGGTGGTGGTGATGGTGGTGGTGGTGGTGGTGGTGGTGGTGGTGGTGGTGGTGATGGTGAAGGCAGTGGTGATGATGCTGACTTTGGCAATGGTGGTGGTGGTGGTGGTGGTGGTGGTGGTGGTGGTGGTGAAGGCAGTGGTGATGATGCTGACATTGGCAATGATGGTGGTGGTGATACTAATGATGCTGGTGATGGTGATTATTGTGGAACCTGCAAAAAATTAAAACATGATGTAATACACAGTGTTCCACACCTATAGATCCACCCCCCACAACTTTGCAAAGTAACTAAGAAAGGTGTTTTGTATCTTTTCTTTGGGCCTATCTTGCTGCACGTAATTTTGCAGCACTTGTTTTCAATAGTTTTGTGGTCCTTCTTTCCACCTACATCATAGTGGTCATTATGGCAGTATCTCCTTCCTTCACTGTATCAGTTCACATAAATCTTTCCTTTCTTCTCCGTATCTGTCACTTTTGTTGTTTCTTTGCCAGAACAGTAATATTCCATCACATTCGTGAACCACATTTTTTTCTGTATTGAGGGGCTTTCTTTCCAGTTCTTTGCTACCACAAAAAGGACTGCTATAAATATTTTGGTGTCTATGGAGCCTTTCTATCATTTTTTTGTCAGTTAGGTCCTTGGAGTATATGTGGGATCTCTGGGTCAAAGATTATGGACACTTGAGTCACTTTATTTGCTTAATTCCAATAATTTGCTTAATTTCCAGATAGTTTTACTGTTTCACAGCTGCACCAGCAATGCATTAGTGCATGATTTTATCTCCGCATTACCCCCTCTATCCTTGATTATTCCCATCTTTGTCATCTTTGCTAATTTTCTGTGTGTAGAATGAAACTTCAGCATAATTTTGACTTGGGTTAATTAGCAATCATTGGTGATTTGGAGCTTCCTTTCATACGCTCAATAGTTTGCATTTCTTTTCAGAAGTTTGTTAATATCCTTTGATTGCTTTTCTATGGGGGAATGGCTTTTGGTCTTGTATAATCTGTTAGTTTTCTACTCACTTTAAATAAACCAAACCCTTATCTGAAGAATTTGATATAAAGGTCTTTCCCCCCTTTCATCCACTTCCTTTCCTATTCTAAATGTACTAATTTTGTTTGTGCAAAAGCTTTCCACTTTCTTGTAATCAGAATGATCTATTTTGCCTTTAGTAATTGCCTCTATCCCTTGTTTGATTAAGAATTAAATTTTTGCTCATGGATGTGAAAGTTATTTTATTCTCTTCTCACTTTCTTATTGTATGAACATTAATATTCAGGTGACATCCCTTTTGGATTCACTATAGAATATGGTGTAACATGCTGAGCTAAACCCATTTTCTGCCAGGCTACTATCTAGTTTTCCCAGTTTATCAAATAGGAAGTTCTTTCCCAAGTCATTTTTGTTTTCAGGCTTATTGAAACCCCAGGCTATTGAGTTCCACTATTTCAGATTCCCCCTTGTTTAGTTTTTTTCCAGTGATCTGCTTGTCTCTTTTTCAACCAATCCCAAATGGTTCTGATGACCACCACTCTATAGGTCTCTAAGTATTGCCCTTCCTCCCTACTATGTTTTGCAGTTTTTCTCAATATCCCAGATCTTCAGTTCCCCCAAAAGCAATTGGTGGTTATTTTATCGGGCTCTGTCCTCCATCTTTTCCTATCCCATGTGTCTCTGTGCCTTTTCGCTGTCCACCATTCCTGGAAAGCTTTCTCTCCTCATCGCAGTCTCTGGGCTTTTGGACTCAGCTCACATCTCACTTTCTTCCGATCTTTCCCAGTCCTCTCAGATGCCAAAGCCTTTTGCACTCTGAGATCTGCTCTGTATATACCTTGTATATATCTACCCATTTACATCTTGTTTCCTCCATTTGAACATAAGCCCCATGAGGGAAAGGAAGGTTTTTACTCATAGTAAGTGCTTAATACTTGCTTACTAACTGAGTTGTGAGCTGTTGTATCCTATTGGGTCTAAACCCAGGGATTCCATTGATTGGACTCTTTTCATGTCTTTTAGGCAGAGCATTACACTATGAATCCATAACCTCAACCTTACTCTCCCAGCCCTGTGTCATTGGCTTGTCTGGGGCCAAGATAAACCTGTCCCTCTCCCCAGAAAAACAGTTTGGAGTAGAGACCCTGCTAACAAAAGTGGCTTCTCTTCTGTTCTATTTTCTCTTTGAATTATGAAGAGAGCTGGACTTGGTCTGGAGAGGTAGCCATCCGAATCCCAACACTGGGCACTTTAACTACCTTAATTAGTTGTGTGACCTTGGGCTAGTCACTTAACCTTTCTGAGCCTTCATCATCTCATATGTAACATAGAAACAGTGATGCTTGTCCTCTCCACTTTGCTGGATGGTTGTGAGGATGGTGCTTTGCAAATGTTAGCATGCTAACTTGCGGCTTTAGCTTAGACCACAAGCTAGTCCAACAAAGAGCAGATTCCTTTAATCCCTTGCATTAAATGGGGAAAAGAAACATATTTTCTTAAATAATACTGTTAAGTCATAGGCATTTGGCCTGGTACCAGAACAAATGTGATGTCCCTGATGGTGGGAGAGTGAATGTCTGGCAAGGCTCCCAGCCCTCCCCAAGATTGACAGGCAGTGTCTAAAGTAGGTACCTGAGAGCACCCAGCTCCAGGGCCCCCAAGGTCTTGGAATCTGGCTTGTGCCTGGGAGATGTGGGCGTCAGATGTGGGCTTGATCTCAGATGCCATCAGTCACTCAGAACTTGGAGGCTCTTTCATCTGAGCAAAGAAGGTGCAGGGAACCTGGTAAGGAAAGGGAGAGTCCAGCATTTCTCCAGATCCTGTGTCCTGGGTGGGACACCTTTCATAGGGTCACAGTTGATCTCCTGGGGCTTTGCCCACTCCGAGGCAGCTGGCAGCTCAGTCTGCCACCATCTAATGGGATTTTCTTTCCTTCATTGAGCCCCATACAAGACTCAGCCCCCAGCAGCTCTAGGTTATTGCTATTTTTAATCGAAGACAGACTCTACAGAGTGTTGGCTACTCACGCAAATTATCCAGATTTCAAACATAGGGAAAGCGCGAGATGCTTCCGGGCACCACAGATGAGCAGAGAATTGGAGGGAGAGGAGGAACATGCACAGAAAAAAATGCACATTTTATTTAAATGAAAGGTCCAAATGGAAGGAAATGCCAGTCTTTTGTGAGCCATTGTGGCATCATCAACAGCCGTGCAAACATTTCCATATGAGACAAGCTCATGTCCACCTGCTGTCACAGTCAGGGAGGGAATGAGGTGCTGGAGGAGGATTTTAACTCAGGGCTTCTCGGTCCCCAACCCTGGGCTCTACCCACTGCATTTCCCAACCCTCACACACTCAGCTCTCCTCAGTGTGATCACTGTGCCCTTCCTCAGTAGATTCATCTCCTTTGCTGATGCCAGCTCTGCCCAGTAGAGACAATTGGCTGATTTCCTTGGGGTCAGGTGTGGGCAATCTTTTCATAGACCCAAATCGTGCTTCTACCCTATGAGTAAACAACCTTTGAGTGTTGCTATATCTATGGAGTCTCTCCCCTGGTCATCATCCTGGTGATGAGCCTCTCCTGGCCCTTGGATAGCACACTCAATCTAGATTGGAACCCTCTCCATCTTATCCAGACCTGACCACAGTATGTTCTGTGAGTACAGCCATTAAAAAAAAATGGGTTCACCCAAAAGCCAGTGAGACATTAGTCTCCAAAAGGACGTTTGAAAAAAATGACCAATAGCCCTACAGCATCAAGAGCACAAGGGTTAACACAAGTAAAAATGAGCCCTTTGTTGGGGCAACAAATCCGATACATCTCCTAGACTGTAAGCTTGCCGAGGGCAGGGGCTCTGTTGTTCACCGTGGTGCTGTGGAAAGAACACTGGAAGTGGACCCTGAGATGGGCAGCTGGGCTCCACTCCTTACTACCTGTATGACTCCGGGTAAATCACATTACCTCTCTGCCTCAGTTTCCCCATGTGTGTGATCAAGTGGTTTTTGTTGATCTTTCCAGCTATAAAGCCTGTGCCCCGCTAGTCTTGATGTGTCCACATCAGTGCCTAACACAATATCTTAGGTTTAGTGGGGGGAGGGCGTGGGAAGGCACCTTAACCTGGGCTCTGTGAACTGGTTTTTAAAAAATATTTTGACAACTGTATCCCTCTCCCTCTGTCTCCCTCACTCTTTCCCACTCCCCCCTCCCTTTCTTTCTCTTCTAGGCTAAGCCTTCATTCCCAGGTAGCCTGTGGAAGGCTTTCCTACATGGGAAGACCTGCTTGAACTGGGGAGCCCAGGGCTCTCTCTCCCTATGATGTCTGTGACACCATCTTTGGGGTCTTTGGGCCTCTGCCACCCAGACTCAGAAGTGGGTGTAGGCTGAGTCAGTGTTCCTTACTCCTGTGTATTTGGCAAGTTCAGCCTACAGGTTTGCCAGCAGAAGACACGGATGCCCCCTTTGAGAACCGTTCTCTGATATCCTCCTGCCTTCCACATCTAATATGCCTCCTAACCTTTCTCCTCTCCAGGCCTTGCGATGAACACCACCCTGAGGTGAAGGCGGATGGCTATGTGAATGACCTGGCTGAAGCTGTGGACCTCATCCTGCAGTATGCCAGCAAATGACCTGAGCATGCGGGATCCTAGAACCTTCCAGGGCTCCCACTTGGCCTCTGGGTCTGCCCCCCCCCATTCAGTTCCACAATCAGCCCCTCCCTAGCACAAGCCCAGGCAAGGCCCTTCCTTCTACCATAGCTCCAGACCCTCAGTGACCCCTGGACTCATGACCTGGTCAAAGGGACACTGGCTCAGAGACTAACACCAAAACAAAGGAGACAGCACACCCAGGGTCTGAGATTTTCCCTCCTCGTAGGATCTGAAACAACAGGGCTCCTTCTTCCCACCAGCTCTGCCTGTGACTGTAGCCCCGATGCTAAAGAGATGGCTGCTTCTCCCGGGTGGGCTACTGGTCAATCTTTCTCCCACCAAACCAAGGTCTCTGGGGGCATTCTCCAGGAGCCCTTCCCTCCCAACAGGTACCCTGGAGTTCAGACCTGAGGATTAGTCATCATTTCACCCTAGTGTTTCCTGACCTAAAACATTTCTGTTGACTATGATCGGAAAAAAAAAAAAACTCATGAAACCTGGGAGGACCTCCCCGTTGTAAGATGCTTGGTGGTCCCCCATCCTGTAACCATAGCCAGGGGAGGAATTTCCCTGAGGAGTATCCTGAGTCTAGCTATAGCTTTAGGGACTTTAATTACCCAGGGCCTTATGTGTAAGTGCCTGGGGGCTGCTCTCCTTGACCCCACCCCAAGCGGAGGCATGTACCCTCTGCTTGGAGACCAGACCTGTAGTCTGCAGGTCTTGCTAGTTTTTCAGAGGCCTCCCAGATGGGGCTGGCCTGGCCTTCAGGGTGGCCAAGAGCAGCCCGGCTGCTGGGATGCTAGGGCCTGTGCCTGAGGAGTTGGGCTGTACTTAAACCTTCGCTGACCAAATCAGATGCCCTCATAATTCCACTTGGGATTCTCCACAGCAAACAAGGGTGAATAAATAGCAGCTCAAGCTTCGTTATGGCTGTTTCTAAGTTACTGTGGCGAAGAGCGTTGCTGTTTGGATGTGGAGGTGCCATTCCCAGAGGGTGGCTTGGGAAAAGGCAGGGTCCCTGGCACCTGCTCCTGGAGTGGGAAGGCCCTAACAGGGAGGTCTTGGCTGCTGGCTGAAGTGACGGAGGCCTCAGAACAAAGGAATAAAACGGGATCTGTGAGCAGCCTGTGGCCTGAAGGAGGTGTGGGGGGGCATCCCCCCAGGCTGCATTCTTCATCTGGGGCTTGAGAAGGGGTGGGACCAGATCCCCAAGATCCATCAGGTGCCAGATCCTGGGGCCTCCTCCCTTCCATGCCCATCATTTCACAGGTGAGGAAACAGTTCTACAGGGCTCTGCTCATTTGCTCCAGTTCCCACAAAGGCTAGAAACGAGGCAAGGGTCTGTGTGCCCTCTTCTCTGAGTAAGAAGCCAGTGAGAGGCCAAGCAGCGCCTCTGGAAAAAAGCCAGACCTTGCCGGCCCTGCCTGCCGCCAGCCCCTGGGACTGAATTTGCTCCTAACCCGTCTCCAGTTTAAAAATAAACCAGCTGGACGATAATTTGATTATTATTCTTTTTCCAATTCAATTGCCACCGATAAATCTTGGGAGACGACTTCTAATGAAAGAAGTCGAGCGCTCCAATAACAGGATTTCCTTCAGATGAAGGTGGGCAGTGATAAAATATCAGAATCTGGAGCTTGAGGTTCCCAGACACCCAGGGCAGCTGGTTTAGCCCCAGGCAGACAACAACCTTATGAATGGGGCCTCCAGTGTGCTGGCCAGTCACAGTTAGAAGAGAACCATTGCCAGTTAACGGAGGGGAGGACACAATTCAGCCCTCTTCCTCTCCCTCTTCATCTGTCTCTCTCTTTGTATCTCTCCCTCTCTTCTACCCCCTCCCCTGTGTCTCTGTGTGTCTGTCTCTGTGTATCTTGCTCTGTCTCTGTCTCTCTCCCTCCCCTGTGGTGTTCTTTGTTCTCTTGCCTCCTCCCTCCTTCTCTTCCCCTCTCCCTCTCCCTGTCCCTCTCCCTCTTTCTTCTTCCCTCCCTCCTTTCTCTCCCCACTCTTCTTCCTTGGCTCTCTCTCACTCTCTGGCACAATTTGGCCTTTCAGACATAAAATATACAAATCATTTCTTCCTTTGGGTTTCCTAATTGCAGCTCCTTCCTTATGTGTGTGCTCACCAAGGCTACCACTTCCCCCTTGGCTTCTCCTCGCAGGTCTTCTATAGAAAGGGATCCTTTGAGCAGGGAATGAGCTGTGAAGAGACCCACAGCTGATGGATGTTCATCACCTGGTTATTTTTCACTCAGTGAGATCTTGCTTCTGTAGTTTGGGCAGTCAGTAATCAGAGCTGAAGAAGTGGACATCAGCTCCCAATTCCTCATTTTACAGATGATGAAACCAAGACCCAATAAGAGAAGGCTCTTTACCTTGCATCTAGCTGGGCCAAGCCTGGGAGTGGCTACTCTGGGCTCCTTCACTTGCAAGGCAGTTGCGTCTGCTGGGTGGCAGCTCAGTGGGAAAAGCCCTGGGGCCAATCCTGCCTCTGCTTGGTGACTTTGGGCTGATCTCTGCCCCTCTTTGGGCCCTAGATGCTCATCCCTTTCATCTGCTTTTGGAATGGAAGGAGCCAGAAGGCATTGCATAGATGAGTCAATCAGAGGAATCAGATGACCAACCCTCCAGGTTCAAACCCATAAAAAGAAATTGCCAGATTGGTGAAGACAGGCCACTAATTGGGCAGAAGTCTGCAGTCATCTGCTGGGAGGCGCTGGCCCTGGGGACTCTCCCGCTAAGCAGTACAGTGCTTTGGTTTCCCAGGACCCTTCTCTCCTCAAAAGATAGATTTATTTCATCAATAAAACAGCAAGCACAAGTTAAGCACTTTCCAGATGCCAGTCCTGGTGCCAGGCTCTGACAATTCAAGTACCAAGAAAGAAACAAGTTATGCTGACTTCTTTCACTTATAACCCTCAGAAAGTATGACAGCTCCTGCCCTCAGGGAACTTGTGGTCTAGTCTAACATATCTTGAGGGAAGTGCATGAGATTTGGGATCAAGCCTGATCCTAACTCCTTGGCTGACATCTCTAAGTGCTGCAATGCAGTAAAACAACCATTTAGCACACATGCTCAGGGCACAGAGGTGGGGGAGACACAGGTTCAGGGTAAGACATAGCTCCTGCCCCATCCCGGACGTGCCCCCAGCCTAGTAGGAAAACAGCACACCAACTCATAAGCTTGCCACACAATAAAACGAGGTGGCTGGGCGATTCCTAAATGCTAAATTCTATGACCTTAGTAAGAAGGCAGTCCAGTAAACAGTGTAGAATTTGAGGAACTGGGAATTCTGCATAGGAAAAGTTTTGTATGCATTGTATACATCCCATCATTCCCAGCCTGAAATATCATAGGAAATATATTCATGCGATCATAAATGGAGAAATGTAAGGGCCCTTCAAGGTCATCCAATACAATCTTTCACTTTATGGAAAGGGAAAAAAGTCTTGAGGGTTCAGCTGAACTTGGCCCAAGATCACATAGAGCGGTCAAGCAGAAACTTGAACTGAGGTCCTCTGACCCACATCCAGCACCAAGTATCTTCTGATGCCTCTGTCTTACAGGAATTACTTCATTTCCCTTAGATTAGAGGTCATAAAAGAAGGTGTGAGACATCTGGGTAAATTACAAACATCATTAGCCAACAGGGTAGTTGTTGTTCCAGTGTTTTTCAGTCATGCCCGACTCTTCATGACCTCATTGGGGGTTTTCTTGGCAAAGACACTGCAGCGGTTTGCCACTTCCTTCTCCATATCATTTTACAGATGAGGAAACTGAGGTACACCAGGGGAAGTGACTTCCCCAGGACCACACAGCTAGTGTTTGAGGCCAGATTTGAACTCAGGTCTTCCCAACTGTAGGCCCAGCACTCTATCCACTGTGCCACCTAGCTGCACAATATGGTAACTAATGGTGGCCATCAGATAGGAAGCTCCTTGAGGGCAAGGACTGTCTTCTGCCTTTTTTTGTATCCCTAGCACATAGCATAGTGCCTGACACATAGTAGGCACTTACTAAAAAATATTGATTGATTGATTAATGGGTGAATTTTTTTTTATCAAAATAAACCAATACACTTGAATTGTTCCCTTGACCTATAGGAAGGTGACTTGTTGCTCTGTCATGGTAAAGAATTCTGACATCCCCTTATCCAAACATGGTCTACAGCTTTCCATCTCTCCTGTCTTCCCTTGCCAAACTCTGCTCTTTGCCCACATCCTGACCTCCAGTCCCTTGACCCCTCAGTTCTCTCCCAAGCCATCTCTCCTGCACTAACCACTCTTTTCTCTCTCCCATCTTCACCTCTTGGTGAACCAACTGACCTCTACATTGTCCTTGTGTCTTGAGTCCCTCGCCCCCTTATCCTATCACCAGTTATAACCATGATTATACCTAGTCAAGCCTCAGCCTTTGGTCAGTCCTGACAAGTGGCCACTCACACATTTGCTGCTGAACAAAGGTGAAGAAAATCACTCAACCTTTCTGACTGGGTCTCCTAGAAATGCCGTGTTACACAAACTCATTTGGGCCCTCACTCCTCCATGTCCCTCAGGCCCACAACCTAGAGGTCACTCTGGGCTCAACCACCTCTCACCTCCACCCGCCTGTATCCAATGTGGTGCCGAGGTCAGTCAATCTCACCTCTGTAGCATCTCTCCTCTGATACGGCCCCACCCTAATCCAGACCCTCATAACTTCATGCTTGAAGCAATAGCTGCTGGCGGTGGGGAGCTGCCTTCCCCAAGTCTCTCTTCTTTTCAGCCACCAAAGTGATTTTCTTAAAGCATAGGTCAGACCGTGTACTCTTATTCAGTAAACTCCAGTGGCTTCCTCTCACCTCCAGGAGCCAATACAAAATCCTCTGGCATTCAAAGCCCTCCATAACCTCCCCCCCCCCAATCTGCACCTTTCTATATGCACATTTCTCCCACTGGCCCCCCACAAACTCTTCAGTCTGATGATACCAGCATCCTTGTCTTCCACAAACAACACTCTCTGCCCCTTGGCTCCAGGCATTTTCTTTGGCCCTCACCCCCATCCCCCATGCCTGGAATGCTCTCCCTCTTCATCCCCATCTGCTGACTCCCTGGTTTCTCTAAGCCCTAGTTAAAATATCTTCTACACAGAAGCCTTTCTTAACTCTCAAGTCCAGTGCCTTCCCTCTGCTAATCATGCCCTACTCATGCCATATATGGTTCACTCGGTACATGTTTCAGCTTCCAACCTTCTCATTTATCTGCACCTTGTCTCCCCCATTAGATTGCAAGCTCCTTGAGGGCAGGAGCCTTTCTTTGTACCCTCAGTTCTTAGCACAGTGCTTGGCACAGAGCAGGCACTTATTCAGTGTTAGCTGACTACTGATTAAGGGTTCAGGTCCTAGACTCCAGGCTGTAGAGACCACACTAGCATGATCATTACCACTGGACACATTCCTGATAGAGCTTCTCCTTTCTACATCAGCTACATCTCTACTAACTCAGTGTGATGGGTTCTCAGTCACAGGACCCAGGTTCACATCTCAGCGTTTTCACTTTCTAGCTGTGTGACCTTGAAGTTCCTGCCCCTCTCTGGTCCTCTCTTTCCCCTTGTCTATACTGAGAGGTCTAGACTCAGTGGCCCTTGAGTCTCTCCCAGCTCCAGGCCTGCACCAATGCTCATCTGGACAGGGGAAGGGGCAGGAAATGAGCACCTACTGTGTGCCAGGTTTCATGCAGGACCACACCTCACCATCCCAAGCACTCAGGCCAGCAGGAGGAGGGAGAATCTGCTTCTCCCTGCCCAGGGGACCCAGGCCTGGGTTTCCTGGCCCCTGCCCCAGCCCATCAGGATGCTCTTCCCTTTGGTGGGTCTCCATCCCTGGCTGCTGTGTTCTCATGTTCTCTCTTCCCAATCCAGAGATGATGGAACCCAGATGCAGCCCCTCCCCTCCTGGTCCTCTCCCTATTGGCCTTTCACAGACCCAACAGCAGCATGATGTCACCCCGGCTGCTCCTCTGCTTTCTGTCCACTTCCTGCCCACTTGGGCGGCCACTCCCAGACCCCAAGGAGAAAAGAACAGCAGCTCTCTTTAAACCCGTGGAAGGCCTGTGAGGCCAGGAGGAAGCTCCTAGGAAAGATCAAAAACAATTGTTTCCATGCCTAGCCCTGTCTGTACACACCCTGGTGAAGTGCTGACTAGCGCTCCATGGTTTCCCATACAGCGAGCCCAAAAGGGCCAGCTGGAGAGCCACCAAGGGACCCCTTTCAAAAGCCAGCAAAAAGGCTGGAACAGCCTGCCCTAGAACCCTAGGACAGACTCTCTCTGCTTCCTGTCATTGGCTGCTGACTCTGGCGCCATCTTTCTCAGACCCAAGAATGCTCCTAATGAAAATGAGCAGAGAAGCTAACTCACTTGATGGCGTCCATGACTAACCTGTGTGAGAATAGAACTAGCCAGCCAACTCCCACAGGAAAATGGAAGGAAGACCTGGGTAAGGGGCTGTGGCAAGGTGCCAACGAGCCGAGATGATCCAGTGGACCCTCAACGGCTCGTCTCCACCTCCCCACATGAAATACTCTTGGCATGGCCTTCAGTCTCCTTCCTGTCAAAGGAGGGGCTAGAATGGATGATCCAACTCTGATGTGATTTTGTTTCTTTATTTGCCATTGGGACACTGGGTCTCAGCAGTTGGGTGGGAAACATCTGCTTCAGAGGGAAAGGTGTGGTCTGTATCTCCCTGTCTTCTCCAGAATGTGTGCTAAGCCCCGATCTTGGGCATGGACCACTGAGGCCAATGGCAACAGGTGAGGTCATCCCAGCATGCCCTTCACAGTCCGCACTGCCAAGGGCAATGATGAGAGATGGGAGGCTCCCCTTCAGAGCAGGCTTGGAGTCTCCATTTCTGAGAGTTTCTCGTCTGTGTCTTGTTCAGAGAATTCTACATTCAGAGCAAAAGGAACATGGGAAATTAACCATTCTAATCAATCAACCAACAAGCGCTTATCAGGCCTCTACCATGTGCTGCAAGCTGGGTTAGGGTCTGGGCACTCAAAACCAAAATGGAAACAGTCCCTGCCCTCATTCTACAACAGAGGTGAATGGGAGAAAAGGGGAAGTGAGTTGGCCAAGGCCACACAAATAGGAAGTGGCAGGTACCCATCCAGCCATCCGCTCCAATTCCCTTTCCATCCTGGTCCTGATAGCTCCCTGCAATGTGGTGGTGGCATCCTCTGGGATGGCCATTTTTCTGCTCTCTTGCCTTGAATCCCTTCGAACTACTTTTGTACCAGAGAGGCGGGTGGTCCTATGGAAGGAGGACTGGCTTCAACCCTGCATACCCGGGCTCCGGTCCCAGAGCTGACACTTAGCATTCTGTCTGTATTTATACATGTGCTTGCAGCCCTGTGGCTTCTTCTTTTTCTTTGTATCTTTAGTGACTGGCACATAGTAGGTGCTGATTAAAAAGCTTGGTGATTGACTAAAGGCAAGTCACCCCCTCTTTCTGAGCTTCGGTCTCCTCCAATGTAAAAGGGGATGATGTTTGCTGGAAAGAATGAGCTGGGGATTTCTCCGGCTCACGTGAAACTGGCCTGAGGGCTGTCTTGGCTAGTGAGGGTGACACCTCATCTTCTGATGTCAGAGGAAAAGCTGCGCTGCTTTTGTTTCATAATTGGCCACACTGAGGAGTCTGCAGCTACTGTAAACTTCCTTTCGATTCCCTGTGGTGTCTTCCAGCCCCAAGCCCCAGCGTCCCACTTCCACGGTACCCAAAGGCTTACAAAGTCCTTTTCCCCCAATAACCCTGAAGTGGCCTGTGTAGGAGGTCCTGCCTCCATTTTACAGAAGAAGAGCCGAGGCCCAGAGAGGGCGTGGGATGTGGCTCATTCTGTGGCCAGTAGCAGTGTGGGGGAGGGGGTGGTTTGGAAGAGTGGAGATGGAGCCGGGATCAGATCCTACCTCTGATCTTGGCTGGCCAGCTCACCATGAGCAAAGTGCTTGACTTCTTGGGTTTCTGTCGTGTATGCCACCTAAGGCAGATCATGGCACCCAGAGAGCTGGTTATCTAGGACTGTTAGCCAATAGGCACCTCACATCAGTGTCAGGAGCAGTCTCAGTGGTCAGTGTCCAAGCCGGTCTGCAGCTCACGTCTCTGTCTCCTAGCCCAGCTTCCCTCCTACTTCCCAGGAGCTCACAAGCTGCTGTTGGGGAACATGGGTGGAGACTCTGGGGCTTCTCACCAGCGATATTACTCCAAGCATGGCCATTACATCGTTCCAGACAGGAAAAGCCTCCGCTCCTCTCTCCACCAAAGAATCAAAAGCTATTCCTTTCCAGTCAAAAAGCTTGAGCCCAAAAAGCAGGAGACAATGGAAGGAAGGTCCATGAGATACCTGGATTCTAGGTCTGAAGCTGCTGCTGGAAGCTATTGTGACCCTGGACAGGCAAATGACCCTGTCCAAACCTCAGTTCTGAAAAAATAGGGGCACCGAGTTTGAGTTTGATGCTCATCTAATAGGCAGAGGGGTGGAAAAGAAGGGAAGGAGGAAAGGAAAGAAGGAAGGAAGGAAGGAAGGGAGGGAGGGAGGGAGGGAGGAAAGGAAGAAAAGAAGGGAGAAGGAAGGAATTAGGTGAAGGATCCAATAAGGATTTGCCTACAATATCTCAACCCTCAATAGCTACTACAGAATACCCCCTGTGTTCACTGAACAGACTTCAAATCATAGTATGATCTCCCTATGTGACTACTCCCTCCATAACTGCAAAGGGTGACCAGTTTCTTTCCCTGTGTGATTCTTGGTCATGTTTCTCCACATATCCTGCAGAGAGGATCTTCATTGCACAGAAATCAGCTCTTGACTCTCCCACCTGCCCCAAAATCTGAGTTTCTGAGGTCTTAGCCTGGGCTTGGGTTCATGGAAGGCAAACGCTTTGGGACTCTCCCACCACAGGGGAAAAAGTGGAACACTAGTTCATGCAAAAACAGTATGTGGCTTGGCCTTTGTGGGAGCAGTCTCGCCCCAGACTGCTGGGTATGGGGATGTTCTCCAAGACATTTCCCCCACCTTCTCCTTTCCACCCACCTCCAGCAGCCCACCCATTTTAGTTGTAGGCAGATGGAATGTAGCCTGCCAAGCATGGAGAGCGGTCAGTTTGTCTAGAAGGAAGAGGAAAGCCTGGCTCTTCTACCGAGGTGAGACCAGGAAATGACCAACAGTCACCAGACACACAGAAGCAGGGTATGGGGCCTGGAGGACTGAACTAGGAAGCTTTATTTACATAGTAAAGGTAAGAAGCAAATTCCTGAGAGAGGGGCTGCTAATGAGAGGTGAGTGGTGACTATGGCAGCCACCTTCAGGCCATGCTGGTGAGCAGTCATTCCAACTCTTGGTGCATGTGCTCCATTTGAGCCCTGGGCCTGAGTGCCGTCTCCCTCCAGGTCTCCATGGCCATCACACTTCTCCAAGTCTTAAACACCAAAAACCTCCCGATGTCGCAAAGCACCTCCCCACCCCTAAGAAAAGCCCACCTACTCTGCCATCCTGCTCCTCGGGATGTGTAACCAATACACCAAAAACTCAGTTTCATTTGCCAAGTAGGCTGGGCTAGAATGTGGAGAATCACAAATCTATTCCACAAATACTTGACTTGTGGGATTTTTTCCCTCCAATTTTGTTCCTAAACAAAAGGATGTGTGCTGTGGTTCTGACCAGTGCCAACACCAGCTTCAGGAGTTTGCCATGACTGCAAGAACACAGCGGATCAGGAATTCCTTATTAACTGTGTGTGTGTGAACACAGAAGAGCATTCTCTCAGCTGGCTGTGCCCGCCATCTAGAGCTAGTCTGGGGTGATCAGGTCCCAAGCCAAGCCAAGCAGAGACCTTGTTTCACTTGGTAATGACCGCCTGCCATGCGGTAGGACAGGAGGACTCCCATGCCCTTACCTGGGCAGACCTTCCCCAAGCCAGAAAGTGTCCCCAAAGGGTGTGGAAGAGAAAGGTGACAAATCTCACCTGCAGGGGTTCAGGTGAGCCCTCCCCCACCCTAACCGTTCTTTGTGTAAGTGGGCACACTCAACATAATGCTTCAATTTACAACAAACATGTTTCCTAAGCTGAGACCCATTTGCAACTTCAGGATGGATTTTTTTCCTTCTTTATTATTACATTTTCTTCATATACATATATATATATATATATATATATATATATATATATATATACAAATTCACAAAAGTTTACCAACTACAAAAATTTTGTTTGAAAAGTAAGGCTTTTGAAAACTGAAAATTGGTACACTGAAGATTGGTACAAATCCCAAACCAGGAATGCCCCTGTTGGCCCTGAAATCTCCATTTCTGTCACTGTGGTTTGGGGTCAAGTTGGTGGACCCCCTGGCCAATGCCCAGGGCACCAGCTTTTTGAGTAAGGCAAAAGGGTTTGTTGTCATGTAGACTGGACATTCATGTGATCTCATTGGCAGGGCTGGTCTCCTGCCTGGGGCCAGCCCCCTAAGGTGAAGCAGCCTTTTTTAGTGTGTGTATGTCTGTGTGTTCATGTATAAGAAGCCCTTTGGAATTCCAAGTGAATGATATGTAAAGGAGATCATGCCTCTTTAACAGGGACCCCCCCAAAAAAAACCCACCAAGCGGCCTTGAGGCCTAGTTCTCCCAAGCCCCATTAGGTACTTGGAAGTAGGTTCTCCAATCTCCAGCTCTCTACCTTGACAGGGAAACCCTGGCTGGTGGTATTTGGGATTTCTTTTTATGAGGAAGGGAAGTCTGAGGATTGTGGTGAACCAGGGTCCCTCAAAGGGACTCTTGTCTCTACCACCTGAAATCCAAGTCCCTTCCCTAGTTTGGGAAGGAGCATGAAGGGAAAAGGAAGATTTGCCACTGGCCATGGCCACTTGTGTGCAGTCCCTGCAGCATCGTCGGTGGTGATGGGGCAGGGCGGGGACTGGTCACCAGCTAAGGGAGCATCCATGTGCTATGGAGGGTGTCTGAAAAGACTGGGAAGGGGCAGATGAGCTGGGACCGGTCCTGGGAGAGAGCGTCCCCACAGACTGGCAGGTCCCCAGACAACCTCCCCTTCCCCCTCCCACCCCCCCCACCATGGAGTCCTTGATTCTGTGTTAGCCCAAATTGGCAAAAGCCTCGGAAGGCTTGTGCCTTGGAAGATGCTGCCCAGTCACGGATGCATCCACAAACCAGGGTCATAGAATTCATTTCCCAAGGTTTACTTTTCATCTCTTTAGAAAAAGGACAAAAATCAACCCTTTGTTGCTTTTCAAGGCTGTGGGTACCATCAGTTAGATGGGGGCTGGGCTCTCAAGAATCCTCCCCAGGGTCAGGTACAGCCACTAGGCATCATCCCCTTGGCCTCAGCCCATGGGCCTGAACCAAGTGTCACTTCGGCTCCACCAAAACACAGCTAATGGACCAGCCCCGGCCACATCTCCCTCAGGAGGACAGGCTCCCTCATCTGAAGCACTTTGAGAAAAAAAAGTGTGGGGTTTGAGAAGAGGCCCCCAATTATGCCATGGGACATCCTGAAAGCAAGAGAGAGAGAGAGAGAGAGAGTAACCCCAGCTGAGAGCTTTGAAACAGGGAGGGACCTGGATGTTCTCTGAAATCCCTGGCCCTGGAATTAGGGAGGAAAGGGAGGAGGGGATGCGGCCTGGGCAGGACAGCCCAAACCTCAGTGCCAGACACTGCTCCTCAGGCTCCCTTGTGAAGAAACCCTTTCATTAGCAGAGCACAAGAAAGTCTGGGCCATTGGCAACAGTGCATGCTCAGCTTCCTTGGGCTGAGTCTTTGATGCAACAGAGGATGTGGGTAGATGGGGCTGGGCCAACACCAAGCCCTGGGCCCAGCAGGGAGCCACTTCCCACTCACTTCCCAGCCTTTCTGACT
Source organism: Pseudocheirus occidentalis (assembly GCA_028646575.1). Classification (NCBI taxonomy): domain Eukaryota; kingdom Metazoa; phylum Chordata; class Mammalia; order Diprotodontia; family Pseudocheiridae; genus Pseudocheirus; species Pseudocheirus occidentalis. The sequence continues at coordinate 8,996,734 of CM053598.1, read as the reverse complement.
GATGGGGAAGCCTCCAATAAGGCTGGAAAGAATGGCATCTGGAGGAATCTGTCACCCCAATATGGGGCTTGTGGCTTTTCCAAATGGCTGCATCCCACCCTGATGAAGAGGGGTCAGGACATGACAATATTCATCTCTTCATGGTACTGTCAAAGGCCAAATCCAGTTAGTGCTCAGGCCCACCAGGCTCTCCACCTCCAGGGACAAAGGCCTGGAGACAGCTTCCTTCTTTCAATCAGCGCTGAACACCCCAAAGGCAGAGCTGGGAGACCCTGAGAAGTGGGTTCTGGGAGGCTGACCTCTCTTATGACCCTGATTCCAGGACGACATCAGGGGCTCTCCTCAACCTTGAAGGTGGAGGACTTGGCTACCCAACCTCAATCCTTTAGCTTCCCAGCATTTCTCCGTGTGCCTTTATAAACATAATCTTCTGTACTTACATTGGGCCATTCCTCTGCAAATGGCCCTAAAGATGCCCAGACTCACCTTGACACCAGGAGGGGATGGCCATTCTCCCTTTAAGGGGGACTGAGGAATGAGAGTGCCAAAGGGAAGGGGCATTGAGGGGGCCTGGGGTTCTTCTAGCTTTTTGTTAGACACCAATCCTCCAGGCCTCTGCTGTCCCTCCAGCTCTTCCCTGGGCAGAGCCACAGCTGTCAGCTCCTTGGAGTGCTCCTCCCGAAATGGCACCTGGGGTCACCCAACCAAGGTCCCTTCAGAGATAGTGACATGGAGCGAAAAGGCACCAGCTACTGCACCGAGTTTCCCAGATTCAAGAGGAAGGAGAACCATGGGCACTCAATCAGGGACATGGGGGAAGACAACTGGGAGTGAGAAGCTCAGACCTACCTTCATCACAGGGAGGCAGGAAGACAGAGTTTGGTCTGTCTGGGTTTAATGAGGAGAAAAACCCTGCATCTGCCCACACTCAGTGACCTCACCCGCTGGATGCTGAGGAGGGGGAAAGAGAAGGGGAAGAGAAGGAAGGATGAAGGGGAGGAGAGGGAAAAGCAAGGAGAATGAAGGGAGAGGAGGAAGGAGGAAGGGAGGAGGAGCAGGAAAGATGAGCAGGGTGAAGAGGGGGAAGAGCAGGGAGGGAGGTGAGCTGAAAGACTGAGTCACACCCCCATTACTTACTAACTGTGTGGCCTTGGTCACCTGGCTTGGACACTTGGGGTGGGGGTCTCATTGCTCCCAGGAAGAACCTCTAGGAATCTGCTCATTTATAAAACAGGAATGAGCCCACCATGTGTATATTGCCTGCCTGACAGTGGTCCTGAGAGGTCCAGGTAAAGCCCTTTGAAGGCACACAAGTTCTCATTCCTATAGTTAAGATAAATCAGGTGAGATAAAGACAGAGACAGAGACAGAGAGAGGGAGGGAGAGAGAGAGAGAGATAGAGACACAGGGCAGGAGGGAGAGTAGAGCTTTTCCTGGGTGTGTCTGCTAGAAGGACTTGGAGACTAGAGCTGAGGGTGGAGGGGAAGCCCCCCCCCAGTGGCAGGAGGCAGCAGGAAGGCCCCTGTGTGTGCAGGGGTAAGGATAGAGGGCTTGGGGGTGGGGAAGCAGAAGTGGGAAAGCCAACTCCCACCCACTAGCCAGGACTGACCCAGCCCTGGCTCCTGTGCCCAGCAGGGAGGGGTACGTGGCAAATTCACAATATAGAATCCTCCTCCTCAGTTTTATGGTTGAAGGAAAGCCTTCATTTAGAGAAGGTGTGTGCCTCAACCAAGTCTGGGGCAGTCATGAAGAAAGGAAAATATTGTCCTATTTCCACAAGTGCTTGAATGTCCTACCCTTGCCTGGTCAGCGCAGGCCACTCACCATCGAGGCACAGCTATCCAAATCAGTCCCATGATCCACTGGCACCAAGAGCTCCTACACTGGTGGGGTGGGCTCTTCCCATGGAAGACAGGCCTAGTGTTTGCTCTGGGGTCTTACCCTTTCCATAGCAGGGGGGCCTAAAGTAGCCAATGGCAGCTGGCTAAGGCTGTGGCTGCCAACCTTGGTTTGGCCAAACAAAAGGAAGAGAATCCCACTGGCACCATGGCATTTCCTGCCAGCACCAGCACCCGGCTGATTTTTCCTGGGGGCACCCCACAAATCCCAGGTGGGACCTGAACAGAATCTCATGGAAAGCCTGACCTGGAGCCCCAGGGAGCCTCTGAAATGCCTAGAAGTTCCTGCCACTGATCTCTAACTAGGCTCCGGTGCTTCCGAGGGTGCTGGCTGAAATGCTTCCTGGCCTCCTGTGGCCCATTCCAAAGCAAGAGCTGGGAAACATGTGCAGTCTGGACACCCCCAGGAAAAGAGCTGGCCCCCAACACTCCAGACCCCCAACTCAAGCTTCCTTCCCTTCCAGATTCCTACATTCATCCTGACTCAGCCTTTCCTCCAGGGCCTGAGATGCCCAGAACCTGATGGTGAGAGGCTGGGGGACACCCCTGGGCAGAGGGGGTGGTCACTCTTACTTTTCAAGTCTCATGAGAAAATGAACGAGTGGCTATATGGCTACAGTAGTGGGGCAGAACTCCAAGGCAGGAGATGCTGGGCATACCTGAAAACGCTTTGGCAAGGCTGCTCACTTTAGTCGCCTGCATGGGATTCACTCTGCTGGCCAAAGAGAGGTCAGAGAGAAGCGTGAGGCCTGGACATGGCCAGGACTGGTCAGCAAGCAATTCCCAGAGGCCTGGGGAGGCATTCCAGGAGGGAGGCTCAGTCCTCCGGGGCACGGAGCAAGACCCCATGTGCCAACCCCCAACTGCTGCCCTGGGGGCTGAGCACTCCCTGCTGGGTCCTGACCCCTGCTCCCAGGCCCATTCCCAAGCCCAATGCAGACCATCAGCAAATCATGGCTTTTGTCCTCCCCTAGTTGTTCTCAATCTGTTCAATGTCCAATTCACCGTCCAAAGGGAAGATGCTGGCCCCATCTGTCCCGGAGCTCCGCCAGGCTGAGGCCCGGTCCTCTTCCCGCCGGCCGCTCTCCTCGTCCGGGAGGCCACAGTCCGACTCCTCAAAGGACAGATCCTCTTTGCTAAGTGTACATTCTTCGGTGGTGGTAGGAGGGTCCAGGCCAGGGGTCCCCACAGGCTCCCTGCCTTCTGCGCTGGTGGAGGCAGAGAACAAGGCTGTCCAGGACTTGGGGTTATTCATGTTGGTGGCGAATGGGCTCTGCTGACCACAGTCATCCACCATGGTGCTAAGGCAGCTGAGGCTGTTGAAGGTTTGACAATTCTGCAAAAAAAAAAAAAGAAAAAGAAACACAGATAGCCATAGAGCACATGACACCGTTGTGGGAAGCGAGAAAGATGACACACATGAGCTGCTAGGCCAGCTGGGGAGAGGGAACGCTGTGGGCGCCAGTCATTTCTGATCCTGGACACGCATCAACAGATAGCTCCGGGGAGGCCGGGCCTGCTCAGAGCCTCCATCCACACCTGAGGGCTTCACCTGGTGTCTGCTCATCCTGACACACCTGACCTGTTGTCACACGGGTATGGCACGGCCCTCTGCAGAGCTAACCCGGTGCTAAAGCTAAGCTTCAGGGCTGGCCTGGAGACCTGCCAATCAATCCATTCATCAGTCAATCGACAAGCATTCACTGGACTCCCTCTCCTGACCAGAACAGGCACGCCAGGCTCTGGAACACAGGACTGATTTAACAGTCCCTGCCCAGTCTCTGGGGAGACACAGCACAGCATGGACACAGATATACAAGTACTTTGGAGGAGAAGGCGGATAGGGAAAGGCTTCATTGCCACAACTGAACCTCAATCCTCATCTGTGAAATGGGGGAGCACACAGCCTGCCCCAGGCTGGTCATTCTTGGGAGGCCTAAGTGAGATTCCGCTGGTGCATCTCAGATGGAGCTGCATGTGTCCTGTGACCAGTGGAGGACAGCCGGTCTGTGCTCCTGAGAACGACTTTCCTGTCTGACCCACAGTGAGGGTCACTGGCCCAGCAGCTGACTCCTCAGCCGGGAATGGCCCCATCCCTTCTTTTTGTTCAGGGGCAGCCTGTCAGGCAGGAGGGGGATGGGTCTTCCCATCCTTTCTCTTCCCTTCAGCATCTGCCCCACAGGAACAAAACCATCCCTATCTGCCTTGGGCCAAGAGATTCTGCCCAACCATGGCCCCCAGCGGTCTCTGAGGACCAGCAGACCCAGAAGGAAAGGTGGGAACTCTTTCTGGGGAGGGGAGCCTCTGACCTCAGCTAACTCACTCCCTACTCTTCAAATGCAGAAACGCCCCTATCACACTATCCACACAAGAAGGGCAGGCCTTGCCACCTGACAAAGTGGTTTGGGTGGGGGCAGGGATTAAAAAGAAGCCACAAGTAGGCCTAAGGCCTAGAAAGCAGCTCCGTAAAACCCAATGTCTGTGCAAAGAAGGAATCAGAAAAAAGAAAGTAGCAGAAACGTGAAATGTGGGTCAGCCTTCCCAGGAAGTGCACCCACCTCGGGCACCCTCTGGCAAGTCCTGGGTAAGCTTGGCAGGCGAGGGGCACACGTGAGCACCTTGGCCCAAGCTTTGGGCCCCGCTGTGCTGACCCAGCTCAGGATCCTGAGGCCAGACTCCGGCTGGACCAGAACGGGCTAAGAGTGCCCCACCCAACCCATGGGCACACTCTCTCTGGGCCAAGTGAAAAAATCACTGTGTGCAAAGTTTCCCCTCCCCAGACCTTCCTGCTGGGACAATTTTCTTAGAAATATGCAAAACCTTCTAAGCAAAGCCTCCCTGGAGAGAGCTAAATGGGCCTTCCATTTCCTGGCTGGATTCTTCAGGCTTGGCCTTGTAAATGAAATTCCTCACACCTCAAACGGGGACTTTGAGTGGGTTGGTTGACAGCAAATGTGAGCAAACCTCATCCTAGAAAGGGGACGGGGAGCTAGCATTCTGCCAGGGAAAACCAATGCATTCCAAGCCAAAGTCAGTTCTGGGGATCAGAGTTTAATGGACTGAGATGTCTGAGCGACACATCATGGACCTCTCACTCTCCAAGCAGCAGATTCTAGAAGGCGACATCCCACATGCTACGTTGACCTGAATGTCCTTGGCTGAGGGAGGGCTCTGGATCCCTGGTGGAAGTCCCAGACAGCTCTGGGGCTGCAGGCCCACCCACCTTCTCTCTCGGCCTCAGATGGACGGGTCATATTTTCCCTCTCCACCTCACATGGTTGTAATGAGGGAAATACTTTGAGAAGAGTCATAAGAAGGTGGGCTCTGTTGATGGTGGCCATAATGCTGCTGCTGAAGAATAAACCACCAGACCAAGGTGAAGGGACTGAAAGAAGCTTGGGAGAAAGGAGCAGAGGGAGAGGGGGCTATCTTGGAAAGTTGGGAATAAAAATACTCAAATGAAAGGGTTATGAAAAAGAAAGAAATGAGCTGTGCAGAATCTTGAAGCCCATGGTGGGTGGGGCTGGATGGAGAGGTGGGCAAATGAGGAGCAGAGAGCCGGGCAGATGGGGCCATGGAGGGCAGGCACACAGGGAGCAGAGAGCCAGGCAGAAGGGTCCATGGAGGGCAGGCAGACAGAGAGCAGGGAGCTGGGCACACGGGGCCATGGAGGGCAGGCAGACAGAGAGCAGGGAGCTGGGCACACGGGGCCATGGAGGGCAGGCAGACAGAGAGCAGGGAGCTGGGCACACGGGGCCATGGAGGGCAGGCACACAGGGAGCAGGGAGCTGGGCAGACCAGCCCTAGAATCAGAAGACCCACATTCACAACCCTGCCCTACTTCTCATGACCTCAGATCCTTCCCATGTAAAAGGAAGGGCTGGACCAGGGGCCTCTAATGTACTTTGGGCTCTTTATCTGTGGTCCTATAAACCACCTGTGTGGGAGCGGCTTTATCATCTCCCTTTAAGGGCAGTGACTTGCCCAGGGTCACGGAGGTCATTAGTGTCTGGGTGAATGTTCTGACTCCAAGGCTGGAGTTCTACTCACTGCCCCACACTGTGTCTGTTGCCGGACCTTTGGACGTTTTAGTGCGCATACCCTTCTGCACTCTGGTGAAGCCTATAGACCCCTTCTCCACACAATGTTTTTAAATGCATAAAACAAAATGCAGGCATTTAAAAGAAATCAATGCTGTTGCCACTCAAGTTCCTAGATCCCTGAAAGCCACCCATAGGGACCAGGGCCATCAGGGGCAGACCCCCCCCCCACTAAGAAGAGCCACCAAGGTCTGTCATTGGCACCCCTCCCTGGAATGAGACACTGTTCCCACAGCTGCCTGCCCACATTTTTCAAAGCCAGTGTCACCCTGAAAATGCCGTTATCAGAGCTGGGAAAACAAAAGCCTGCTGCCTTCATTGACGGCTGTCTGACATGAAGCATCCTGGCTGAAAACACAGCATGTAAGAGCAGGGCTTGCTTTCCTTCCTTAGTCTGTGACTTCCCTGGACAATCTCAGTCACCCCCTCTCCCCATCGTTCCACCTGACTGTCCTCACAGCCTCTGGGGCAGCCCAGGCTCATCCTCGACTCTCACCCCCCATGCAGACAGGCTCACCATCCCCCCCTCTGGCACACCTCTCCTCCAATGCCATTCCTCATGCTTGGTTGCCCCCAGGTACAACTCCCACACCTCTCTCCCTCTCCACAGAGGTGCCAAGTAATATTCCTACAGTCGGGCCCCCCCACCAAAGCTGCTCCCCATGTCTGCGATGCCCCCTTCCTCATTGCCATCTTTCAGAAACCCCATTTCCCTTCTAGGCTTAGCTCAAGCAGCATTTCCTGCAAGAGAACTGTCCTGATGCCACCCCATGCCCACCCCTCAAAGCATCACGTTTTTGCTCTTAAGATATTTTGTGTCTGTTTGTGTGGACGCAGGCCACTTCCCCTGCTAGAGTGTAAGCACCCTGAGGGCAGGGGCCTAGCATGGCTAATGTGCATCCTCATGGGTCATCTCAGACTACAAAAAGGCCTTCGCTCTCTGCTCAGTAGCAGTATCCAGAAGCCTCTGGGTATGGAATCCCAGCTTTCCCTCTCACTAGGGGACCCCAGGTTAAGTCTCTTTTCCCTCAGCCTCAGCTTCCTCACCTGTGAAACAGGATGACAGCAGCCCCTACCTCACTGGGTAGTTAGGAGGAGATGGCATGCATGTGATCATGCACTGCCTAAAAGGGAGAAGAGATCATAGAGACATTAGCCATCATCATGGCTATTATTCAGAGGGCAAGGGTGACGTCCCATCTGCTCAGGGGACCTGGACTGCGCTCTGCAAACAGAAAGCACTCCATGTTTGCTGGATGAAGGGCTCTGGATTCTAATGCCGACTCCACCTTGGGGCTAGGCACAGATCTGTGCTGACATGAGAAGAGAATCTAAATACATGCTCTGGTCAGGCCACTAGAAATGCCCAGAATCAGGGTCTTGCTGTCCTGAACAACATCTCCCTAGCTGAGCTCCAGCCAGGTCAGGAGACCCCACTTCTCCTTCCTGGGGCCCCCCAAATTTGGAGGCCAACCCTACAGGCTGTGCTTTCCGATCCCAAGCCTCCTGAGTGGTGTCACCTAGCAATATTCTCCCTAATTACTCTAAATGTGCATTTCCTTCTTTCTAAATGGGAATATCACCTAAATAAGACACTGGCAGGGCTAGAAACAGAGAATTCAGGGAGAAATGCCACTCACCTCCAGACTCAAGAGTGAACTCTTTCATTGGGGATCTCAAGATTTCATCCTGTTAACCAAATAATCTCTAAAGACACCAATCAATGAATCAGGATTTAGCCAGAGCAGAGTGGTCTGGCCTCCCCAGAACCTGGTGCCAAACCCCAAATCCCTAAAAACGTTTGTGGAGCACTGATTGGCACTGCCGATTTATTGCATCCACAGAAGAAGCCGCGTGAAGGTCTTAAAAATGTGTGTGGATCCTGCTGTACCTCACACATGGTGATCAAAGATCTGTTTATCTGGTGTTAAGCTAGGCTTAATGTTTTAAAAAATATCTATTGAATTACTGAGTGGCTCTTGGCTTCAACCCCCCACCCCGGGGGGATGGAAGGTCCATGGAGGCAGGGACCATGCATCTTGTTTCTGTGTCTCCAGCACGCATAGGGCCTCTGGCGCACTAATACCTGTTTCATAAATCAGCGTACAAGCATTCATTAAGCTCTTACTGAGGGCCAGGTTCTGTGAACAGATGAGACATTCTCTCAAGGACCTCCCTTTCTAATGGGGGAGATGTAAACATCTGGCACACGACCAATAGAGAGAAGGTGGTCCAGGGTCTGGGGAAAGCCACCTGGTGGACGAGCACGAAGGGAATGCCAGAGAAAACGCCCAGAGTCTGGAGATGGAGAGTTAGGCAAGAGGAGCAGCCAGGAGGACCGAAGAGATGATATAGGGGAGTCGAGTACAAAGAGCCTGATGAGTGGGAAGGGCTCTCGATGCCCAGCAGGATTCTGGACCTGATCCTGGAGGTAACAGGGGCTCGATACAGTTTATTGAGTGGAGATAGGGGTGTCAGTCGATAAACAGTCACGAAGCACTTACTGTGTGCCAGCTAAGCTCTGGGCATACAAGAGAGGTGACAGGCAGTTCCTGCCCTCAGGGAGCTCACAGCCTAATAGGGAGACTATGCCAACGACCTGGTACAAACAAGCTACAGGCAGAAGGGGGGGAGGGATTTGGAAATGACCACCAGAGGGCAGGCACTGGCATCGAGGAGGGTCAGGAAAGACTTCCTGGAGGAGAAGAGCTTTAGGAAAATCCTTTGGCGATGGAGGGAGGGGTCTCATCATCAATGTGTGCTGATTGCTGTTGAATGGAATTCTACAGGAAAACAGAGACTCCTTGCTTTCTGAGAGGCAGAACTTTCTAGGAATCTTCCAATTAGAACTTGGTGAGGCACAGAATACCAGGGCAGTAAGGGACTGTAAGGGGGCCCCTCCTCCAATTCCTTCATTTTGCAAATGAGGAAACACTTCAAGAGGGGAAGTAATTGGCCAATGGCACCATGGCCAGTGGGCTGGACAGCCTTATCAAGCTCCTTCTGCCTGATGTCAGAGCTTCGAGGCAGCTCCAGGGAAGCCAGACATTCTCAGGTCTCCCAGGCATTTGGGGCCATGCGAGTGGATGACCTGGTTTTTTCCACTTCCCCAATGGTTGTTTTGTTTTCAGGAAGAGGGAACTTCAGTCTTGTCCCCTTTCCCTGGAAATGGTTCGGACCTCTGGACTCGGCACCCAAGCTGGGTCTGGCTCTCACAACTTTTTCTGGGTGCTTTCCACAGAGGTCTAGATTTCCAGAGGCCCCCAAAGCCTGATCCGGCAGACCACCAGCTGCCCCCTCCTGCCTCAGTCTTCTTTTTGATGGCCTCGAGCATTTCTGCAAGCACACAGTCAACCTGCTGTACTCTGAATTTCTCCCCAAGAACTCTGCTATTCAAGCCCATGTCATAAAAACAGATTGATCTCGCCAGCCTGAGTGGAGAAGATGGGCTGATAGTGGCTTGGTTACTGTATAACACTTATCAACCAAGGCTTAACCAAGGAAGAAACTCAATGGTCTTTGCACACGAGAAGCGAAACACCAGGTGTAAACTCTGACGTTGCTGTAGAGAGCAAATCAAGAGAAGCCTGAAAGCTGAAATAAGATTTTCCTTGAACGTGCTCCTGTGACCTTGGCATGGAGATTGCTGGGGAAGATAAAAGGCAGTCACATGCCCTATCTGTACCACAGGGGAAGGTTCCCGGCTAATCCCACAAACTTTGGAATGAGCCATGATGTCCTAGTGGTATCTTTCTATGGGATAAAGGATATCTCCAAGAGACAAACCGGGCGTTACCAGGCCAGGAAGTCCCTGCCTTGCCCCTTTCTAATCATCTGGTGTGTCTGCTCAAACACAGGGCTGGCTATCTGGATGTGGGAGCAGAGACCAGCCCAAAGGCACCCTGACAAACTCTTGTTTTGGCTCTCTGGCACCATCAAAGTATCTAATGGGACTGATGAGTCTTATGGTCACCATGGGCCAAAGAAGGGGGCTCTCCCTACCGTGTGCCAGGCATGGAGCTGGGCACTGGCCAGCACTTCATAAATGCTTACAGACTGCCTAAGACCTTGGTCTCCAGGTGCCACAGACAGAAGCCCCCAGACCTAGGAAGGTCAGTTCAGGGGTCCACAGGTCTGGCCCAGGAAGCCTTTGTTCTCTGCAGTGTTGTGCCCAGACTGGTACCATTGCTGAGCCAACCATTAAAAGGGCAGACCACAATGCCCGGCAACCACAGGTGCATCTGATGACTCTACAGGGCCCTTGCTGCTCTTTCACAATAAAAAATAAACACTGCGTCTCTGTGGTTGGCATTCCAGCAAGAATGCCAGCCAGAAAGGGGTGAAGGAGGGACAGCACCTCTCTCTCCTCTGTCTTCTCCCATGAATAGAATTCTTTACATCAGCAAAGCCAAGGTACACAACCTTCTGGCACAAGGCCAGGGTGGACCCAGAAGACCCAGCAGCTCTGGGAGGCTCCCATGGAAGTATTCAGGCCTGAGAAGGGTCCTGGGCCACACTGCCAGCAGCATGTTTTCTGGACATGATTCCTGCTGCTGCCCCATTGGGACAATGTGGATCTCCATCTCACAAGACGGCAAGGGTTCTTAGAGATCTTAGAAAGCCTGGCCTCCTCATGTGATGGGGAGCGGGAGGGAAACTGAGGCTGTGAGAGAGAGCTGACATGTGCAGGCCTCTGGTGCTTGTCAAAGCTGTTGGGTCAGTCCTCCAAGCTGCAGCCAGAATCTCCTCCAACAGAGATGAGTGTTCTGTCTGAAGTCAAGGAAGGTGGAGGCAGCCGTCCACGCCTCGTGCAGCTGGAGGCACCTACGTCCTTTCTACAATACTGTGCATTTATGAGTGAGGAGACCTGTCTACAGGTCACTGCCTTTGATACCCTGAGGCAAGGGGGACCCAAGGGCCAAACCATCTATCTGGTGCCCGTTGGCATTTCTTTTAAAGGACCGGACCTCCCTCAGTGCCCAATTTCTACCACAAAGGCTCCTCTGCGATCAGCCCTCATTCTTGCCTGACTTTCCTTTCAGATTCATTAGTGGTGATGGAATAAACATAGCTCTAAAAAGAGGTGTACAGTTTATTGGTGCTTCGTAAAGATGTGAGGACAACCGCCCCCCCCCCCCCCCGCTCCAGAGCCAAGTTCCTGCACTTAATAATCACCAAATAAAATCTGAGTTTCATGTAAGCACCGTCCGTGAAAACATCGGGAAAAGCAAACCACCCAAAATGGCAAATGGCACCACACATCTGCCAAGCATCTGTACGTGGGATGTAAAAACACTCTGGCCTTTTTATAGGGCTATTAGGCCTTTTACAGAATCAGAAGGGGGTGGGAAATTCCCTGGAAAACATTTCCCTTATTGTGAGATGGTTATAATGGCCATTTCAGGGTTTGATTTAGGGGCCTGGATTTAAAGAGAACACTGTCTTGCTTTATAGGGGACCCGAAGCAGAGCTGGGAGCTTTCTTTGTGTTTCCAACTCAAGGCTCTGTAAAAGCGGGGCCACTTTCTAGAATGAGCTTGTTTAAAAAAATGTGAGCCCCCCCCCCAACACAGCTGCTCCTCTGTCCCTGGCTCGAGATCAGGCAAAGGAAGGATGCGGATGGTCCAGTCCTGTGTCTGGCCAGCTTCTTGGTGCCACACGTCACAGATGTACCAACCGGCTGGGGAGGAACATCTTGGCCAGGGTGTGTGAGTGTGTGAGTGCATGTGTGTGAAAAGGGTGAATTGTGAGTATGTCTCTGTGTTTAAGAATGTGTGTGAGCATATAAGTGTTTGAGTGTGTGAGAATGTGTAGGTGCAGATAAGTGTGTGAGTATAAGTGTGTGAATGTGTGTATGTGTGAAAGTGTGACTTGTGAGGATGTGTGTGTGAGTGAAAAGGGTGAATTGTGAGTGTGTATGCCTGGGTGTTTAAGAATGTGTGTGAGTGTATAACTGAGTGTGTGAGAATATTTAGGTGCAGATAAGTGTGTGAATGTGTGTATGAGTGAAAGTGTGACTTGTGAGGATGTGTGTGTGTAAGCGTGTTTGATAGAGACTGAATGTGTGTAGGAGCTCCCACGGCCCTTTGCTGGCCACGGCCACTGGCTGGGATTCATTCTCACTTAACTACCTTGACTTGGTCTCCATTGAATTCCAGGGAAATTCATGGCATCGAGTCCTTGGGTTCTACTTTGCATGCATGTCCTGGTGCTGTAAAGCCCAGTGACCTTGGACAAGTCACAGGAGCTCCCACAGCCTTAGCCGGCCCTTTCTGTACAATGAGGGCCTTCAACTCCATCTGGGCTGCTTGTACAACCTGGGAGGAACACAGAGGATTCCCAAGGGAGTTCCAAATTCCACGTGAGATCCATGAGGCCGAATGCCGGGTCTTCTCTTAGTAATCCCTGCTGCCTCGTAGAAAATGCAAGATCTAAATCTTAACTCCTCTTTACTTCCAAGAGGAAGTTATTCCCCAAACCCCAGGGGTCCACAAGTCAGACTCTGAAAAATGCCTTCCTCTTGAACCATCTCATAAAGACAGGTCCTGAGAGCAGAAGGCTGTAGGACCAGGCTGGCTATTGTCCAGTTTTCTTTCTGCAAAACTCCCCCTTGAATCTGTCTGACTACGTGGTTCAGAGAAGAGTCCTATCCTAGAAAGGCAGAGAGAGCACAGTCCAGGGTTGGGAAGCCCTGTGTTCTAGCCCTGAGCCAGCCAAGGTATGCTGGGGGCAAAGAAATCACTCCTATTTCTTCCTCTGTCAAGTGACCGGCTGACCTCTCTCTTTCTCTCTGTGAGCCCTGCACACTTGGGGCCACTGTCCACCCCAGCATGATAGTGAGGGAGTGATCCCGGGTGCCCAGGACTGGGGGAAGGGTCAGAGAGGGATGGGCACCAAGTGTCCCGGGTTCCAATGTAGGTCCTGTCTAGTGGCCTCACATTCACCCACTCTTTGGCAGAAAGTCCTTAAAATGAACAACAGCTGTGGTTGAAAATGCTGATGTCCTGTGAACGATGAAGCTCCCGGCACATATACTGGACTGAATGGACGGGCCTCTTCTTTCTGAGCCAACAAAGACATCCTTCTTCTGAGAAGGCTGCCTTTCCATCTTTAACTCAATGGCATGCCTGGGCACGCCTGGGCACTACAACTGTCCACAAGCTATTCTGTGCCCATGTGCCTGTCATCGCATTCTTGGGCATGGACTGTGCCAGCTGGCCTGGGCACCGTCCCCACTCCACCCAGGCCACAATCCCACTGGAATGTCAGCCAAGAGGGGCCCAGGGCCTGTGTCAGGTCCCTAGTGAGACACCGGGACCAAGTGTGGAGGAAAGGGGAATGAAAGCTTGCCCCAGCCCAGCCTGGTGGGACGTCCTGACGGCACCCAGAGGCAGACATTGCACGGTCCTGTGTGCTGGCCATGCCTACTGCACTGGGCTGGTCAAGATTACATCATGGATCCAGGACGGCCTTCTGGCCCAAGTCAGCACTTTGCAACGTGGAGACTTATTCCTACTTATTTCATGGGGTCCCTCCTGTCTTCCCAACCAGCCTGGAAGTTCCCTGAAGCAGTGACCAGGATTTTGCCTCACCACCTCAGCTGGAGGGTCTACCCCAATGCTGGGGATAGTAGGGGGAGGAGGATGACTCCAAGGGTTTAGGGCTGGAAGATACCTTAGCGATCACCAAGTTCAGTCCCTTCACTTTGATAGACTCATCTGGCAGGGACCTCAGACACCATCTCAGCTAAGATGAGGACCCTGAGGCCCAGAGGATTTACCCAAGGTCACAACAGGGAGTAAAGGGTAGATTTAAACCAAGGTCTCCCTAACTCTGAACTGAGCCCCTTCAATAATGACTGTTTCCTTTGTGGTTTCCCTGCCTTAGGAGGTATGTTAGCCCTTCTGCAGAAGGCAGGGCACAATGCTTCCTGAACATGGGGTGGCAGCCCTCTTTCTTACTCTGATCAGCCCCCAGCACCTTCACACCAGTCCTAGGAGATACTAAAGCCCAGAGGATGGAGAGCTGTGGCTAACCACTGCAGGAAGCTTTCCAAAGTGTTTTGGATCCCAAACATGTAGCTTACTTTGGGCCAGCTGGTGGCTAGATCAGATCCTGGTTAACTCAACTCTTCTGGGTGCACACCTCAAGACACCTGGGAGTTTCCTGACAGGTCCATTTCCCCCTTTTGTTCAATGCATTTCAAATGTTTGCAGGATATACAAACCAAGCACACATGTCCTCAGCCCCCTGCAGAACTAGAAGTTCACAGACTGGTCCTGTCACCAGATTCCCTCTAGTTTCCATCAGGTCAAGCATCCAGAACCCTGAGCTAACCAACACTGGCCTGATAGCTAGCCTTAGGCAGACTACCTAGAAGCCAAGGAATTCCAGTTACTTGGAGAATGCTCCAAAATCTCCCTGTTGATATTTTCCCAACTGCCCCCTCTGATGCCCATGAGGTCTCTCCTGCAAGGCTGGGAGCCAGGGGCAAAGGGCTCAAAGGCACCAACTTTGTAGTGGCTTTGGTGCCCACACACAAACACTCTGTCTTCCTCCTGCCAGGTGGGGGGTGGTGATTTCTGGTGGAAGGTGTGAGTGACATAATACCTCTCCCACCTCCTCAGCCATGAGCAGCTCCTGGTAGCACTCAACACACAGCTGATCCAAATCACCAAAAATGACTCCAACTGAGAGCTGGGTACAAGGAAGATGTCCTGCTGTGATCCTACTCAGGGCCGACCTTGGCTTGGGGGGAAGGAGGTCCCAAAGAGACCAAGAGGAACACTCATTGGCACCTCCAAGCCCAACATTCCTCTGTGCACAAAAACCTGAGCCAGAGGAGAGGCACCTGCAACGTGGGCACCTGAGGGGCAGGAACCTTAAAGGCCCACTTGGCCACCCACCACAACCCATACTGACCAAGGCCTCAGCTTCAACATTTCACCTGTTATGAGATAACTCAACCTGAGACCCAAAGGGAAGAAAAGGAAGGAAGGGCAACTAGAGGCTCAGGGCCTCGAGTCTCCATAGGTCACCCGACCAAGAGCCACCTCTTTCTAAATGTGGGGCATGGCTGCTGTCTCCTTTGGAGCCCACAGATCAGCTGGGGAGCCAGACAAGGGAAATTCTGAAAGACAAACCCCTGAGCTCCTGCCCAGAGCCCCCAGACAACACTCCTACCACTGACAACAGAGGAATGCCAAAGCAAGCCTGCTGGTGGCAGGACAAGATGGTGGTGCTGGCCTGGGAGCCAACTTCCAGGGGATGATGAGTCAGGACAGGGGAAGAAAAGGGGAGGAAAGCACCAAGCCAGAGCGTGGCCAGAAAGCAGCCTGAGCAGAAGGAGCATGTCCATGTCCTGTTCATGCAGTGGAGCTTTCGGCAGGGAGAGTCAGGCCACCAGGGCCAGCTCACACTTCTGTCCATCGATGAGTCCATCAGTAATGAACATCCCTCTCCTTCCTCTGTGCACACAGACATGAAGTTCACACGTGCACATACACGCACACAAACCTCCATCTCTTACTTGCCCCATTCTGAATCATTCCAAGGCACTCTAGACTCCTACCCTGACACACGGTGATGGGGTCACTTCTACACCCGACCTCCAGCTGTGCACTGTGTCTGAGGGCACACGGAGCAAAGGTAAGAAGCAAGGCCAATGGGCAACACGCAGAATTAAAGCTGGGGCCTTTCAGGAAACAGTGCAGGGGTGGGCCACAGGTGGGGGACCTGGGCACCCAACAACACTCAGGGTCTGAACCTGACAATGAAGGTCATTTCTGTTGTTGTGAGATTTCCAACAGTCGCCAGAAAACCTGGGATCAGTGACCCTGACTTAGCCACTTTGGGTCCACTTTGTTTTCCTCACCCCTCGCCCCTCCCTGAGGCTGCCTTTTGGCTAAAGAGGGCAGCTGACCTGCTGATTCAGGACACATGGGGAAGGGAACAAGGAGATGGCAGAGCAGAGGGACAAGAGGTCAGCCGGCCCAACACGGCCTGGGGGGTCTTAACACCACCATGGGAGTCTTATACCACCATGGACATCCTCCACCACTGAGGGCCTCTGTGGAGGCACCTGGGAGAAAATGTGAGCAAGAATTAGGAAAGAGGGCTGAGTCTCCTCCCCTCAGGCTGTCTGCACGGCCTGGTCAGGGACTCAAAGCTATAGCCTTGGGCTGGAAAACCTGAGGGCTTCTCCTACTCCCAGGCTCTGCCTCCTGGCCTTTGGATGACACTGACCTGGGGAGTCAGCAGGCTGCCTGCAGCCAATGCACAGTCTGAAGACCTGGAGGAAGGGGTGTCAGACAGTCCTGTGCAAATACACAGACTCACTGCCTACCCCCTTGTCCAACAGCTCCTCCTGCTGAAGCAGTGTCCCTGGAAAGGATGAGGAGCATCCCAATCCTGGCAAGTCAGGTCCTAAGAAGTGGGAAAACCACTGCCCATGCCCATGTCCTGAATACAGTGCCACCATTCTTTAACCCCTGCAAAGGCACAGCAATCTGCCGTGCAAACAGGCATGGAGATGTTAATGAGGCCTGTGCCACCCAGAAGGAGATGAGATGCTCAGTGACAGGTGCCTATCCCCCTCTGCTCCAATGCCCTGTGGCAAGGGAGCCTCAGGGAGAAGCTGCGATTGGTTGACAGGCACAAGACAGAGGAGCCAGCAGACTACTCTTCATGACGTAAAAGGTTTAAAGCCATATTAAAAGGGTGGTCTGTCTGTCTGTCTGTCTCCCCCCTGTGCGTCTCTGTCTTGATCTCTCTCTTTGTGTCTGTTTCTTTTAACATCATGTGGTACCCAAGGGTTCTGGGTAACTCAGAGTCTCATCATCAGGCATCTCTATATGTGAGGATCACAAGGTGCTATACGGAAGGGGCTTAGCACACAGTAGGTGTTTATTCCCTCCGCCCCTCCTCAGTCAGTGAGCATACTGGGGGGTACTTATCCCTGTTTCACACAGACAGGGCTCCTGGGGGTGGCACTGCCAATCCAGGTGAGGAATGCCAGGTGCTGGGACAATCCCCCGGGGGTGATGAGGCCAGCCCAGGTGCTTGAGCTCCCCGAGGCCGGCTCTGAGGGTTTCTCTGCTCACTTGAACATGGCCAGGACTCAGAGGAGCACCACCAAACACAGCCCTCACTAGAAGTAGGAGGCCAAAGGGAGGGGAGGGAGGCCCCAGCCTCCCAAACCCACCCTCTGAATTTCTGAGGTTCTCTATTCAAGTCCTTCATGCCCATGGCCAGGCTGTGTCCATGTATCTGAACCAGCAGAAGCCCTCCCACCACGCTTACCAGACACTGCCACCAAAACACTCAGTAGAAGTGTAATCCCAGCTCCCACCAAGCAGAGGGGCTAGGGTCTGTCACAGGGGCTTTGTTTTTGTTTTTTTCATTGGGGAAAAAGAAAGTCAGCTGCAGACGCCTGTGACCACTCCAGGAATAACGTATTGATGGTGGAAATCAATGCCCACCTTCGGGTAATGCAGAATAAGGCTGGGCTGCCCCCTTACACAATCCAACTGGCACAAAACAAAAACACGCCAACAAAGCCCCCAAGAAAAGCAAGGAAAAAAAGATTCCAGTGTTGGTGGGGGAGAGGATGGCCCGGTTGATGCAAATGCTGAACTCATCAAGCCTTGGCTACCATTCGTGCTCTGTGTGCCAAGGATACCGATAAAAGGGAAAATGCCCCTAATGGCCTTATCCAAAAGAAGGGAAAACTGGACATCACTCATGCGCCCAATGATGGAGGCCTGGCTGAAGACAGGAGGGCGGCCTGGAAGGGGACACGGTGGTGCCTGAAAAAGGAGAGCTGTGAGGAAATCAAGGAAATCCTGAAAGGGAGACCCCCAGACTAAAGAAACATTCACAACCATTACAGAAACAGAGAGCCCCAGGGACGGATGCACGCGCCCATCGAGGACGCAGGGCGGCTCTGCTTCACTAAGACGCTATTTTATATATAAGCTTCAATTTATGAGTTTATAAATGTCTAGACGTTTAAAATCTATAAACACATTATAAATCATACCTTATTTATCATGTTATTTACTTTCTTTTGAGTCAAAATGTAAATTTTAAAGTTCCAGGATTTAGGGGGTACATTTAAATCCCTTTATGTGGCTAATCTGTTCAGTTTTTTAAGCATTAAGTTTATAATAATCTTAAGGTGTAATTTTATTCTTCAATAGACGTATGATTTCATCAATATAGACATTTCCTCCAATGATGCTGACCTCTGCTGACGCACGCTACAGAGATCCTGCCCCACACCGGGAGGTCCGCCCCCTGACACGGAGGCATCTTCCTTGAGCTCTCCTGACACAGCATGGAAAGTCATGGGACTGACAGTTTGTTTATGGGTTTATCTTTATAATTTTCTTATGATACGGTACATATGTACACGTGTATGTGTGTGTCTGTGTCTGTGTGTGTATGTACACTCTCCTACAGATTTGTAAGTTTGGTGTGAAGTTTCACCTAGGTTTCAATGCTAATAAAAATGTGGGGGGATTAGAGAGTGGCCTCTGGCTTGGTCACCTTTTCAGGAATAATTGCAACTCTGTTGGATCTTTGAAACCCTGGACTATGACTCACCGGAGGCCAACAGAAGCCGGCCATTTCAGTCCGAGTGACCAGATCAAATTAGGGCGTGGTGGGCAGGGAAGGTCTCTGTAAGGGACTGTAGAATAAAAGTTCCTCATCAAACCAGCATGTGGACAGCACTTTAGGATGTGCAAGACGCACTTTTAACTCATTTTATCCTGAGAGGGAGGTGCTTTATTATCTCCATTTTAGAGATAAGGAAACTGAGGCAGACAGCGGTTAAGTGACCTGCCCAGTCCATAGTCATACAGCCAGTAAGTGTCACCTGAGGCCAGATTTTAACTCAAGTCTTCCTGACTCAAGGCCCAGCACTCTGTGCACCGTGGCACCCTCTCACAGCCCGGAAACTGTGTCGAGTCTCTTCTGCGCATGTCAAGCATCATTTTCAATTTACATCGACAATGGACAGATCACTGGTGGGCAAGTTCTGCCATTTAATCTACACACCTGACATTCTGGGCTGCTTTCTCGTGCCTGGGTGTCTATCATCCCATGAAGTGTGACCCCAAATGATCCTCACAGGCTGCTTCTTGGCCCAGACCACACCCAGGTCCTGAAAGGGGCCAGGATGATGACAGTCCTTCCTTTTCCTTCATGGTGGGCATGTCCCTTGCCCCACTGCCAATATAGTGGCCTTGACCACTCTTCCAGGATTGGAATTCTGGTGATCCTGGCATTCCTAAATCCCATACTGCTTACATCACAAGGAAGAAAGAGAGACGCCAGGCCCTGAGATGGCTGGACTCCAAACCAGCCAAGACCCTTTGGGCAGATGAAGGAGACACTGTCCTTCTTCCTAGGCACAAATGAAGCCTACTCCCAGCGCTCCCCAGCTCTCCAGCTTCACTTCCAGGGCTTGAGGGTGATGGATGAAGGGGTGGGCAGGGGCTTCTCATTAATTCCAGCTGACCTGCCCCCATTAAGCTCCTTCTCTTCAAATTAACGGAGTGTTCAGGGCTGGACAACTTTCACTAATCACTATTCGCCTCTCCACTGGCATCTCAGAAATCAACAAGAGTCATTTCCCAAAGGCCCAACCAGTCAGTGATGTAAGCTTCCCCAATTGCTTTGGACAGTTTTTCCTCTCAGATCACAGCGCGTTTAGGCCTTCCTGACCCTTAGCTAGGCACTGGCCTGGAGCTGCAGAGATTGCATTAGGCTAATCAGCCCTGTCTTCTTTTCCAGGTGGCCTCTCATGGCTTTAGGAAGGGGACGGAGGCCTACAGAGGTCTCTCCATACCCAGGGCTCCAGCTGCTCCAGCAGAGATGCCCGTTTCTCACAGGGCAAGGAGGATGCAGCACTCCTCCTCTCATCCAGAATCTCTAAGGGGGTTGATGCTGCATAGAGAAGGTTCATAAAAGAGAAAAAGGAAAAAAGGACATCTCTCTCCCAAACCTCAGTCAGCACGCACCCAGGCTGCTCACCTGTAATTCTAGGAAGCAACAGCGAGTGGTAGGACACATAGGAACACATGCCCAAGGCCATCTGGATGCCCCTGGAAGGGCCCGGGGAAGTCAGGGAAGCCAGCACTGAATGCTGGGCATGTCCAGTCTGACAACACATCAGACTCTGTGGATTCTCTTCTTGGGTCCCTTCATCATTTCTGGAGTTGAAACATCCAACATACCAGCCATTCCGTTCAGTCCTTCCTTCCCTACCTTCCTCAACCCAAAGGGTCCTGAGGATTAATGATCTAGACAGTGAAAAAGAACGAATGTCATTCTGGGACACCTCAGCAAAACCCAAGGCTTTATTCCATGAAACACTCTCCAGAGGCCATAAATTTGCCATGGTCAGAATGGGAACAATCTCCCAGATTCCACTGAAAACTTTCCCAGCCTTGAAGAAGGTGACAGCTCACTAAGACTGCCTTTAAGGAAGACCGATGGTGCTCAATTAAGCCTGACTTTCTAGGGGGGTTGCTAAGATCTCTCCAAGAATCTCAAACTTCTGATTAATGAGCAAGATGGCTCTGCTTTGCCAAAAAGCTCAAGCGTACTTTTTCTCATGTAAAATAATGCAATGCGCCCTCCTCAGCACTTCTGGCAAGCCGCCTATTGGCCCAAGATCCCAAAGATACTTGAGGGGGATACAAGAATGTGACCTAAGAACGTGCCACAAAACTGGCCCACAAAACCATCAGAGCCGAGACAAGGTTTAAACCCATGCACACCGAAGCCCATTCCCCGTCTTTTGTGGAGCCTCCAACCCAATAGTTCTCCCCTAAATCTGTGCCTAAAAGTTCATTTTTCTTTGCAGTGTTTTCAAAGCTTCACCGGATGGGGCTTCAGTGAGGATCATTGGAATCTCTGGTGACACTCGAGGCGTCCCAATGCCTGCTTGCTAGGCTGGCCCTCCCACGGACTTTCACAAAGCTGTGGGGCCATTCTTCCAAACCCTCTTTCCTGGGGTTTTTGCAGCTTCCTGGGAAGAAGGCAATTTCAGCCTCTAACAAATCCATCCATGACCTTCCTCTCACTTGTCAGAGCTTATTTCCAGACCCCTGAAATCCTCCTCTGATTGCTAAACCACGTACAGATATGAATCCCAGAGATTTCCATCCAAAGCCTTTCAGACTAGAAGTGCTATGCCCCCAGCCTCAGCCTTCACACTCAGGACCACTGCTTACTTCCATCTCTGCTGGGTCAGCAGGAGCCTGGTGGGAGGGCACGCTGTTTTCATTTTCTCTGCAATCAGTTAATCCTGATCTCTTAACACCAAAGGGATTCCTTTGAAGACTGGACAGGAGCTGGAGGTAGGCATGATGGATGCCCCTGGTGATTCTGAGGAAGCTTCCAGTGTCCTCCCAGCAGCTGGGGAGGCCTATCGAGGAGCCGAGAGGGAAAACAGTGCAATCTGACAGAGGGAAGCACCTCTATCTCGCTGTCCTCTTGGAAGGCTGGGTCCACCCCTGCTGCCCAGCCCAGCCAGTCCAGACACCGTAAGCAAGGCAGATCAAGATCTGCTGGTTTGAGCGGCAGAGATGATCAGCTTCTACTTGAAGGCAGGACACTGCCCAGCCCTCAACACTATCCTGTCATGGCACCCTGTCCAAGATCCACGATGGTATGGGGCGTCCTGGTCTCCATGATCAGGGGCTCTTAAAGCCACAGGATTAATAACTCAGACTAGGTAATTCCTAGTATTTTCAGACTAAATGGAAAGTACAAAGAGAAGCTCAGGGAACATGGTCAAGTATATGTTGTCTTTTCCCAGGGGATGGAACAAGGTGGCATGACATGAAGAAGAGGGACTAGTCGGGAAAAAGGCAAGACTTGGACTCAAATCCTGCCCCAGATACTTAATATTTGTGTAATCCTAGATGAGTCACAACTTCTCAGGCCTTAGTTCCTTCATCTCTACAATAATGGTTCTGATGGCCTTGAAGACCACCTCCAGTGAGAGCCTTGAAGGTCACTTCCAGCTTCACTCCACTTCCTCTAACAACCCCACTATGCCCTGGCCACTCACAGAAAGTAAGCTCAACACACCCAGTGTCCAAGCAGGATGCTTAGCCTGGCTTTGGGACAGGCCAATCAGGGCTCCCTGTTCATCCAGTGACTCCCACGTCCCAACTCTTGTAAAATTCTCTAGAATGACCAATAATGATGAGTCAGGTAAGGCAGTGGGCCCACGGGGACCCCAGCCTGCCTGCCATCTCACACGGAAGCTGGTTCCTCCTAAACAGATACAGATGAGGGCAATGACTTCGACTAGTCAGACGGCCCCAGAGCAGGTGGCCTGCCCAAGAAGGGTATTCCCAAGCCAAGGGCTCCCGAGGCATCAGGCGGTGCTTACCACTATAACATTAAGCAGAGTAAATATGTTTTTGGTTAGGCCTCCTTTCTTGATCAGGGAGAACCTCAGATGCCCAGAGTAATGCCCTCATCTTCTAAAGAAACTAGTCCCCAGGCTTGCCCAGGGCCACACTGCCAGTTTGTCGCTACTTGGGGCTGTTGGGATCCCCCAATGACCTCTGCCTCCCAGGGGCAGACAGAACCCAGCCAGAGGATGGCTCAGCTGGTCCAGATCACTGCCCAGGCATGGGCATGAGGAATAAGCTTCAGAATAGCACTCGATTCTCCACCTCCCTGGAGCCCCCTCAGCGTGCCTAAGAAATTCTGAGAGCCTGGTAGACTCCTCCCCTCCAGCTTTCCACTGAAGGAGGCCCGGCTCACCTGGGGCATCCTCTAGCTCCAGCAGGGACCAACTGTCTTGGTTGCTTAGCACCACCTACAATTATCCCTTTCAAACTTTTATAAATAAAAGTTTCCATTTCAGTTCTCCATCTGCTCAGGGCAAAGCTCTCCAAGGACATTTATTAAATACTTTCTGTATGCAGAGCACTCACCAGTCATGGGGGCCAGGGAGGAAGGGCACGTAAGACTATCACTGACACCATGATGCCCTCACAGAACCAACGGTGACAATACTGGCGGGGCATCTATTTTATGACCCCCACACAAACAGCCACAACACAGAACAAGGTGAGTACAGTAGAGGGCCCAGAAAGGGCAAAAAGCCCAGCCCAGTCTCAGGAAGGAGATGGAAAGTGACTACCCCGGCATCCCAGCAGGAAATGCTCTCCATGCACCACATGCCAGGTCACTGGCCTCAGGGGCTTGGCCTTGGCGCTGCTGAATGTGGCTGCTAGTAGAAGGGACCCTGACGCCCAGAATGGGGAGCAGAGAAGTGCTGGTGGCCACAAGCTCTACCCCAAGCCCACATGGATCACACTCAGACCCCTCTCCTGGATGCCCAGGTCTTGTCACTGAGGGCAGAGAGCACATAGCTCCCATCCTTCCAGGCCCAGCACCCTCCAGTCCAATCACGCTTTGGGATTCCAGCTCTGCTACTTAACCATGACTCTGGGCAATCATTTCACTTCCCCAAGACTCAGTTTCCTCAGCTGTCACATGAGGGCATTGGTCTAGATGAACTCCAAGCTCTAAGCTGATTCCTCCCAGCTCTAGGCTAAGGTCAGAAAGTGCTTTGTTCAGAAGCTGGCCCTGGCTGGATTAGCCCTCTGCCCAGCTGCCAGGCACAAAGTCAGGACTCAGTTAAGGTCTCTCTGTTCAGACAAGTTTGAGAAGGTTGGAATACTGGAGCACTGCCTGGTAAATCCAATACCCTGCCTCTTGCCAAAATGAGGGGCTCATGTTGCCTACTATGTGAACTCACGATGCAAAATTCTGACCTAAGCTCCCTGGCACCAAACAGCAGCCAGTCCATGGTGGACACCGGATGGCACCAGTGCTGCTGGAGTCTAATAGAAGACCCCCAAGAATGGCCTTCCTCATCCTCCGAGGGCATGAGCCCCCAGAAGCCAAGCCCAACTAGCCCTGGTCCACAAGGGTCCTTCCCTTCTCTGGGCAGACCATGCACAGACTGTCAGTGCCAAATGTTCTGACACCTAAGGATACCCAGTATCTCGCTATTCTCTGGTTGGTCTGGGTATGGTTACCAGGGCAGAATGTAAACTCCTAGAGGGCAGGGGTCCCATTAGCTGCTTCTGTCTGGTCCTCCCAGCACCTTGGACAGCTCTAGCCACAGAGTAGGCACTTGATAATTAATTTTTTACATGGCTGTTCCTTGAAAATACCCAAGATGCTGATCCAAGAGCATCAGACACCGTTCACATATATATTATAGCCATGGAAATAGGAGGGAAAATAGGAACTATCCATCACCTTCATGGGCCACTTCCAGGCAGACCTCACTTGGTTGAGCCCATTTCTAAGCAAATGCCAAGTGATCATCCAAGAACAGAACAGGAAACAGCCTGGATTCTGTGACCTCGTCATCCCCCAGGACAAAGGACGCGTCACACCAGAGACGTGTCCTGTCGGTCCAGGCTTAGCACCCCACTCCATTTCATTCATCCCCCTATCACAGAAATAGCTGAGACACAGGGGGCTTTAGCAGCTCAGCCCATAATAAAAGTATATTGTGACAGGTGCAGACTGGATAATTAACCACCAGATGACTTTTTTCCTAACGGCAGAAGAATATTTGATAATTACTGACATAATTAACTGGGGCCTTATTCAAGGGGACTTCACATTACACACTGAATGGAGGTAGGAGGAGGGCACTTCCCATCCATCATACCCCTAATGGCCAGCCTAGAATTCAGACTCTTCAGGCACCCACTGGGCTATACCAGGGAACCCATCGCCCCAGACCTGAAATCCTTCCTTGTGCCTTCTGAAGCTCCCTCTCCCTGCCGGTGCCCCAAATATGAGCCAAGACAGTCCCTGGGCCATTCCAGAGGTGCCCCTTTATTGAAGGCCACAGAGTTAATCTCTGGAGTTTAGTTACTATGGTGTGGGCTCTGAAATCCACTCCTTTGCCTCTGCTTTGCTTGTCTTCAGACAATAGGAGCTGAAGCCAAAGCCTTTAGAACCCGGCTAGGTCAAGCCCTGATTGACAATGCCTGAGAGAGGCATGGTGCACCTTCTGAGAGCATGGCTCTAAGTGTGCCCAGGGCACTGTGTCCAGTGCAGGATGACCACAAGCATAGATGACCATTCACCAAAGTCTTCAGCAGGCCAAGGAACACGGGTCAACTGGTGAATCTCCAGCGTCTTCCACTCTCCCCAAACCTCTCAAAAGCCAAAGTTCTAATACCATAGGGCATTTGGGACCTAGGCCTGAATGGTGTTAGCCCTGGCTTGGTTTCTGACTCTGTTTCCTCACCTGTAAAGGGAAGATCATTAAGGTCCCTCCAGCTTCAAAATCCTTTGCTGTCATGCAGCAACCCAATGATTTTCAGATGTGACATTGTTCTGTGGTCAAGCTCCATGACCCCAGAGTCTGGCCACAGCAGGGACAGAAGATAGGCAGAAAGCCCTTCACAGGTTTCCTGGTCTGTCTGGCCTCGGTCCAAGAGTCCCGCACACTCTCTTCTCATGTGGTCACTGGGGGACTTTGACACAGTCTGGGTTGCCATCTTGCCCAGTCACATGATCTACCAGTGCCTAGACATGAGAAATGACCAGGACAGAGGAGAGCTGATGGTTTTCTCCGAGGCTGGAGCAGTCTGGCGCCTATTCTGAATCTTAGGGCAGAGGTCTACCCGACTGAATGTGACTCACTTGCCCATGCCCTTTAGGCTGGTACACCCCATCTTCTCCCTTGGCACTGTTTCCACACCTTGATTTCCTTACTGGAAGGGCCCTGATGGCAACCATCTCATGGGACACCTTTGGCTTCCCTCCCCCAAAACCTCATGGCATATGCACGATTCCTGAATCTATACCCTGAAGTCTGGTTTTTTGGTCCTCACTGGCCAGACCCAACATGAAACATGCACTGTCTTCCCCAGATGATGGGAGCTTGTCAGATGTGGATGAAGGCCTAAGCTGAACAAGCCCCCCAAGAATAAAGTTCAGATTTCTTCAAGAACTGGGGCCATGTCCCCTTTGTGGCTGGTCCCCCAGGGTCTGTCTATATAGCTGGAATCTGACAGGAGGGAGAGGGCAAGTGAGGGTCCCATTCTGTGTGTGCCTGTGAAGCCGGGACAGGGGGAGCAGACTCAGCTCAGGACAGCTGGAGGCTGGCAGGCAAGTCTGGTCAGATCCCATCACAGCCCTCTCACTGACAGCCTGGCCTAGCCTCTGCCTCAGCAAAGCTGGTGAGCCACACAAATGGGCCCCCATGACCAAGGCATATGTACACCCAGAAGCAGATAAGCTACAGGTCAGGGGGAACTCAGCTTAGCCACTGCCACATAAGAGAAAGGCTGTAGCTTTCTGTCTAGTCTCTCTTCTCCTTGGCAGGGATGAGGTTCCATGTTTGCTCTGCAGCAGCGGGCCTCTATCACATGGAATCCCAGGGTGGCAGAGCTGGAAGGTGCTCCTGGGGTCCTCCCTGCCCAGTACACAAGGCGGGGGAGCCTGGAGGAGGCAGTGGGGCAGCAGAGTGGAGGCTGGGAGGAGACTAGGAGGGAAGCTAGGGGGGCCTGGAGGAGGCTAGAGGGGGGCTAGAGGAGGTAGTAAGGAGGTTGGGGGAGGCAGGAAGAGGCTGGGGGGACTGAAGGAGGCAGGCGGAGGCTTCATGTTGACTTTCCTAAAGCTACTCCATGAATGATCTCAGGGAAGCTAGGCGGTGCAGTGAATAGAGCACTGGCCCTGGAGTTAAGAGGACCTGAGTTCAAATCCAGCCTCACTATTGTGTGATTTTGGGCAAGTCACTTAACCCCAACAGCCCTCCAAAAAACAAACAAAAAAAAATGAATGATCTCTCAGCCTCTCTGTCAGAGGACGAGTCGGCCAGCCTCAGCCCCTAGGTAGGACCAGCTTTACTCCCTGGTGCACTGGTCTGTACCAGTTACCTTTCCTTGCTCCTGTTGCCCATGGTCTCTCTTTCCCAAAAAAGTGGAATATAAGCACTGAACTCTGAGAAATGGGGCATTTTAGAATCATCCCAGGCCCCCACCCCCATTGTACCATCCCCAAATATACTGTTTTCCTCAGGGATTCCA
The DNA here is from genome assembly GCA_028646575.1 of Pseudocheirus occidentalis. Classification (NCBI taxonomy): domain Eukaryota; kingdom Metazoa; phylum Chordata; class Mammalia; order Diprotodontia; family Pseudocheiridae; genus Pseudocheirus; species Pseudocheirus occidentalis. Next base: position 8,969,636 of record CM053598.1, on the reverse strand, counting down.
GCTCTCAAAGAAGCCTGTTGGGAATGGAGAATTTATTTTTAGTAAACTTGATTCCTCCTGAAACCTGTAACTGGTAGGAGGACTGGGATTCCTCTTCCAGGCCTTAGGCGCTCCCAGAGCTCTCCGGGCACTTGACAAGAGTTATGAGCCATTTTTGATCAGTCCCTGGTTTCTCTCTCCTTCCCAAGGCTCTCCTCTTGGCTGTTGGCTGGAGCTTCCTGCTAGGGACCCACTGAGAAACGCAAGGTCATCCATGCACTCCCCTCCTGCCCAGGGCATACTGACTTCACCTCCATCAACAGTTGGTGCACTGGAAGCGTCTGAGGAGAGTCATGCCAGGTCAGTGAGGCTGAGTTCCTTTTTGGAGCGCAAGAATGACACGGTCATTCTTTGGCCAACACAAAGACAGATGTGAGCTGAAGCTCCCAACCAAGCCTAGCAGCCCGGGTGCCCAGGGCACTCTCCAGCAGAGCCTTCTGGGAAGGCCAGTTTTAAACACTCAGAATATGGCAGCTAGGCCAGAGGGATGCCTGCTTCCCGCTCCAGCTGCCCACCCCATTTGTAGCTTCAGCTTGCACTCGCCATGGCAGGTAGGGATAGGCCGCAGCATGGTTTCCACATGTCTCAGTCTCCCATAGTAAGCAGGCCTCTTTCTGGTCACAGAAAGCTTCCCGAAGCTTGAGATCGTGGCATTGCCCCCAGGCCCAGGATGCCCTGTAAGGCAGGGGTCTTTCCTCTGGCCTCCCTGGGCCGTGGTCTGGTGAAGCCCCAGGATGGACAGACCCCCTTCACAGAATCAGGATTTTAAAAGACAAAACAAAATGCACAGAATTACAAAGGAAAACCATTATACTGAAATACAGTTATCAACACAGTCAAACACAGAAACAAAGCCCGGGTTAAGAGTTCCTCCCCTAAGGATTCCAGGTTCTTTTGAAAGGCCCTTTGCCCCTGGCCTTAGCCATTAACAATCAGGGTCAAGTCACCAAGTATCTGCTAATCCATGTCATTGCTGGGGTTCATACATCAGCAATCAGCAATCCCATGTTGTCTTATCCATTTGGACGGGAGCCCCTGGAGAGCCAAGGCTGTCTTCCATTTCTAGTTGTATCCCCAAGAACGCAGCATCCCTGTGTTCATTCAGTCCCTCTTAAGTGCCAGGTACTGTTCTGAGCTCTGGCACATCAAATACAGCCTCTGCTGTGAAGAAGAGAACCAAGGTGCCAGCCCTCTCCTCCCTGGTTTGGGCTCGGCCTTGGTAATTTTCCTAGGGCTCCTAAAGGGATCACCTTCTTCTTGCAACCCCACACACTCCTGGGGCCACAGTCTCTAAGTGAGTCTGAACCAAGCAAAATGGCGGCCATGGCTTTCTGACCAGAGTCACCGGATCTGTCACCCCTCAAGTTCATGGAGGAATCATGGGGCTGAGAGTAGATGGAAGCTGAGTCACTCATTCACTCGGTCAGTCCTTGTACACCTACAATGTGCATTAGAGATGCAAGGGGTGCTAAAGAGAGGCTGTATTCTTCTGCCCTTTGGGTGCTTACAACACAGGAGGGGAAGAATTAAATTAGAAAGTAGGATGTGAAAACATGTCAGCACCCCCATTTTATGGTGCTCTAGGGCTCACAAAGTGCTTTTCTTACCACTACAGGTGTACCCAGTACAAGGACTGTCATCACCATTTTACAGATAAGGAAGTTGAGTCTTAGAGAACCAGGGTCACACAACACCAGGACATTTCTCCATGATAGGATTCGAAGTCAAGCCTCCCAACTCCACGCCGAGAATACTTTTCCTTCTGAATCCCCTACTGGAGAACAACAAAACCTAAATGCTCCCAGGATCTTGAGGCTGGAGGAGTCAACAGGCAGAGAAGACCAGCATTTCAAGCAGAAGGCACAGCATGTCAAAGGGTGGACAAAGGAAAGCTCACGGCATGGATGAGAAAGGCTGGGTTTGGCTGGAGCATGAAGTACTTTTAGAAGGTGGACAGTATGCTTAAAATTCATGGCACGTTCTTAATCTCACTCATAACACTCATAATGCACACACTGTCTATAATGCAAGTCTTATCTCCATTTTCCTGTTAAAGAAACCAAGGCTCTAAAAGGTCAAGGGACGTGATGTCGACCCAGTGCTTCTGATTCCAAATCCCAAGCAGTTTCCAACACTTCACACTGTGTCCTTGGGAAGACCAGGACCTTCAAGACCACTGGGTCCAACCACCTCATTTCACAGAATAAGAAGCTGGGGTCCCAGGGAATTCTGTGACTATGATTACCAGGCCAAGGAATTCAGACTTGATCCTTGCAGAAACAGGGGGCCGCCACCAGCCTCTGAGTGGCAACTGTCACTACCAGGGGTGTACTTTGGGAAGACTGAAGGTCAGGGTGGGCTGAAGAAAGACTGAAGCCAAGAACAAGAGGGCCTTGGATGGGACACCCAAGCTGGAAGCAACAGGGCCCCAGCCAAGGTGGCCACAACGGGGCAGCTCCTCCAGCAGCAGAAGCATCCGTGCTAAGAGCAGCAGAGAGGGTGGCAGTCTGGGCTAGCCCCAACTCCCGCCCAGGGAAGGGAGAACCCCTCTGCACAGAAAGGGTTCTCGATGGAGCATCCACCACCCAGAGAGCTTTCAGAAGGCGGCTAGACTGACCCTGGGAAAACAATCAGGCTCAGTCTGCTTTGTCATTCCTTCTCCAGGGCCAGGCTCTAAGGTGGTCAGCCCCTGTCCAGCTGAGTGGACAGCCAAACCGGGGGGCACGGTGAGAAAGGCAGATTTAAGAAAAGATTGTGTCCCAAGGAGAGATTTAGGATGACAGGTTCGTTTCTGAAAGCTATACTTCCCACTCCTTGGGCACAGGGGGAGGGTCCCTGGCCTTGCAAGGAGGGCTTTCAACGGGCACAGGAGGCAATAACTCCATCATTCTGATAAACTGGGTCAGATTTCTTTCACAGACTTTTAAGCAAAGAATTATTTTTAATTGCCAAGCAGGAGTTAATTAGTAACCTGAAATCAAGTTTGGTAGGTGAGAAGGGTAGAATCCAAGGCCTAACTCTCCACATTAACTCATAAAGGCACATTGATCCTTGCACAGGGTGGCAGCTGCTAGCCAGCTCACCCCCTAAACAGTTTACTAATTACAATGCAACCCATGAAACAAAAGCAAAAATAATATAGGGGTGGCTAGGTGGCACAGTGAATAGAGCACCAGCCCTGGAGTCAGGAGGACCTGAGTTCAAATCCAGCCTCAGACACTTAACACACACAAAATAGCCATGTGACCTTGGGCAAATCACCTAACCCCAACTGCCCTACCTTTCTCCCTCCAAAAAAAATAATCTTATGATTAGGATTCATAGGTTAGAGACCTAAATGATGCCTATGATCCCTCACAACCCTGTGAAAGAAGCAGTGTGGGTACTATATTTCCATTTTACAGACTGGGAAACAGGCTCAGAGCAGGGTCTTGCCAGGGTCACACAGCAGATCCAGGTTTTCCCTCTGACTCCTAAGGTGGCTGCCTTTCCCCAACACCTCCTGCCTGGGTCCAGCCCAGGCACCCCAGGATGAAGTGTGAGCCCACACTCCTCCCTGGGAGCAGACAATACCATCAGAGGGGAGAAGAAAAGGTGTGACAGGCCCAAACAGACCTGACACACAAGCTGGATTCTCAGCCCCTGCACAATCCAAGGCAAGGGGCAGACTCCTAGATTGCAAGGCTGAAGGTGAGAGTCCTTGGCCAATCCTAGGTGAGATCCCCATCTCCAAAGCCAAAACTATGGCTAGAAAAAACCAACTCATGTTTCTGCTTTTTCAGAATTAAATAGGCCAGGGCATCATGCAGGTTTCCTTTCACTTATGGGGGAGGCGCAGGTTGGGCGCATTGTAAACAGACATAGCACACAGAAGGTATTCAGCCATCTCCTCAGATAATGTGACCTTCCAGCTGGCTTCATGCATAGCACTCTGGAGCATACTGTGCCCCACAACAAATAAACCCAAGGGTCACGAACAGCCTGGCTCTGGGGCTGGGAAAGTGCTCCGGGTGCTGGAATCACACATTCCAAAGTTACCAGGGCCACAAATCTTGGGGTCTGCTCCAGTAAAACTACAGTCAAACCCTGTTCACCTGCATCAGTCTGTAAACTATTGACAAGTGCTCAGACTCAATAACCACCTGAACGACAATTCCTCATTCACACATCTATCCCATATACCACACACGATACCGAGAGCATCAAAATACCATGGCTTTGGATACCCTGCAAGCACCTGACTGAGGGGCTTGGCCAGGATCGGCGATGCTCCCCAAATCACTGAAAGGTGCTCCTTCCAAAGAGCACTATTGTTCTAAGGATCTGAGAATGATTCATTAAAGAACGCACCCTCTGCCATTCTTACAAAGCCATGACATGAGGTGCAGTCATCACAGAAGGCTTGACAACACGTCCACAGGGTTTTGTGCAGACCAGTGTGATCCCTGGGGGCCCACTCTTGAGGAAAGTGGGCTCTCACTGCCACAGAAATGGAGGCTCCCTCCCCTGAGCCAGCAAAGTCATTCCCTGGGATCCTTCTGGAAGCGAAGCCTTGGCTGTGGCTTTTCCTGCTTTGTAACTCTGGACAACACCTGCTATTGATCTGAGGGAAGGGGGCATTCCTAGAAGGGGCAGAGGTTGTGTGAGCTGGCCATCACCATGTCAACTCGAGGGGCAGCAAACTGGAAGTCGGGGCTTCTGAGTTTGGGCAGCAAAGCTCTAAGTTCTTACTGCATTCAAGCTGTGAAGACACCTGATGAAAAGCAGGGTTGAAATTCTCCCCATGAACACGATGGTCTGGTCTCTATCCAGGATTAGACTCAGACCTGAAAATGGAGCCCTGGCAGAGTGGATGAAGCTCTGGGGGCCCTGTATCGGTAACATGGGCTGGCTGGACTGGGTGTGCCTCCAAGGGCCAGTCTAGCTCTGTATCACTAATCTTACGATGGAACTTCTCCACTGACGTCTGAATCTCTTTGAAATCTCTGCACCTCGCCTCGTTCCTTGTTTCCCTTTTAGCTTTTCTTTATTTCAAAAGGGGGGCCACAAAGCCAAGTCCAAATGGTTCATGCCAATGTGAAAGCACTGCCTGCATCCATTTGGGAGATCAAAACTGGCCTGACTTATTTAATGGCACTGCTACAGATACCTCAAATGTTAGGTCCAGGAAAATCCACAATCAATTGATCAATCAAATGAATGATCAATCAACAAGCACTTCTTAAGCATCTTCTCTGTGCCCAGAACGAAATCAGATTCCTGTGACTACCGGCACACAGGCTCCAGAGCCAGGGAAAGAAAAAACAGCAACCAATGCCAATGGGCACCTGTGAGTGCTCAACATTTTAACAAAATGTCTCCCTCTTCAGTTTTTAAGGAAGGGATGATTTCCCTCTTCTGAGCTGGGAGCTCTGCGTCTTTCTTGGGGCCACTTTCAATGTAGAACAAGCCTCAGGGTAGGGCTCAGAGGAGAAATGTCCTGGTTCCCAGGCAGTCTCAATTTGGGGAGGTTTGTCTCACACTATGGGAGACACCAGATGGGTCCCGGTCTTAGCCCTTGAATTCTGAGATTGTGTGCTGGGCAGGATTGCCCGTGTGGCCACTGAACGCCAAAGTCTCACTTCTGGAGGGAAGGGGCAAGGTGGAAGCCAGTAAAGAAAGCACAAAGGAGCAGACAAGGATGTGTTTGAAACTCAAAGGACATCAGAGTGTGGAGGCTTCCACAGGAAACGTGGCTGAGAGTGCCATGAGCCACGGGCTCGCCATGCCTGAGCACAAGCTGCCTTGTGGCATTTCTGATAAGCATCTCAATGACAAAGTGGTTTTCATCGTCAAATGCTTCAACCTTTGTGGTCTGAGTCAGGCTGGGCTATCACCAGACACTCTAGTGGCTGAGGCTCCCCCTCAGACTTCTCACGCCAGCCGGATGAATGATGCTGTGGGAGCAGAGTCTACTCTGTGCCAAGGTCCAGGTGGCCGGGCCAGTCTTCACCAGAATGATGCTGTTCCTGGGCACTGCCAACATCGTGGACAAAATCCTCTCGTTGGTGGGCAATAAGGAGACAGAGGCAGAGGGCAGAAGGTCTCTCCTGATTAACAGGATCAGGCTCAGAGCTCAGAGGAACCTTTGAAGTCACTGAATCCAAGTGAAAAGATGGAATCATTCCCTCATTTCACAGACAAGGAAGTTGAAGCAGAGGCTCACCTGATGTGCCCACTGCGACACAGCTGGCGAGGATCTAGGGCAGGATCCTAAGCTGGCTCTGCCGATTCCTGGGCCAGTGAGAAAGAGGATGAGGAGGGGAGGAGGAAGAGGAGGAGGGGAAGAAGAAGACAGAGGAAGGAGGAGGAACTGAGGAGGAGGAAGGGAGGAGGAGGAAGGGAGGAGGAAGACGGGGGAGGAAGAGGAGGAGTAAGGAGGAAGAAGAGGAGTGAGGAGGAGGAGGGGGAGGGAGAAGGGGAGGAAGAAGAGGAAGAGGACCAGCAGAAGGGGCAGAGCTGCTTCTTTCTTCAAGGGCTGGTTTCCTCTTCTCAGCTCCTTTCCCACATATCAGACAAGAAGGGAAGGGAGAAAAGAACTGGGCACACTGGGAGCAGTGAAGACAGAGTGCAGACACTGCCACTTCTGTGTCTGGCCCATGGCACAGGAGGGAACCACTGATGCTCCTGCCCACTGCACCCTGGCACCAAGGTCAGGAGAGCCTCTGTGTGTATCCAGGAGGAGCCCCGTTCTCCCCAATCCCCCACTGGGGCCCCGCAGTCCCAGCCTCACCAGCACAAGTCAGGCTCTATTTTAGACAGCACACACTTGGTGCCATGTGGCCGGTTACTGTAATTTCACCAAGCCCATCTGGGCCCTGCTGCATGAACTCCCTGGGTCTAGTTTCAGATTTCAGCCATGACCCAGATAGAACCAGCATCACCCAGGCAGTGACAGCATGCCACCTCGGCCTGTCTAGACAGCTGAACGGCTTCTAGATCAGTCCAGAGCAGACCATTTGTACTGATGTGATGTTACACAAGATGCCCATTGGGGTCCCGTGATCAGGCCATCAATCAAGTGACTGATGCCTGGCTGCCATTCATGCAAAACAGTGCCAGGCTGGGGCGAGCCCTCTACAACCAAGGAACCCGTCATTCGGAGGCTGGAGAGGCTGGGCCTGGGAGACCCTCCGACTCTGAAAACCAACAGCTTCCATGTTATGGCAGCACTCCACTTAAAGCTGGGGGAACCACCAACCTCGCACCCCATTTTACAAATAAGAATACCAAGTTCCAGAGAACACAACCAACCACACTCCACGTTACAGGGTCCTAAGTGGATGCTCACTAAAACAAGGCAATCTTTTCCCCGCCCTTACCTCATTCATGATTCTGTTCAGCAGACCCTTTATGGCTCCTCAGCCTAACCACAACTCCCATCGTCCTCTGCTAATTACTGACCAGACAGTAGGATGTGAGGTGCTTGAGGGCGGGACTGCACGGTTCTGGTCTTTGTCTCACACACACATGAAATGCTCACAGACTTGAACCCAAAAGAAATGCAGTGTGGAGAAGAATGGGGGCTGACCACAGCCTCCGTGTGCCATGTCTGCGATGGGTCAATGCTGAGGAATTACAAGTCACCATGCATTCATTAAGCACCTACTGGGTGGCAGCCCCCATGCTAAGCACCGGGGGTACAAGGACAGTGCCCGTCCTGGGCCATGCATCTCCCAGCCTGCCAATGACTAGGAGCAAGCAGGATAATTCAGAACCGGAGGGCCCCATGCCGCAGGGAGGGCCCAGCACCAAGGGGGCCCTCCCCTGCCCTCTCATCCCCCTCAGCCTACTCCTCTTCCCTCCACCCCATCTGTGAACCTCCAGGGTTCTGCCTTACTTCTCAGGCTCATCAAGTGCTCTCATATCCTGGAAAACAGGCCCCACCAAAACCAAGAATGCTCGCCCAGGCTTGCCTCATCTCGCTGCCTGGTGCCAGTTCCCAGACTCCTCCCAGGCGACGTGATCCCACACGGGAGCATGAAACCCGGCAAAACCTTTTTCCTTTGAGAACAGTGGGAATCACGAGAGCACAGCTCGGATGCATGAGGCCCATGGACAGAACGATGAGGGCCGTCCTCCACACTGCGGCCCTTCCTGGCCCCCCAGTCCCCTGGGCCATCTGTGGGGAGGCAGGAAGAACCTGGACCTCAGGAAGCCTGGGATGGGGCACCTCTGTGCTGGGGCCACAGCTAGCACTTCCTTATCTCAGTAATGAAGGGGTTAAACACACTGGGAAGACTAAGTGCCTCCGTAGCCCTTTCCCAGCTCTAAAACTCTAAAATTCTGTTTCTAGGCCAGGGTCCATGGATATCCCTGTGTGGAGGGCCAAGAATCACCTCAAATGCTCTGTCAAGCTTAGCATAGTCTTACTGGGTGACAGGGGAGGCCCAGGGCATAGACCAGGCCTCCTGCCAGTCTGGGACAACTGGGGAGATTCAGCCAGAGCTAGAGAGAAGGCAATGGTGCCCAACTTCACATTTGTGGGAAGATGGCAGAGCAGATGGTCCCTCAGAACACGTACGACTGCCCAGGTCATCCAATGCACGCCCCCATTGTACAGAGGAGCCCCTGAGGTTCAGCAAGGGCAAGTAGGAATGAACAGGATGATAAGCAAAGCCCGGCTGTGAGTACAACCTCAGTAAAGCCAGCATGGGCAATGCCCAGCTGCTGAAGATCCCACGTGGACAAGGAGGGAGAAGAGCAGTCAGAAATAGCAGCATTTCTGGGGCTTCTGCAGAGGGAGGAAATGGAAAAGCCGTCTGCTCCACACCCTCGCTTTATAGATAAGGAAACCGAGGGTGCCACAGTTTGCCCAAGTTCACAGAGGTACCATTGTGGGGGGGGGCCAGGGAGGATTTGAACCCAGGCCCTCCGGCACCAGAGCACTGGCTGAATCAGTACTGCCTCCTTGAAAAAGCACTTTTGGAACCCAGAGAAGGAAAAGAAGGAATCCAATTTAAACCTAGTCTTTGAACTGGAAAACATAAAATACTCCATAATTTTTTTAAAAAAATAAGCCTAGTGCCTGGCCCACATCAGCTACCTAAAAAGTGCTTGTTGATTGACTGTCTGTCTTGGCAGCTCCTGGTCTCAGGAATCACCTGCCCCCTGGCTTGGAGGGGCCCCCAGAGGCAGGGCCTCCCTACCCCTGAGAAGGGGAAAAAAAGCCAGTTGGCCACCCCAGGGTTTCTCTGAGGCTCCCAACTTGATGCCAGTCTTAGAGCCAGAGATCACAGGCCTTGGAGGCCAGAGCCAGGCCCTGCCTCCTTCAGGGATGAGGACAAGGGGCATCCTCCTACTGTCCAGGCACTCCGCCATGTCCCCGGCCCCCACTCATCATGACGACTGGCCACAATGAGATGGAGCCAGAGGCTCCAACTGGAAACCCCTGCCTTTAGCCCTGCTGGAGACCAGGGGCCAACGCCGCCTGGGGAACCCTGATCATTGATCTCACAGGCCTTCAGGTCTCTGGCTTCACTGAAAAGGAATCCGGGCTGGGTACTCTGAACCAACAAGAATCTGCAAACTTCAGAAATCTTTCTTAGCAACAAAAGCATTACAGAAACCCAGGAATCACTGATGGAAAAATCCAACTAATGCTCTTGCTTAAGACAGGGCTCTAAAATCCCACAGGCACCGATTCTGCAGAGGCCTGGGCTCCGCAGCCCCACCTGAACATCCCAAATCTCTTGCCTTTTGAAAGTTGTCCAGACCTTCTCACTCAAGGCCCAGAGAGTCTAGTGAAACCAAAGGACACCTTCTCAGAATAATGATTTTAAGTGCAAAAACTAAGGACTCTGAAGGAAACCAATGATTCTAAAATGCAGCTCTCAACTGTCACTGATTGCAGGTGGAGAACCTGCCTCTGGGAGGGAGTGACTGTGTTCAGTCCAAACTGGGCATGTCTGCCAGGGACCCCCCCCCCACAGATGCTTAAGAGGTGGCCAGTGAATGACAGAGCCTGGACCATGAAACCCCACTCAAGGCCAAGGGTACCCTAGGGGTGGTACACATGCCTACCATGTCCCACAGACCACGTCCTGTATATCGGACATCATCATGATGACGGTAAGAAAGCATTCAAACATCAGAAGACAAAAGGCTGAATATTGTAAACTGAAAGTAAACAAACAAGTCAATAAAAAATTAAAAAAAAAAGACAAAAGGCTGGGGTCTAGCCTGCTCACCTGATGGAAGAGGACCCAGGAGCCTGGCACCCCTACCAGCCCACCCTGGCATCTTTCAGATGGCTTACTTCCCCAGCCTCTGGGACCCATGAGTCCAAGCCAACAGCCCTACTAGTCAGCCTCCCACGTGGCCCTCTCTAGCCCTCAACACCATGGCCACACACCCTCTTACTCCTCCCTCCCCCTCAGCCAACTCCCTGTCTCCCCACTGGCCAACCCAAAAGCAGAGTTTGCCCTCTGTCACCAAGGTGGGAAAGATAGACCCTCCTCATGTTTCCTGGTGCCTACAATTACCAAGGACATGTTTATAAGTGCTCTATGGTGGAAGAGAGAGAGTGTCGGTAGGAAACCAAGGCTCACAGGGCCAGCTGGGATCAGGGTTAGACTCTAGGCCCTACTAGATTCCTAGAAGAATGCTGCCCTTCCTTCACCCCAGAGCTGCCTCATGCAGGCAGAGCTGAGGGTGGGATCTGTCCCCCTTTTCACTGCCACTTCCTACCACCCATCCTCCCTAGGCCACCATCACCCAATGTTTCCTGAGAGCCCAGAAGCTGCCCACCAAAGCCCAATCAGCATGAGCAGAAAGCCCTCCTCAGTGTGGTCTGTGATGGCTCTCTGGGGGCCCACGAGGGACTTCTCCCTCCAACTCCCCACAAGTGGTAACAGCCCCCGTGCTGGGCTGGCCCCTCCAGCTAAACTTCCAAATCACCACATTGATGGACTCGCTCTGCTCCCTGGGCTGAGGAACAACAAGCCTCATGCTGCTTCAGATCGCGTCCCCTGGGGCTCGCCAGACAGAGAATGCTGAACAGCAAGGCTGTTCCGAACACGTGGCTGTGGTGACAACCTGTCCCTCTGGTTCCTGACTCGAATGCTCCAGAGCCAGGACCCAGCGCCCAAAACTGCCTTTGAACTGTCAGCTCTTGTAAAATCCCATCCCGTACAACTATTCCTAATTAACACAGCACCAAAATTCTCCAACTAGATTATGCCCAATTAAAAACAGTCCCTAATTATAAAGGGTGACAAGGAGAACATACTTTTGCCCAGAGAGGATACAATTAGAGACATTTGAGAGAAATGTAGAAGTGAGTGGTGAGGAGACCCTGGCCTCCCACCCAGGGGCTAGTGAAATTCCGAGGGATGAGAAGATTGTGTCCTCCAAGAGGAGAGTGATGAGGACCAATCAACAAGTATCAACTAAGTGACCCCTACCAATGTATGCTCCACCACCTCAGCTGGGCCCTTGCTGCTACACGGCAATCCTACCACGCCTCCCTCTCTCCACCTGGGCTCTTCCCAGCCTTCCCATCCCTCCTCAGACCTCCCATTGCTCCCTCTTTCCTTCCCCTCACTCTCTCAGCCAAGAACTTTGCTTCGTATTTTACAGAAAAAAAAAGAGGCCGTGTGCCATGAACTCCCTCTTCTCTCTTCCTCACCCATCACTCAAGCGCCACTGGCCTCTCCCTCCTTCCTCCCATTTCACACGATGAAGTAGCCTTACTCCTGACCAAGGCTAGCCTTCTACCTGCTCAACAGGTTCCATTCCATCCCGTCTCCTCCAACAGAATCTCCTTCCCGTCCACTGGCTCCTTTCCCTGTTCCCTACAAATATGCCCACATCTTCCCTATCCTGAAAAACCCCTCACTGGTGCCCTGCTAACTGTGCCTCTTCTATCCTTTGTGGCTAAACTCACAGAGGCGTCTACACCAGGGCCTCCACTGGCTCCAGTCTCGCTCTCTTCTTAACCCTTTACAGTCTGGCACCTACCTTCTCATTCCACCAAAACTATTCTCTCCAAAGTTACCGACGATCTCTTAATTGACAGATCCAAAGACCTTTCCTCCGTCCTCCGTCTCCCGTGATCCCTTTGTAGCCTTTCACCCTGTGGATCATTCTCTTCTCCCTAGGTTTTCAGGACACTCTTCTCTCCTTCTCCCCTTCCCCTTCTCTCTTTCTCTCCCTCTCTCCCACCACCCTGGTTCTCCTCCTCCCTCTCTGACTACTCCCTCTCTGGATCCTCCTCCAGATCGCACCCTCTAACCCAGTGGTTCTCAGCCTTCCTAATGCCATGACCCTTTAATACTTGTATGTGGGCGTATCTGCATGTGGGCAGACCTGCCTGGAGTTGGATAGGGGAGCAGTGTCTTGGTTCCTAAGACCATCAGAAATACATGTTTGCTAGAATCCGGGAGGTCCAGCAAGTGGCAAGTCATCAAGAGGCCGGGGCAGGTAAAACTATCCCACAAAACCTCTTGGGGGTGGGAAGGGAAGACGAGGCCTTGGAGGCAGTCTCCTTGCTCTGGACCCTTTGGACGGAGGGCCCATCACAGGGTGAGCCATCATCTTTGTTCTTGGACCCCATGATGGTCACAGACACGGCGGCATGCTCCAACAAAGGCCAGCTGGCCACTTGCAGGGAAGGCCAGCTGCAGGGAGCATGCCCCAAACTGCCTGGCTGTACCAGACGAGCTCTGTGGCCCTTAGGGTCTGAGATCGTTCTTCATGCATTCTCAGTAGCAGATACATACACGAGATCAAGGACTTGCCTTCTTGCAATGGAGAAGTCACTTCGGGTCTTCCCAACGATTTCCAGTGGTGAACAGAAAGTTCAAATTCATGCCAAGGGCAAACTATCAGTCATGTCTACCTCCTGGCAAGGAATCCCCAAAAGCCATGTAGGCACTGAACACAGAAGGATGGCAGAGGGGAGCAATGACTGGGGCTGGGGCCAGGAAGATGTGGGCTTGAGTTCTGTGTCAAACTTTTATTAGCTATGAGACTCTAGGCATGTCACTTCATCCCATCAACCGGAGAATGGCTAGACAAATCATGGTACATGAATGCAGTGGCATATGGATGAACAGGATAAATTCCAAGAAGTGTGGAAGAAGGGACGAGGTCTGAGACAGAGCACAGGAGGCAGAGCCAGAAGAGCAACGCACACAAAGACAAAACTGAAAGCACCTGGCAGCCTCAGTGACTTGCCCAAGGTCACATGACCAAGAAGAGTCTGAGACCAGATTTGAATTAGAAAGATAAGTCTTCCTGACTCCAGGCCAAGCCCTTGATCCTCTACACTGCCTAGCTCCCCTTGGGTTGGGAAGAGTCCTGGGTTCAAGTCCCACATCTAATATGCATCCATTAGCTGTGTGACCCTGGGCAAGGGATAACCTCTCGATAGCTTAGACAACTCTCTAAGACTATAATTTGAGGAGAAGATGCTGACCTGCCTTGGGGGAGAGAGTTTCCCTATCTGGAAGTTCTGTGTACATCCAGTCCCTACCCCTCTGCCTATGGCCCAGAGTCCTTGCTAAATGCAGAAAAGACATTCTAATAGGCAGAGACAACCTGCATCCTTGAAGCTGGGGCTGAGGAGCAGAGTTCAGGCTTGGAGAGTCACAGGGATGGTGAAGGGGAGGAGAGGGCAAGCAAAGGGAGATTCAACTGTCTGAAAGAAGAGGAGAGGGAGTGAAGGCTGAGCCCCCTTTGTCCAGAAGCCTCACGAGAATACTCCCTAAGGCTGACAGCAGCCTAAATGCGGACATGACCTTGGCACAGCATCGTGATGACCTTTGGTTACCGATGGGAGCCCTCAGCCACCTTCATCAGGTCCATCTCTGGGCTGTTGTGCTGGGATGCATTTAGAAACCACTTATCTCTTTAAAAAAAAGAGCTCCTCCCCCAAAGCATGAAGAGTTCTACTCTCACTTTCAAAAGCTACATTGTTCATTTTTTGGCCATAAACAGGCCATTAACACCCACTTTGTGTCTAATCAAAGGAAGATCTTAACTGCCAGGGAAGTTCAGTAAAGGGTTTGTTCTCTGCTGCAGGATTTAGTGCCTGTGATTCTTAACCACTGCTGTACACAGAGGGGAAAAGGCCTTGATAAAGGGGCTGGAGCACCTACCTCTGCCCAGGCTAAGGATGGGGCAAAGGCAGAGGGAAGCAGCCCAATAGGGAGATGAGCCCCTGGGGCTCGGCAGAGAAGTCAGCGGCTACACACGGGTTTGGCTTCATGGTGAGCAGTGAGAAGGAGCCATCAGGAATCAACGGCTTCAAGCTCAACCGACTCACTCAGCACATATCTCTCTCTCTCTGTCTGTGACGTGAATATATATTTTGTATTTCCCTTTCTCTAAGCACACAAAAATGAATACAATAATTAATGAACTAGATAAATTAATGAAGGAAACATATTTGGGAAACTAAACAAAAAAAACCACATTTAACACCAATATTCTGGGAACACCACAGTCTTTGACAAATTAAAATTTGGGGTGACACAGTAGGTGTCTGCTTGACAAATTAAGCCGAAGGGCAATGGGGTGAAGTCAGCACATAGAGAACAGATTGTTGCTTACCACCAAAGATGAATTTCACACAAGATGGAGGCATCAGAGGGGCTACCCAGGAAGGTGAGCCTAGAAAAGGAGCTGGTGTGGGATCTAGACAGATGTTCAGCTGAGGGTCCACACTGGTAACCTGCCCCCAGGCACATGGTATTTACAAGAGGACATGGACAGGACAAGCAAGTGTGGATGGGTCATAGCCCACAGACTTGGAGAGGGTGCTCAATGACCCAATGACATAGAATAAATTAAAGAATTTTATAAATACGTATGTATATGTATATAAGTCTAATAACTATATATAAATAGTCTGAAGACATATAAAATCTAATAAATGACAGAATTCTATCATGTCAAGCTGGAAGGGATCTCAGGTCACCAATCCAAGTGGGACCTCCCACCATGCACTTCACAAGCACTCATCCCACCGCCCAGTACACTCATCCCTTTGGAAGAGCTCCTATCGGTTGAAAGGTTCTCCTAACACGGAGCTGAAAGCTGCCTCCTTGGAACACCCATCTTGCTGATCCTGGTTGTGTCTTCTGAGGTCAAATCCAATCCATTTTCCAAAAGACACATCCCTCCCACCCCAGAGATATACCAAAGGAAGGAGAGCATTCTCATCCTCACCGCTGCTGAGGGAAGGGAAATCAGAAAGGGAAAACGGGGATTCTTAGTCAGCTTCTGCCCTGGCTCTCCCAAAGCTGGGCTTGGAAGCCAGTGGCTAGGCATCCTTCAGCTTCATTGGCACAGCTCACTCCCTACACATCGCTGATATCCTCACACCCCATCCCCAGATGTCAAAAGCTGGCCGGATGTGGCCCAGCTGTACCAAGAGCTCTGGTGTGACCTAGAACATCTTGGAGCCGTGAAACAAGCCAGCTGGGCTACCCAGATGCCTGATGCTTCCCACAGCACCAGGGTCTTTCCCTCCTAAGCTTGGAGAAGCTCCAGAGGAAAGGGAACAACACTCTTCAAAGCCTGGGAAGTAGTTACTGTGAGGGAAGGTAAGAAGAGAACAAAGTGGGGGGATAATGCAGACAGCCCGCCCCACCTGGCAGCAGAGTCCTGGTTCCATGGCTGAGCTAAGTGGGGACCAGCTGCCCGACCCCTGTGACAACCAACCCATCGTCTACAAAACGAGGCGGTGGGACCAGCTCTGAAGCTTCCTTCTTGTGCTATCATCTTATTTCAAGGATATATGCTCTCATGGGTATGGCCATTGCCTCCACCAACCCAGATAAAAGACTGTCTATGTCTAAGTGCACGGCTCTTTGTGAGCGACCAAGGCCCTGGAGATCCATTCCCGGCAGCTGACCCTCTGGTGATGGGCCTCTGGGAGCTCACTCGGCTGTCACAGCCCATTTGTCTGCCCCCAGGACTGGATGGCAGAAGCTGCACAGGCCTCAGGAGCCCAGGGTCACTTCTATGGCATCTTGCAGCCTTTGGTGGAAGCTGCCTGTTCCAGAGAACACCCTTCTCTACAATGTGGAAGGCCCCACCTTCCTCAGCAGAGCATGCATTCAGCAGAAGCTCAGATTAATCGTGCTCCAGCAGGCCCTGCCTTCCAAATCACACATTGGTCTTTGCTATTCATAGCCAGGATGTCTCATGGCGGGGTCAATGCTGGACAACACCTGCTCCGCTCAAGTTACTGGATGTTCTTGCAAGCAATCAGGCTGTTACTCATTGAAGACAGTCTGTGGTTCAGACCTTCCTTTTCCTAACTTAAACTAAGAGGGCTCCTCCTAATTGCCAAGACCTACCAGAAAGAAAATTAATTCTCATACCACTGAGGCAGGCCTCATCTGGCCCATGATGCTAGAAAGGGCAGAGTGTGCAGGCAGCTTCCCAGCTACATCAAGAAAGAAAGCATTGGGGACGATGCCCCAGGGCACTAGGCCTGTGCTCAGGGCGTCATGTCCTGTCACACCCGACTCAAAGGGAGTATGAATCACTTCCACTGGCTCTGAGAGTGAGGGGAGTCAACACTGCAAATGTACCCCCAAATGCTGACTTTGGAAACTGGGTCACAGGGATGTCAATTCAGGCCTCGACACTTCTGCAAGCCAACCACTCTTAACAAGAGAGAAGGTTCCTCAAAGCAGCTGAAGAAGGGCCCAGCAGAATGGCACCCAACCACTTGAGTCAGCCCAACTCAGTGAAGGTCCACAAGCACTTACTATATGGCATCAAAGGAAGAGGAGCACACCAGAGTCTGAGGCCCAGCTGGCCCGACTCCCAGCTTCACCTCCCTCCTCAGTGATCTTGGGCAAGTCACCCAACTCTCTGAGCCTCGTGTCTGGCTCTAAAGTGAGAGGGTCAGACCAGATGAAGCTCCAGCCAACGGCTCAGGCCACAGGACTCTTCTTTTTAGCCCAATCTTGGCCTTGTCAGAAAGACCACATGTAATTCGAATATTAGGACATTTCCCCAAAGCTACATCAATACACACAGCAATGTGTCATTTTCTACCTCAGGGGTTGGTTATTTTTTGGGGGGGAGTGAAGGAAAGAATGTGGCTTTCCTTTTTTAAACAATGCCCCCCTGGTTAGGTTCTGAAGGGTCCCTTTAAGCTTCTGCAAACACCCCAGTCAGTGCCCTGCACTGATGGCCACTGGAGGCAGAGCCTTGAGTCTGGGCAGCTGCAACCAATTACCCTTCGGCTTAGTGTGTTTTTTTCTCCCTGAAATGTCCTTCTCCTTTCTGACAGACTGCTGAGAAATACAATTTGCTGCTCTTCTGAGCTGTCCTGCTCCAAGTTAGAAATACAGCAAGGGCCGTGACACCCAGGGAAACGGTCATCAACGGGTAATATTTATAATTGTCACTTTTTCCAAAGCTGAGGCGAGACGTGTGTAATCTGCCTCTGAATCTGTGACTGCTGAAGGCTTACAGGAAGCTCACTGACATGCAGCGGTCAGGGTATCAGCAACCGAAAGACAAAAAAATAAAGTCATTAACAGAACCGACTAGAGGCCTGTCAACAACCAACATGCCCGAGCTCAGCCCTCCCCTGGAGAGTCCACACGGTCCTTGTGTGAAGAGCGGGGGCCGTGACCGTCCACCCACACAAAAGAGGAACAGCCACGGTCCTCAGAAGCCTGGGTCAAAGAGGGAAGCTGCCTGGGGGCCAGGGCAGCCCAAGCAAGGCCTGGCACAGCCCGAGAGCAGCCCGGGCCAAGGAGCCGAGTGGTTCTGATGACAACGACACAGCAAGGTGGGCATCCCATGAAGGAGCCTTGGTTGTCCTCCTATGCCAGGACTGTCTTTGATGTAATCATCTCCGGCTTTAAAAATATTTGCTCATCCCCTATCCAGATGGTTCCCATCACCCAATTTCTCCTTCCACAACTGCTGTGGAAGACACGTTTCATTGGGGCTGCCTTTCTTGGCATGAGGTCTTAGGGCATCTGGGCAGCTGGTGGGCAGGGGCGGCGAGGGGCCAGGGCCAACCAGGGAAGCTGTTTGTGGGGCAATCTTCACAGCACCAAGCCTACGGAGAGACAATGTGTGGATCTTCCCTAGCAGGAAGGGACCTTGGAGACCTCGTTTCACACACGACTGTGTTTTGAGGCCCAAGGACAGATGGTGGCTCACTCGAGACCATGCAGGGCCAGGCAGGAGCTCGCCGCTCCCCAGAAAAGACAGTCCACACCCCTTTGCAGCAGATTCCCTCCTGGGCCTGACCACATGCTCAGAGGCAGCTCCTCAACATTTTCTCTTCGTCTCAAAAGAGGAAGAAGAATGAATGAAGAGATGGCACAGGACCAGAAAGGAGGAGGAGGAGCAGCAAAGAAAAACAGAATATTCTTCCTGCTTGGGACAGGAGAGAGAGCACTGACTCTGGAGTTGGACCCCACTCTGAAGCCCACCACCCTGTGGCCTTAGACAAGTCACTTCCCCCTAGAACGAACAAGCCGCTTCTGCATTCCAGGGTCTGCAGACTCTTCCCGTCCTTGACACCCTCTTCTAGATGAATCCTAGCAGCCCCTGGGCATTTGCTGAATGAATGATGCCCCACCTTCAGACTCCTCAGGGCTGGGCCACAAGACCACTCTGCCTCCTTGGCAATGAGTGCTCTGGAGCCTACAGCACTGTAAGGCAAAGACGGGGCCAAGCTTTTAACTTTCCCCACTAGAAGTAAAGTCACCTCCAGGACAACAACTGGGTCTTGCCTTGCAGGCCAAACATTTTAAGAGACATGGGGATTAAGGATCCCAAAGCTGAGGAGTCTAAGTTTAGAGAGCACCAGGTAAGAGAGTAAAAGATGAGCTCCCCTCCAATGGGAGAGAGCTTGGCTCCCAACGTCCAGCAGGCCTGGCTGGCTCACTCAGGTCTCACCAGCTCCCTCAGGCAGGATCATCTGCTTCCTGAGGCCTCATCTCAGCTGCTTCTCGGGGTGCCCCATGCGCCTTTCCTCCCCAGCAGCTTTCCCTCCCTCGGCCATGCCAAAGGCTCCACTCTCTGCATGCCTCGGTATCTCCTCACACCCACGTGGTCTGCCCTGGTTTGGGGCATCTCAGGAGGACCTGAGCACTGTGAGCCCCACGGCAGAGACCTAGGAGGGAGAACCTCACTCCTGCAATTCAATGGTCTGTGCTCTGGGGATCAGAACCCAGGAACAGGGGCCTGCTGTCTCCCACAACAGCTCAGCTCTCCTGCACGGATTCTACACACACTCACACACACACCACACACTCACAGACAGACACAGACACATACCACGCAGACACACACACCACACATGCATACATTCTCACACACCCACACACTTATACATACACAGACACTATACACACCACATAATATACACATACACACTCACACATAGACACATACCACACAGACACACACACCACACATGCATACAATCACACACTCACACACTTATACACACACTACACACACACCACATAATATACACACACTCACAGACACATACCGCACACACAACACACACATAGAGACACACACAACTCATACACACATGTGCACACATCCACTCACACACACACACACCACACAAGATACACACCACACACACACACACACACACACATCCATGCACACAGACACACACTCATACACACACAGATGCTACACAGACTACTCATACACACCACACAGATACACACCACACACACTCTCATGCACACCCATACACACAGACACACTTATACACACACATGCGCACACACTCATGCAGACACACACACACCACACACTCTCATGTACACCCATACATACACGGAGACACATACTCATATACACACGCACACACACAGATACACACCACCCACACCCATACATAGAGATACACTCATACACACACGGGTGCACACACATATACTATACACACAGACACACACACTCTCACGCCCACCCATACACACACAGGGACACGCACGCACACACACTCACAAGCAGCGCTGGGGAGCTCTCGGCCGGCCAGGTGCCAGGGTCTGCCTGGGGAGTGCAGGAGTACTGCTATTTGCCTGCCTGGTTTGGCTCAGGGGAGGTTCGCCCTGTTGTAAGTGAGTGGCTTCACCAGCTGAAATGGATTCACCCAGGATTTTCTCCATATGCTCATATCTCTGGAATACAGGTATCTTCTTCCCAGAATGCCAAGAAGAGGGGAGTGCCAGGCTGCTGAGCTGGGGCAAATTAAATTTCCCTGAGACATGGGAGCTCACACAGTAACTGACTGGGCTCAACAGTCTGTGAACAGCTCACATTTCAGGACCATTCATTCCCAGAGGGTCCAGGGGCTTCCAGTCACTCTGCATTCATGGAAATGAGGAACAGAGGCCTCCCCAGACAGAGATTTCCTATGATCCTAGGACCCAGCACTGAGCACCATGCCTGGCACACAGTAGCTTCTTGACTGACTGATCTAGACCCAGGAGAGACCTTAGAACCCAGAGAGTCCAACCCTCTCATCTGGCAGAGGAAAGAACAGAGGCTCAGGGCAGGGAAACCACTTGTCCCAGATAGTAAGGCTTGGAGCTAAGATTCAAACCCAGGGCATTTGGTGCCAGGGCTCTGGTAGTGATGCCAAGCTGCCTCTCATTCCATGATCAGCATTCCCTTCCCAACAGTAATGGAGGGGAGCCTGGGGGCTGGAGGAAGGACGAAGGGGAAAAAAGCTCCCTCTCCCACGCATCGCCCTTACCTTCCTCCAGCTGCCTGATCACCCTTTAATGCCCATCGGCTCTCTCCTGTCCTGTCCGGTCTCTTGCAGCAGGCTCAAGGATGGATGGGGAGCTTGGCAGGATTACTAGGGAGTGGAAGTGGGGCCAGTGCCTAAGCAGGGAGCCAAACATTTCCAAAGGTTTCTGTGGGGTCCCTTTCTCTCCTAGGGGTCCCTGCTCCATTTCTGACCTTTCTGTAGGCAGGCAGCCTAGCAGCCTCCAAGGTACCATATTGGTGCTGACCTTGGTACTCAGAACTCCCGAGCTCAAAAGATCCAATTGCCTCAGTCTCCCTGGCTAGCACACGGGGCCCATGGCTCTCCTGTAACTTCATCAGATTCCTCCTGATCTCTCTCCCTAGGATCTCCCTGATGAGAGGGACAGGGGGTGGCCGGGTGACTGGGCCCTGGAGCTCCTAACTTCCTTCTTCCTTCTGGCCAACTGATGGTTTCAAAATAAAGCCTCTGGGGTCCAGCTACTTGTTTCTAGGGAATGTTCAGGGCTCCTGAGCTTCACCACCCACCTCAGGAGAGGCTTCCCAAGGGGAACCCCAGGGCATCACATGGGAATTCCCAGCAGCTCCCGGTGTGACCAGAGGTGAGGCCCTACAGGCCTGCTTCCCCACCTGTAGAACGAGACTAGTTAGGCTTGTGCTGCCCACCCAGTGCCTAGGGTTGTTAAGAGGAATGCACTTTGCAAAGAGAATAATGGGCATCTTTATGGGGCCTTACGACGGGCAAAATACTTGTCAGAGGCTAGTCCTCGGGCCAGGGTGTCCTCAGAGGCCACCTAGGCCAACCTGCTCATTCTACAGATGAGAAAACAGGCCCACAGAGATTCAGGAACTCCCCCAATGTCGTACATGTCAGAAGCATCCAAGGCAGGACTTGAACCCAGATCCTCTGCCTCCAGAAGCTGTGTTCTTGCCCCATCCCTGCCTGCCTCCCTCCATGTCCATGACCCCTGGGAAGGAGACAGCACAGCTAACTAACATTAGCGCTCTATTTTACGGAGGGGGAAACTGAGGCATGCCCACACAGCGTCAGTACACAGACTCTATCAAGAGAAGGAGATTTTCCCCCCAAAATGACAACTTGAAAGCATAATTCTGACTCACAAAGTCACTGGGAAAGCAAATCTCAAGGCACTGCCTCAGCAAATCTCGAACAAGCCCCTGAGGGTCGGGGACCCACCTGGTTGGGGCCTCCCAGCTCGGCCGGCCCCTTCTCCCTTCCAAGTTCAATATAGGAGTCACCCAACCAGAAAAGGCTGGGGAAGGTTTGCTGCCCTGCCCTCCTCAGGCCCCACCTCCTGCCAGGGCCGGCCCTCATACTATCTCAATATCTCCTGTCTCCATCCTGTTTGGAGGTGCTCAGTCACCTCCCTGTTAGACTGTGAGTCCCCTGAGGGCAGAGACTAGCTCTGCCTTTCTCTGCATTCCCAGAACACACTAATTGCTTTCTAAATGCTTGTAGTTGAAGTGACTTCATTCCAGCGATTAGTCTCTTCCAAGCTGACATCGAAGGCCCCTGTTTCTGGGCCAGCATTTCCCAAGTTCCACTGAGAAGCGAAGGCCTAAGCAATCATCCCCTCACAAATTCAGTGGGATCACAGCAATGTGGATCAGAGCCCCAAAGCCTGGAGAATGACTCGGTGAGCTGTGGGCTTGCAAACATCTCTTGAAAACCCAGGATCAGGAAGAGAATTCTAGAGGAGTGTGGCCTGGACACTAGGCAAGGGCGTTGCAGCCTTCCCTCTGCTACCCCATGGTGTCTGGCTGGAGATGATGCCACACCTGCTTACACTCATGGCAGCCCCCACTCCCCTTCCTGGAGGCCAGCCTGGAGCTTCCAGGCAACCTTCCTCCATACCTGGGCAAGTTAGGCATAACCATGCACCTTAAATGCCTGTCGACCCATACCAGGACTTGAAAAGTCTCCAAGGAGGCCGACGACCTCATTTCAGCTTGTGGCCAATGAAAGCCATGATGGGTGTGAGCTGGCTTTGCTGCCTCTAGCTCATTAGCTAATAAAAGAAGTGTGGCCTTTAGGACAGTACCAAAGAAGGCCTGCTGACGCAGAGAAGGCCAGGCCCTGGGTTCGCATCAGAAATCATCACCAGGGGGGGCAGAGCCAAGACAGCGGCGTAGAAGCAGCAAAGCATCACAGCTCCCACACAAACATGCTAAAAACTCATAAAATGGGACTCTAAACAGATTTTCAAGCTCCAAAACTCCAAAAGACAGAAAGCACATCTGCTGCTACAGGCAGCTCAGCAGTCTGGGAGCCGCGGCTGAAATCCCAGCCGGCTCAGGCCCCAGCCGCGTCTATAGGAGAGCAAATAGGCTGCACTGAAGGCACAGTTACCACATTTATCAGGCCAGAAGAAAAAAAGGCTAAGAAAAAGGTCAGTGGATTTTGCTAACTGGGGAGGAGAAGAGCGGGTCCGGCCAAACTGCTCCCAGGGCAAGGAAGCAGCGGGAGGTGGCTGTAGCA
>CM053598.1:8921122-8945825 GCA_028646575.1 Pseudocheirus occidentalis | reverse complement strand
GTCCTTCCAGTTGGGGTTGGTAACAAGGGAGGAATCGAAAGAATCTAGAATTTAAAGTTCTGCAATACCTGCAACTAGGAATTAAGATATACAGGGGCTGGGATAAGGAGACCCTCCCTGACCTACCAGAAAGTTAGAGAGCATATCGGGGAGGGGCTTCACAGTGGGATCACTGTTTTAGGGTTGGGGCAGGGGAAAGATGAGGAGAAAATTTGTAATTCAAAAATGTCATGAAAATGAATGATGTAAACAAGAAAACAAATAAAAAAAGATTCTCTTTCTAAAAAAAAAAAAAAAGAATGGGATGCCTCCAAGACAGCACCATGGAGGGTCTAGCCTGCTTGCCTCATCAGCACCCAGCAAGGGCCCTTTCATTCGCTGGTCCCTTTGTTCCATTCATCTCTGGGTGATGCTGTTCTGCTACCTGGTCCTGGAGAGCCACCTGGGGGCCCTGCCTGCCTGAGGGCTGAGTGGAAGGAGTGGGAGGCCACAGCCCCGGGCCAGACTAACAACACCCTTTGTTAGTCCCATCTACCTTCTTAATATTATCTTACTATTCACCTGCATAAATGAACCAAACATGTCCACTGTGGACATTTACATATGCATACATATATGTACATTCTAGACAGGTATGTATAGATATGTGTCTGCATGTATGTGTATGTAGACATATAAATACACATACACACATGGAAAAAGAGAGAGTGAGAGACGTGAAGAAAGAAGGAGAGAGCCAGATAGGGATGGAGAGAGAGGACCAAGGTACAGCAGAAAAAAACATCAGCTCTGAAGTTCAAGACCTTGGCCCAGCACCTCCTACCTGGGAGGCCATGGGCTTGCCACTTCACCTGCATCAGCCTCAGTCACCTCACCTGGAAAATGAGAAGGCTCCTCTCAACGGTCCCAAAGGGCCCCCCCTTTTCTAGAGAAGGGTCCTAAGTGCCTAGTTCATCTCTTGCAGCCTCAGCTTCTTCACCCATAAAAACAAGAGATCTGGTCTAGATGGCCTGTGGCCCTTCCTTCTCGACTCAGGACTTGAATAACCCACTTTTATCTTTGGTGGGGTTTGACGCCTACTCACTGACTTCCACGATAATGAGAAGGATCAGAATTCCATAGAGAACCCTCTACTGAACAGTGAAAGTACAAGGACAGGAGAATTTGGAAGCATTAGAAAACCATGACCAGAAGGTACTTTTTACAGAATGCCAACCTTTGCAATATTTAACACAATTTCCTCACAGCTCTTTCTACCCCAAATGTGAAGCTAATCTGGAAGTGATGTGGGGGAGAATACAAGCCCCAGAATCCAGGGGGAGCTTGGGTTATCAGGTCAGCTAGACTAATGTGACAAATGGTGCTGCCTCATGGCATGACCAATGGGGACGGCTGGTGCCAAGTTGTTTCCTACAGGCCTCGTTCCCTCTCTTCCTGAGGCACTAAAGTCCAAGGGCAGGACAGAAGTCAAGATGACCACTATGGCCCAAGATGCAGCGAATGACCCAGGCATCTTTGATGGCTGACCAAGCTCTAAACGCTTCACACTGCCTGCTTCAGGCACCATTGTGGCTATTGGAATAAATTATGCTTATTCACTAGGGAAAGTCTTCACATGCCTGGGAAATTCCCCTAGCTCCTCTCAACCTGGTTCACCCTGTCTGCTGAGATGGTCTTAGTGGGTTGTGGCCACCATGCATGCTACAGCTTCTTGGAGCCTCAGGGGAGAGTTGGGTGAATCAGGGGAAGACCAGAGCTGATGAGCAGCCCTCACACTAAAGGTACTAGTCCTCCCTGAACACCCCATGCACCCTCTACAGTAACAGGGAAAGTAGGAGGTGGAAGGTGTAGGGAGGAAGAAGTTCTCCTCTGGACACGCTGATCAGGACGTCAAAGGGCAGTTGGAGATGTGAGACTTAAGGTCAGGAGAGAGACTGGGGCAGACTTGAGAATCATTAGCACAGAAATGGTCATTAAATCCATGAGTTCAGCAAGTGAAGTAGTGAAGGAAGAGAAGAGGTACCCAGGACAGAACCCTCTATAGGTAAAGGGTGTGATGTGGAGGAACGTCCAGTCGAAAAGACTGAGGACTGGCAACAGAGGGACAAGGAGAGCCCCAACAACCTCAAGAGAAGAGAGGGTCAAGGAGGAGACCGTGACCGACAGTGTTAGCAGGCGCAGAGATGCCAAGGAGACTCAAGATGGAGAAAAGTCCCCTGAATTTGGCAGCTAGGAAGTCACCAGTGACTTTGGAGAGAGAAGGTCAGGTGGAAGGACAAGGTCAGAAGCTGGATTGTAGAGTTAAGAAGAGAGGGAGAGAGAAAGTGGAGGCGCCTCATAGAGATGGCTTTTCTGAAGAGTTTGACCACAAAGGGCAGACACAGGATGCTAGTTAGCAGGGATGGAAGGAGCGAGTGGAGGTGTTTTGTGGATGGGGAAGTCGGCATGTTTGTAGGGAGGGACTGAAAATGACAGGGGAGGGGGGACGACAAAAGGGGCGATCTCTTGGAGGAGCCAGGATGGAATGGGATCGCTTGAGTAGGTAGAAGGGTTAGCCTTGGTGAGGGTGAGGCTACCACTTCATGTGAGACAGGGGTGAAGGAGGAAAGACGGGAGATGAGGAAGAAGGGAGAAGAGGGAGCTTGTGGGGAACAGCCTTACTTTTTTCTGTAAAATATGGAGCAAAGTATCTGAGAGAGCAGAGAAAGGGGGAGACTGGGAGGCTTGAGGAAGGATGAGAAGGTTTGGAAGAGCAGCTTGGGGAGCAGGAAAGTCACTGAGGGAGGCAGTGTAGGATTGCCATGCAGTAGCAAGGGCCCAGCCAAAGCTGTGTAACGTAAATCTGTAGTGAACCCTGTGAATCTCTGCCCCTGTGTTTAGGAGCAGGTGGGTGGGAGCAATGGTGGAAGATGGTGGGAGTGATCCAAGGCGGAGGCTGAGCAGGGCATAAATGGAGAGGACAAGGCGTAATGTGACATGATGTTACAATATGACCGACATATGACGTGATGGTTCAAGTCTCCTCTACTCCACCCCTTCCCAAAGAGCCCTTTTAAGAGAAACCTGGGGAAAAGAAAACAGGGATCTGGAGCCAAGGGAAGGGCTGTACATCATCCCTCAAATTCCTGCTGCAGAAACCGGAGGGACAAAACACTGAGAGCTTGGGCTCTGGGGGGGGGCACCTTGGATTAAACACAAAGGAGCCCCAAACCCCCCGGACTGGCAGGCTGCTCTCTTGTCCCCTTCTTCCTGAGACCAGGAGGTGAGGCTTTGTGTTGGTAAAACCATTTTACAAATGAAGAAACTGACTGAGCACACAGGTGGATGCTCCACAGAAGCCCCCAGAATCTCTGCTGGAAATTCCTTCTAGGGGACTTACTATGTCCAGCTCCACCCCTGAAGCCCACAGGGTTTAGGCCTCAAAGGCCCTTCTAGGCTTTTTGGGGGGTCTTCCCTGGGGTCATTTCACCCCCTCCCTGCCGTTGCAGCCTTCCTTCTGAAAAGACCTATTTACAGTATAACTGAGTACTCACCCAGCCATTTTGATGTGGTCCCCTCATTACAAAGGAGCTCGGGAAAGGTCTCTTTCTGTCTTTCTTTTCATTCCCCTTCTCCACCCCGACCAACACCTCTCCCTAGCAGGAAATCTCGTTGGCTGACCCCAGGCAGCCTGTTCCTCCCAGGGAAGGCTCCCTGAGGCCCACGGGGAAGCCGTAGCTTTTCTGCCCTCTCAGGCCAACCACCACAGGCCCAATTCCTCTGCCATCCCAACACAAGGTGTAAAGAGAGCTCAGGGCTGACCATCCCTGAATCTTGTACTATGAAAGAAACACTAAAGTTCTAACTAATTCAGTCTAAATTGGATTTCCTCCACCTTAGGGAAGACCAAGAGAAATAATCACCAAATGGGATATTCACGTTTAATTTCCCTTTGCAAACAGCAATTATGTGCAATTTTAATTTTAATTGTTTCCATTTCTGTCTGGAGTGCATGGGGGGGGGGGGCTTAAAATAGAGATATGCCCCAAGAAATCATTCTAGCCCACTGGGTAAAGGCAAATGCTAAATTATTTTAAAGACATTATTTATAAACCTCTGATGGAAAATGAAGCTCATTCTACCGCTTCAGTAAAAGAGGTAAAAATGTGATCTCAGACAGTATTTCTCAAGCAAGTTCTGTGTTCACAATCAAAATAGCTACTTGTGCCCATAGGAAAATTCATTAAATTGTTCATCCCAGAGAAACCTGAAGCACAAGGAGGCTAGAAACTTGCTTTGGAAAAGATCTCAGAAGTTAGAAACAGCTAAACAGACCCTGAGTAGTGGCCCCCCCAGCTCGACCTGAGCCCTCATCTACCCACTCTGAGCTGGCACTGAGTGGTGGCCCCCAAGCTCAGCCTGGACCCTCCTGCACCTGCCCTGAGTGGTGGCCCCCCAGCTCAGCCAGGGCCCTCATCCACCCACTCTGAGCTGGCACTAAGTGCCCCCAGCTCAGCCGAGGCCCTCCTTCACCGACTTCGAGTTCCCAACTGGTTTTCCTTCTAGAAATTAATCCAGAAAGTACCCCCAGGCCCAACCCCTTTTATACATGGAAAGTAGAATTTAACAACGAAGTAATTAAACACTGAAAATAAGGGTTTATAATTAAAATGCTGACACAAAGTGAACCACAAATGGGCTGCTGTAATATTTTTACAGTCCCTTTTATACATAATGTATGACCCTTCTGCTCAAGTTTCCTCTATGTTCTTTTCCTGTGAAATAATTTACATTAATAAATAATTTATTGCAGCAACTCTGAAGGTAATTATGGTTTTTCACCCTCCCCCTAACCTTTTTTTAAAATATGAATTCTACTTTGTCCTCAGCCTTCTGACTCATAAGCAGCCTTTCTGGGCTGAGTGGGTAGGGCTTCATTTGCTATCTCAGGCACCCCTTCCCTGTCAGGTCTTCTCTGAGGCTGGGCCAAAGGGGAAATGGACCCCACAGTCCCACTGTCCTCAAGGGCCGTGTACAATATGGCACAGTTCTCAGTGTGGCAGAGACCTATGGGCTGAGAAGATTAGAACATCCTATACGTGACCAGGCTCCAGGGTCAAGCAAAAAGAAGTGAGCCCTGGATCTCCATGGTCAGTGGGCTTGTGAGTAGGCCTGGATACTGAAGGATTCCCCCAGCCTCACCCACCTGGCTGAAAAACTGAATGACAAGGAAAGTGGGGGGCTAGAGGAGTAATGGGTGGGCAATGGCAGAGAAGTTGTTTTCAGAACAATGTTTCCTGTTGTAAGAACACAATAATGAGTCATGTAAGTGACTTCTAAGCGTGCAAGGAAGTCTCAGTTCAGAAACAGAAGGCGGGCTCTGGATGGGTCAGGAAAGAGAATGGGGAGTGGCGCGTCGAGCCCCTTGGCTCTCCACTTTGCCCCCCCTTGCAAAGCTCTGTGTGAGAGCCTTGGGGCTCCACTCCCCAAGCCAGCAGGCCAGACCTGCTCCAGCCTTCTCTCGTCTCTGGAGTTTCCCCTTCTGCCCTTCGGTCGGAGGGCACTTCCGTGCACTTCCCAGAGGACTGTGGGAAGCGACCTTTTCATTGTCAAAGCTCTGAACACCTTTTTCTTGCTCTTAATTTGACTGCTCACAAATTCTGATCTAAGTGGGTCCAGGGCAGGGCCAAGGTGCTTGAAAGAGGCCATC
The DNA here is from genome assembly GCA_028646575.1 of Pseudocheirus occidentalis. NCBI lineage: Eukaryota > Metazoa > Chordata > Mammalia > Diprotodontia > Pseudocheiridae > Pseudocheirus > Pseudocheirus occidentalis. The sequence continues at coordinate 8,940,136 of CM053598.1, read as the reverse complement.
TGAGGACTAATCCAACATGAGAGCCCAACAAACTGTACTGTAACTCGATGACAGGATTTTCTTAAAGGTATTTATTAAACTCAAACTCTTCTTGGCTCCCCCTAGGACATTCACCTAGACACTTGGGAAGAGTCACAAAGGGCCACGCTGCCCCGGTTCTCCCCGGAGGATTCCATTGATTACGGAAAGGACATTAGCCTTTGATCGCCAAGAGACAGGCAGTTTTGGAGGCGCTTATTTTGTTGTCCAGCCTTGGAAAGACCTAAACTCTTGTGAAGTTCAGTGAAGGCTGCAGGAGTATTCCCTTCCCTACCCCTGAAACACAGGAACATGAAGTGGAATGTGACCACACCGCCAGGACCCAGCAGAGAACTCCAACAATAAGGCCTTGATTCCCAGGATACTCAGGGCCTGGGCCTTTGGGGAAGAAGGAGAGTCAACCAGGAAACTGTTTGGGGGTCACACCAAACACCCAAACCGGAGCACAGCTGGGCCCATCTTTGTAGATGAGGAACCTGGGATTGCCAGGCCTGCAGAGGACTGACCTCAAGTCTGCATTGACCCGACACCAGGAAGTTGTCCTTGGTAGACAAACCCCCGACACCCCCTACTCTTTCTTGTGCCTTGCTCATTTCTCCCCAAAGGCAAGTGGAGGGAGATACAGAGTCTGGTTAACTGAGGAGCTCTGCTTAATTGAGCTCTTCCTCTATGAAGGCAGGACAATTTCCTCCCACCCTGGGGAAGACAAAGGAGAATATGTACAGGATACGGCAGACAAAATGTCCCCCATAGACTCTGCACTCTCTTTATCCACTTGGTACTATTTATGGAGAGACAAAAAAATAAAAAAGGATTTGGGGACTTGGGAGCAGTGACTGCGCCGGGCAACAATGAATCTACAGGCTCCCTTTTCTTACTTCCCTCCTTCCTACACTGGGCAGGGCTGAGGTCTAGAGCCCTTCCAGAACGGTGGCCTCACTAGGCTCCCTGGGAGCTGAGGCCCCGCTCACCTCATCCCCACACATCCAGAAAGAACATCCAGTCCCCAAATGGCCTCATCTTTGGGTGGGAGGATCTGGGGCCTCCCCGGGTTCCCTAGTGTCCCAAGCTGCATGGCAAAAGTGCTTCCCCAGTATGCTTCTCTGGTCTGAGGCCCTTAGCTCAAACCAGTTCCGGCACTGGGGGCGACAGGCTCTCTCCTACTACCCCTTTCCATGGGAAAGCCAGGCCACCCTTTGTGTTTCGCCATGGCATCCTCTTCGGAGGGAGCCAATGCCCAGGGAAGGTGGGCCAGTTTCTGGACTCAGCCAGTTGAGATGGCTCTGATAGGGTGACCATTCCCAAGGGAGCTCAGAACCTTCTGCCTCCCTCCTGGAGGGAAAGCTTTATCCAATTAAAAATCTGCTAATGCTTGGTCTTCCTTAAAATAAAGAACCCCTAATGGCTAAAGGGGCTGACAACCAGAAGCTAGAAAACAAAAACAACCAACCAAAAAGAAAGAAAAAGAAAGGACAAAGTCCAACCCTGGTCTGCGAAGCCAAAAAGATGACCCAGCCCTTCTGGACCAGGGGAGACAAAGACAGTTATGGAGGGAGGGAGACTCTCCTAGAAACGGCTCTGGGGTTGCATTGGAGAGGCTGAGGGGGGCCAGGGCTGGCGGTGTGGGGGGCCCAGGGCCGCCAATGTGGGCAGCCCTGGCCCGGCGTGGGCGGCCCCAGCCAGCAGCAGCCCCAGACCGCTAGCAGGCTCTCTCAGCAGCCGGAGCTCCAGGGTCCCCAACAACACCCTCCCTCAGATTCTGGAGCTGGGACCTGTGGACCGTCACACAAGGCACGTGAGGCTAGGCTGTTTTCTTGCTCCCAGAGCACAAAATACAGGTGGGATGATGCCTCCCAAGGCATGTCCTTTCCTAATGAGAAGAAAAACTGAAGCCACATGGTCAGAGACCACAGGAACTCAGACCTCCAGCTGGGAGGGACCTCTGCCCCCTTGGTTTGCAGAGGAGGGAAACGAGGCCCGGAGAACTGCTAAGACTGGCCCAAGGCTGCTCAGTCAGCAGGCCACCTAGTGGAAACTTGAACCCAGGCCCTGAGACTGAACCAGCCTTCTTTCCAACATACCACTGGTCTAGATACAGCAGCTAGAGCGAGAAGGGACCCCAGTCACTCAACCCCCTCATCAGAGGAGACAAGGAAACCCAGGAGACCACCGAGGGCAGGAGACTGGTCCAAGGTGACACAGGTGATAAGGATCAGAGGTAGGGGTCAAACCTTCAGGGTCTAACCCACTGCCCCTCTCTGCTCCACCTTCTCAAAGCCAAGGGGCCTTCCCAAAGGAGTTCTGCAGACCCTAGGAAACTAGCCCCAGTGTTCTTGTCCCCAAGGGTCATACCTTCCCGACCCCAGCCCCAGGTGCAAGACCTTCTCACAGATATAGGAATGGTCTAAGAGATGCCTGCCTGACTCCCTGCACCCAACCCAACAGGAAGCCAAGCTTTTAGAGAAAGTCTTTTAAATGCCCATCACAATTCTTATTCTCCTGCTGGAGCCCCAGGGGGCAGGAAGCTGACCCCTCCAGCTGTCTGGGCAGCAACAAAGACATCCACAGCTCTGCCCCCAGCTGTCCCCACAAGCTGGGAGCCTCTGTGGAATCACTGTGGACACACACCTGCCCAGGACAACGGCTGTGAACAGGGGACAGACAGAAAGAAGCTTTGGTCACTTACCCATCATTCCGCAGGAGAAAAGTGTGGGTCCTTGGCTCATCTTCCTTGGAGTGTGCTGAAAACAACCAGAAAAGTGGGTGATGTCTCACGGTCTTAGAGAAGCAGCCCCCTGTCCCCGAGCCACCCTGCTAATACTGCTCACCAAGGGGGTGACGGCTGGGGTGGGAGAAGCAGCAGCGGTGCTCAGTTCAAGGCCCTCTGTGCGCGGAGCATTAAGGCAGGGCACTTTGTCCAGCATCTCACAGGAGTTGTGGATTCCATCATTTTAATGGGTTTAAAAAAAGCCCCATGACTTCTGACATGAGGGGATTTTTCCATGTGAGGATGTGGAGGAGGGCGAGGGAGGAGGTGTGATAGGAAACAGTTGAACAAACTTCGCCAAGAAGTTCTGAAATGGAACCCTGGGCCAGCAGAGGGAGGGCAGGGCCCAGCCTGGCAAGGGAGCCATGCCCCTGGGCCAGCGGAGTGAGGGAGCCGTGCCCCTGGGCCAGGAGAGGGAGGGCAGGACCCAGCCTGACAAGAGAGTCATGCCCCTGGGCCAGCAGGGCGAGGGAGCTGGGCCCCTGGGCCAGCAGGGCAAAGGAGCTGTGACCCTGGGCCAGCAGGGCCTCTGCCCACATGCCAAGGGAACCCCTTTTCTGCTCCACTTGAAAACAACAGACAAAGCGTTAAAGTCAACCCCAGCCCGGTGAGGCTATTTCCTGTTCTTCTTCAGGCCTGTGCCATATGGTTCCTCTTACAGGGACCGAGACAGGAAAACAAAGAGAGCACAGGAGAAGCCCCTCGGTCTCTCTGACTTCGGCACCTCTCAGCATCCCATTCCACCACCATCCACACACCCACCCCCCCCAGCTGAAGGCTCCTGGGCCCCTAAGACCAGACCAAGAAAAGACCAACTTCATTCACTGCCCCCCCATTTTGCAGAAGAGCCCCAGAGGCTAAGCGGGCTGGCCCAGGTCACCCAGAGAGAAACATCAGAGCCAGACTGGAACTCGGCTCCCTCTGACTCCCAAACCAAGCCTCCTTCTACCATCTGGGATCAGGAAAGCCTTGTATCTGCATGTCCGCTGACCCTCACTATCCAGGTCATTCTAGGCAGGTCATATAGATTCAGAGGAGGTCACAAGTGTCAGGCGTGCAGACCTCAAAACACCAAATCAAGGGGAAGGACCATCATCATTCATTATGATTCCTGTTCTTATCTTGTTGCACCCAGCATTCTGGGTGGGGTTCAGAGAGAGCCAAGCCTGGGATAGATCCTTTATATGAACACTGTAGATCCTGGGCAGGGGATAGGGCCTGAGCCTGGGTTCTGCCAGCTCCCAGCTCACAGAGGAAGGCCAGCATCCGAAGGACACCCACCTCTTCCCCTTTCCCCTGGGGGACATTACTATTAGTAACATCACCCCTAGCTAGCCCCACTCCCCAGAGCTAGGAGGTGGGCCCAGGCCTCACCTGTACCCCAGGACTACCAACCAGGACCTCGGGTCCATACAAGGCCTGAGGGACGCAGATCTGACTCAGAAACCCTTGGGTGGCTTGCAGAGCTACACCAAAAGCAAAGGGAAACTTCCCTGTCTCCTCAGAGTCTATTCCCCATGGCACACCCCTCCCCCACCTCCAATGAAGTGAGGCTTCCCCAAACCCAGGGAGCTCCCACCAATTCTAAGGGGATTCAGGCCTCAAGTCTGCATTGACATGCAGAAACAGCACCTGGCCCTCTCCAGATTCAGTCTAAGCGGCCCACTTAAAGAAGAAGAGCTGCCAGCTGGCTGCTGCCAGCCTGATACAGTTACCTAAAGAGAGCACAGCTGATAAATATGCATCATGCCTAGTTAGGGGCAAGGGCAGCCTGGGCAGCTGTTCCCAGAGAAGAGGGCTGCCAGGGAAACCTGCTCAGCCAGGCCGGGCACAGCCAGCACTCTGGATCTCAGGATCCCTACAAGCACCCAAACAAAGCTTCAAAGGATCCTGGGGCTGCCCAGAGGGTCCCAGAGAAGCCGCAGATGCAGCGCTGGGAAGGCCCTTCAAAGTCAGCCCCTTCGTCTGGTGAGCACTGGAGCAGTGATTCAGCCAAGCTCACACAGTAAGGACAAGGCCAGGATTTGTACTCTGGTCCTCTGACCCTAGAGGCCTCTCTGACAAGCAGGGTGGCCAGGGTTATCCCAGAGGGGCCACGACCACAGAGGGGGACCATGGGCCAAAAGGAAGCAAAGAAAGTCTGTTGAAAAGGGGAAGGGGGCTCTCTTAGTCCCTCCCCCCAGCTGCCCAGCTCAGGACTGTTGGACAAAGTCAGGAAGCAAAGTCGGGAATGCATCCATTATTCTGATAAGTAAAACTACTCCCTAAAACTGTTTTTACTGTTCATTAAGCCTGAGGTTTTGGGTCCTAAGGAAATGCAGCGGTCAGAGTCTGGAGAGTGAGAGCCAGAGCAAAGCCTTTGTGCAAGCCAGGGGCTCAGGACTATGCCGAGCTTTCAGTCTCTATGGGGAGGCTCATCCCACTGTTTCTAAGAGGATCAAACAGAGAGAAGGAGCTCACATGTGGGCAGGACCTGACCACTGAGCACTATCTGGCCCCCGCCCATCTTCCCAGACCAGTCTCACACTCCACATTGCAGACAGCCTGGCAGTATATCCCATCTCTCACCTCCAGGCCCTTGTACAGGCTGAGGCTCACACCTGGGACACTGCTCCTCTCAGTTCTCCTCTGCTCACCAAGGCCTACATAAGTTTTCTCCTGCCCGCCCCCCCTCCCCCAAATGCTAGTGTTCCTACCTCAGAAATTATCTCGAATTTTCTTTGTATCTGGTATTTCCTCCTTGGGAACATTCCCCCTCTTCCTCTGCACCTGATGCCCACCCTGGCTCCCCTCAGCTTCTAGCGCGGCCTGTCCCAACCCTGCTTGGTGCTGGGGCCTGCCCCTCGGCCTGTATGCGGCTGGTACAGAGCTGGTCAGGGGCAGGCCCTCTCCCCTGTGACACTGGGTACTCTTTGGTCAGGGTGACAGGTGCTGTGAAGCGTGCCCAGGCACAGGGGTGGTGACCCGACTTTGCTCCACTCTGGCTCGCTGGGGCCATGCTGCGCGGCCTCAGTAAAAGCAGAGCCACCTCGCCTTCCCGAGAGTCAGCTCTCAAACCCCAAACAAAACGAGCAATGGGGGAAGGAGGGCCGGCCCAGCAAGGGGAGGTGGGGACCCAAAGCTAAGAAGGCCCATCCCCAGGGCTCTGAAGCCAACAAAGGCCACATCCACGCACTGTTTCACTGGGTCTTAACAACCACCTGCGAGTGACAGTGAATGATGACAATGGTCACTGACGTTTCTACAGCCCTTCAAGGTGGCCAAAGAGCTCACACACATCAGCGGGTGGCCCTCATGACAGGTGGAGTCTGTCATTCCCATTCTACAAGTGAGGAAACTGAGTCTCAGAGAGGCTAAGGGACTTGTCCAGGATACCACGGCTACTAAGTGTTCTGGGCAGAATTTGAACTCAGATCTTCCTGACGAGTCTAGTCATCTGCTCCTCTCAGCTGCCTTGTGAGTTAGAGTTGTCCATGAGGGAGGGAAGCCAAGCCCCATCAGTCCCACTTTACAGATAAGGAAATCAGGGCTTCGCCTCTGACTCCTAGCCACTAAGGCCAGTGGGAGGGCCAGAAGCGGGCGCTCCACGCTGCCTCTGGACCTGGAGAATTAAGAAAAGCAATCCGTCTATTCCATGGAGGTGTCACAGCTTAAACAAGGGTGAGGGAACAAGGCCCAGAGTCCACATGCACAGCACTGACTTAAGCAAGGCCTTCTGTCTGTCTCCGCAAGGTCACTCGGGCACAAAAATTCGTTTGCTTTGAAAACCAGAGGTTACTGGTCTGGTGCCCCGATGTGAAGTGCAAGCAGTCTTTGTGCGCTCACTGGTCAGCCAGGAAAGAAGGCCTTCCTTCTAGTGAGAGCCAGGCTGGACAGGAGTTACTGATTGCTCTTCCTCAAGGGCGGTCATTAAGCAGGCCAGCCTCCAGCCAGGACGGACGTGGGTTTTCATAACTTTTTTTCTGTCTGCTAATTACTTAAACTATTATGTAATCTTCCTGCTCATGTAATTCTGCAGGGAAGCCTTCCTGCAAGAGGGAAAAAATTAGAATCTCACACTTGCAGGGCGACAGACAGTAACAGGAGGAACAGAAAATAATGAATTCATGGCACCAAAAAGCAGAAGGAAGACCCAGAACTCCAGGGAAGAACAGAAGTAGCTGAGAGACGCAAAGTGTGACTTAAGCTCAGGGACTTTAAGACAAGTCTTATTTGGGGGAGGGGGAAGAGATTGGGGAAGAGGGGAAAGGATGGGGAGAGGGGGGAATGGATGAGGGAGGGGCTGGACTGGGGGAAGAAGGGGAGGGCTTCCGGTCAGCCCAGGAAATGCGCAGGGTCCTGTGCGCACTACTGAAAAGGCCTCTCTCCTTGGTCTTAGGGTTGAGTCCTCTGGACCTTATTGTGACCCTGCGTTCTGGGTTCAAGTCAGTCCAGAAACCTTTCACCTGTCACGGCAGGAGTTGTCTTCATTCACAGAGTTAACATACCATGCTAATGGAAATGAAAGGCAGATTGGGAATCAGAAGCCCAGGGCTCTCAGCCCCGGTCTCAGGACACACTCCCATGAAAGGCCTGTGCATCCAATGGAGCGGAGGATGCCTGCCCCGCCTACCCTCAGGAGAGAGCTGAATGTGCCTTCTCAAACGGACCAGACCAGTGGTCATCCAGCCTGCCTGCCTGAAGCCCTCCAGGAAACCCATCCAACCTCGTGGGAAGCTCTCACGGTTAGGTGGTTGAGGAATAAAGCAAATAAAAATGTGAAAATATTCTGAAATGTGTAAATGGCTATGAACAGAAATGAAGGAAGCATTTCTTAAGTGCTTGCTGTGTGCACAGCACTGCGCCAAGCCCTGGGGATGACAACTGAAAGCTCGAAGGTCCCTGCCCTCGAGGAGCGTCTGCTCTAAGGGGTCACTGGGAGCTAGGACGCAGAGAAGATGTTGGCAGCAGCCCCATGAGGAGGCCCAAGGCACCTGGTCCAGGCACTTCTACCTGCTGATGTTGAGCCTTGGGACAGAGCCAACGGCTTGGATGAGGAGAATCTTCCTGCCTGCATCTTCTGGGGCTGCGTCCGATGTTCCTGCAGGAGCCGTCCCCAGGCTGGGCGTCTGCAGGACAAGGGCAGGAAGCCTGGCCATTCCCAGGGCTCTGGAGCTCAGGGTCATCTGGTCCATCAGGCTCAAGATGGTGGTGGTACTCTGAAAGCTTAGTGTCTCACTATCTCAGCCAGGCTGGCCAGCCTGCCCCATAGGTGGCCGGTGGTGGGCAGTTGGTGGGGATGGCTGCCCCTTCTCCCCAGAGAACATCTGTAAGGGCTGAGCCAGACGCAGGGCTGGCGGTCTGGGGGCAGTTCCTGGGCCTATCTGCCTGGTGGTGGTGGTGAGTCAGTTACTGCTGGCAGCAATGATGAAAGCGACCCCCTTCTCCACAATGATGGCTACACCAAAAGTCAGTTTGGTAGTTTTGGGGCGATGCCATTCCCCGGGCCCTAGGGCTGAGAACACTGAGGAAGATGGTGGTCAAGGTGGCGGCGGTAGGCTGACAAGTGGGACAGGATGTGAAAATGACCCGTCCAGACCCCAGGAAAGGGGCAGGGGGTCCTAGCGCAGACTGGAGGTGGCCAGCTCCCAAGCTCACTTGGCTCTATGGACTTTGGCTAGCCTGGCAGAAGAGAGAAGCCTTGCCTGGGACAGGCTCCCATTCCAGGCCCAAGGAAGGCAGTCACTATGGAAATGAGAACGGACCCTTGAACTTGGCGTGGGCGGCAGAAAGAAGATGGCGGGAAGGAGGCCCTCCAAGGTCAAACGTCTGGGCTGCCTTCCAGCTGCAGCAGATCAAGTGAGAATACTTGGAAGAGAGACCGGGCCAAAGAGGGATGGAGGGGAGGAGCAGGGCGGGGGCAGGCCTTGCAGCAGTCCCCAGGGGGTTGTGCAAGGGAGAGGCCACCATGCACAGACAGACAGAGAGACCACGGTCATCAGCGGCCAACACCTACACAAGATTGCCCTTCCTTGGGGTGCGGAGGGAAGTCAAATCTGCGGTCCGTCACCCCAGGCTGATCAAAGCCCTGGGAACAAAAGAAAGAACACAAGGACCAGTCTGGGGACAAAAGGACCCGAATGCTTGAGCCAGGCAGGTGAAGCCTCCTCCAGGCCCCCAACAAGATCTCTACAGTCCTCTGGGACCTCACCGAGAGAAGTTTCTGCAAGTTCCCAAAGGGCTTTGAGGAATAAAGGGTCTGTAACTATCTTTGGAATTGTCCTTGTGCTGCTCCCACAAATGATCTCAAGGGCCCAGGGTGCCCTGGCAGCTCCTCTGAGGCCCAGAGCAGGGCTGGGCTGGGGGCTCAGCGTCTGGGAAAAGAAAATGACCTTCCCCATTTCTGTTATCTTGATGGTATTTCCAAGCAGGATAATGTCACCAGTTCTGAAAAACGGAGCCCTGCCCGCTCTGGGTGCCTGCAGCCCCTCTGGTGCAGCTGCAGGCCTTCTCATCTGTGTGGTCAGAGGGGAGGAAGAGGAGGAGGATGGGTGGACCCAGAAAGAAGAGGGCTGGGGCCCAAAGTCCTGTGTTTGGGTGGCATGAGCCAGGAGGAACCGATAAGTGCCAAGATTGTGGTCCTAGCCATGCTGATTCTTCTGAAGGAAAGGGAGGAAGACACCCAGGACGAAAGTCCGAGGAAGAGCAGCACTGCCCCCAGGTAGGAAGGAGTGCCACCCCTGCTCCCACCATCACCCTACGGCACCTACGTCTGCCTGTCTGAGCCAATGAGAAAACGGTCCTGGCCTCCTCCCCTGGGCAGGGCTCTGGGCTGCTCTGGTGCCACAGCCAAGCCCACCATCTTCCCCTTGGACTTGTCCGCTCCAGAAGCAGGTCTGAGCGCCAGCGAGCACACAGGCCATCAGAAAGCCAGGCCCTGATGGTGGCAGAAGCTGCCCCTGTACCCTGGATGGCTTCCCTCCCAGGAGTGCAGGGCTGAGAAGGCGCCCTCCTGGCCTCAGGAAGAGCCCCCTGGGAAGGCCAGCTGGACACAGGCAACTGTGGCCGGAACAAAGAGGCCAAGGATGTCAGCTCCTGCTGTCCAACCCCCTTGTTTAACAGAGGAGAAAATGGAGGTACAGAGAATTCAGTGTCCCGCTCACAGGTCATTACGTGTCAGAGGAGGGATCTGAACCCACATCCGCTGACTCCAGACCACAAAGTTCAGAAATGTCCTTTTGATTTCACACTGAGAAGGAAAAAGCCCAGCATAGAGAAAGGCAGAAATCTAGGGTAGCCTCTAGAAACAGGGCCAGAAGGAGCCAAAGAAGCAGGAAAACCCATGGAGGTAGGAGGGGGGCTGTCCTGGGTGCGAGGCTCTCCTCTTTCCTTTCATTCACCCCCCTGCTTCTATACCCAATGCCTGCTCTTGTACAGAGAACAGACAATATGGGACGACTCAGTGTAGGAGGGTGGGGTATGGGCCCCAAGAGTGAGGGGGAGAGGTTCCCCCATGGTGGAGGCAAGTCCCAGCTGGGGAGCCCCGAGAGGGGTGAACTTAAATGACCTCTAACCTTCCTCCCAACTCCAAACCCTATAACCCAGTCAAAACCCCTCGTTAGACAGCAGACAGAGCTGAGATCTGGAGTCAGAGGCCCTGGATTCAAATTCTGGTTCTGCCTGTTACCACATGTGTGATCTCAAGCACGCTCTCTCCCTCTCCAGGCCTCCGAGCTCTGATCCAGCCTTAACGCTCTGAAGGATACAGCACACAGGGGCTGACTTGAATCTAGGACCCCAGCCTCTAGGCCAGACCTCTCTCTCTACCTCAGGCCAACCAGGCTGACCCCATCCAAGCACAAGGCCTTTCTAGTCCCTTTGCAGGCCAGTCCCTGATCCTACTTTGAAGGTCATTAGCACCCCATGACTTTCTCTGAAAGAAGCTTGGGTCAGGTCACAGGATTCCACTATCTGGTCAACAGACTGGTCTCTGCCTGGGAAGGACCCCTCAGGGGTCCATCCAGGACTAGACTCTCCTACACAGAGAACTCCAGCTGCCCATCCTTCACCACTTCCCAAGACGGCTCACAGCCACTGCCACATCCTAGGCCCTCTGCGGCTGGTGGCCGGCACATCTCTCCCAATCTCCCCTCAGAGGTCTGAGTCTCTGCCGGCGCCACCCCCCATATCCATCATCCCGCAGCGCTGAGACACAAAGGAATGTCCATCTCCATCCTGCTGGCGACAGAATCCCCCCTGCTTCCCTGAACCCCCCTCCTCACTGGCCAAACAATTTCTAATCTGGGCCCGGGTGTTTACATCTCCCTCGTGTTTACCCAAACTTCTGGTGAGTTTGTGCGAGGCCAGAGTCCAGAATGCCTTCCCGGGCTGCAGTGGACAAGGAGCCTCTCATGGGCTCCCGCTGCCTTTCCCCCAGACTCTTACCAGCTCAGGGTGGAGAGGCTTGCATGCAATGGAGTCGGCAGCACCTTTGTTGTCCAGAGGACGGGTCAGGATCATCGCCATGGCAATGCAGTCAGGCGCTGGGATCCATCACAGGGCACACTGACTCTCTAGCGCCAGGGCATCTTCTGGAGGAGTGGGGGTCAGCACGAACGGCTCTCCATCAGCAGCCGGCCCTCAGGGTGGTTGGCCTGGGACGCGGTCCAAGAGTGGTCAGTGACCTGGAACAACAAGAGGAAGAAAGGTCCCCGCTAAGTGTTCCTGCTCCACACCAGGGTCCGGGCCTCAAAGCCAAGTGGCACCCTGGAACCCTGACACACACAGCCTGTGACAGGCGGGGATGGTTTGCTGGTCAAAGGCCCACACGAGGGGAGGCTGGGCGTGGCAGAGTCCCATTATCGAGTCCTCCTCCCCACCTCCTGGCTCAGTCTTGGGAAGTCACCTCCATCACCAGTACAGGAATTCTCGCAGGCCCAGCTCATTAACACTTTTCACCTCAGCCATCCACCCAGTTCTGGATTCCAGACCATCTTACGACTTTAGCCACCTACTATGAGTGGGCCTCTACATGCAGTCTCAGCACAGACTGAGCCAACCCCATAGAGGCCGAATGTTTGCCCTCACCCTAATGGGGCTGGTCCCTAGTGACAGCTTCCCAGGGGTTCCAAGAGTGGTTCCCCACATCCTGGGCTTTCTGCAACAAGGACGGACAGACTGGATGGGGCTGGGCTCTGCATTCACACCATTTCTGCCCCATAGCAGGACGGCATGACTTTTTATCCTCAGAGAACCAAACCAAGCCAAACCAAGCTGACTTGGAGATCACTGAGCTTTGCAATGATGGCCCATCCACACATAAGCCCGGAGGCTCTGGAGGCCCTGCCCAGACCCAGCCAAAGGCCCTGTCCAGCTCTGCAGCCCAGGATCCTCTGACCTAATTCTCTATTCCCAGCAGCCTCTCTGTTCTGTTCCCTGCCCCGATGGTAGACGTCGGGTCTGATCTGAAAAGCACCATTTCCAAAATCATTCCTCTAATCCCAGTCTCTTCAACCACTGGGAGGCTCGGGATGCCACAGAGAAACTGGCCACCTCCACCCAATTAAAGGTAGCTCCTGATCAATCATTAAAACCAAACCTGGGAGGGGAGAGGGAAGGGATCCCCCATCCAGGCATGGAAGCCAACTGCAAACTTATTTATTTGTCCTGCAGACGTAAATCATTTCCTGTTTACTCGCTTTGGCTTTACACTGGGTGACACCGAGCGTGCTCTGTTGTGGGCCAGCTGGCTAATGGGGAAAATTACCTTCTACTGCTCTTGAAAAACCAGGTTCATCCAAAGTGCAGAATCAGGGAAGGGAAATAGGGTCAATTCTCCAGGATCTGGCACTAAGGGAGGGAGGGAGGCCAGCTGAGCCTGCAGGCTGATGTCATGTTTGGAGACAAACCGTAACTGCCCAGGGCGGGGAGGATGCCCCCAAAGGTGCCAGGCAAGGAGGTCCCTGAACCAACCCTCCTCTCCTCCTCCTCCTCCCAGGCTCCTTCCTTCTGGCTGAATTCACACTAGGGACTCAGTGGAGGCTGGCCATGATGGCCACTATTCCAGGAGAGGCCCCTGGGAGAGGGGGTCACGGGGAAAGTGTATTCACTCCTTTTTACAGCAGAGGGAGGGGATATAGGGAAGGAGGTGACCTAGAGAGTCAGGAGAGCTGAGTTCAAATCCCAGCTTTGCGGCTTGGTAGACATTTAACCCTGCACCAACTCAGCTCCCTCCCAGGGCCACCTTCATTGTTTCAAACAAACTGAAGGTGTGGGGGCCCCTCTGCTTCCCACTGGCTTAGCCCCCGCATCACATCGTGTCCCACATTCTCTTTTACAGACAGAATTGAGGCCCACAAAGAAGGTCCACAGGAGTCTGGATCTCGGACTGGGAGGGACGTCTGGCAGTCATGGAGTCCAATCCCAATTGTACAGACAGGAAGACTAAGGCTCAGACTGGCGACTTGCCTGGACTGTCAGGGCCACCCCGCAAGTAGCCGTCTCTCTACCTCTGAGTCTGGCACCCCTCCAGTCCACTCTGCTCCATTACTTCTTGTCTCCCCACTAAGGAGCTGCATGAGTACTTAGCCAAGGTCTCAGAGGAAGGGCAAGATCTGAATCCAAATCTCCTGACTCTGGGTCACAGCTTTTCCACACCACACTGCCTGGTCCAGCCTGTCCGAGCTCTACTCCTACAGGGAGGTAGGTCTGCAGGGCAGACCCTTGCCCAGCCACAGGCAGAGAAACGGCTACTGTTCTCATCAATTTATTATAAACATAGGCAACGCCTCACCTGGAAGCCAAAGCATTAAGAGACGCTGACTTCATATCCCCAAATTCTTTTCTCTGAGAGAGAGGAGGCTCCCTAAGCCGCAATGTTACCTAATGAGCACACTTTCACATGAAAATATCACTGCCTGAAACAGCTAGGAGGCCAGTGAGTAGAGCACTGGCCCTGGAGTCAGGATGACCTGAGTTCAAATCCAGCCTCAGACACTTAACACTTACTAGGTGTGTGACCTTCGGCAAGTCACTTAACCCCAACTGTCCTGCATTCCCCCCTCCAAAAAGCAAAAAAAAAAAAAAAGAAAAAAGAAAACATCATCAGCTTCAGCAGTGCCGAGCACCTTCTCTGTGCTAAAGAACAGGGCCTTCTGGGCAAAGTTACAAAGGCTTCAGAGACCAAGGAGAGGAGTGGGACCATCAAGCCCTTGGGCTCTTCTTCAGTCCTACTGTCCTGTTGAATGTTGTATTGTGGGCCTGCCCTCAGAAGAGGCTGCCTGCTCTCTATTGGGGGTGTGATGGGGGAAGAGATGCCCCAGGCTCCAGCACAGAAAGCAGTCATCACTAACCAGGGAAAAATACGGCTAAACAGGAAAGATCTAAGGTTCATCTGCCCAGAGAGGTGATGAATAACACTGACCCACAAAACTTAAGAATAGTTTTTATTAGATGACAGCATTGCAAAAACTCCAAACTCCATGGAATGAGGGAATGGGAAGCCCATTCACCCCGTGGTCCTGCCAGCTCCTGGGGGTGTCTCCAGGCCCTTTCACTGAATCTGCAGGAGTTGAGCCTGCACCCCAAATGCTCAGTTACAAAGAGCAATCTTCCATCCACCAGCAAACTATTTGGTAAAATGACTTGTCCTGGCACCTGTTTTCTCTGAGCTCTACCCAACGTCCAGAGCAAAACAAAATTGGAATCATAACAGCAATGATTCTAACAACAAGAAGACCAAGTGCTGTGCCCATGGTCACCAGGGGAGTAAAGGAGGGGTCAGGTTCCTTTCAATACAGCCAATAACTGGAATCTGTTGGGCAACATCTGTGGACATCTAAAGTGGTCACACAAAACTCATCCATAGCAGGTACTTGTTTAGCGAAAGCACAGATTAAGTCAATGGAGACAAAAAACTCAGGTGAATAAGACAGTGTCTGCCCTCAAGGCGCTTACCCTCTAAAGAGGGAAGACTCCCCATAAAGGGGAGCCAGAGAAGGTAGCTGGGGGAGGGAGGACGCCCAGAATCAGAGCAAGGCACCAAGAGGCGGAGTCCAAATTTCCAGGGAGGACGGAAGGAGGGGAGAGATGAGACCTCGGCCAAACTAGGGCCAACATGATCGTAAAGGATTTCTTTGAAATGAATGAGCTCCCCAATCGGAGGTTTGGGGGACTCAACATCTGCCACTTTTGTCCCCGAGTGTCCAGAGTCAAATCCTCTTTGGCTCCGACGTTCAAAGCCTGCCAGTCTGTGATTCACCGTCACCAAAAGCCCAACTCTGCCCTTTGAACTGTGACCACTGGCCATTGCGGCTGGGGTGCTAATGCGTGCCCTGGCCCTTCCCATCCAGGTCCCCAAACCAATCCTTCCATCACCCGAGGAACAGCAAGTTCTCCAGACCATCTGAAGAAGGTGAGCGGATGACCAGCCTGCCTCAGAATGGCACTTAGGGTGGTGAGGGAGCGCGGTGACAAAGGGTCATCAGTATTAGGATTCTCAGCCACTCGAGGCAGATGGTGCCATGGGCAACACCTTGGATTTGCAATCAGAAGACCTGGCTTTGATTCCTGGCTGTGCCAGTAGCAGCTGTGAAACCTGGACAAGTGTTTTCCCCTTCCTGGAATTCAGTTGCACCAGATGACCTCCTAAGGCCCCTTTGGGCTGGAATGCTACGGTCCTCACCACTGCCTCGGTTTCCTAGTTTGTACTTTCTGGCCATCCTACTTAGACAACATTATGCAACAATACAGGTCTCCTTCCTCCAATCCGCCCAACCCATGCCTGAAAGTCTTCTCACAAGCCACACCCTGGAGCTGGAATGCCCCCCTCCCCTTGGCTTCCATTATTCACCAGACACTGGAGCCAGATGTCTCCCAGGAAGCCTCCTGGGGCGAAGGAGAAGAGGACACCTCCCTATTCCTACCACTGCCCCAACTTCTGGGGATGTTTTTGTGGGTCCGGGTCAATGCTAAATCTCAGGCAGGAATCAAGGGCGTCAGTGCCCAGAATAGTGACTCCTGTAAATCGGATCCTGCAGCTACTGTGGGGTAGAGGTAAGAAGACTGGACTAGGCTCTGCCACCATGAGCAAGTCATGTCATGGAGCTTCCAGTTCTTTAATAATAACTCCCACTGACAGGGTCAAAGTAGAGAATAGAATGGGAGGGGGGTGGGCTGGGACAGAATGGAGGGAAATATAGTTAGTCTTTCACAATATATCCACTATGGAAATGTTTTGTGTAGTTACACATGTACAACCTGTAGTGAATTGCTTACCTTCCCAGTAAGGGTGGGTGACGAGGGAGGAAGGGAAAGAATCTGGAACTCAAAGTTTTAAAATCAATTGTTTAAAATATATATATATTATTATTATTAATAATAATAATAATATGCAACTGGGAGATAAGATATACAGGCACTGGGGTATGGAGATCCATCTTACCCTACCAGAAAGTCAAAGGGGCGATGGAAGAGGACATAGGAGAGAGCAGATTGGGGGAGGGGCTATACAGGGGGATCGCTGTTCTGGGGTAGGGGGTAGGGGAAAGACAGGCAGAAAATTTGTAACTCAAAATCTTGTGGAAATGAATGATATAAACTAAAAATAAATATAAAATTTAATTTAAAAAAATAAAAATAAATAAATACAAAGATACGAAAACAAAACAAAAAAAATCTCCCATTTATACAGATTTATAATCAAAGGGCTGCAAAGCATTTTAGGCATCTTGTTTGAACCTCACAACATGCCTGTGAGATACCTTTTACAGATGGGGAAACTGAGGATCAGAGAAGTTCAGTGATTTTCCCAGGGTCACAGAGCAAGTACGACACAGAGGCAAAGCACAAACCAATGATGCACCGGCCATTGTCCTGGTGCCCCCCTGACATGGGAGTCTCCAGCCCTGCCTATGTCAGAGCTAAGGTGCAACGGAATGAGATAATGTAAGAAAAGGCCCTTGGCAAACTAAAAAGCCCAGGGTGGTTTTATTAAAGACTTTTAAAATAAAAAAAGTATCTAAAAAAACCATCTTTGGGGGAATTCGTTATTCATTCGTTGCACTTTACTTACAGGGAAAGTCAGCCTCAGACTTCGGGAGAAGGGAGACTCGGAGCAAGTCCCACCCCCTCTATATTTCCTTCAGTTTGTCCTTTGCAAACCGGGGAGGTTTAAGTCAAGGACCCAGAATGCTGACTGTCCAGACCAAATGAAGAACATGATCAGAAGACAAGCCAGCCTCGGAATGGTGTCCTTCCTGGTTTGCTGAAGGTCCTGAGGAAGCTTCCTCATACAGGGGAGAAACGTGCTGGCGTCTGGCTGCTCCACATGGGCCACCTTGCACCCTCTGAAGCCCCCCCAACGTCCTTCTAACCAGTGCTCAAGAGTGTGGGTGAAACCTGAATCAGACCCTGACACTGACCAAGCAACCAATTCCTGACGGCTTGAGCCAGTCTAGAGACAAAGGCAAAGGGATTTCAGCAGGCTGGCAATGGATTTTCATAAAGCCTCTGGGTATTTTTAAACACTGATAACTTGGACAAGCAGCCTGGAAACAATTCACAAATGGTATTCAAATCCTGCATGTGACTGTGTATGCCGTGTCACTGGTGCTTCTGGCCGACTCCAGGCACTCACAATTACCCCAGGGCTCCTAAGTGAGGGAACCTTCCGCCAGATGCTATGATCCAGGTAAAGTGGTCTCTAGTCCAGAGAGGAGATGGATACCCGCGTCATATGGATGGTGGACTTGGAACTCCAGCCAACGGAGGCAGAAAAATGGCTGTCTCCTCCATAAATGCCACTAACAGGTCGCTTCCATCATCCCTACAACCTAGACTATTAGCCTGTAAAAAAAACCAAAAAACACCCAAGGGCTTCATCGAGAACAGGATGTATCTGAATGAAGCAGATGTTTATTAGAGAGGGGACAAAAAAGTTTGGAATTTGGGATGTTCACATACATTCAATGGGAAGAGCAAAACTGGAATCAGCTCCTGGTTCTGAATGTTGCCTGTGACAGACACACTGTGTGACTGTGGACAAGACCTACCATGCCTCAGTTTCCTCATCTGTAATGGGAAGGCCACATTCAGAGCTCAACAAAGCCCCCACCATCTTCTCACTGAAGATCCTAAAATCCTAGACTTCTCATAGTACAGAAGACTAGGGAAACCACCTTCAAAACCCAACCGGACCCACAAAATCCACTCATGAACAAAAATCCAACTAAACCCACAAAATCCACTCGTGAACAAAAATCCAACTAGACCCACAAAATCCACTCATGAACAAAATCCTTCAGAATAAGGGCAGGCAAAGAAGAGGCAAATGTATTTCTCTACATAGATAATAGGGTGGTTTACTTAGAGAACCCCAGAGATTTAGCAATAAAATCGATAACTTCAGTAAAGTAGCAGGATGTCAAATAAGGCAGGAAAAAACTATTGGCCAAAACCAATAACAAATAAACAAGAGGAGGGACGGTTAGGGGGTGCAGTGAATAGAGCACCGGCCCAGGAGTCAGGAGGACCTGAGTTCAAATTCAGCCTCAGACACTTAACACTTACTAGCCCTGCGACCATTGGCAAGTCACTTAACCCCAACTGCCCTCCAAAAAGCAAAAAATTTAAAAAAAATAAAAATAGAAAAGAGGAAGAGATAAAATCCATCACTCAACATTTACTAAGCACCCACTACGTGCCTGGCCCCGTGCTGAGTGCTGGGGACAACAAAAGGGCCAAAAGACGGACAGCCTATCTCTGTCCTCAAAGACAGAAAAATAAATTCCATTTAAAAAAACCCTTCAAATTGCAATAAACATCTGGGAATTAACCTCCCAAGACACACTTAGAAGTTATATAATTGATAACAATAGTAATAATAATCTAGAATTTATACAGCTCTCAGGTTTAAAGGCACTTTCCACATGTCATCTCATCTACACCTCTAAACAACTCTAGGAGGTAAATATTATTGTTACCTCCAACATACAGATGAGGAAACTGAGGTAAAGTGACTCGTCCAGGGTCACACAGCCTATAAACATGAAGTCATGTTTGAACGCAGGTCTTCCTAAAGGTCCAACACTATCTCTACTTGGCTACCTCTACAAGACATTCTCTACAGAAATAATGAAGTAATTGGGAAAATATTTATTGTTCATGGTTAGACTATGCCAACATGAATAAAACAATAATATTAACATAGTAATCTATAGTAAATATAATAT
>CM053598.1:8891217-8920622 GCA_028646575.1 Pseudocheirus occidentalis | reverse complement strand
CTATAATTAATTATAATAATCAATAATATAAAATTTATATATTATATACTAATAGAATAATATGGATATATAATATGTATTATATAATATAATAACATAATATCTATTTGATATATAATATAATGTAATATGATATAATATAATGATAATATAATCTATGATCTATAGTAAATATAACATGGAATCTATAGTAAATTATAGACTCAGTGCCGTGTTGTCCTCCATTTCTATACGTCCCTTCAAGCCTCACCCAGGGCCTTGAACGTAATACGAATAATGGAAGCAAGGAGGTGGTGCAGTGGATAGAACAAGGAACACTGAGCCAAGAAAACCCGAGTTCGAATCCTGCCTATATGGCCCTGGTCCAGTCATTTCAATCCTGCCAGCCTCAGTTTCCGCATTTGTAAGATGGTGATAATAACACCTACGTCCCAGGGTTGTCATGAAGATAGAGATGACACAATATTTGTAAAACACATTGTAAACCTTTAAACACGACATAAACACCATTATTAATATTATTATGTCAAACCTCTAGGGGTTTATTTTATCAACCTCAACAAAATAGTAACAAATTTATCCTGAAGCACAAAAGGACAAGAATCACCAAGTAAATGACTTTTGTTTTGTTTTTAAATAAGGTCAGATAACCTGGCACACACGGCCTCTCTTAGGAAAGGTTGAGGTCAGTGGCCGGCTTGAGTGTGGGAATTTCGAGCTGCAGCAGAACTGAAAATGTTGGGTGTCTACACTAGGTGTGGTCCCTATGAGCCCCTAGGAACAGAGGCCCAACAGACTGCCTACACATGGGTGAGCTGGCCCAAACTGGACGAGGAGGTTAAGTTAAAGTACTGGGATCAAGCCCAAGAGTGGCTGCGGGGAAGACTTCCAGCCTGGGAAGACCTAAATCTCCAAAAGAAGAAAAAAGATTGAAGGGGGATACAGTTACCCAATTTCAGATTATTTTATAACGCCTTAGTTTGAAGAATAGGAAAGGTGATCAATAGAAAAGACTCGGTAAACCAAGCCTAGATGCCATCAGGGGAGTCTCGTGCTCAAGTAACTCAGGAAGAAATTCCTAAGGCAAAAAATCCCCATCCAACAACAACTACTAAGAAAATAAGAAGTTTGGCATAAATTAGGTCGAGTAACATCTTAAAGTATGTGCAAGAATAATTCCTAAATGAATACACAACCCCCAGAAAAAAGGTCACAGCTTTTTTTAAAAGCCAGAAGACAATGGAAGGAGGTGTCTTTCATAGCTAGTTAGGGAGGGGATTATTAAACAAACAGTTTTGTTGGTTCAAACAAAGAATTGTTTTGTTTTCCAAATGGACCTATGATTTCATTTGTATGGGGAACTCCCAGTGAGGAAATGCACTGTGCCAATGCAGACTGGAGCCTGCTCAGGAGCCTTGCCTGGTAATCATAAAAGATAAAAGAGGTGATTCCCGATGGATAAAACGGAAAAAGGTTTTGCACAAACAAAATCAATTTTAGCTAAACTAGGAAGAGAAGAAATCTTCCCATCAGCCCTAGCTGACAAGGATTTGATATCCAAGATTTATGTAGGAAACTGAGATAAGTATCCAAGAACAAGAACCATTTCGTAAGGACATGAACAAATGTAGAGTATGAAAAAATCATATAAAGGAATGCTTTCAATCATGAACAAGAAGAGAAAAGCAAATTAAAACAAGTGTGAGGAAGATGACAAAAGATAAAAGTGACCGATGTTGGAGGGGCTGTGGGAAGGAGATCACCTGATATACCCTGCTGGTGGAGTGATGAACTGGCCCAAACGTTCTGGAAAACAAACTGACCAAAGCGATACACGCTCAGCATCCTAGCCACATCCCCCCCCTGTGGAGTCCAGGGACAGAAGCAAAGGACCCAAAGGCACCAAAATACTCAGACTTACACTTTTTGTCATAGAAAAAAAAACAGAAATCAAGAGGACCATCCGTTGGGAAATGGCTGGAAAAAAGGTTGGGATCTTAATAGAATGGAGTGGCTCCCTACCCCAAATCAAGGATTCATGTTAAAATCTGTTCTCATTTTCTCTCTTTCTCCATCACAAACTCTAAGAGGGAATGGTCACTTTTCCCCATGGTTTCCTTCACTTCCCCCACCCCCACCCTCACCCCCAAAACTAGCTGTCCTTTGTTAGATCTAGAACAGAATTCTGATAGCCCAACTACATGCCAGGCCCTGTGCTCAGGACTTCCCAAAACTGATCTCAGCCCAGAGAGGTGAGTGCTGCTGTGATCCCCACTTTACAAAAGAGGAAACAGGAAAACAGGTGAAGTGACTGCCCAGGGCCGCACAGCAATGAAGTATCTGATGTTGGCTTGAACTCCGGTCTTCCTGACTCTGGGCCCAGCACCCAGATCCCTGGCTGATCATCGGACAGCAGCCCCCTCACTCCTTGCTTATGCAAACTCCCCATCGCACCCACAAGAAAGGTAGAGAAAAGCCTCCCCGCACCTTCCCTGGCAGAGGGCAGGGCTCCAGGCTCCCACTCATACCTGCATCTTGTCTGCTCAGCATGGTGTCCAGCACCAGGGAGGCATCTGGCACAGGCATGGTGGCTGGCGGCTTGGTGACTGACTAATCGGACGGATGAGAACAGTCGCTAGTAAGTGACCCTTACACAGAACCCATGGAGATGTCTCCAAATGTGACCTCAAACTGTAAGGAAGGCATTGGAATATTGTCGGCCCATTTTCCAGATGAGGAAATTGAGGCTTCCCAAGGTCCCAGGGGGAGGCTTCAAACCTGATTCCACCTGTGGCACTTGGTCTACTGAACCTAGGAAGCTCACAGTCTAGGAGGATGGATGGGGGACTAGGAAGCTCTCCAAGAGGCCCTGTGTTCAAATCCTCACTCAGTCACTGACCAGCTTTGTGGCCCTGGGTAAGCCACTACCTTTCTCCTACCTATACTAAAATCCAGTCAGTTGTCAATCTCAAAGGTCTGACCCAGCTCCAACCCCATGAGCTTATGAACAAGACCTTAAATGACTGGATCACAAGAGGCAGCTGAGCAGCTCAGTGGATACAGCACCAGGCTGGAGGCAGGAAAGTCTGCATTCAAATCCAGCCTCAGACACATACTAGCTGGGTGACCCTGGCCGAGTCCCTTACCCTCTGTCTGCCTCAGTCCCCTGGATTGGGCGATGGCAAACCACTCTGGTACCTTTGCCAAGAAAGCCCCATGAACAGACTGGCATGCTCTGGTCCTTGGGGTCCCAAAGAGTAGGACCCAAGTGAACAAATGAATAGGGTCATAGATCTGAAGGGGCCTCAGAAGCCCCCTACTCCTACTCCCTCCACTCAGGAAGGAAAGAAACCAAGGCCCAAAGCCACACAGGCCATGACAGAAGCAGGATCTGAACCTAGGTCGCCCGGCACTAAATAAATCCTGTGCATTTCTTACTGTGCCACACAGGGGGTGAGGTCCGATCAATTTCCATAAAAGAAGCACAAATCAGAAGACAAAGCCCAGAGAAACACATTTTAGTGGAATAGCTTTAGAATTTCTGGGTTGAATTTGTTGAAAGCTGAACATAATTGAGATTTACAATTTTACATTTTATATTCCCAGGCTCAAAGATCACCGCAGACAGCAGCTGCGGCCACGAAATTAGAGACACTTGCTCCTTGGAAGGAAAGTGATGATGAATCCGGAGGTTAGGCTGAAAAACCAAGACGCCACCTTCCTGACGAAGATCTTTGTTGCCCAAACTGCGGTTTTTCCAGGAGCAACGTTTGGCTGTGAGAGCTGGTCTATGAGGAAAGCTGGGAGCCACAGAACTGATGCTGTCTAATGCTTCCAAAAGTCAAAGGAGAGCAAATCAGTCAATATTTGGCTATTTACCGGAAGGACAAATATTGATGCTGAGGCTTCTCACATAAGGAGAAGACGAGAATCACTGGAAAAGACCCTGACGTTGGGAAAGACTGGAGGCAGAAGGGGAAGGGGGCGCAGAGGATAAGATGGAGGGAGAGGGTCATGGGAGCAATGCCGAGCTTGGACAGACTTGGAGAGAGAATGAAGGACGGAAGGGCGTTGGGCCCTCCCCGTGACACGGCCTCAAGGCAGCCCACAAGCCCATCAGCTTTACAAGCCACCACACACATCACACTGCTGAGTCCTCTCAGGCTTTCAGGCCTCCTTCTCCAAAGGGCCCTGCGGCACAAAGGGGTTCTCTTGCGTTGCCCACCATCACAGCCAAGAACATTGCAGATACTCAGGAAGGCCCTTATCAGTGAAAAAGAATACCACTTCTGGGGTTGTATCCCAAAGAGATCATAGAAGTGGGAGGAAGACCCATATGCACAAAAATATTTATTGCAGCTCTCTTTGTGGGGGCAAAAACCTGAAAACTCAGGGGATGCCCATCCATTGGGGAATGGCTAAACAAGTTGTGGTATATGAATGTAATAGAATACTATTGTGCTATAAGAAATGGGGAGGAGATGGTGTTCATATTCACCTGGAGAGGCTTATACAGACTGATGCTAAGTGAGAAGAGCAGAACCAGGAAAAATTTGCACACAATGACAGACACATAGTATGTGTGACGACCAGCCTTGATAAACTGGACTCTTCTCAGCAACGCACAGTTAGTTATAAGACAACTCTACAAGTCTCAGGATGGAAGGAGATGTCTACATTCAGAGAAAGATCTAGAAAGACCAGAGTTTAAATGGAGACTGAAGCAACACACGCTCTCATTCTTTTCCATGTTTGGTTTTCTTTCTTTTTTCCCATTGTTCACTCCATTGGTTACAACCCTTCTATACAACCAGACTAATGTCCAATTTGAAAATATTTGCAGACCCTACATTTGATTGCATGCTGCCATGGTGGGGGGGAGGAGAGGAAGGGGAGAAAATCTGAACCTCAAGAGATTATGGAACTGAATCTTATAAACTAAAAGTAAATAGACAAATCAAATTAAAAAAAAAAACAAAAAGGATTAGTTCATCCTAGGTCAGCCCCTCCCGTGGCTACTAGACCTACATTCTGCCCAGCTAAAAGAGCAGCTACTTGAGAGAAGGCGTGCCTGTCACTACCACTAATGACTAGAGACACTGTAGGAAGAGGGGAAGGGATGGGAGGTAATCACACATGCCTGGCTATTATGGAGACACTTAATAAACATGGATTGAATTAAGTCTCCAGGGTTTCAGCACTACTAGTAATCCAAGGTTACCTGCCTCGATGGGGGCCATAGCAGGCAGGGAGCCAGCAGCCAGGACAGAAGCATGTCTTCCCTCCCAAAAACTACTCTGGTTTTCCAAATGTATCCAATCTGATCCCAGTTCCAAGAATAAAGAGAAAGCATTTGGAAAACCAAGAGATTCGCATCAGGGTTCTGAAACAGGGTGCTAGAAGTCTGACTATACACACACACCCCAAGAGTTAATTCTCCATACTAACAGAGGTGAGGCAGACGCCCAATATGATTCAACATCTCACAAGAGAAAGGTCATTTATACACGACCTCTCCTCATAGTAGGCCCCTGCGACTCTCCTGGTTCCCTTTGTGGTTGGCTCCTGGCCAGCCTCCCCTGGTGTGCTAACAGCCCAATTAGGTAGTGAGCTCTAGCTGGTGAAGGCCTCAGGTCATCCAGAGAAGCAAATTATCAATTTGGTTACCCAGCACCACTGGGAACTGGACATGTGTCTGTGTCTATATATAGCTCCCTCTTAGTCTTTCAACCCTTCAATTGTGTGTGTGTGTGTGTGTGTGTGTGTGTGCGCGCGCGCGCAGTATTGGCCTTTGTACTCAAAGATCAGTTTGTGAAGGGTGCTGGGTGTCCTGGGACGTGGTCAGAAGCGGGGCTTTAACAGGATTTCTGTGTCATGCTCCTCCAAAGCCTCCACTGAACAAAGCCTTTTCCTTAGTGCCTCAGTATGGAGATGACCTTGGCTCTCCCAAGGCCTACCAGACCACCGGAGCCCAAAAGGCAAGTCTGGGCCCAAGCCAAGGACCCAAATGTCTAGGTCTCACAGGAGCAGCCTAGTTAAGTCTGGAGAGCTGGCTCACCAGGTTAACCACAGAGGAATGAATCGCTTGACCACAGCAGCCCTTCTAAGCCAGAAAGGGGCTGACTCATAGTGAGACTAAACATGCGGATGAAGTTGTGGGTCCTTGAGAACCATGCTTGGGTTTGTAACAAGAGTCACTGAGCCTGGTGCTCTTCTCAGGTTGGCCTCCTGCTTGAGAGGCCATGGAGCAGCTAGCTCTGAACCAAGCCGACCATTCTGCCTCCTGCGCTCACCTTCCATGGCCAGGCCAGCCAAGTGTCTTCTGCCCTCGCTTCCAGGTGCCACCAGCACAGGCTTTCTTGGCCACTGTCACTCTCCTTCTCTCTTCCTGACGCTAGAGGAACCACGTTCCAGCACGCCTCACTTTGCCACCAGGGGAACGGCCAGTCATTAGGCAGGACTGACAAATGAGGCTTCTTGGTCACACCAGTAAAATTGTCCAAAGAGCCAGACGTGGCAGCGGTGGTTGGTCTAGGCCTCACAGCCCTGAAAGACTAGAACTGGTCTGGCCCAGAGCTCAATGTCACTGTGCTGCCACGTCCTATGCCCCAGGCCTGAGACAGCATCTTCTGTTTCTGCCCCTGTGAGGCACGAGGCCAGGAGGTGCTTGCCAGGCACCAATAGGACTTGGTAACAATGAGTGATCAGAGCTTCCCCTTGGTACTGAATGGTACAGGAAGAAGCTAAGGCTCTTCTAAGCAGGAGTCCTCTGTGTGCATCAGGGCCTCTGGTGAAGACCCTGGACCATTTCTTTAAAAAAAAAAACAACTGAAGGACAAGCTAAGTTTCAGTTAGATATTAGTGAAAGTAGGGATGTAACTCCTTGCCCGTGCAAGTTAACAGACTCCCCTGAAATCCATCCATGGAGCCCAGGTTGAGAACCCCTGACCTCAACCAATCCCTTCTGTCCAGAAAGCAAGGCTCATTGAGGCTGAGAGAATTTCCCAGGTTACCCAGTTAGAGAATAAGTTAGAAGGTGCAAAGGATGGAGAGCCAGGCCTGGAGTCAGGAAGAAGGGAGTTCAAACCTTGCCTCAGACACTCACTAGCTGTGTGCACCAGGCAAGTCACTTAATGTCTGTCCACCCAGGTGCTTTCATCTGTAAAATGCAGACGGTGACAGCACGTGCCTCCTGGGGTGTTCAAATGAGATGAAATGTCTGTAAGGTGCTCAGCCTAGTGCCTGGAACATAGCAAGTGCTTAATAAACTGAGGTTTCCCTTTCTTCCTTCTTCCCTCCCCTCCTTCCTTCCAGAAAAGCCGGGATCTGAACTCAGGTTTCAGAATTTTTTCTGCTATTAGAACCAGAACCCGGGTCTCCTGACACATGGCTCCACTCCTTCGTAAACTGCTGAGTCTGGAGGGGATTTCTTTCCCTGAAGGGTGGAAGAGGCTCCTTCAAGGTTATCCCGTCAAACCCAAGCATCACGATGGCACCCCTGTGTACAGCCTAGGGCACAGCATGGTGCTGCCAGATGGAGGCGGTCTTCAGGGCACTGATGGGACCCCACCCTCAGACACTTTCTGGTAAACTCCACCAGATGGCAATTTCTATGTGGCCACACCTCATGATGGAATACTCGTCACAGACGATTAACTCACTTTAACTTCTTGCACGGGAGGTTCTGCCTAAACCTCCAGGAATCCAGGCTGAGGGCTCTGCTGACTCTCAATGGGCCTCACCAAACTTTACTGTATTCTCAGGCTGTGGCAAGACAGTGTCCATCCAGGGTATAAGGAGTGACTAAGAGAGCCAACACCGATCCTGTTCAGAAAGAAACTTCCAGCGTGCTCAAAGAAAGACATCCAAATGGGCGCCTTTTCCAGATGTGGCTAACTCACCAAAGAAATGTCACTCTTCCAGGTTCAGGAGAAAGCTGAGAGGCTGGGAGGGCTCCCAACCTTTGCAGTGACCAAGAAGTCATCAGCTACAATGCAAGGCCAGCAGGTCTTCCTCTGGCCCTGCTGCTGAGCCCCAAGCCCCTGGTGGGGCAGCGGAACTCTCCCCAATGTGGAGTTTTAGGCAACTAGAAGCTGCTTGGGGAGCTCTTCTTTTGGTACTGCGAGTATTTAGCACACGAGTAAGGTCTTAATGATAGGACTGTGACTTGAAGGGTTTCTTCCAAAATGTTATTACAATGGAGATGGGAAGCAAAGACTGTAAGGTCCTTGAGGGAAGAGCCTGGCTTTGCCTCTTTTTATATCCCTAGCCTAAGCACAGCATCTGACGCATCGCTCTTACTTAATAAAGTTTATGGAATGAACGGAATCAATTAACAAGCATTTATTAGATGCCTATTATGTGCCCAGCTAGGGAGACAAAGTAAAAATTAAAGTGTTCCTGCCCTCAAAGGGCTTATACTCTATCAAAGATCCAGCAAGTGGGTCCAGCCAGGCAGGGGGGAGATAGAGGTGGGCTTAAAAGCCAGAAAGGATTTATCTGGTCTAATCCCCTCACTCACAAACTAAGGCCCCAAAGAGTGGAAGTGACTTGTCCACAGTCTTTGTGTGGGAACAAACCGTATTTATAATCACAATTAAAGGAAATGACAATGACCACAGCTTTAACCTGGCAGAAACCCAAGACGAATCTACCTGCCCCACCCAGAAGAGAAGCACATATTCTAAGCCCTAATGTCAACACTGAATTACTGGGTTCAGTCTGCAGCCAGACGCAAGCAGATCTTTCAGGCTCAGTGCACACAAATGGATCTCCCCTGTTAACCATGGGCTCTCATAGGAGGAAGGAGCCTCTGTCTAAACAGGAATCGACTCCTGTCACACTGGTGATGAGGGGCGGCCAGCCTCTACTCCGAGACCTCCAGAGAGGGAGAGCCCCCTCACTGCCTCCTGAGAGAACCCATCACCCTTCCAGAAGGTTCTCTTTGTTAGGAAGTCTTTCCTTACCATTGAGCAGTAATCTTGTCTCTCTTCAAATGCCACCCCATCTGCTGCTCCCTGGAGCCAAGCAATAAAAATATAATCCCCCTCCCATGGGGCAGTCTTTCAAACAAGACAAGGCTGAGATTGGATTTCTCCTAAACCTTGGCTTCCTCAGGGAACAGTGCCTCTGTCCAAATGCCATTGCTTGGGGTCCCTTTTCCCTCCAGGCTGCCCTCCACGAATGATGCTACAATTGGTCAGTGTCCTTCCTCAAACATGGGGCGCAGCAGGACTCAAGCATAGACTTTATTTCATAAAGGCAAGGATTGCTCCGGCCCTTCTGGCTACCATGATTGCTCCTACCTACCTCATCCTGAATTTGAAACTCCATAAAATTCCATTTTACAAAAAGTCACGTCTCCTTGTCCCATATATTCCCTCTGTTTATACAGGTGATTTTTAAACTCAGGTGTAAAGCTTTACATTTATCCCCATCAATTCCATCATTCTGTCTTGTGTGCTGATATATTTGTACATCACAATCCTGTCGTCCAACAGATAAACAAAGCGTCATCAGAAAATTAAAGCAGCACATCAGCTATGTTTTCATCCGAGTCCCTGATAAGATTAAATTATTTAATTTTAAAGTGATTTATTTATAATATTAGATTATAAAATAATATTTATAATAGAATTTAAGTAATAAAAATTCTTTAATTGAATTATTTTGAGAGAAGATGGTCAAGGAGAGATTCCAGAGAGTCCACTATAGAGAAATCCTTCCAGGGTGACATTACTTCATTAATCACCAGTCTCTGAGACTGCTGTTCCACGAGGTCTGAATCTACTGAACTTTAAAGCTACTCAATTCCCATCTTTCGATCTTGTCCACAAGGGTATCATGGGAGATTTTAACAAATGCCTTGCTGAAACACAGCACGCCTTTCACCTACCATGTCAAAAAAGGATTTGTCCTTCTTGTTCTATGATTTAGCGTACTTGGGGGAGGAGGGAAACCTGGGGGAAACATGGTCACAAGCCAACAAAAAACAAGAAAAAAATAAGGCTTGACCCACCGGGATCTGAGAAATCAAGAACAAGGCAAGTCCCAGAGCTCCCCTCAAATCCACACTACAGAGAAAGCCAAAGGAAGGCTTCAGGAGGAATGGTGCTTTCAAAGGGCTGAGGAGACCAAGAGAGACATCTGACCTTAGACATCAGGCGCAGGGCCACTTTTTGAAAATGTAATGGCATTTGTAATGAGAGCCATCTGTCTACAGAAGGATCAAAACACTGGCAGCGGGCTGTCTACCCATCCAAAGACGCTGCGCCAAAGTCATCTTTAAGGCTGCGTCTCAACATCCATTTCATTCATTCCCCCAAAGAGAGAGAAGTAGCAACAGAAAGACGGAATAGAAGAAGGGGGATGCCCCATCGGGTACCATGGGAAGAGCCCAGTATTTGAAGTCGACAAACCTGGCGAGGAATGCCCGCTGCTGCTTCCTAACTGGGCGACCTTGGGCAAGCTCTTGGGTTTCTCTGGTCCCATAGAATAGGAAGACAAAAGCTAACCTTCCAAGTCAGGGGTGAGCCTCGGAGCAATAGAGAAGCAGGGATGACCTTGACTTGGTTTGGGTTTGTTTCAATTCGCAGCGGATCTAACATAGAAACAGTCTCTGAAACACAGACACAGTGTTGGGGTCTCCCTGAGTCCTGGACTCTCCCCTTGCCAATGTGTTCAGAAAACAGAACACTCCCATCTCACAAGCTCCCATCCCCACCTCTGCACTTGGATGGGGAGGGTTACCTCCATCCTCCACGCCCACAAGCCTCCCCCCAGCAGCTGGACCATGCAGTGCGACTTCAGCACAGGGTCTGGAATGGGGAAGACCTGAGTTTGAATCCAGACTCCAATACTTCCTTGCTGCATGATCCTGAGCGAGTCGCTTCAACCTGTTTGCTTCGGCTTCCTCAGTTATAAAACAGATAATACCTTGAGACAATAATCTCCTTGCAGGTTGAAGCATTTGTTATTACACTTAGCCTTGCGCCTGGTATACAGCAAGTGCTGGATAAATGCTTACTGCCCCACCTTCATGCGCCGCCTCCTCCAGGAAGGCTGCCCTGATGCCCAGGCATTACTCTGGTATTCAGTGCACCTCCCCCGCCCATCCCCCTTCCGGCACAGGCAGGGAGCAACAGGACAAGAAGGGGAGAGGGGGAAGGAATGAGACTCTCCTTCTCTCTCCTTCATCCGGCCTGTTTTGTTCAGCCATTTCAGTTATGTCCCACTCTTCATGACCCCATGGGGGGGTTCTCTTGGCAGAGACCCTGGACTGGTTTGCCATTTCCTTCTTTAGCCCATTTTACAGATGGGGAAACGGAGGCGAACCCTGTAAAGTGGCTTGTCCAGGGTCACACAGCTAGTCAGTGTCAGAGACTGGATCTGAACCCGCACCCTGACAAGAACAGTCCTCCCTGAACCTCACATGCTCAGAGTCATCAGCAAACACCAGGAAAAATGCTTTCCCCCAAATGTCCTCAGGCAGGGGGCTAGTTCTCATTCCAGTCTCAATCACCGCCCCACAAAACGTGTCCTGGGGCTATATTTTTCTTGATTTATGGAAGTCCCACAAGGAGGAAAATAATATACAGTGAACCACGAAAAGGGGCCGGCTACCAGAGAGAGGGCTGGCAAACTCACGCTTGTCAGAGCTCTTCTTAGGGACCTGGAATCAGGAGGATGCATCTGCCCGAGTTCAAATCCTGCCTCAGACACTTCTGGCTTGTGTGACCCTGGACAAGTCACTGACCCCTGTGTGCTTCAGTCTCCTCATCTCTCAAATGAACTGGAGAAGGAAATGGCACAACCCCCTCCAGTATCTCTGCCAAGAAAACCCCAAATGGGGTCACAGAGAGTCAGATACGTCTGAACAGCAAAAGCCCTTGGCCTGGTTTGTCCCCTTGCTTTATCTCCCATATCAAGTCTTAACCTTTCTTCCTCTCTCTGCAATTTGGCTCATGTCCACTCCATTGCCCCACCGTCACCCTTGCTAAGGTCATCCCCTGACCAGCTTCCTAGCAGGCCTCCCCATTCTGGGTCATCAACAAGGGGGCCTCTCTCATGTGAAAACTACTCTCTTCCTACCACATCACTGCTCAAAGACCCTCAGGGGTCCCCTGCTGCCAAATTCCTCAGGCGTGGCAATCCAGGCCCTTCCCAGTGGGGTCCCGCGCTGCCTTTCCAGCCTCATCTCACACTCCATTCCTCTCCAGCCCAAACCCACCTCCTTTTGAAGCAGTGCCTGGTCCCTCAAGTCAGAAGTGACCCCTTCCTTTCTCAACTCCAAGCAATCTGTGGGTCCCTCAGATGTGCCTGCCATACTCTACTGCATGATACTGTTCATTAGGGGTGGTGCAACGCTCCTCTTCAGCCTCCCTTGCTTTGGTAGCACCCTCAGCACTTGGCACACTGCTGGGTACAAAGTCTGCACTTAGGTGTTTACAGACCAGATGTGGAGATGGAGGACAGATGCCCATGGAGTCAGCTCTGCACAAAATGTCAGCAAAGCTACCGAAGTACATTCTTCCCCATCGGCCGGACTTCTGTTACTCAGATCAGATGGAACAGCGCTATTATCTACCTAACAAGAGAGCAGATAAAGGCGAGCAAAACAGACATCAAGAAAAAAATGCTATGAAAAACCTTCGGTAAACGTCCCTTGGTCTATGAAGCAAGGAGCAAATTGGTCTCTAAATGGATAAAACCAAGATATAATTTGGTTTGCTGAATGACAGAGCCACAGAGAGGGAGGGAGGCGGGTGGAGAAAGGGGGAGAAGGGAAGAGGGGGAGAGAGAGGGGGAGAGAGGGGGGAAGAGAGGGGGGAGAGAGGGGGGAAGAGAGGGGGGACAAGATGGGGGAGAGAGGGGGGAAGAGAGGGGGGACAAGACGGGGGAGAGAGGGGGGAAGAGAGGGAGCAAGTACGCACAGCATAAAATGTCTCCATTTTGTCTGGTACCGATGGCTATATTTGGAGTTACCTTTGCTGAAGCCGAGGTTTCCCTGCCTATCAAAACAGAGGTTTTAACACTCATTCAGAAACAGGATGCCTCCTCATTTATCACTAGGGATGCTGAACATCACAGGCAGTAAAACATGGTGAGAATTGTGTGGACTCCCCAGAACTTGCGGTCTGCACAGGATTCCGATTTCCGACAACAGTAATCCTTCGTCCTGTTCTCACAACCTCAAGGTGAATCCTCCAAGCTTGGAACAGGGATGGTGGCAGATGGTCCCACACTTGGTCACAGCAAAACCTCTATTACAGGAAACCTCAACTAAACAGACTAATTTAAAACAAAATAATCAACCCTGATCTCAGTTTGCCTGCTTCCCAGTTAGCTATTTCTACTGAAATCAGTGCGGGGGGAGGGAGTGGCTGACTTTAAAACCCAGCTTCCCCTTGGCCTCCTGAGGTCCAGATTTGTTTGACCTGTCCAGCCATGAGATAGCCAGGGGGCATAAGGGAGAAAATAAAGGATTCTGACATAAACACTCATCAGTTGTATGACCCGGGGCAGGCCACTTAAGCCATCTGCCTCAGTGTCCCCATCTGATAACACCTACTTCCCAGGGTTGCTGGGTGGATCAAAAGCGCTTTCCAAACCTAGAAGGGCTACATAAATCTGTGTGTTTATCAACTATTACTCAGCTTGTCTCCACATCCCCCTGGTGGTCCGGGTTTGACCCTCGGGGGAGAAGCATACTCATAGATCCAACATTCTAACCTGTGAAGGTCTTTCTGGATGCTACATATGGATGAATTGCTATCTCTCTGAGGTGTGTCATGCCTGATAACCAAGCCAGAGACGTCTTCATCCAAACAGAGGCTTAAACGAAAGAAGACTGAGACAGAGGTGGCCGTCTCTCAGCAGCCCAGACCTCTGATACCACAGAAGCAGCAACCAGAGCAGGGCTGCCTGCCATCTTGCCAACTCCTCCTCAAAATGACCTTTGCACACTCTGAGAAGGTGGCACTCCACAGACAATAAGTAACTGCATTTTCTTTGTCATGGTACAACTCTTAGGACTCCACAAAGACTCAGCCTGTGAAGGAAAGATGTGTGAATCAGACACATGCAATTTAAATTTTTTTTGCTTTTTAGAGGAGGGAAGGCAGGGCAATTGGAGTTAAGTGACTTGCCCAAGATCACACGGCTAGTAAGTGTTAAATGTCTGAGGCTGGATTTGAACTCTGGTCCTCCTGACTCCACAGCTGGTGCTCTATTCACTGTGCCACCCAGCCGCCCCTGACACATGTAATTTACATGTTACTCGGGCAAAGGAGACAACAGTGACCTCTGTATTCCAGGTACTCAGAGACATACGTTGATGTAGACCAACCAAGTGACCAAAGATTGAAGTATTTGCTACAAGAAACAAGACACAAGGGAAGAATTCACAACCAAACAAGAGACAGAAATCATTACAAAATGTAAAACAGATAATTTTGATTATATTAAATCTAAAAACTTTTGCACAAACAAAGCTAATACAGCCAAGATTAGAAGGAAATCAGGAAGGTCTCTGACAAAGACCTCGTTTCTCAAATATGTAGAGAACTGAGGCAAATTGACAAGAATACAAGTCATTCCCCAACTGATAAATGGCCGAAGGATATGAACAGGCAATTTTCAAAGGAAGAAATTTAAGATATCTATAAGCATATGAAAAATTGCTCTAAATCACTTTTGAATAGAGAAATCAAATTAAAACAACTCTGAAGTATCATCTCACACCAATAGATTGGTTAATACAACAAAAGGAAAATGATAAATGTTGGAGGGGACGTGGGAAAATGGGGACACTGATGCACTGTTGGTGGAGTTGTGAACTGATCCAACCCTTCTGGAAAACAATTTGGAATTATACCCAAAGGGCTATAAAACTGTGCATTTTGATACAGCAATATTAGGTCTGTATCCCAAAGAGATGACACACAAGGGAATAGGACCTACATGTGCAAAAATATTTATAGTAGCCTTTTACGTAGCAGCAAAACATTGGAATTTGAGGGGATGCCCATCAACTGGGGAATAGCTAAACAAGTTGTGGCACAGAAACGTAAAGGAATACTACTGTGCAATAAGAAATGATGAGCAGGCAGATTTCAGAAAAACCTGTAAAGACTTGAATGAATTGATGCAAAGTTAAAAGAGCAGAACCAGGAAAACACTGTAACATAATATCAGCAACTCTGGGTGATGATCAACTATGCATGACTCAGTTCTTCTCAACCACA
Organism: Pseudocheirus occidentalis; assembly: GCA_028646575.1. Taxonomy (NCBI): domain Eukaryota; kingdom Metazoa; phylum Chordata; class Mammalia; order Diprotodontia; family Pseudocheiridae; genus Pseudocheirus; species Pseudocheirus occidentalis. Next base: position 8,905,377 of record CM053598.1, on the reverse strand, counting down.
CAATGATCCAAAGTACAAAAGATTGTTGATGGAAAATGCTGTCCACACCCAGATAAAGAACCGACGGACTCTGAATGCAGGTCGAAGCACACTTTTTCCACTTTTCTTTTTTGTTTTTTTCTTTCAATTTGTTTCTTCTTTCACAACTGTGACTAATATGGAAATACGTTTTACATAACTGCGCATATATAACCTATATCAAATTGCCTACCATTTTAGGAAGAGGGGAAGGAGGAAGAAAGAATCGGAACTCAAAATCCTGTAAAAATAAATGCTAAAAATTGTTGTTGACATGTAATTAGGAAAAATAAAATGCTATCTTTAAAAAAGGACACACTGACCCAAAAGGGCTTTATTCAAATATATCCATTTATTATTCCCTCACTCTTGATGGAAATGGGTGGAAGGGTCCCAGCTCCCTGACAAACCAAGATGGGAAGAAGGTGTAAAGGAGGGAGGTTATGATGTTTCTCTGCCTCCAGGTACGCCATCTTAACCCAAGAAGACCTTTCAGACTCCCCTTTGACAACTGAAAGAGAGAAAAAGAATGGGCAAAAGAGCAAGTCAACTATTTTCCAGGAGCTGGCACCAGGAGGCTATAAAGGAAAGGTGCCTGACCTAGGACCCTGGCCCCACTAACTTCTCTACTGACTTCTTGTGCAATGAGGGGCTGAGACAAGATCATCTCCAAAGACCCCCTCTGGCTCCAAATTCTAGGACGACCACAACCATGCTCTACCTGTCTGAGCCTCAGTGCTCTCACTGTGGGATGCAAGGGGAAGGTGATGTGCTCTATTCCAAATGCTCAGCTCACTGGTCTGCTGGCCAGGGGAAGAAAAAGCAGCTTGAAGCAAGAAGATTAGAGGAATTCTTGCTTCCCAGCGCTCACAGATTCTATTCTACTCGCAGGTGTCAAGCCCACTCAGTGGGCTGACCTGGGAAGCAATAGTACAGATGAGTTATCTCTGTGACACACCCAACAATGGCTTTTGTCCCTCCAAGAAGGAAGCTCTCCCAAGATGGCCCCTGAGATGGCCTTAGGCAAACTTGGGCAGCCCCTCCTGCTGTCATGAGGGTCCCACAAGCAGGGAAAGTCAGGCCAAACAGAAAGGCAGCATTAGGGCAGACACTTCCTCAGCCCTGTGCCTCACTAACCCTGCCCTTATCTCAAGGAGGAAGCCACACTAGGGGTCTGGGGTCCAGAGAAGGGGAGGACGCCCAAAGGGCATGAAGTGCCCGGAGATGGATGAGGGCCTCTTCTCCAAGAGGCTCGGGCATCCAGGTCCAGATTTTAAACAGGGCTTCACATGGACACAATGAAACATTTCAGAGGGAAAATGAACAACGGGGCTTAGAGCCATGCCTGCTTCGGGGCAGCCTTCCTTTGACCCAACCCACAAGAAGCATCAATGTTGTGTAACTTTCCACCTTCCCCAAAGTCTGGTTCTGCCAGGTTGGGTGTGCTCTGAGGCTGGAAAACACAGAATCTTTGTGCAGGAAAGGGCTCCAGACTCTGGCTATGCCAACCCTCTCACTGTGCAGATACGGAAACGGAGGTCCACAGAAGGAGAGACAAGGCCGAGGCCACACAAGGGACAGTTGGGGCTACGAGATGAGTCTCTCTGACCTTATGTTTGGGTTCTTCCTGAGGCCTAAAACCTGCCCTACCTCAAAGGTAGGCCCGTAGTGGGTAGCTCAGTTTGGGATCCTGACAAGAAGCCTAGTCATAGGGGGAAGGGATCAGAGAAACACCAGGGTAGAGAAGACCAGGGGCCCAGGGGACCTAAGGCAGAGAAGGCCTTGGAAAAGGGAGGGGAACTCATGACCCGCATGCCTCAAACTCAAGAAGCAGTGGAGCACGGCCCCAGCCCAGACCTGACCGCACATGAGCTGACACTGAATCTACTTCCTCCGAGATATCTTTAAAGCTTCCTTTTTATTTTTTTTTATTTTTATTTTTTTCCATTACTTTTTTTTTACTTGTTTACTTTTAGTTTACAAGATTCAGATCCAGAATTACTTGAGTTTCAGATTTTCTCCCCTCCCGCCCTCTTCCCCCTCCCCCCGACCATGGCAGCGTGTAGTCAAGTACAGGATCTGCAAACACTTTCACACTGTACAACAGTCTGGTTGTATAGAAGCGTTGTAACCAATGGAGTGAACAGTGGGAAAAAAGAAACAAAACCAAACATGGAAAAGAACAGTAGCATGTGTTGCTTCAGTCTCCGTTTAAACTCTGGTCTTTCTAGATCTTTCTCTGAGTGTAGTGTAGATATCTCCTTCCATTCTGAGACCTGGAGAGTTGTCTGTATAACTGTGCATTGCTGAGAAGAGTCCAGTTTATCCAGGTTGGTCGTCACACATACCATGTGTCTGTGATTGTGTACAAATTTCTCTTGGTTCTGCTCTTCTCACTTAGCATCAATTCATATAAGCCTCTCCAGGTAATTATGAAGTCCATCTCCTTCCCATTTCTTATAGCACAATACTATTCCATTACACTCATATACCACAACTTGTTCAGCCATTCCCCAATGGATGAACATCCCTTAAATTTCCAGTTTTTTGCCACCACAAAGAGAGCTGCAATAAATATTTTTGTACATATGGGACCTTTTCCCACTTCTATGATCTCTTTGAGATACAACCCCAGAAGTGGTATTACTGGGTCAAAGGGTATGCAATTATTCATAGCCCTTTGGGCATAGATCCAGATTGCCCTCCAGAATGGTTGTATCAGTTCACAGCTCCACCAACAATGCATTAGAGTTCTAATTTTTCCACATCCTCTCCAGCACTTGTCATTTTCCTGTTTTGTCATCTTAGCCAATCTGGTACCACCAATCTGTGGTACCTCAAAGTTGTTCTGATTTGCATTTCTCGAATCAATGGTGATTTAGAGCATTTTTCCATATGCTTAAACATATCTTTAATTTCTTCCTCTGAAAATTGCCTGTTCATATCCTTTGACCATTTATCAACTGGAGAATGACTTGTATTCTTATAAATTTTACTTAATTCCCTGTATATTTTCGAAATGAGGCCTTTATCAGAGACACTGATTGTAAATATTCTTTCCCAATTTCCCACTTCCCTCTTAATCTTGGTTACGTTGGCTTTGTTTGTACAGAAACTTTTCAATTTAATGTAATCAAGATTATCCATTTTGCATTTTATAATGCCCTCCAACTCTTCTTTGGTCATAAAGTCTTCCCTATTCCATAAATCTGACAGGTAAACTATTCCTTGCTTCTCCAGATTATTTACAGTATCAGCCTTTATACCTAGATTGTGCACCCACTTAGACTTGACTCTGGTGTATGGTGTTAGATGATGGTCTATGCCCAGTTTCTGCCATACTATATTCCAATTTTCCCAGCATTTTTTATCAAATAGTGAATTCTTAACCCAGAAACTGGGGTCTTTGGGCTTATCAAACAGTATGTTACTATAGTCACTGACTACAGAGTCTTTTGAAAAGCTTCCTTTTTAGAAAAGTCTCTACTTAAGAAAAGTGGGAGCGATCGACTTAAAGGGAAGCTGACGGGAGGCCCACCTGCCCATTCGGTGGGGAGAGAGGAGACAAGGAGACACTTAACATGTCGACCACTCTTCCCATATAAGTAGGCATTCAAGGCTTCTTTTCCCACCTCCATTTCCCTCAAGCAGCTTCTGGCTTCAAGGATGAGACACTCTGCACTTCTCTCTTTTTCCTGGATGAAACGTTCCCTCTTTCAGCCTGGCAGCCCGGCCGACGCTCAGCGGAACACAGAGATTAGATCTTTATTTTAAAACTGTCTAGGCATCTACTAAAAAGGATAAAAAGACAAAGAGAGAATGTGTCACTTGGAAGAGGCTCGGGAGGAGGGTCATAGCGGAGGAAGGCCATGGGGGAAAAGGCCAAGGTGCAGGGCAAGGGGTTGAGAGGGGGAGAGTCACAAGGGGGAAGGGCCATGGAGGAGGGAGGACTGTGGGAGCTGCCACCTCTAGAGCTTAGTTTGGGGCTCTACAGCAGACAGTGGGGATTCCTAACACACTGGCAGACTGATCGTGTCGTTCAAACAGTCATTTTTAATTGACTACTGATATATCAGTTAACCTTTTATGGAGATAATACAAGCTGGGTTTATTTCAATCAGCTTGCCAGCCATCTCACCACCTGGCAGAGCCAGTAACACAGGGGAACTCAGGCAGCCAGAAATAAAATCATGAAATCATGAAATTACGTGGGCATTTGCACAGGTTAGTGACCTCCAAGACAGAATCTACACAATCCCAACTTGTCTGGATGAAAAGGGGGGAAGGCAGTAAGTCTGGGTTGCACATCCTAGACAAGACACTCACTTCTCCGGGACTCAGTTTCCCCATCTTAAAGATGAAGAACTCCCTACTTCAGAGAGTTATTGAGAAGAAAGTGCTTTGTAAATTAAAGCTTTATAGAAATAGATCCTTATCCCACCACCCCATCATACAAGAATCTCAAACATCCACATGATGGGCTCTGGCCCTGAGCCACATGACTACCTTGCTTTCTAAAAGGTCTCCAGATTTACATAGCCTTTTACCCACCCAATTTGAAAGAGTAAAGCCAGCACTCTGACAAGTTAAGAGGGGCCCACAATGAATAAAACTGAGATGCTGCCTGCAAGTCTATTGGGAGACCCCCATGGAGGCCTGTCCACCCCAACTGGCTTTCCCAACTGAGTTCTGTCTCAACTGCCCCAGCAAGACAGAAGCCTTCCATCCTACAGGACGAAGAAAGGCCTTATCCAGCAGGGAAGTGGGCAGCTCCCTCGTAGAAGGTCAGTCTATGCAGGCGTGTCCTCCATGCTAAAGAAGGTGCCCCATCGTCTCTGCCTTCATGCACACTGACACCCATGTGGCGGATGGATCATTACACACTGACGTGGCCCTTCATCCTTTCATTGAGCGAGAAGCTGCTTCCTCCCGCCAGGCTCCCCACAGACCCCAAAGGCAGATGAGACTGTGAGACCTCTCTGAGGGGGCTGGGAACAGCAGGTGGGTCCTTCACAAGAGTCAGTGATCACTGAGGAAGGTGCACTCACTTAACCACCACCTGCAACCCATCACAAAAATAAAATCGGGGCTCCCAGACTGACCAGCTGAGGAGAACCTCCTGTGAGCAGCTTGACTAGTAATTTGGGAAGGAATGACTTTTGATGAGAATATTTCCATTTTTCAATAATCTGTCCCAGTGTTCCCAGAAATCTTTTGGGGATGAGCATTTGTCTGTCTTCTGTGAGTGTGAGAAATAGGTCACAAACTGGCCCAAAACTTAAGGCAGCAGGTCTCAGGAAGCCAGTCTGAGTCATCTCAGGCCATCACTGGACTGTCCCATGACAATGCCCAAGATGGGGGTAGGGATTGACCACCCCCCCACACAAGAGACCTCAAAGAACTGAGGAAAATCCTTAACCCTTAACCAACTTGAAACAATATTCTGAACATGGTGAATCTTTACATTGCATTTTGTTTTATGGAAAAACTTCAGTATTTGTAAATCACATTTCCTTTTAAATAAACAGAGCAGGAAAAAAATGTAGAACTTTACATAATTCTCTTAACCCCAATCTTACCCCTTATCAAGCACAGGGATGTTCCATGGGCTCATTCAGAACTCAGAGACGGAAGGAAGCCTAAAGGTTGCCTATTTTAATTCCTTGTTTTATACATGAAGAGAAGGGAAGGGCCTTGGTCAGTGGCACCCACCTTGGGTGTGATGAAGACAGGCCCTGTCTTTAAGCCCAAGACTCTTTTCCACTAGGGGAGGGCTTTGCATGGCACAAGGTAGCTGGGGTCACGTCCTAGGTGGTCTTGGAGGGTTTGGTGGTGGCAGTTGCTTTTAAGACTTGCCCACTCTTCCCACCAAGTTCAAATTTCCACTTTGCAAATTTGGTGATCCTAATTGCAACAAGAATGGAAATGTCACCAGTTGCTTATTCAACTTCAGGATTTGCCTCAATGTGGCAAATACAGAAGAGTTTCTTAGAAAAAAAGAATTCAAAAGGTCACTTCAACATCTCTAAGAGCACAGAGAATAGTATGTGTGTGCATTGGCTCTCCTGAGACTGGCAGGGATTTCCACACAGAAAGCCATCTCCCTAGAGGCTGCCATGCTTGTCCACCAAGAACAAGAGTCATTAAAACAGCTTCTCCCCTTCTCAAAAGCCATTTGGGGCACCCAATGAGTGGCCTTCACCCACTGCCTAACTGGCTTCAGGCATTTCTGGCCAGGGCCACCAATGTGAAACTCTGCCTTCTCTAGATATACTCCCCATCCACAAGATAGCTCTGCTTCATCTGCCAATAAAGAATTGCTCCTTTAGAGCATTCAAAGCAATCATTGCAACAGATTTGTCCCAAGTTACAATGCAGTTCAAGTTCATGCCTGAATTTCATTTGAGCCAATGTGTTGTTTCACTGTGTAAAGTTGATAGTATTTTAAGGAAAAAATATGAGCAGAGTGAGCCAGGAGGCCTGGGCCTTGCTTCACTTCCTCCTGGCCTGTAACAAGCACCATTTTGGATGAACAAAGTAGTTTCTTGTTCACAGCCCCTCCATCAGATAGAAAATTCTCCCATCAGCCCTAGGAAGTGAGGTTTGGAAACCCAGTACCACCCCAGCCATGTGACCTACTGAGAAAGAGTGTGGCTGAAATCCTGGAAGACAGGGAGAGAGGAGCAAGACCCTTCTGCACCAGCAAGGATGGAGAAAGAGCCTGGATAAATCGAGGTGGGCTTGAATAAAGACTGTGACCCTCTGAATCATGGAAAGCACCAGAAACCACTTTAAAATATTATCTTGCAAATGAAGAAACATATTCTGAAAGACAGTCATTTACCCAAAGCAACTCAATTAGTGGCAGAGCTGGCACCTGAACCCAGTGAAGGGTTCAGGTAGCTTGGGGGTCTGTGACTTCCAGTGTAGGGCCCTGTCATGGCGCTCCTACTCAACATGGACTCAAAGGACTCATTTTCAATGGTGCTTTCTGAGAGCAGGGAATTGAACTGTGGTCCATAACTTATAAAGATCCTTTTCTACAAAGAGCTGGCTCCTAAATTAACCTGAAATAACATTCTGAACATGGTGAGTCTTCACACTTCATTCTGTTTTATACAAAAACTTTGACATTTCAATACTGCTGGTCTCCATTAAAGGGCTGGGGGAAGGCACCAGTTTGCCTCAGTTTCCTCATCTGTAAAATGAGTTGGAGAAGGAAATGGCCAATGCCTCCGGTATCTTTGCCAAGAAAACCCTCAATGGAATCAATGAAGAATCAGGCACAACTGAAAATGACTAAACAGCAAAATTAAAGGCACTTCATTCTGATGCCTAAAAATGTCTTACTAGGAGAAGGAAACTCAATGCCTGGGGTTTTATCCTCAGAGATAAAAGACCCATGCCAGTACTTCATCCCAGACTAGAATGGGCAGGACATGGAGCACAGAGTGACGGAAGAAAGAATAAAACACAGCATCTGACCAATGGCCCCAAGTGGATCAGAGCACTAGAGGTCATGGGAGTGGCGATCTCAAGGTAGGAGGGACTTTCTACATCAACTGGTCTTTCCACTCATTTTGCAGGGAGCTGTCCAAGGTCACACAGATGCTTACAACTCCAAAGCCATATTAAAACTCTAATTTACAAATTACAATTCATCAAAGTCATACTAACATTCTTAAACAGATTTTCTATAGAAGGGCACAGTGACATCTGTTATCTGGAGCTCCCAGCAGGCACATCCCACCTCTCATCCTTCTGATTAGCTATTCCCTCCCACAGACCCCCAAGCTATACGTATTGAGAAGAGCCAATTTCAGTTCTAGCTTTAATGCTTCATTGGATGTGTGACCCTGGGTAAGTCACTTAACAAGGAAACCCGCCTTGACAGGCACTGGTCAGGAAAGAACCGAGCACATCTGTAGTAGCTACTGAGGTATTTCCAACTGTCACTTATTTCAATGGCCCTAAGACAGCATTCACTGCGAGGTGTGAATCAAAATCCATACACATCTGATTCTGTGCTACTCTTCCTCAAACATCCCCTAAATCCTGCTTGAGGATGTCCCCAGGGCACTGGTCAGGCATTCCACTGAGGCAGCACCCAGGTAGGTAGTTAAGTACTTACTATACCCCCAATAAATTACTAAACATTTATTATGCACCTTCTGTCTTCCTGGTACTGTGCTAAGCATTAAAGACACACAAAGAAATTAGCTTCTTGGGAGAAGAGACTATGTTTTGGACTTTCTTTGAAGGGTATGGGAATGCCAAACAGAGCATTTTGTATTTGATTCGGAAGGCAAGAGGGAGCCACTGGAATTTACTGAATGAAGGTGGTCAGAATCGTGCTTTAGGAAGCTCAGTTTGCTGACTGAAGGAAGGGTGGACTAGAGTAGGTAAAGACTTGTAGCAGACAGACCCACCCACAGGCTACTGAAATAGTCCAGGTATGAGGTAATGAGGGCTGCACCAGTACGGGGGAAGTATGACAGGAGAGAAGGGGCATATATGAGAGATGCTACAAAAGGGGAAATCTACAGGTCTTGGCAACAAGCTGGATATGGAAGATGAGTCTGGAGCCAAAGCTGACACTTGGGTGGTAAGACCGGGTGATTGGGATGATGGCGGCACCCTAGAGAGTAACAGGAAAGACTGAAGAAAAGGAGAGAATGGGTTCAGTAATTGGATATGCTAAGTCTGAAGCACGTATGGAGCATCCAGGACAAGATGTCCACTAGATACATGAAAACGTAAGACTGGAGGTCAGGAAGGAGGCTAAGGCTGCTAATAGATCAGAATAGATGGAAGGTGGTTTCAGCAGGAAGGCAATGGCAGATTGGGGTGGGGTGGAGGAAGGTAAAGGAGGGAACTGCCAGCATCTTTTTTGCCTTAAGACATGACTAGACAGCCTCCTTTTCTCATCACACATTTCCTTAATGCTCAAAAGTCATATTAAAGATTTAATTAACAAGTTAAATTTATCCAACTCAAGGCAAAACCAATCACCTTTAAAGGATAGGTTCCAGACTTGAGCCTCCTGAGTTCTTGATGGCTTCATCTCTGGCATCCTTTGGGCTAGTTATTCCCCATAATGACTGAGTAAGTCAACATTCTTAGCCACGTCTTAAAGGTGTGGTGGCAAATACACACAACAGGGAATTTCTGCTCCATTCCAGTTTAGGTTACGTACACAAAGACTCCAGCCCCAAAGCCCATGTGTGAGCCTCACAGAGGAAACACAAGTGGTTTTGGTAGCTTTTCCATTAAATGGGGTTCAGCTCCCTCAAAAGTGGCATGGGGGGAGGTGATGAGGAGAGGTCCAGGTATCTTTGTCTCCATTCCAACAAGATGGGCTGGCCCAGGGGCAGAGCAGCAATGGCCTAGAGGGCAAACAATATGTACTCTTCTTCCAGGTGGCCAAGTGTTGACAATCCCTATTATCTGTGAATTGTGCCCCATGCTTCGTGAACCTTTCAAGTGGCCCTCTACAGAGGCTGGAAGTGGGCAAAGCGGAGCTTTCAAATGAGACTCTGAAAGAAGGAAGAGCAAACAGGCAGGTTTGTCCTACCTAAGGGATCAAAAGCAGCCCAGGGCTCTCCACCTGCACACAAGCATGCACAGACACTCGGCAGGACCAGTCTAGCAATGGCGAGCCCTCCCCAACTGTGTCCTCTTGGCTCTGGCACACAAGACAGCCTAGAGGTTATCAGCATGGCATCCCACTTACCCATTTGGGGATAAAAGAACTCCTTGGCCTCATCTTGGCAGGCTTCCTTTCACCACCCAGAAAGGGAGAGGGTTTTTCTTGCAATCAAGAGGTCTCAGGGCTCCAGAACAAAACACAAGAAGGGGAAAGGTGATATATGGCTGAGTGTCCTTGGCAATGGATAACTGCTCACTCTGGATGGTTTGTGAAAGGACTGCTACCTTGGTGGGTCTCTGAACATGGCTGAGGATTGTGGAGCAATTCCTGAGAGCGAGGCCACTGTATCAACAAGCTGTCTCCCATTCCCCACACCAGCAGGGTGGTCCGTTAGCTGGTACCAAATGGCTTCCCAGGGGGCTGAGAGCTAACTGGGAGGCAGAGCAGTGGAACTGTGAGAATCCTGGAATCTCAGAGAGGAAAGAGACCTCAGAGAGGCACTAATTCGTTGTCTGTAAAAGGAAGAGGTTGGACCATGTGAAGGCAAGTCTCTGAGTGGCAAACGACTCAGCCAGAGAAAAGCGGCTGACGTTTCTGTTGTAGCTATGCCCCCTGCTCTCATCTGCTGCTCCATGGACTGAGCTAGTCCCATGTAGGACCTGTCTCTAAGCCCCTACCAGGCGCCAGACAACGTGCCTTGTGCTGGGGGAAAGAAGATGAGAAAACAAACAGCCCCTCCCTCTAAAGAGGGAGCCTGCGTCCTACTGGGGGAGCCCACTGAGCCACAAAAAGGGAGAGGACAAGGCGGAGTTGGACAAGGTCTATAAGGAATGAACTCAAGGGCTCAAGAAACATTTTAGGAGGGACTTCCCTAGACCGAGAGTCGGTGGCTGGGGCCTTTTTGGTCCCAGATCAGACACTGAGGAAGAAATCCATCATTCAGTCATTTTAGTCATGGCTGATCCTTTGACCCCATTTGGGGTTTTCTTGGCAAAGACACTGGAGCGGTTCGATATCTTCCTTCTCTAGCTCATTTGGCAGATGAGGAAACTGAGGCAAATTGGATGAAATGACTTGTCCAGGGTCACACAGCTAGCAAGAGTCTGAGGTGAGATATGAACTCATCCAGCACTCTATCCACTGCCCCAAAAGAAGGAGTCCTGTAACCTGTGTCCTCAACTGCCAAGTTGATGCCCTACCCTATGGACCTCCCAGAGTGTGAAAGGCCTACATAAAATCCTGTAAGTGAAGGTGCTCCCACGAGCCTAATGAAGCTACAAGGTCCCTGCAGTTGAGATGGAGGTGACCTGTGTGGGGGTGGGGGAGCATGATCAATAAACTTACACAGTTCTCCCAGCAATGATTTAGGGAGCAGGCTCACATATAAGACTATGGCCACATCTCCAATATCCCTCTTGACCCCAAGAAGAAATGAAACCTGGAGCGCCAACCCCTCTTCTATTTAATGCAGCATCACAAATGCACTCAAAAGTCTATGTTGGAGTGGCTGGGTGGTGCAGTGAATAGAGCACTGACCCTGGAATCAGGAGGACCTGAGTTCAAACACGACCTCAGACATTTAACATTTAATAGCCATGTGACCTTGGGCAAGTCACTTAACCCCATTTGCCCATCCTCCCCCCCCAAAAAGCAAAATCAAATCAAATTAAAAAAAAAAAGAAGTCTATGCTGACCACTGGTCACAGAAGGCATGGCTAGAGGAGCTATCCTATGCTGTATACATGTACACACAAACATGTGTCATGCATACACATGCATGCACACATACATGGGCTGGTGAGACAGTTAGCTAAAGCCACCAATGAAGGACTGTGAGGTCTAAAGAGATATTCAGCCATTGAACCAAATGCCCAAGGGGGCATTTTCCATTTTGAGGTTCCTAACACTTTGACCATCTTTGAATAGAAGGCACAGTTGAGAATGTTTTAGATCACAGTAGCTATAAACTTGTTTAAAGTTTCTGACTCGGTGGGCCAGGTTCTATCAAGTGAATAACCTACTCAGACTCAGGTCTCAACCCTCCACTTTCCATCCAAGGCCTCCCCTTCAGGCCCTGGGGTAGCGGCAATGCACTGAGCTCCCTCCACTAAATGCCCATGAAATTCTGAGCTGGCACCCTGGAGGCCTCACAGCGAGATGGGAAAGGTCATCGACAGGTTGAGAGGCACCACGTGGCAGCCCCTCCAGACCTCTGGGACACACCCAGCAGCTCACTTTCCTCCTCTGGGCCTTGGGGTCTTCATCGATAAAATGGGGGCAGAGGAGAGAGACGCGCTAGACAGTTAGTTCGACAATTCTCGGAATTCTATGGGCACTTCTAAAGGAGTGTGTGAATTTTTAGGAATCCCCAGCACTTAAAAGTGAGAGAGAACAAACCCACTTGAGCTCCCCAGTCAGAGTACCAGAGTTCCAGGCTCTGACCCTAGAACAAGACCCTTAACCCTCCTAGGACCCTGAGTTCTTCACATGTTAAATGGAGGGTGGGAGAAACGGGGAGAGGAAGTGGACAAAAGGGATGGACATTGGCCTTCCAAATCTAGGTTTACTATGACCTCAGAGAGTCAGATAATCACCAAATGTAGGACCTGAAAGGATCTTGGCCATCTTCTAGTCTACCTGGGGGGGGGGGGAGGTGCTTAACTCTAGACTGAAAATCAATAATGCCCCCCCACCTCCACCACTGAATCTCTTCTACCAAGAACTCTTCCATCGGTGGGAAAACTATTGGACTTTTTGGGGGTTACATTCTCTATCAGTAGAAGAAAGGCGAGAACCATCAACAAAATTGTCCTCCATAGCAGAAATGCAGGGTGAAGAGGAAGCAATGGTTCTAAGTCAGGCAGGGAGGCCTAAGGTGGCGGAGCTCCTTGGCTGCAGGGAAGGCCAGCTGGGATGCTGCTAATGGTTTTATGGCAGGGATCAGGGTTTCTAGTATCTGTGACTGTGTCATAGAACAATGCATTCCTGGGAGTCTTAAACAAACAAGGACGTGCTAAAGGCTCTGACAAGTGGGGGAAAAAATGATTTTTTTAAAAGGCAAGTTAGAACACATTTATCCAAGTCTCACACGCCACTGACACCCGCAGCACCTGATTCACGGGGGTGTCTCGGCTCATATTTCTGGCCTTCTCTTAGTTCGTGTCAACTTCCCAGGTCACTTTCCAACCTGTTTAGACTTGGCAAGACCAGCTTTTTTCTTTTCTTACCAGCCAGGGAGGGCAGCTGCTAAACTCCTGAAGAACTCACTGTATTGTGTAGACAGGGACATTTTGCCAAAATCAGGACTATTTGCCTTGAATCATCACCACTTCTCCTTTAAGCAAAATGCTGACGGGCGAAAGCAGCCAAGGGCCAGGGCAGGGCACCGTACAATAGTACAATACGTGGGAGCCATCTTTCCTCATCCTTACCCTCTCCTGGCTCCCAAGTCTGCTGTCACTGGCTCAACGGCTCTTAAGGACCCACCTCTCCAGCAGCAGAGCAGGTGGGCTGGCAAAGCTTTCCTACAGTAGTCAAGGGCTGAGAGGGGGGCAACAGCTTCTTCTGCCCTCTAAGTCAGGCCTGCTTCTCTAACAAAAAGGGGCTGCACCCATTAAGAGGCAGTGCCCCAAAGCCTTTAGCCGGTTTGTAAGGAGAAGCATTAAAGACACTGACCCATCTTTTGGGAGCCCTGGCAAGCCCTGCTTCCTTCATCTCTCTGCAGCTGCAGGGGCACTGCTCAGGAATCCCAAATCTTACCAAATTCATCCAAAACCCCACGGAACTGGACAAGATTATGCAGCCTGATTTATTTTTATAGGAATGCTCTCAGACCTGGAAGGCCCCCAAAACTAATCTAGTCTCACCCTTTCATGTTACAAAGGGGGAAACAGCCCCAGAGAGCAAAAACGACTTTCCCAGGCCCACAATGCAAGTATCCAAGTCAGGATTCAGAGCCGCTTTCACAGCTCTTTCCATTCTATGCCATATTAACTTGCCAGGCAGGGAGGGATACAGCGGATAGAGGAGCAGTGGAGAGTGCTGGCCTTGGAGTCAGGAAGATCCTGGGTTCAAATCAAACCTCAGATAACTACTAGCTGTGTGACCCTGGGCAAGTCACTTAGCTTGTCTACCTCAGTTTACCCTTCTGTAAAATGTGGATGAGAAGAGTAGCTGCCTCCCAGAGTCATTGTGGGGATAAAATAAGATCTCTGCAAAGCCCTAGATAAGTGTAAAATATTATCACTATCCAATTTAATTGAGCAAGTATTCAGCAGGGGCCCACTATGTGACGGGCAGTATGTTTGGTGATGGAGTTATAGAGACCACACACAAAACAATCTAACTTCAAGGAGTCTATTTCTATCACACCCGCTAGCACCCCACCTGCCACAGAAGGAATAGGGCAGATATATGGTAGGAAGGAAGGGGGGGGAGGGAGGAGGGAGAGGGAGGGGGACGGAGGGAAGGAGGGAGAGAGGGAAGGGGAGGGA
>CM053598.1:8842090-8890717 GCA_028646575.1 Pseudocheirus occidentalis | reverse complement strand
AGGGGGAAGGGAGGAAGAGAGGAAGGAGGGAGAGAGGAAGAGAGGAAAGAAGAAGGGAGGGAGGGAGAGGGGAGAGAGGGGGAAGGGAAGAAAGGAAGTGAGGGAAGGGAGGGAAGGAGGGAGAAAGGAAGAAGAAAGAAAAAGAAAGTAAGTGAGCTAGCTTCATTACAAAGCAGTCCCACCAAAGAGCCCCAAAGGGTAGGTAGGCCCCATGAGGGGCTTGGAGACTCCCCGCCACTTGGGTTTCTTTGAAAGGTTTGAGCCAACTGTTCTCCATGGAACTTCTAGAATCCTGTGATCTTGTGACTTTGTATAAGTCACATCTCTCTGAGCCTTTCTCTGTAAGATAGAGGAACAGATACCTGGGGAAACTCACATCACAGGGTCAATGTGAGACTCAAATGGGATAATGCCCACGAAGCATTTTGTAGCCATGAAGCTATTGTCACTGCAAGTCAGATGACTTTGCCAAAGAAATGTCTGCAAAGGACAGCAAGAGACCAGGACCAGACTGACCCCTAGTCCTGGCAAGCAAGCATGGGTGACCCTCCCACTGGATGCTGTTCAGGTCAGTCCTCTCACACACTTTTTTTGGGGAGGGCAATTGGGGTTAAGTGACTTGCCCAGGGTCACACAGCTAGTAAGTGTCAAGCGTCTGAGGATGGATTTGAACTCGAGTCCTCCTGACTCCAGGGCCAGTGCTCTATCAACTCTGCCACCTAGCTGCCCCATTTGGCAGACACTTTGAGAAGAACTCTCTCAAGCATCACCCTGTTCAGAACTCCTCTCAGAAGTTTCAGGATAAAGTTGATAGTCACCTTCCATCAATCAAGGACTCCAGATACCACAATATTCACAAAAACTCCTCTTCCCCAGTATTAGCCAAAGGCAAAAGCTATCATTCCCCATCACCAAAACCCAAGATCACTAACGACTGAACACCCCAATCCCAGACACTTGATCCTGTGTCCAAAAACCAGAGCACCATGAATGAGAGAACCACAGGTCACCAGAGGCTGCTGCATCCTGGGGGCAGACACCCATACTGCTCAGCAGCTTGGTCCCAGAATCCTTCAGTGGCACTGGAACAGGGTGCAGCTAGCTAGGAGGAAACTGACGGAGTGACCTATTCAGACTGCCAGGGCTCTGGGTACAGCCCACATCATCCACATGCCTTTCTGTGGCAAGGGGGGCCTCCAGCTGTTCCCAGGTAACCTGTCCAATAGGAGACCCATTCTAGCAATGAAGGGAGTGCTCTAAGTTCAATGTGTGTTTTTTCTTTTAATTGGGGCTGCAAATAAAAAGAGAGATTTGATAGGCAAACATATAAAGGAATGTGACTTTAAAAGCCTTGCAAGTAGAACCTTTATTATTAGCCCAAGCAAGCAGGAGAGCAGAAGCCCTGCCAAAGAATTTGCTGATGGGAGTGTTTAGGTCAAGGCAAAGGCAAGATTCTGAGTGACCTCATTAAACTTACCTGCATTTAATTTCCTACATTTATGGCCAGACTCAGTTACTTGTGGTACACAGAGATCCAATTTCTCCAAGTGAAAGCTCAAAAGATTTAACCAAGTCTCCCTCTTCTACAGAGCTGCAAACCACCTTCTAACATGAGCTTTTGATTCTTCCTCTGGAAAAATAACAAGACATGGGAGACTTCTAAACACAAGAGTGGGGGAGGTCCCTGGCCAACAACTCGGAAGATACCTCAACTCCCACCACGATGCTGAAGCCATTCCGATTCTCCGTTCTCTGATGAGTCTCCAAAGCTTTGTGGATGCCCTAACATGCCCGAAGCTGGATATCTGACCTGAGCTCCTACACAGATCTATGGAACCCTTACTAAAATGTGATTTGCAAGAGAGCAGAATTATTTTTCTCTTATTAATTAATTAATTAAGACTTCTGTGATTACTTGGAAGTAGATGAGATGTTAGGAAAAACTCCCTCTCAGGATGAGATATGGTGGAGTAGCATGGGCTGCTGCTGGAGGTCATGAGCTCCTAGCAAATCACGGTTGGATGGATGGCCACTTGGCAGATGGATGACAGCAAGGATTTTCCTTGTTCAGGTAAAGGTTGGACTACTTGGCTGCTGAAGGCTCTCCCGATTCCCGATGCCACTAGCTGGTATTTACAGCATGTTTTCTGCTTCTGCAGCTCTTTGGAATTAGGCAAATAAATGACCTCCTTGACCCTGAGATTCCACTACCAGGCTTGTACACCAAGGAGGTCATTAATAAGAAAAAAGTTCTTGTATAACCAAAATATTTATAGCTCTTTGTGTGCAGCAAAGAACTGGAAACAAAGCCTGTGCCTATCAGCTGGGGAATGCCTAAACAAGGTGTGGCACACGAATGTAATGGAATATTGCTGAGCTTTTTTTATTGTTCATTTGTTTCAGTCATGTCTGACTCTTTGTGACCCCATTTGAGGCTTTTGTAGTAAAGACACTGGAGTGGTTTGCCATTTCCTTCTCCAGCTCATTTTACAAATGAGGAAACTGAGGGAAACAGAGTGAAGTGTCTTGCCCAGGGTCACATAGCAAGTAAGTGTCTGAGGCCACATTTGAACCCAGGAAGATGAGTCTTCCTGATTACAGACCCAGTACTCCAGCCACTATCCACCTACACTTCTTTCTTACACCCGAGCTGTGAGAAATGACAAGTATGATGAATACAGAGACGCATAAAGGACTTATATAACCTGATGTGAAGTGAAGAAAGTAGAGCAAAAAAAAAAAAATCAAAACAAGGCACATGACAACAGAAACACAAGCCAATCAAAAATGAATATTGCGCAATTATAAAGAACAAGCAGAGCCCCAAGGAGAGACAGGAGAAGCTCGTGATGTACACTGCCGTCTTCTCTGATGAACTGAGCAGTTTTGCTGATCTGGGGTCTTTTTGTTCTTTAAAAAGCATGATTTGTAATGCAAGATGATGCTCTGGGGGAAGAGTAAGAAGAAATTCTGGTGATGTAAAAAAAAAAAGAAATCAATAAAATTTTACATTAAAAAACCCAGAGTGGTTTTGTACCTATGAGGTTAAGCATCTCTCACTTCCCGTCAGAGCTGGGCACTGCCCTCCACAGATCCTCCCCTGCCCTTTCCGAATCAGACCCAGTTTTCATGAGCTGTTCATGCCCACTCACCATAGGGGTGCCTCCCTGAGCCCTGCTCTGGGCCCTCTTCTTGCTCCATAGGACTTCACGTAGGGATGTCAGCAGCTCTTGTGGATTTAAGGACTTGCTCTAGGCTGATGAATCTACCTCTCCTGCCCCAACCTCTCTGCTGACCTTCAGTCCTGCCTCTCCATTTGCCTTTTGGATATCTCAAACTGGCTGTCCAGCAGACATCTTAAATTCAACTTGTACAAAACCAGACTCATTAGCTTTCCCCCCAAACCTGCCCTTCTCACCAAGGCAACATTTTCCTCCCAGGCCCTCAGGCTCAAAGCCTAAGTGTCCTCAACCCCCCACTCCTCATCTCTCATATCCCACATCCAATCTGCAGCTAAGGCTCCTCGATATCACCTTGCCACATCTCTCAGACACACCCCTTTCTCTTCCTCTGATACTGCTCCCACCCAACCTCATACAGGCCTTCGTTACCACATATGACTATTGCAGTAACTGGCCGGTAGATCTGCCCGCCTCAAGTCTTTCCCCCTCTTCTATTTTGCTACTAAAATGATTTTCCTAAGACACAGGTCACATGTCACTCCTCTATTCAAACTCCAGCGGCTCCCTATCACCTCCAGGTTCCAGTATAAAATCCTCTGCTGGGTGTTCAGAGTCCTTCATCAAGCGGCCTCCTCCCACCTTGGCAGTCTCCTTCCGCCTTCCCCCACACTGTGGTCCAGTGATCCCAGTCTCCCCGCTGTTTCTCCCACAAGACACTCCATCTCATGACAGATGTTTACACTGGCCGCCCTCATGCCTGGGCACTCTGTCTCTTCACTTCTGACTCCTGGCGTCTTCGGCTTCCTCTGAGTCTCAGCCAACGTCTCACCTTCTGCAAGATTCCTCTGGTGATTCTGCCAATTCATCCTACATAGCTCTTGTCTGTACGTATGTATGTTGTCTTCCCACTACCCTGGAATCTCTTTGAGAGCAAAGATCTGTCCTTATCTTTCTTTGTATCCCAGAGTTGGACACACAGTAGGAGCTTAATGTTAGCTGACGCACGGATTGTAAACCACTGCCCCCCCCCCAAATCAATATCCAACACTCCCTCTGGGCAGCTTCATGAGGAGCCTCTCCAGACTTAGCAGGGTCTGTCCTGGGATGAGGGGGATGAGCAGTACCAAAGGGTCCATGCTATATAGGGATCTCATCAAGACTAACTACAATCTGGACCCCAATAACAAGACAGAGTTCTCTCCAAGCCCCTCCACCTCACCCCAAATCGAACTTCCCCCATCCCTGCCCCAAGACTGGGTTGATTCTCCTGACATAGAGCGTCGAGGCAAGAGACTGGCAAACGTCCTACTATTTACATCTGCTACCATTCAAGGGCCATTTCTGAAAGACTAAGGGTCAAAGACACTCTGAGTCGAATAACTTGCATCCTCTTTGCTGGACCTAACAGCTCCCTGTTAGGGCACTAGGAATGGGATGGCCACTACCATTATTCATCATCAGCAACCCATCAACAGCAAACATTCCCTGAGCCTTAACTCTGTGCAGGGACAACATGACCTGCTCTTAATGAGTGTGCTGTTTGGCCAGGGCCTTGGCCTCTTTGTAAAGCCTGCAGTAATACTGACTGATCATTTCCAGTCATTTCCAGGGCTGAGTCCTACAAGGAAAGAGAAATCTATCAACAAATGCTTATTTGTTGCCCCACTACGCGTCGGTCAGTAACCCAGAGCTAGAGATGCAGCCACAAACACCGACATCTGCCTCAGTTGTTGCTGAGCGGACAACACGAATCATCTTTCTTGAAGTCCCCTCCCCATTCCCGGCAGACACAGGCCCAGGTAAACTGTGACTTGGATTCTAGGCCTCTGATAGAAGAAAGGATTCGTGCTTCACTCCAGCCCAACCCCAGCGCTTCCTCATGGACCAGGGGTGACGGCCAGATCCCAAAGGCTGTGCCAGTGGGGCACAAGCACCGGCAGACCCCAAGCAGGTAGAGAGGCTCAAAGAAAGGGCCGGACACGGCTAAGAACCAGGCAGCTCGTTTGTCCTTTGTCACTGGAGACACTGATCTCAGCCCCTTATTAAACCATCCAGTCAGAACAGCAGGGAACAGCTGCAATCTGCAGCAGGGAAATCACTCACTCTGACAAAGTCACATTGTTGTTGGTCAGTCATGTCCTGCTCTTTGTGACCCATGGACCAGAGCACGTCAATACTGTCCATGAGGTTTTCTTGCAAAGACACTGGAGCGGTTGGCCATTTCCCCTCAAGTGGATTAAGGCAAGCAGAGATTAAGTGACTTGCCCAGGGTCCCACAGTCAGTGTCTGAGGCTGGATTTGACCTCATGTCTTCCTGATTCCTGGCCCAGTGCTCTATCCACTGAGCCACCTAGCTGACTCCAACAAAGTCATAGATATTTCAAAGAAACAGAACTGGCATCCACACTCAGGGACCTGGGAGCTGCTGAGACAGGACAGCAGAGAAAGGAAAAGGGACAGGGCCAAAGAGGAAGTTCCTCTCCTGTCGTGGACCTGCGCCTGTTGCTGCCCTATCCTGTCCCTGGCACTGAAGACAAGGCACCTGGGGTCAAAAGCGAGAAGCAAAGCCACCATCAGAGTCAAGGGCCTGACTCAGGTCTGTTCTAAGGGTCCCACCACAAAATCAAAACCAGGTTCTTTCCGGTTAGAAATGACTTTGTCAGCATTTGTGAACTTAACCAACTCTCAAATCCACAATCTCTTAACAAAAAGGGAAGACTGCAGAGAGAGCGTGCCTTTAGCAGTCTTACAAGCTTATTCTTAACAACTGAAACCAACGACACTGAAATTCCATTAACAGCTAAATAGGCAATATTCAAAGGGCCTGCTAAAAAGGCCTTTGTGGAAAAACTATATATACATTTGATATGCAAATGCGACAGCTTCTTCTTAAATTTACACCAGTGGACTGATCTCTGCAGCTGGGGTTTATTTTAAAACCAGCAACAATTTTCCTATTGAACAGATAAGCTACCTGCCATCCACACTTATGTTTAAATCATAAAAGGTCTTTGACTATCCAAGAAGAGAACATGCCAGTTCAGCCAGCAGCCCCCTCAGCCTGGGGGGTGTCCTCCTGCCCAGACTCCAGCTCACCTACTTCACTTAGCCCAGAGCAAAGCAGCAATCCGGTTTTCCTGGGGCATAGTTAATAAAGGCAACATGCCCCTCTCCACAGAGATACTGGCAACACCCTGCACAGACCACCAGACATCATGGAAGAGGGGATCTACACAGCTCTGGAGTCTGGCTCACCCATCTTCTTCCTGGGTCTAACCTTCCCAAATCCTTCCCACATTCAACCGAATTGGGTGGGACTTTCAAATGGAGGAAACTGAGTCAGGGGGCGAACAAATGGATTGTACAGTCAGAGAAGCCAAAGGGATTTACTCGCTGAGCCCCCATCACAGCAGGAATTTCTAATAATTATTATAATAATTAATAACTAATTAGAATAACTACCCCAGAACAACTGAGGCTACTTGGGCCATTTCACAGGCCCCTTGGCCTCCAGAATGTTAGAATCATCCTGACTTTTATATACTAATGGGGGGGGGGGATGGGAATGAAATCCAACTAGGCCAAGATGTTTCAAAACTTGGCTACAAATTGGCCCCTGCCCTCAAGGCGCCAAGCTTCCTTCTCCTGCAGGGATACAGCCAACTCAGAAGTGAGCAGATACAAAGTAGCCTCCAAAGGCTGAGTGGGCCAGTTCTTGGGGGCCTGAGGCAGGGCCTGCACCAAGTCAGGAAGGAAGCTGAATACTGAAGGTCTTCCAGGCTAACAGGACAGAAGGTCCTTCTCAGTCTGTGCAGCCTTGTCCGCCCTGAGAGCTGTCCTGGTGCTATCCCCCCCACCGACAGCCATTCACACGGGAGGGGCCATGCACGGACCTCATCACTTAGCTGTGGTGTCCCCTGCAGAATATGAACTCCATGAGGGCAGCAGTTACATCTTGTCATTCTTTGTATCCCAAGGTTAATACAGTGCCTGGCACAGAGTATGCATTTAAATATTTGTTGAATCACTAGTAAGAAAATAATAATGTCATTTATTAAGGAAAAATAACCCCCACTTTAGCCAGGCTAAGTTGCTCCCGCCTGGCTGGTTAGGACAGGAAGCTCTTCGGGGGTGCCTTAGAATCAGACTCTTCCCCCAACGCCAGGGCCCCCTCCAACAGGCCTGAGCTCTGGGGGCTCTTCCAATGGCCCGGTAGCTGCTCCGAGGGAGGGCCCAGGGGTGGCCTGTGCTCAGTTTGGAGAGGCCTTGCTGTCTGTAGCCACAGCAGCCTCCCCAGAGGTGCAAGTGCAGATAGCCAGGGCCATTAACCCGCCCCACCAAGAAGCAGCATCTCAGCCTCAAGGCTATGATAAACAATTATTTAGCACCTACTATTTGCTTAATAATGCTGACAGCAGGTCTCTGTCCTCCGACAGGAAGGGACCTACTCGGCCCCTAATCACACAGCAAAGTATGGGACAGGGGCTGTAGTAGGCTGGGCCTGCCCTCACAAGTACGGGGATCCAAGAGTGACTGTAAACTCCCAGTAACAAGGCCAGGCCTAACTAAGAACTGAAAGCAAACCCAAGATACTGCCCTTCTCTTGGCCTATCATGCCACTCTCCAGGCCACAAGAAGGGTCAAGATAAGAACTGAGAGCCTACTGATTGAAGGGACCAAAGGTGGAAGGGGTTGAGTTCATATTGAAGGTCTTACAGGCAGCCTTCCTGGGCCCACTCTCTTCTGTCTTTACATTCTCTCTCTCTGATGACCTCAACAGCTCCCACAGGCCTCATTATAAGCAGCTCACAGACCTCTAGGTCCAGCCCAGGCTTTCTCCAGAGTTCCAGGCTTATATCCCAAAGAGGATGTACAGCCATCTCACACATCGCCACCCCCCCAAACTTCCCTTTTCCTTCCAGTCTGTCCAGCTTCTACTCTTGGCGCCATCTTCCAATCCTGAGCCTCCCTCACCTACCTGCCCAATAACAGACCCAATCTTGCTGTTTCCATCTGCACATCAGCTCTTCCATCCAATTACTTCACGGCCTTTACCTTAGTTCAGGCTCTTACCATCTCTCACCTAGACTACAGCAAAGACCTGAATGGCCTCCCCATTTCAGGATCAGCTTCAGAACTGATTTTCCTAATTGATTCCCCTAATCAATATCAGTGTGAGGAGTTACTTATGCTTCTAAGATCAAATACAAATCTCCTGCTTAATTTCTAAAACCCTTCACAACCTGGCCAAAGCCCACCATTCCCAAGTCATTATATACAGGTGTCTACCTCGCCCACCCCTGTCCTCCTCGAGTACTAGATTCTGCAATCTAGTAAAGTTAACCTTCTTTCTGTTCTTCCCTCCTGGCTCCATCTCCCATCTCTGCCCCTGCACTTGGCATCCCCCATGTCTGGGACACACTGTCTTCTGACCTCTTCTTCAGAGAATCCCTGTCTTCTTTCAAACAAGGCCCAAGCACCACATTCTGCATGGACCCAACTAGCCTGCAGCTAACTCTCTGGAAATTCTGTATTTCTCTCTTCAGGCTTATTCTGGATACACACACACAGGTGTGTATACATACACACCTGTGTGTGTGCATAGCTGACCATGTGGCCAGCTCGTACCTCTCTAAGGTCAGCCTTCCCAATGCTCTGCCCATTGTGGAGGCTACATTAGAAACATGCCTCGATCAGACCTGGCCACACTCCCGAGGACTGAAGGTCAGTCACTGCCATACATGCAAATACGGTTCTAAGCTAAAAAAAAAACCAAATAAGTTCAAGAGCAGGCTTTGGTTAAATCCCAAAGGCTAGGTTCCTGACCAGCCATCAGGGGAAGTTAGGGGGATCAGGACTCAATGTTAGCCATCAGCAAGTCTGATCTGATGGCCGCCATCCTGTCCCCTGCACCCACGGTTGCTCTGTTGTACCCAGGGCTCTCTGGGGGATTCCTGATAAGCTATCCTCCAGGCCTCCCTCCTCCCTCAGGCACACTCATCCCACTGATCTGAGGACAAACTGGGGGCTCGTCCAGAACTCGTAGAGGTCCCATGGGCTGAATGATTGTACAATTAGGACTGATTATTAGGTTACTCTGGGCACGTAAACAAAACCCAATATTGAACAAGACTGGTCACAAGCATCATAACACAGCTGACTTTACGAGACAGGAACTACACCTAACAACCTGAAAAGCTGGAAAATATATTTTCAATCTGTTTGAAGGGAGACTTGACCAACGATGGAGGAGAAGGGGGTGGGCCACACCAGGCTGTCACAATTTTTTTTATTTTGGGCCAGCAGGAAATGAAGAAGCATCATTTTTCTTGGAAACTGGGGTGTTTATTTTGCTTTTCGGAGGGCAATTGGGGTTAAATGACTTGCCCAAGGTCACACAGCCACCTTTTTTTTGTGTTAAGTCTCTGAGGCCAGATTTGAACTCAGGTACTCCTGACTCCAGGGCCAGTGCTCTATTCACTGCGCCATATAGCCACCCCTGGAAATTGGGGTTTTTTTCTTTCTTTCTTTCTTTCTTTTTTTTTTTAATAAAAGATGGAACAAAACACTTTAAATGAGCAAAACTTTTCCAATGATTTACCCCATCTTCAGGTCAGTAAGCCTAGCAGTCCAAAACACTGGCTACAGAAACCAACCGACTAACAATTCTCCATGTGAACTGAGCATTAACAAGACTAAACAAAATTCTCCCTTTGAGATAAAGCAGGGCCCAGATAGGGCCTCTATCTAGTAAACACACCACCTTCCACTTCAGGGCATACTAGTGAAAAACTAGACTGACCACTGGCAACCATCTTGGCTTCAGCCTTCCTGAAGCCATCTCTTCTGGCCTCGGCCAACAGATCTTGGCAGGCAGGAGGGAGAAGGACCAAGGTGGGATCGTGGTTTATTTGGAGGGCCTTTTTTTTAAGGGAAGGAGAAAAGTCAAAAGTGAGCTGGCGGTACTGTCATGGGTCAGAGGAGCCCCGTAGCCTGCCAGGTTCTCACATTCCCTCCATTCAGGCTCAGTAGCTCACACTCCAGGTCCCTGGGGTTCTTCCAGAGGTGCCTGGGGGGAGCTACAGTTTCCAAGCTATTTCTTCCTAGGCCTTCGAGGCCCCTAGTGACGTGAGATGCAGCTTCCCCAAGGCTGACAGAGCAGGAAAGCATTCAAGAACGGGTTATGGGTCCATTTCTCCCTAAAACCCAAGGTGATGGGAAATTCTACAAGGTGGAACCTTTGAAATACAAAATCCTCAAAGGACTCTCAGCTGCATTCTCACTTTCCCTCCTCAGTCACTCCCATGTCACCCCCCCCAAAAAAATAGTCCCAGCCTTTGAAGCCTTTCTAATAAGTGAAACAGTTCGCCTTTGCTGCTGGAAAAAAAAAAAATGTGAAAACCACCCTCTCCACGTCTGGGTTTCCTTATCACTCCCCCAATCAAGAAGATATGTTTTCTAAGAGGTCTTTCCTCCCAGCATAATGTTGCTTGGTACTCAATTGTGAATCTCAAAGCACCATTTAGACAAGAACTAGCATTCCCTCTGACCAAGTTCCAGCCAAGTTAGAAGTGGGAAGAGCAGCACCTAGAAACGGACCTGAAATCTTCACAAGATAAAGACTATGCCCTGAAACGGAGTTGTTTGGAGAAGAGAATTACTGCCATATACAAGGCGGCGAGTGGCTTTATGAGAAGTTGAAGGGATCTCAAGGCCATCCAGACCAAGCTACCATTTTACATATGAGGAAGCTGAGGCCCTGAGAAGTCCCTGGCACCAACTCACCAGGGAGTAAGATGCAGAGCTGGATGGGGCCCCAGCAAGTCCTCAGTCTCCAAATCGAGCTCCTGAGAGAAAAACATACTGCTTCTGAATCCAGATACGTGAGCACTAAGACCATTAGTCAGTGATATAAACCACACTGCCCACTCTGGGCACAGAGGATCCCTGGCTCAGCCCCAGGCTCCGAGCCCAGCACTGCCTGAGGCCAGCCAGTCCAAGTCAGGCCCTGCTGCATGGGATACAGACAGCCTACACATGGCAAGAGGAAGAAACAGAGGAAAGGTGTCAGAGAAGTGGATGGTGACTGTGAAAGCTCCCCCTTTGGGCAAGCCCCACCAGTGCCGCTGAGCAGGGATCAGGAAGCTCCAGAAGGGTAGGCAAGACAATCTCTTCACAGGGCCACTTATTCAGAAGGAAAGGACTCATGCCCACCACAGCAGCAAGCAGTGAAGGCAGAAGTGGTGTGGGGCAGAACAAGTCGGGCCAGGCCGAGCTAGGCCAGGCCAAGATGAGCTGAGCCCAGCCAGGCCAGATAGAGCAGAGCTGGGCTCAGTAAGCTGGGCCCAGCTGAGTCCTTAGGCCACACTGGGCTAAAATGAGCTGGGCTGGGTCAAACCAGACCAATTGAGCCAATCCCAGCTGGGCCAGGCCAGACCAGGCCAAACTAGGCTGAGCAAGCAAGGCCACACTAAGCCAAGTTGAGCTGCACTGGCCTGGACTAGGTTGAGTCAGGCCGAGCCGGGCCACATTGAGCTGGGTCAGAACGATTGAGACCAAGCCAGGCTAAGCTGGGTCAGGTTGGGCCAGTGGAGCCAAGCCACCGGCAGGCATGAATGCTGGCAAAGGAAGGAGCTCTTTCAACAGAGATGGAGAGAGTGAAAGCGTAGACACAGTAAAATCTGCCGAAACCTCTAAAGTGCAGATTTCTCCCCCAGTCCAGTTCAAAATAATATCACCTCTGTGGGCTGCAAGTGCTAGTGATTTCACCAAAACACCCGCTTGCCGAACAATTAAAGAGCCTTTCTCTACATCTGGTTTCCATCTAAACCTGGAGCTTGCTTTATCAGCTTACTCCATAACAAATGATGCTGACAGGTTTCTTTTGTTACACACTAGAAAGGTGTGTGTTGGTGGCTTGCTTTCTTTGTCCATTTTTACCTTCTGCTTTGTAGAAAAGAGGACATTTTTAGGCTGCAGAGAAGATACATTTATTGAGCTTGAATTAATCATTCAGCCACCTTCCCTTCTACCTTCAGCTGTAGACAATATTTAGGATGAAGCAAAACTGTTTTAATCTGGATTTCAAGTCGGAGAAACTGAGTTCAGATCTCAGTTCTGCTATTTACTACCTGGGTGACCCCAGCCTCAGTTTCCCCATATGTAAAAAGAGAGGGTGAGGTTCAATGGCCTCCAAAAGCCCTTTTTCATTCCAAAGGCTCATGTGAATAGCAAACTGCTCTCCAGCATCCTCTGCTGCCTAATCCCAGAACGGTCTCTAAAGAAGACCCACCTCTCTGCTGCCTCCAGAAAGGAAGTTCAACCCACTAGCATGGCTTCTCCAGACCGAAACAGATGGGTACTAGCATCTGAGCTTTGAAGGTCACGCTCAGGAAAACCCACTTCAGGTCCCACCACTCCTAAAAGCATCAGAGACAAGGTTTCAAAGAGGCTCCATTCTCTTGGTTTGGGGTTGGTTGCTTTTTTTGCACAAATCCTGGAACGAGCTGCTGTGTTAAAGGCTGATTCTGTTGGAGGGTGAAAGGAGAAACCAAGTCAAAACTCTCTTGGCCAAGCCAGTGATAGGTAGATGAGTGACTGTTTGAGCAGACAGACTTGGCCCATCCTAGTGAAGCCCAGTTTCTGCCAGCAGCTACAGTATCAACTGTTATCACCAAACTGTTTTAAGACAGAGATAAAAGCAGAGTATCACTCTAACCTCCCACAGAGGAAAAGACAGGCCTCAGGAGAACATATCGGGAGTCTTCAACCTTAAGATCACCTGGTAGCAAGGAACACACCACCCCGCCCACCCCACCCCCAGCAGATGCCATTGGCCACTGTGGATCGAGGCTCTGAGGGCCTCACCTTCCTTCTGGCCTTGGTTCAGAGAGGTCAGATGCAAGATGAATCAGGGTCCTAAATTCTACAGACCCAGCGAAAGCATGGCACCCACCCTTGGCCAGTATAAACACTAGGCCCCTTGGGGAAAGGGTCAGAAAGGCTGAAAAAGTAGTGGCCTGAAGGTGTCTGTTCTCTCTGATAAAAAAATAAAGGGCTGCTGAGGTTGAAAAACATGGCAGATTTCCCTTGTCCTCCTGACCAGACTGGGGAAGTTTCTCCTAGAAGAGCAATTTGGTATCCCAGCTGTGACCAGGGCAAGTTACTGTTACACTAGTGATACAAAGGAAAGCAGAAGCTGGCCCACTGACATTCATTCTTTCCACTCAGTCTCTCAGCTTTGGCCAACCGGCAAACTTCTCTCTGAGACAAGCAACTCCTCCCATCATGAGAACAGGTCAGTTACTCTTGTACTCTGTGGCCAGGGTGGCCAGTAGGGGCTCTGGGCCAGAGGCAATCTCTAGAACCAAGTTGGGGCACTGGTTACTCAGACGGAAACAGTCCCTCCGAAGTCTGCTGATATGCCTGAAGCACCCAGGCATCAGAAGGGGCTCCTCCACCAAGGAACAGGATGGCATTCACAGCACCCCAGCAATCCACTAGACACACGCGGGAGTACACACACACACTTTTATAATTCCCTCCACCCTGGGACAGAGCTCCGATCTGCACTTCTGCAGGGAATGGCAATGGGGCCCAAATGCCCTAGTACACACAGGTAGGAAGGCAGCCCAGGCTGGAGCTCCCCCATACTGCCAGGGCCACTTCTCACACACTCTGGACTCACAAAGAATGTAATGTAATGTAATGTATGTAACACTGGCAGTGTAGCCTATAGGAGGCAGAATCTCATCCATCAAATGCTGCAAAGAGCCTTTCTTTGTTCCCCATCTAAGTACAGTATGTGCTAATTAGACCCGCTCCACTTGGGGATGCACCATAGAAGAGTTACCAAAGAAACCCAAGGCTTCCGTCACCTAGCCAAAGAGGCAGAAGCAAAAGCCAACAATCCCAACGGCCTGCCCGGCCTGCCCACTCTGCCCCAGCCCCGCAGCATTGTTCAGCAGCGTTTGCACTCAGAGAACTCCACCATCCTGCACTAACACACACTTGGGACCCAGAAACCATGTGTCTTCAGTACCAGATCCCTTCGACACTGCTCCCCACGCCCTCCACAGCCCGCAGGGCACGCAAAATGCCCTGGGCACTCACACGGGCAGCCTCGTGGGGCTGCCAAACCCAGGTGGTACGGTGAAAACGGGGTATCTCCAGTGTTTCCCCAGGGCGGATCGTCCAGCCAAGCAGGAGGGCAGAGCGTGAAAGTCACCAGCCGGACCGTTCCGCCCACTCCCCCAATCCTGAGTCCACCCCCACCATGCCCCGCGTGGAACCAAAATAAATGCACGGGAAGACAGGAGAGCGAGCACGCCTCCCAGGCGCCGGTGGCAGCAAGCAGCCTGGGCGCAGGGCAGCTGCGCGCAAAGCCCAGGTCTCCAGTGCCCCTGGCCCGCCTTGGGCACACGTAAACTTGGGCAAACAAAAGAGTTGTCTCCCGAGAAGTAGGAAACTTTGGGGAGAGCTGCCGGGCGCCGCGGGCCCCCCCAGCGGGCTGCAGCGTCCGTGCCCCCTGCCTGGGCTCGGTCTGCACTTTCCCCATCGCTGCCCCCGGCCGCGGTGCGCTCCGCCAAGCCCCCATCCCAACCCGGCCGCGCCAACCCGACCCGGCCCCTGTGCCCCCGCGGGCTCGGCTCCGGCGGCCCTGCTGCCGGACAAAACGCGAGAGCGGAGCGAGAGAGCGCCGCAGGAGCCGGCCCGGGGCCGGCCTGCAGCCCGCCGGGTCCGCGCGCCCAGCTCGCTCGCTCGGACACATTGTAACAATATCTGTCCGGCCCGGCAGGGCCAGCCTACTGGCGGCGGCGTGGGGCGCGGGGCGCAGCCGCTCGGGAGCGGGTCTTACTCTGGCTCGGGGCGAGCTCCCGGCAACGGCGGGCGCGGATCCCCTCAGGAAGTTGGCGGCGGCGGGAGCGGAGCGCAGCGCTTTGTAGAGATCTGCGAACCGGGAGGAAATAGACTTGTCACTTCCTGAACTGTTCGCAACTAGTCCCTTTAAAAGGCGCTCACCGAGAGGGCAGGGCTGGGCCGCGCAGCGCCGTGCAGAGCAGTGCCGGGCCGCGCCGCGCCGCCCCCGGGCTGCCGCCGCCGGTCCTCCTCCTCCTGCTGCTGCTGCTGCTGCTGCTACCACCGCCGCCCGGCCCCCCGCCCCCTCCCAGCCCCAGCCTAACGCCGCCTGCTCCGCAGCTGGCCCCGGGCTCCCGAGCCGCGGCGGGCGGCGTGTGGATTGTACACACGGGGGGGCGTGTGTCTGTATGCGTGTGTTGGGCTGTGCGCGTGTGTGCGCGCACAGAGCCTCCAGTGGGCGGGGGGCGGGCGAGCATGCAGGCGAGGGAGCAGCAACGCGTGGTGTGCTAGGGGCTGGCTCTGCTAGAGGGCGTCCTGCGAAAGGGGCCGGCGTCTCGGACTGACCGGGAGGGAATGGCACCAAAGCCCACAAAGGCAGCTCCGGGCCTGTTTCCCGGCCCACCTGCCCAGGTGGGAGCTGCCTCTGGCACCCGGGCACCGCCGGTTTCAGGCCCCTGCCCTTTCCCCTTCCCAACCCTCCACCACAACACCCCACCCCCAACCAAGGGGACCGTCTTGACGTCCTTGGCCTCAGCCAGCCAGTTTGGGGGGTGAGGGGTTGTCGTCGTCGATGATCCCCAAGTTTATTTCCGTTTATGGGGGGAAGGGGAGGGAGGATTGTGAATGCATTGTTCCTCTGGAAAAATGGCTCTTTTCCTAACCTAGCGGGGCTGGAATTCAATAAAAGAATGTGTACTTCAGAAGCCACATCCAAAATCCATGCAGCTGCTTAAGGATTTGCGGTTGCTAAGCAGAGGCAGAGTATGTTTGGTTCTGTAACTTGGGATGTTGACTTTAGTTCAGGAAGGCACCCCCAGCGAATCGGCGCAGTTTTCATTGTGCAGCTTACCTGCGGCTGACTTGGACTGCTTCCCTTCCTGGGTCAGCAGAGGCCAGGATTTCACGTCCCTCCTTCCCACTGGGGCAGGTCATTTGGGTGACCTTCATTTTCTCCCCTTTTACCCCCGCCCCCGAAAAAGAGTTCCCATTTCTAGAGAGCTGGGCTTCTTAAAAAGTGGAAGGTTTTTCAGTGTCCTCCCCATTCCTGTTTTTTTCCTCATGTCAAAAAAACAAAACACCTCATTACTTTAAATGGAGTGTCTGAGCCATTTCAATGGTTCTATTCATAAATCATGAAACTTTTTTGGTTGCTTCTAGGAACATTTAATTGGTTTTAATCCAATGTTTCAATCCTCAGCATCAAACATAAACGAACAATTAACTTCTTGAGCTTGTGTGTGCTGAGGAAACTCTTAGATTTCATCATGGCTATTGCTGAGATATTTAAGTTTTTAATCACACTGGCCTCATTCTTCCCAGAGAAGCCCAAGCTGACATTCCCTTTCACAGGAAGCACAGCTCTCTCCAGTGATTTCTTCTGGGAGATCAGGATGCACTACAATCTCTGGAAAGGTCTGGCATGCTGCGTTGTGACCCACCAGATCTTAAGAAAGCCAACACACACTTCATGTTAATTAACTTAACGTACTTCATGTTGAGATCTTGGCATGGCTGTATTTCCATATTTCTTTGCATTAAAAATATTCCCAGAATACAACCACGTGCTTTTCTGGTGCTGCCATACATGGAGCTCAGAACAAGGCAGCTCAGAGGCTAATCCACCAAAAACACAAACACTTCTTGACAAATGTCAGCGCTTCCTTCCTGATACCTCGTCACCTCCACACACTGCCTCTCATTACTGGAAGGCGATGAGCCTTTTCATTAGGAGGCTGACAGTGACTCCTGCTGGCAAACACTTGATCCCCTTGCATTGTCTTGGCTCAGCAGGTCCACTGAAATGTGCTGTCTTGGGAGGTGATTTTAGTCCCTTAGCCTGGGAACAAGTCTTACCACTATTCTTCTTCCTACTTGGTTCCTTTCTTCTGAGTGGATTTTGTTCTCACGTGACTGCAAAGCCACAGAGGCCACAGCTGTTCCCTGCAAACCCCTGTTCTTCTGGTTCTGAAACCTGGAAAAGAGCTCCCCAGTCTCACTGTGCTAACAGCTGTGCAAGATGCGCATGGGACCAGACTGAGAGAGAAGGGTTCATTCCTCCTTCTGGGATCCAAGCCCCCTCAGCTTGGATGTTCCCATATAAGACAAACTGCTTGGTGGCCTCATCTGTCTTCTGGCATTTCCATAGGGCTAGCCCAGGCCACCTCCTCAGAAGTCCTGCTTGGATGCACCACTCAGGCCCAGAGGCCAGCCAAATGCAAGCCCTGGCCACACCCTGGGACAAGCTGGAAAGCTTCAGAAGTGCGGATCCTTTTCCATCATGGCAACCCACAAAAGCCCAGTTAAATAAGCCTAGCATCCAGATGGATATTCAGTCAATGTCGAGATCTGGAGGCATCAGAAACTATCAGGATGTTTTTGAAGGACAAAGCCATCTGTCTACCTTTGGCCCATAGCTCCATCCAAAATCTGAGAAGAGGGGCTAAGGAACAGTCCCCTACCCCAAAAGCAAGTTTATAGGAGGCATTTTTCCCTTTTTTCTATGACTCTGTATTCCTATGGGTGCATTAAGGATGGATCACTCTAATTCACACCTTCCCAATACAGTAAAACAAGGTTCATTCAGTCATCAAATAACCACCCCCACCTCCATCCATCACATGAAGATGGAGGGGAAACACTGCCACCCCCACCACAGCCTCAGAATACTTCCTAGACAGTTGTAGAGGAAAAAAGAAAAAGAAAAACCATGTGAAGGTATCCTAAGAAACTGAGGCAGCAGCCGATGAAGAGTGGCCATTCTGGAGGAGGGCTGACCCTAGTGGACCTCGGATGAACAGACTAATCACAGGTTCACTGCAGCCATCCCGAGCTGAGGAAGAGGGAGAGGGGGAGCCTGGCAGCAGGACTGGCAGGCAAGCAGAAAGGGGCCTTTTGTAGTTGATGGGGGTTTGTTTCTGTTTCTTGTTTTTTGTTTTTGGTTTTTTTTTTTTGCTTTTTGGAGGGCAATTGGGTTTAAGTGACTTGCCCAAAGTCACACGGCTAGTTTTTGTGTCAAGTGTCTGAGGCCGGATTTGAACTCACGTCCTCCTGACTCCAGGGTTGGTGCTCTATTCACTGTGCCACCTAGATGCCCATATTTCTGTTTCTTTAGAACCAAATAAATCCAAAGCTCCGAAAGACAGAGGGCTGGTTCTCTCAATGTGGATTCACTAGCCTGAAGAAAAGTTCAGTTTGTCCTCCATTATTCTGATCTAGACTGACCCCTGCAGATTGGTCCTGAGCAAAGCTCACCAGGAGGAAGTCCTGCATGTCTGGAGAAGAGTCTGACGCTGCTTGTCTAACAAGGGTGGCTCCCCCCAGAACTATACCCCAAATCCAGGGACCAGATGGGTTTGGTCTGCAGGTGCCAGAGCTGCCAACATGTGTCACATTCCACACTCTTCTTTTTACATCTGAAAGGCTCTTTTTCAAAAGCAGAACCTTCTTAAATGGCTCATGATGGATGATGAGAACACAGACAGGGCCCAACCTTTCTGAGCTACTTTCTGTGATAAACAGCCACCGAAAACAAAGTTAACTTTGTGGAGGGAAATTGGAAGCGTGGCTGTAGAGACAGAAGACAAACTTGGAAATGGATCTGATGAGGAAAGCGCTTTCTTCTTCAGGGCTCACTGTCCAGGAAGGAAACGTTCCTGGTGGGGCCTCCCCACTGTGCTCCCCACTCAGGTGCTGAGGCAATGACCTTCCTTCCTGGGCCCCATTTATCTGGTGGCCTCTGACTTGTCTCCAGAGGAGAATGAACCATAACCAATATATAACTTTGTCATGTTCACAGCCCACGCAGACCAGCCAAACCAGTGAGCCTAGTGACACAAGAGCTCCTTTTACAGAATTGAGAGCTGAATGCAGCCTGAGGGGGAAAGGATCACCGAAAGCTACACAGCCTGGGAGCTGCCTGGCTAGCACCACCAAGGCAAGAAAGCCCAACAGCTGGGCCAACTGTGTGGGCCACACTGTGGGGCTTGGAAGCCAGCAGCCTGAGCACAGACCTCAACTTCTAAGCTGGCAGGTGCTGAAAGATATTACAGACACTAGGCTTGCAGTTCATGGCAGAAGGGAGCCTAAGGGTCCAAGAAGTGAAGGAGGATGAGGGCAGCAACATTTTGTAAAGAACAGCCCAACACTAACATTTACTACTGGTTACTGACAGTCCTACCAGGTCAAAAAACCATACAGGTAACATAAGCAATGGGTATAAAGTGTCCCTCAAGTCTCTGTGCCATTTCAAGCTCTCCGAGCCCCACCCTGCATTGAGGCTTTGGCCCCTGTGTAACAACTTGTGAGGCTCGAACATGGACCTTCACATCCAACTCCACGAGTATTTTCGTGTGTTGAAATTGGAGGGCACAATTAATGCTGGCTTGGTCTTTGATCTCTGTCTATCTCTAGGGGCTGCAGATCCTCCCAGTGGTGGACAAAATGTCAGATTACAAACAGAGGCCTACTGTGCTCATGCACAAAAAGGTTTTACAAAAATCAAGTGTGAAAAAATTTTTCAGGTGAGTCAAATTCAACTCAAAAGAATATTTTAACCGCAGGAATCTGAACGAAACTTACACGTTAGTTTGCACGTCACATTCAGTCTAGAAACAATTAAAAAACAACTCTATGAATCACTGGAGCATTCTTTTATCACAGAAATTTATAGGGGACAGAATCTGAGAAGCCGGTGAAGGCTTGTATGAACTGATGCAGAACTGTAACAATAGTCTATACAGGACAACATTTAAAGGAAACCAGCTCTGGGAGACTTAAGAGCCCTAATCAGAACAATGAGCAATCATGATTCCAGAGGACTGCTAACGAAGCCTGGGAGAGGGAAAGCAGGAAGACACAAAATGAGACAGACATTCTGGACACAGCACAACTGTGGTTTGGTTTGGCCATACTTATTTGTTACAAAGATTGTGGTGGAGAGGAGAAGGAGAAAGAGAAGAAGGAAGGAAGGAAGGGAGGGAGAAAGAGAGGGAGGGAAGGAAGGATTTTAAATAGGAGTTTCCTGTAGCAATGAAACCACAGTCCAGACCAATAATAACATTTATACATAAGCATTTGTATGGTACAAGATTTGCAGAGTGAGTGATCCTCCCAACAACCCTTGGAGGAAAATTTGATTAGCATCCCCAGCTAGAAGTGTTTGAGGTAGGATTTGAACCCAGGGGTTCCTTTATTCTAAGTCCAAGACTCTGCCCACTAGGTCACACTCCCTCTTTTAAAATTTTTATATATTTTACTCTGTAGCAATTCCTAACCTTTACAAGAGACAGAAAAGAAAAAGCTTTTATCAAAACCAGGTAATTCAACCATCACCTTATTAACCTATTTTAAAAATAATTTGCCCTGAAGGTGGACATGATTTATTGATTTCTTTTCAGCCTATTTTTGATAAAATTGGGACGGAAGCACTTTGGCATGCTTGGCACAGCACTTGGCACATAGGTGCTTAAATGTTTCTTGACTGATTGGGTTAGCCAGAATAAAACCAAGGCAGCCTTTTCTTCACTTCCATTATGTTGTCAGTAGCCCATGTGCTGAGAAATTCACTGCAGTGCTCCAAGAGAAAAACCAAGTAAATAAAACAGGACAGACACTACCGCCTGGCCTGCCCACAGCAGCTCATCCAGGATCGCTAACAGGACCTGGTTTCTCTGAACGGAATCATGGAAAAGCTCACAGCTGACATCAGGCTTCCAGGTGGTACCCATCTCCTAATGAGAAGCACTGCCCAGCAGTCCCAGCCCAGCTGTTCTCCTGCCACGCAATCATGTCAAAGTGTCTGCCTCCCTCCACTCCCCCCTTCCTCCGACAGAGGAAGTGACAGACTTGTGGCTAGCCCATGAACCTGAGCTCTGCTTCCTGTTCCTCCTTTCTTAACAATCTCAAGTTCTAGGGGGCCTGTGCCATCTCCATGCACAGACAAAGTCGGCAGGCATCTATGTGGTGTGAATTTTTATTCCAGAGCTCTGAAAGGCCTGACTGTCCCAAAGTCTCTCCCCCACTGAGCTGACTACATTCTCACCATTAGATTCACTCCCCTGACCTCTTAAAATGCAAATAGCTTACTGGGGAAACCAACACACTGCAGTGATGAACATGAATTAATGCAAGGAGCTCTTCTGGTAAAACCAGGCTCTGAGGAGCCTGTCCATCCATCCAGCCCGTGGGACACAGCCAGGTGTGTCTGATGACGGGAAGATGATGGAGCAGCTGGGGAAGGCAGAGACCCAGTTTGGGGGTGATGCCCTCACCGTGTGGTGGGTGGGGAAGAAGAAAGCCTAAGTATCTAAAGGGAACAGAGGGAAGCTGAAGACATACTTCACCTACCTCATGACTTTACCCAGCCTGCCCCGGGCTTGGCATTTCCCCATTTAAAACAGGCAGAATGAAGAAGCAGCTAGGTGGCTTAGTGGATAGAGCACCAGTCAGGAGGACCCGAGTTCAAATTTGGCCTCAGGCACGTACCAGCTGTGGGACCCTGGGCAAGTCACTTCCCCCCGACTGCCAAGAAAGAATAAATAAAAAAGACTGAACATGTAGTTATAAACTTGTGAGTTATTCACACAAAAATATGTGGTTAAGTAAGTCCATGCTGTCAGGAAATAAAGATAGTATCAACGTGTGTAACAAACAGTAATGATAAAGGTTTGCAAAGCGCTTTACAAATATCAGCTCACAACAAGCTGGGAGGGCGGTGCTGTTATGATCCCCATTTTACAGATGAGGACACTGAAGCTGATGGAGGCTCAGTGACTTGACTGGGGTCACACAGCTTCAGTGCCAGAAGCACAATCTGAATCCAGGTCTTCCTAATGTTGCTACAGTATTCAGTCCGCTGCTCCCTCGGATACAATGTTACCTCCTCAACACATCCATGCCAAGTCTGGGAGGGCTGGGGAGCTGGCGGCTACCACAGAGCAGGGCACAGAAGGCACAAGGATTCATGCCCTACCTGATGTCAAATGAAGCTTCTTTCTCTGGTCCCACACAGCCTCAAAGGTCAACGTGCTGAATTAGCCTGAAAAGGGAAATGGGAAGAGCCGACGTCCTGCCCGAGCCCCTCCATCCGCGAGAGCTGGGGCCACACATCACCTCCTCCTCCTCATCTGTAGGATGACACCAGGGGACCTCGGGCTCAACTCTGGCCAACTGTGAAGCTCAAAGAACAGCTGCTCAATCCCGCCTTAAATCCACGTGCCTCCATGTATCGCTGCTCTGGAAGCAGGAAGCCAGCGCCAGGGGGGCTTCAGGCATACCCACCTCTCTCACACAAGGGCAGAATCACAGCGCTTTATGCGTGAGCCCAGAAAAGCTCAGGGACTGGTCCAGCATCAGAAAACTGCTGAGGGGCCTGCAAGGGCCCTGAGCTGCGTACCCATTCCTCCAGCAGGGAGGATCTGCTGCAGGTTTCCCCAGCC
This sequence comes from Pseudocheirus occidentalis, assembly GCA_028646575.1. Taxonomy (NCBI): domain Eukaryota; kingdom Metazoa; phylum Chordata; class Mammalia; order Diprotodontia; family Pseudocheiridae; genus Pseudocheirus; species Pseudocheirus occidentalis. The sequence continues at coordinate 8,868,021 of CM053598.1, read as the reverse complement.
CTTCCAAAAGGCTGCACAAGCACAAAGTCATCTGGTCTAAGGGCAAAGAGACCTCGAGATTCTAAGAATCCGGCGTCCGGGCAACATGTGATGATAAACCTCCTCAACATAATCAATGTCCTTCGTAATCCTAAGGACTTTCATTTTGGGCATTTAAAGATATGATTCTGAGAAGGAGGTTTCGGTAGACTGCCTGCTCAGGTCCAGGGCGCAAGGTCTCACGAACGTAGGGAACCCCAGGACAAAGGCCACAGTGCGAATTCTCCCTACAGGGGTGGCTCCCATGAAATCAGACTAGAGAGCATCATCATCTCCCTCCCTCAAAGAGTAGTGAGATGAAACCTCACCCGACCTCTAAGACCAGACTTAGAGTTAAACCAACACAGTAACCAGCTTGACCCGCCCTAGGAAGGAAAAGCCGCTGAACCAGCTTCCTGAAGGCTTCTTCCTTCAGGCATGCCCCTACAAAATCTGGGAGCCTGTCGCCCCTGGCTGGATCACAGTGAATCCCATCAATATGCCTGCTGTGCACATACACAGTAGGCACATAACAACATCTACCTCCCAAAGCAGCAAGGAAGACCAAACGGGATCAAAATGTCTGTATAGTGCTCAGCACAGTGCCCGAGGCACGGCAGATGCTTACTCAGGGTTCCCCCATCCTAAACCCAGGAGCCTGGAGCCTCAAAATTCACTGTCTTGTGGCCTGAAAGGGGCTCTCACTGTTCACCCCAGCAAGGGCTCCCTGAGCAATTGCTGAATCCTCTGATGGCCCAAAGTCTTTATTATCCCGGTCTCAGATGGGGGATGGGGGGGAAGGGCTTCACATTTCAGCCCACTCACCCGCCTTACGGGTCCCTGATAGAAGTGAGCAAAATGCCACCAGCTTCCCATTCTTAGCTGTTTTCCATCTACTTCTCTGTCAATGCTTATATTTAAAAAAAAACAAAAAAACAAAACCAACGTTTCTATGTGGTTTTTCATCTAGTCCTAAGAATGGAGGCTTTTTAAATAGCAATGTCCCCTGCTTCCCTCCTGGGCACCCGCCCTTCCTGTATATGTTAGGATTCCCCTAGCTGGCTGTATGGTACAAAGAGCACAGAGCACGCAGCTTGGAGACAGAAGACCAGAGTTCAGATCCAGCCTCTAACACTTCCTAGCTTTGTGACTCACTTTACCCTGTCTGCCTCAGTTTCCTCATCTGTACAGGGGACAATAACAATACCGACCTCCCAGGGTTATTGTCAGGCTCGAGTGAGATTGCTGTAAAATGCTTAGCTGTACAGTGCCGACTTCTAAAAAGTAGGTGCTTAAAGAGTCAAACTTCAGTTTTCTGACAACTTCCCCTAAATTGCTCAGCAAGGCTGCCCCTTCTCGTGCCCCCTTCCTCTCTGCCGGCCCATCCCTTTACAAACATGATCAAACCCTCCCTGCAGCTCCTCCATGCTTTTGGAAATCTCTTGGCCCTGTTCCTGGGGCCCTGAGTTCTTGTTGCTCCTCTCTCCCCCTTTCCACTGCCACATTCTTAAGAGGTCATCCCCACTCACTGCCTTCACCGACCTCGGTCCTTACCCCTCTCACTCCCTTGCTCTCTGATTCTACAATTTTGCTGAAACTTCTCTCCTCTTTCCAAAGTCAATGAGGAATCCCAATGGCCTTTTCTCAGGTGGCCGTCATATCATGGTGGTACTGCCCTTATACGGATTTCTTTCAACCTTCTTGACTCATAGAATCACAGATTTTCAGACTGAGAAGGGATCAGAGAGGCTGCCTGAACAACCCATAAACCAAAAGGGGTACAACATATTTAACAAGTGGTTGTCCAGGCTTTGCTTGAGGACCTCTGATAAAGGGGAACCCAGCATTCTCAAGACAGACCAAACCACCAGTGGACAGCTCACTTTCTGCAGTTTCCACCCACCGATGCTAGTTCTGCCTTCTAGGTCCAAACAGAGCAGCCTTTCAAATATCTGAAGAGGGCTCTCCTGGCCTCCTTGAATCTTCTTCCTCAGTTTCTTTGCCCCAAACCACAGCAATACGGACTCAAGGGCTTTCCCCAAGCCAGCGGTCAATCTTCTGGACCAATGTCCTTCCTGAATTGTGGCAGTCAGGACTACACAGACTGCTCTGGAGTGAGTGCTCATCAGGGCAGTGAGACTCCACATTCGCACAGCTGCTGCCACCCAAGATTCCAGGGGATCTTGTGGCTGTTTGACTTAGACCGGGCTTACAATCCACTAAAACCCAAAGATTTTCTTTTCAGATGGACTTTTTCTGTCTAGCCATGCTGTTCTCATTTTGTACTTAATGGCGTCTTTTACCTAGTCAAAAAACCATGTGCAACATTCTCTTGGTTCTGTTCACTTCACCATGCATCTGTTCACGTAAGTCTTTCCAGGTTTTTCTGAAATCATCCTGCTTGTCTTTCCTTACAGCACAATAATAATTCCATTTCAATCATATGCCACTTGCTCAGCCCCTCCCCAACAGATGGGCATTCCTTCGAGTTCCAATTCTTTGCTACCACAAGAAGAGCTGCTATAAATATTTTTGTATATATAGGCCCCCCCCTTTTATATATATCTTTGAGATACAGACACTTTTTCAAGTAAGTAGATTGCCAAGCTCCCTGTGAATCCACAAAGGTCTCTTCAGAGATCCAGTCCTTGGGCCTCCTTTGGGGGCTCCTTCTCTCCATCAAAACAGACTTCTCCACCTTTTGTGTCCTGGACCCCTTGAGCTGTCTGAAGAAACTTGGGAACCTCTTCTGAGAATCGTGTTTTTAATGCATAAAATAAAATACAGTAGATGGCAAAGGAAACCAACTATGCCAAAATAACAAAGTTACCAAAATATTTTAAAAATCAGGCCACGTGGCCCAGGGAAAGAAGACACACTGTAGTGAGTGTGCTAACCTCTGGGGGTACCAGCAGAACAGTCAGAGGCTGTTCTCAGGGAGCTCACACACCGCACATCCCACAGGAAGGTCGTCTGGGCCTACAGAGGCCACCAGCAAAGCAGATAGTCAGGCCACTTCTTCCTTGTTTCCTACGGGTTTTTCAGTCAAGCCATTTGGCAGGGTTGAGGACTCCGGTAGGGGCCCTTGCTTTATTGGGTCTTCTCTAGCTGGGGCCATAACCCTTGCAGGAGCCAGGGGCTGCTTCCCAGCACAGTGACTGTTCCCAAGGCTCTGGAGTTCAGAGTCTTGGGCTGTCTCCACTGGAGTCTTCAGCAGAAGGGCTGCCATGGTGGTGGTAATGGTCTGATTTTCCTCCCTTCTCCCTCTCAGGGTGCTCTGCTGCCCCAGCTAGTTCAGCTGGCTTGTCTTATGGATACACACCATTTCCTAGTATGTATGTAAAATGTCATTCTTTGCCAGATCTAATCTGATGTTTCTCTCTGGCCCTAAATCTTGGAATTCTCAGCTCTCAGTTCCTTTCCTCTGATCAGTCGTGCCTTGTTCTCTCCCCTTAGCCAAGGGCTGGGAACCATTTCCTCACATCTCCTGGAACAGGTCACCTCTGTACACACACAACTTACAATGGTGGACTTGACTTTCCTCCCTTTCTCCCTCTTACCCTGACTTTCCACCAGGCCTTATAGTATTTTTCAATCTGTTGCTTAGCTCCCCCTTCTTCACTGCAAGTCACAGCACATTCCTCTCACCTCAGGAATACTAAATTCTTAGCCATTCATAAGGGATGGACTTTTCTCCCTGACTGGCTTTTGCCCATCCACATTCCTGGGCCACCGTTCCTTGCCTTGCTTAGATAATGAAAACAGACATTAATATTAGTCTAATTAAGCGAGCGAATCTGCCAAGGGAAAAATAAATGAATGTAAATCAAATAAACATTCTTTTTTTTTCCAGAGTTAGTCATTTATCTATAATATATATACATGCTACTAAATATCTTCATTATGGTATCTGGATACAGGGTACTTGCCGTAATAAAAACTAAAAACGGAACATTTCTTGTTTACATTTCCAACTTACAGTACGACAAAGAGAAAATAAAATATGGGGTTGGGACTTCTTCTCTGAGGTCCTTTCCCACCACGATCAGTGCATACTGTGGTAGGAAATGAAGCGGGAGCAGAACCCACCACTCATCTTTATGGTACAAAATCCCCGGCCACTTTCTGGCTAAGATCACAGGACTGAAATGGGGATGAATCTTAGAGATCATCAGACAGACTCGGCCCACAAAGAAACCATCTTGCCCAGGGTCACAAAGGTGGTTACAGAGCAGGATTCAATTCCATACTCTTGGACGACAAACCCTTTCTGAGTCTCCACCTCACACCAATCAGGCTGATTCGAGGTTATGAGTGAAAGGCAACAAGAATCTCCCATGTTGGTTTTAGTCAGGATCCTCAACACCAGATATTAGGAGGCTTGCATGCCTTTGCAAGGGCCAACCTTTCATTAACATGCGAGAAAATTCTGGCCAAGCAACATTCGTAAAAAAAAAAAAAAAACAAACAAGTTCTGCTCAGCTTGAAGCATGTGAACAGAGCTGTGATTTCACCAGTATCAGGGGTTCCGGTGAAGAATTTCTGGGAGCCCGCCCCAATATATATCAGGGAGCCTTCTTTGACACGTGGTCTTCAGGCTCTGCCTGGGGCATGGAGGTTATTTATGTGGCTCGCACAGGGTCATCCAAAGAGTGAGCACCAGGGGAGGGCACCAAGCTCGGCTTCTCTCTCCATGGCCAATGATGCTGCCCCTTCCGTAGGAGATCCTGCCATTCCCAGTGTTCCCTCCTCTGCAGCCCAGCTTCTGTGCCTCAGCACGGGCCGCTGGTCACCCTGTGTCCAAGGAGGTTATGCTGATGGAAGACAAGATCCGGTAGGCCCTTGTTTTTGTCACCGATGTTGTTGTTTGGTTGTATCCAAATCTGTGTGACTCCATTTGGGGTTTTCTCGGCAAAGATACTGGAAGGGCCTGCCGTTCATTTCCTTCTCCAGCTCATTTTACAGATGAAGAAACTGAGGCAAAAGTGACTTGGCCAGGGTCACACAGCTAGTAAGTGTCTGAGACTAGATTTGAACTCGGGTCTTCCTGACTCAGTGGCCATCGTTCTGTCCACAGCATCACCTAGCTTAGAAAAGCTTCAAGTCCAGCTTGGAGATTCTTTATCATACTGAACTAAGAGAAACCCCAGAAATCGCTGGCATCATTTCAGAGGAAGAGAAGGATGCTAATTGATGTGGCCCGGCTCATAAAGGAATCACACCGCGTGTCCCTTGTCAGAAGTAACAGGGATCATCTCTCACCCCCTGATGGGGCGGGGATGATTCTAAGGGGCTGAGAAAACCAACTATTGAGCATTTTTCTCCTTAAATTACTAAGGTGCAAGAAACCGCACCATGGCTGCAACTCAAGGCACCATGGCTGCAACTCAAGTGCGGCTCCCAGGGTCTGAAGTGGGGCCTGAACCGGCTCTTGCTGGTTTCCTGCATGCTTCGCTATGTACAACAGCCTCTCAAACACACTAAACAGGGATCCGCCAAGACGCTTATGAAAACTGGTGACAGTAAGATCATTCCAGAACATCAACCACGCCCCTCACAGGGGTATATTCAGTCTTCTACACATAAAGCTGTACAAGCCGCGAGTGCCTGAGGGCACCCTGGGCCTCTTCCATACACCCGTTCCTAAGTCCTTCTAACAATGGTATCCTTCAGCATGACAAAGCACATTCCCACTGCCCATATATCTTCATCTCAGAAGTTTCCTTCCAGTTCCAAGGTCTGGAGAATTACCACAATCTTTTCACGTGGGGCTGCCTCCTGGCTGCCGCAGCTGGGAGTACATGAAGCTGAATGTCCACAGCCTGACAGATGCAATTTCCCTATATCCCCATCGGAGCAGCTTTAATGATGCAGCCTAATGTGTTCGACACTTTGTGAGGTCGGCGCGCCCTCCTTTTCGAGCTCCTAGATCTCTTCTTGACATCTAAGCTGGAGATGAATGATCTTTCAAGGACACGCCGGGAATCCCCGAAGGTCCGAGGCAGAGCGTTCATTAGGCTTCTCTTCCCCCAGCTCTCTGAGGTCTATTGTGTACCCAGCTCATTCAGCGCAGACAGAGCCTGTGGGCCTGCTGGCTGTTTGAGTGCTTCATGTAGAGCTTTATTTCTATGCCTCTAACACACGGATCCATCAACTGAACGAGGAATTCCAAACCATTCTTCTACCTTCCTAACAAATTACATGGTGTATATGAAGAATAAATTAGCATTAATGTTCTTCTGTTAACTATTAATAAGACATGCTCATGAGCTCCTTCTTCAATTAGGGCCACCTCAGCTTCCTCCCCTCGGCAAATGAAATACTAAGGATTTCCTCATTTTTCCCACTATACAATTGTCCCCCAACCTTCCCAGTACCTCACCTCCCACACACTAAAGCCTGAGGTCAGGGGCCCCACTCTTCTGGTGAAGTGTGCTAGACAGGACTCCTTTCAGATCCCATCAACAGCCCTTCTTAATTAGCCGCAGGGATGTTGATTGTGGAACACAAGGTGCTGGCTGCTTGGGTTCTCTCTCTCTCTCTTTCTCCCCCTCCCTTGCCTTCCTCCCTCCCTCCAAAGCAGAATGCTCTCTGCCATATTCCACCCACAGAGCCAGAGGCAAGAAATCAGACCCAGGCCTGTCTCCAGGGCACAACAGCACTGGCCTGGACACTTTGCTATTTCCAGTCTTTGCTATTATTTTCACTGTGGGCCACTAAAGAGAGATGGGAAGATGCACAGATGGATAGACAGAGAGACAGACAGATATTAAAGTTCTTCTAAGAACATGTAAAACAAAGTTTCTATTAATGCAGAATGGAGTAAACGCTTTCTTCTTTGCATACCAACTGGAGGAAAGCAATGCTGATGCCAAAGAAAATTAATTATTGATACCAGTCCTTAAAAATTGCCAGTTTCTAGGGGCTCTCTTTGATGTCATTTCCCTCCAGTACTAATTTTTTTTTTAATCCAGGAGTTCAAACATACCATATATACAAAGAACAACTTGTTTTTGTATCAAGCTACTTATAACGCAGAGAGAAATAGATAGATTACATATTGTGGATGACAAAGAAAGGCAAATTCAAGCCCATAACAATCAGGGAAAAAAATCATTCAAGAGCAGATTGTCATTATTTTAAAATGGCTTCGGTGAAGCTGCCAAGGTCAGTGTCAGGTTGGATTCTCAGCTGCACAAATGCCTGCCTCTAAAAGCGGCTCTTACTTGTGCACCTGGCTTAAAACAAAATGTTCTGACAACTTTCTATTTGTTAATTGGTGTGGCTTGCCCATTCAGGGCTCAGATCCCCTTGGACTTCCATATGCACTTCCTGAACACAGAAGCGGCCTGTTAGGCAGCAGAAACATCATAATGAAAAGCAACAATTCTGTTAAGTCCCATGGAAGAGCCTCGTTTGCATTTCAAACAAGTTCCCCCCAAATGAGAGCTTCTTTTGATGAAATAAAATTACAATTCCAACTCCTTCTCCATAGAAAGCGGTATTCACACCACAAAAATTGCTGCCGCCCAGCAATGTTCTATCATTCCTTCCACGAACTTACACACCCAGTTAGCTGATCTAACAATGCCCAGACTTCAATAAGGAGGGTGTCTGCTTTATGACTTACATCTTGGTAACCGTGGGACACCGACTGGCCAGGCTTTCGATAGCTTTTGGTGTGATTTCAAAGTATTAATTTTTGGATCACATTTTGTGGAGCTTCCCTGTATTCAGATCTGAACCCCTCCAGCCTGCTTTGCAGTTGGATTCATCTGGTAAGAAGAGACCAGCACTGCCTTTTCCTGCTCCTTTGTCTCATGTCACCAAGGTTGCCTCTGGTACACCATGTCCCACACACAGACTGTGTGCCAGCCGGGGACCAAGGACAGCCAAAGAGGGTGCTGGAGAAAGCCAGCACTTGGAACTGGTGCTTTAAGAGGGAAAATGTGACAACAGTTGTAAACATCAAGAAAGTCTGTGTTTGATTTTTCTGCTTCTGCATCTGAAAACCAAGGAAGTTCACATTAACAACACTCAGTCAAGATCAGAGTACATCGCTTTGGTCACAAAGCCATTGATTTATCCAGTTTGGTTATACGACCCAGAGATAACAGTCCCCTTGACCCTGCTAGCCTTTCACACCAGTATCCCCAATATCTGTGCTCCTGTTCAGAGCCAAATTCCTAGAAAAAGGCATCTGCACGTCCTCAACTGCCTCAGCCCCTCAAAAATGTGGCTTCCAAATCCCGTTCTCGACTTTCACTAAGTATCCCTTAAATGCTCAGTCCCATCACCTTTTATCACCCCTCTTAGCTTCTAACTTCGGTCAGTGCTCTCAGGCCACCCTCTCCCCCGACTCATCCATTATCTATTCTTTCTGGGTTCTCCCGCCTAGCTTCCAATTCTTCTCAGCATCTCCTTTGCATTGCTCCCGATGGCCACTGAGAAGCATGAGGATATGAAAGGGGCCCCTTTTCTATCAATACTCCCCCTCTCTGATTTGAAAGGATCATCTTTAAGCAGCTAATCTTCAAGGCTCATCAGTTCAAGTGGTACAAGACCCTTCTGACATTGCCTCCCCACCCAAGCTGTTCAGTATCTCAGTCCCCGAAATGAGGCAGGACCAGCACAAGGTGGGGAGGCGTGAATGGTGACAGGGGACGCACATCAGTGAGCTTCCACATCCACCGGCATCATGGAGGACTCTGCATGTCCCCTGCATTAGTGCAGCTGCTGCCCGAGAGGGGGATGAGTGCCACAGGGGGTGGAGATCAGGCCAGAGTCCCACTACTTCTACCACATCCTGGCTATATAACAAGGCCATTGCTTCACCTCTCGGCGAATTCTCAGGGCAACTGTAGGCAGCTCTCCCAGCCTGTAAACTGCAAGAAAATGCTGACCTGCATCAGCAGAGGGAATTTCCTTATTAAGGGGCTTGGGGTCTTTCTTTGTACCCCCAGCATATAGCACAGGGCCTCGCAAACAGCAGCTGCTTGGTCAAGGTTGCTTGGCTGCCCAACCAGGAGCTCCCACTCTCAGAGAACTACTGGGAATGCCTCCGAGCCCACCTGGGGATGTGCTCCATCTCCCAGACCCACCTGGGGATGTGCTCCATCTCCCAGACCCACCTGGGGATGTGCTCCATCTCCCAGACCCAGGAGAATGACAGCTCCTTCAGGTCAGGGACCATTTTGCTATTTCACCTTGGCAGGTCCAGTCCCATGCATAGAGCAGAGAGGTGACAGATGCTCACTGAATTGAAACATTTGTCAAATTTTCAAAACTGCTCATAAAGTTTCTTTAGTTCCTTTTTTGCAACACTGACCATAACTGCTTTTCCAAGCCAGGAAAGGCTGGGGGGTAGGGGGAATGACGACAAGAACTGTGTCTCAGCCACATTATCTCACCTCCACACTTCCCTCTGACAAGCTGAACACTAAGGGAAGAGTCATCAATCTTCATATTGACCATACACACAAGGCAAGTGATGTCCTCTCCAAGGTAACTGTCAATGCTCACAGGAAAACAGAAACAACGAATTTCCTAAAGCTGCAAAAAGGATGAGGTGTGAAGCTGACTTATGCTCGGCTCTACCTGCCAAGTGAATTATCATTCTGTTTGCTTTAGGAAGTGCTCCCACGTGTCCCCAATCACAGCCACTCAAAAGCAGGTCAGCTCTTCCTTGGATGGTGATACCAGGGCCCTTGGCTCTGTCATCACCTTCTCTTGCTAATCTGGTCCCCAACAATTGGGCTTTTAATCCCACCCTCCTCATCTCCTTCTTAGAAAAGCTGGAAGAAAGAAACCACAGCAAGTGAGGCAAGCCAGGATGGGACAGAGACTGACAACACGGCCGTGGCACTCCCACCACTGAGTCACGGAGATCCCACTCTGGTTCTGAAGGCTCCACCAGGAGGACAAATCCTGCAGGGCCTGCCCAAACTGGAAAGGCTTCTGAGGGAGCCTGACAACCAACGGGTGAGCTCTCCCGTGACGCCCAAACAAGCGAGGTCTAGAGGGGCACATTGTCAGGAAGATCACAGTAAAGCTAAAAAAAAAAACCCCTGAGGTAGAAAGGGGCTGCGATCTGCATCAGCAGAGGGAATGACCACTGACAAAGTCCCATCTTCAGAGTTGGGACGTCTAGGGATGTTTCAGACTTTAAATTCTGAGGGCGAGAGTCTCCTGCCATGTGCCCCAAAGCCCTGAGTTTGATCCTCAGGAGGCGTTCCAGAGAGTTGGTCACTGACTGGCTAAGTCTTTGTCTCGATGCACCTAAGACAGGAGCAGCCTCCACCCAGCACAGCACGAGGCCTGCAGAGTCTCTGAGACTCACTGTTTGTACTGCACACTTGGTACAGCCCTGATAGTAGTAGAAAGGGGAAGTATTGTTGAGCTACACCAGACACTACTGAAAGGTAATTTATTGTAGGGAAAAAAACCCAGCAATCCTAAATTTAAATGAAATGGCAATCTTTACTAGCTATAATTCCAAAATATTCCAATAAAAAAATTTTTTTTGGTCAAGTCTCGGTACAGCATTGTTCAAAAATCACACCAAGACACAGAATTTAAATTAGTAACTTTACGGCTTTCACATTTTAAACTGTTCAGCAATTAGAGAGATTTGTTTTAATTAAAGAAGAAAATATGTACATTTCAAATATAAAATACGTTCAGAATAATTCTCTGTCAGCCTCTCCAAACCAGCCCTTCATGGGCCCACAATTCCTCACTGCCCCAGTGCAAGCATTTGGTAGACGCAGCCACCTCTGTCAGCATCAATCAGACATTCAGGCTTTTCAAAAGGAAAACTGATTTGTGCAGAGAAAGACCTCATTTTTTTTGGAAAACCAATGCTGTTACGCTGTTTCCAGATCTCCCTCCAAAGGTAAACGTGGGTGTCGGCAGTTCTTCCAACATTTCAAATCCTGCAGGACAGAATTAAGTTTCCATTAGGGATGGTTCTTACTTCGGCATCAGGCCAGTACTCCACTGACTCATTCTTTACAAAGGTAGGAGGTGATTCTTACCCAGCATCTTGCCAGGGAGCCTTTATCATACAACGTCCTGACGCCACCATGCCTGGCTCCAAACTGAGCTGGCCCGGGCAAGGAAAGGGCAGAAAGTCGGCATCTGGGTCATCCCGCCATACTTCAGACATTCACTCCATCTTCAGTCCCCTGCATTCTCATTATAACCCAACTCACTTGATCTTTTTCCCACAACTTTTGAAACACAGAAGGAGACACAGCTCAGAAAACAAGCTTAACTCAGCAGAAATGTAAACTAAATAACAAGTTGTGGTGGAGGAGGGGGTCAGGGCCCAAAGGGAAGGCCTCATTCTAAAGCCACGACAGGTATCCATGAGTTCCTAGTAGCTTCCTGGAACTGGATGCTACACCCCAAGCAGGGAAAACCAACAACCCACCAACCATCGCGCCCCCCCCCCATCAGTAACAAACCACACAAGACACCTCACAGTCTTTCCAACAAAACAACCTAATAGATGAAGGATCATTCAACCAGGAGGAAGGGCAGCTCAGTCCCTTTTCCTGGACTAAGCACACTGGACCGGGGTTTTTTTCTTGTCTCTGCCTTTCACGCCATTAGCCAGCGCCAAGCTGAGCAGCTCAAACCGTGCATGTGGTGAAAGAAGGCGTGTGGGGGCCGCTTCCTCGACTGACCTTCACCTCAAACAGGGGGAAAAGAAAACGCACCTTGAAAAACAAGATGGTGAAGGCAGATTCACTGTAGTAGCGTTGAGTAACACTCAGTCATAAGCAGAGAGGAAAACAGAATCCTTCTGAGGTGGGCAAAGCCACAAGAACCCTGAGGGGCTGGTAAGGAGAGCCTGAAGCAGGATTCACAGTCACACACTCTTTCAGCATCCTACGGGGAACTCCAAAGACCACTTTCAGAAAACACTGGGCAAACACACTGATGTTTTCAGCAATAGAGCTCTCTAACATCTCTGGTTGTCACTGTGCCTGCCAGAATGATTAAAAGCTAGACACGCTCTAAAACCCAGCATCCACAAAGCCTTTATTCAATGCACTTCTTGGATGCACCTTTCTCGGACGCACCTTTCTCAAACCCATTTTTTTCACACCCGAAGCCTGTTTCTCCTTATCAAGGACAAATAAGGACAGGTTTTGTCAGAGGTGAAAGAGAAGATGTGGCATAGAAGGGCAACAGAGGGGACTCGCTCGCCCAGGCAGTAGGAATGCTGAGTATTTATTTTAAATGCCACAATGAAGGGGGGAAAGAGCTGCTACCTGGTGGTCCCAACAGGCATCATGGCAAATCTTGAGCCTGGGAGAGACAAGTCACTTATAGACAACAGCGGCAAAGCCAGTAGCTCCCAGGTCAAGCTTCAAACACATCCAAAAGCCGACGACCAGGTTCCAGCACTTGGCACCTGAGAGTCGTGGACTAGACACAAAAGGTCCTTGTTAAGTTGGCCCCTAGGGTAGCACTTTATTAGCCAAAGGAAAACCATCTTGACTTGAAGGAGGAAGAGCGCACATTCTAATCTATACTGTGACAGCAGGAGGTTTGTGTTCTCCCAGGATTTCACATCCAGGGTGAGGTTCAGAACTCCAAGGTCACCTATGTGGTCCTTCAGCTACATACCTGAAAAGCACAGCCTGCCCACTCACATCCACCCCATCCCATCCAATAAAGGGGACAATGGATTTGAAGAGAAAGCTAAAGAAAAGCCAAAGACACCCAAGGAAAGGGTAACTTCCCCGGGAACGTCTCTGTGACAAAAGTGACCAAGAACAAATACAATCACAACTGACTGAACATGAGTCCAAAAGTTTCAAGAATTTCACAGCTATTAAACGTTCACTTCTCACAATATCCCCCCCATAGTAAACAGGGGAGATCCATCTCCAGCACCTCTGGAACTCTGCCACAGAGTGGCTAAGCTGCGCTCTGAGCAGCCAGAGATACCACTACTAGGCCCATTCCCTTCAAAGAGATCAAAGAAAGGAGGAAAGGACCCCCGTGTAAAGAAACATTGACAGCAGCAGCCAAGAAACTCAAGGGGTGCTCATCAGCTGGAGAAGAGCTGAACCAGCTGTAGGGTGTGAACAGAAGTGAGGGGGACTGCACACAAAGAAGTGACAAAAAGGATGATTCTGCATAAGCCTGAGGAAATCTGATACAAAGCAAGATGAGCGGACAATTTCCACAACTACAGCAATACTGTAAAGACAACTGTGCAAGACTTGAGAATTCTGATCATCTCCTTTGGCGCATACGGACACGCACATGGGTGAACACACATGCATGCACACGCACGCGCGCACACACACACACACACACACACACACACACACACACAAGCTCACCAGGCATAGAGAACCCTACAGACAATCACCTGGGGCAAAGCTGCTGCAGACTGCCTACTTTGAGACCCAAAGACACTCTACTGAGAGAGATGATGGTCGCTGGAATCCTAGCCTCTTGGCATTACTGTGCCATGAGGCAGGGCCCAGGGGGTTGAGGTCAGAAAGAAATGCCTGCACGAGCTGTGGAGGAACAGGGGGCACCAATGAGGTCCTGAGCTCTGTGCTAATGAGCCACACAGAGAGACAGAGAGAAAGCAAAGCCTCATGTCAAGCAGCAGAACGTGTCCAGAACAAAGACAAAGCAGCAACCAGCTCTTCTGGAAGGCCCTCGAGTCCTGGAAGTGAAAAGCCTTTGCTAAGCAAGGACTCCCACAGACGAGAGAATCCCAGAGAGCATCCCAAGTAGGGAGGCCTCCAATGGAGGCCAAGGCAGGTGCAGGGCTGTAGGTAAGGAACAGCCCAGAGGCCAGGGTGACTGCACCACAGGGTGGGCACAGGGCAGTCTGAAAATGAGGCTGGAGAGGAGAATCACTTAAGACAAGGAGACCAAAAGCAGAAAGACCATCCCAGCAGGCCAGAACTAAGGCCTGAACTAAGGCATTCTTGGTATGGGTAGAGAAAGGAGAATTTAAGTAAGAGATGCCGGTTATTCAACAAATAATAATAATAATCGCTAACATTTAGAGAATACCTACCATGTGCTGGGCACTGTCCTCAAATATCATGACAAACATTATCCCATCTGATGCTTGTAATAAACCTGTGACACAGGTGCTGTTATTATCCCCACTTTACAGACAAGAAAACTGAGGCAAATAGAGATCAAGTGATCCACCCAGCGTCACAGCCAGGAAGCGACTGAGGCTGGATTTGGACTCAGGCCTGTGCATAAGTGCCTCTCACAGACCAGGCACTGGGCTAAGGGCATGCGCTCACGGGCACGTGTGTTCACACTGTTACTCTGCAACAAGAAAAGGCCACCTAAGAGGGACAGGGAGAACTGTCATCTCCTCCTAAAGTGACATTCCGTGCAGCATTAAACACGATTCCTGCTGCTCTATAAACACTGAGAGCGGAACAAGAGCGGGATCCCTGATGCCTCCATTCTCCCTCAGACTAAAAACTCCCAGCCAGCCAGGCGAAGTAGTGCGGACCCTTGCTTGTTCATCTGATTCTCTGAGTAAGGCAGAACAACGAGCTGAGGGCATGGAAGCTCCGTGCTTCAGGCTTATCTCTGCAAGGACTTCTTAAGGGAATTCCCAAACTTGCCTGTTCCTGTTGAGCGCCTCATCTGTCCCAGACACCAGAGCTCCTGACAGCCTTGGGAGTCTTCCCCCACTCCCCAGACCCAATCTGCTGCCAAGACTTGTCAGCTCCATCTTCTGTCCTCTGACAGTGCCCTCGCTCCAGAGCGGGCCCTCCTCACCTCGTGCCTGGCACGCCCAGACTACTGGATCAGCTGCTGGGGAGTCTGCCCGCCTCAAGCCTCTCCCCACTTCAATCAGCTGGCATAGTTCAAGTCTCCTCTCCCTATTCAATCAACTTCAGTGGCTCCCCATCACCTCCAGAATCAATCTTCTGCTTGACTTTCAAAGCCCTTGATGATCTGGCCACTCCCACCCCACTCCCACACTACAATCTTCTTACACCTCACTCTTCTACTCAGAGATCCAACAACACCGGCCTCCAAGAAAATCCTTACTCCCCCAGCTCCAGACATCTGCCTGGTTGCCCTCCATGTCTGGTAAGTCTTTCCGCTCTCATCTCCACCTCCTATCTTCCTAAGTCTGAGACAAAATCCCAGATTCTACAAGAAACCTTTCCTGATCTTCCTCAAACGCAAGTGCCCTTCCCTGAGACGTATATTCAGTTCATCCTCCTTGAGAGCAGGACTGCCTCTTGTATCACCTTTCTCTGTATCAGCACGAAACACGGCGTCTGGCACCTGTGCGTGCTTAATGAAGGGTGGGTGATTTGACTTCAAAGCTTACGATGAGCTCTATGGCCTCCCCTGCATACGCTTTGTGCTGTCTCGTGACTAAGGGGCTTGCCTGCTTAACGAACTGGGCCACATCAGCCCCATTAGCCTGGAACCACGCTACACACCAACAGGAAAGTTACAGACCGCCTGCAAAGAAGAAAACGCTTCCATGACACTGACCTTAGCAAGACTACATTTAAAATTGCACATGGACTATTTACCTTCACTGAACTCATCCAGCAGCTCATCCTTGGTCCAGTTACAAGAAGTGATAAGAAAGAAGCCTTTATCTTGTAGTGCCCTGGACAGAGACTTCACATACTGCCTCCTCTTCTCAGATGCCCCGTCAGGATTCAGGCTTATGGCATCGAACGTTCCTTTGTCGATGCAAATATGAAATCCGGATAGTTGGGTGGAAGGGTTCAAAAAGTCTTCCACCTAAATGAAAAATAAATATTTGTGCAATGATAATTAACACAAAGCCTTCCTTGGACTTAGATAAATCAACTACATAGAATACTGTGGAAAGAATCATCAGTTAATCCTCATTACATTTTACTTTCACAAAACACTATGTATCAAACTGTAAAGGCTTCTTTGAAACACTAAACAGCTTTCAGAAGATGACATTAGCTCCCAGGAGCCAGACCCTGAAGGAGATTCAGGCCATCTCCACTGCACTCCAAACCTCTACCAATCTGAGCAGACAGAACCAGAACAACCCAAGGTGTCCTGCTCATAGCACAGTGAATTACATGAGGATCACAGGCCTGGTCTACTAAAAAGCGTAGTAGTTGGGCTCAACTAAGCTTAGGCTGACTTTCCAAAATGAAAAAGAACATGACGAAGCCACGACAGAACTAAGACTAAAATCCCCAAATTCTGACTCCGGCTCATGAAGCAACAGCAGATACGGGCAACCAACAGCTTCCTCGGCTTCATTCAGCCATTTATGGTAATACTCACTGGTTACAAGGTTTAAAGAAATAAATGAACAAGTTTGTAAACCCTAAGTAATTAAAATACACCAAGGAACATGCTACCTTTCGGAATTCTAGCTAAGAAAGAAATTTCTCCTTCCTTTTTTGTACCTTGTTAACCTGTAGTGAGAACACTTGCTTTCAGAGTCACAGGATGTCCAAAGGTCCATCCAGATCTAAACCCCACTCTATGACCCAATAAGACGGGCTCAAGTTACAGCCGTCCTCATCACGCTTCTGGGGATACTGTACTGCTCTCTGAGCCTCATCTTCCTCATCTGTAAAACAAGGCTACAACAGGATCTCCAAGCCTCCTGCTAGTTGTAAATCCTGCAATGCTAAGGAGATCTTAGTTCTGGTCTGGAGGATAAAAATAACTTCCTGATGTCAAATTTTCTAAAGATTTACAAGTTGATGGTTACACTTTACAACCCACAGATTTCTACATTTTGAAGTGCGCCCTTTTAAAAGCCAATGTTAGTCAACTCTATTATTTATATTAAACAGATAAAGTAGTTCTGCGCAGACAAATACTCAAGTAACCTACATTTGGCTTTGGAAGGTGTTACTGCACTTACATATGAATATGAGTTTGCTTTTTTGGTAGCAAAAACCTGTCAATAAAGTAGGTACGCATTATCTGGGGAAGGGTTGAACAAGCTTAGTACATGAGTAAAATAGAATACTACTGTGCAATAAAAAAAGACGGCAGAAGAATGTGCAAAAACTGAAAGATTTCTATGAACTGATGCAGTGAAGTACGCAAAACCAGGAAAACACTGTGTACAAAGACAATTAAAAAACAGAAAAGGGCAGCCAAACTCTGGAGAATCAAAAAGCCACTCTCGATCTTAACGAACAGAGAATGAACCGTCTCCCACACCTCGCCCACACCAAGAACTAGATGCGGCACCTCCTCACCCATGCGGGTTTGGTGCCGGCTGGTTTTGTGGGTCCGTTCAGTGATTTGGGGGAAGGA
Organism: Pseudocheirus occidentalis; assembly: GCA_028646575.1. Taxonomy (NCBI): domain Eukaryota; kingdom Metazoa; phylum Chordata; class Mammalia; order Diprotodontia; family Pseudocheiridae; genus Pseudocheirus; species Pseudocheirus occidentalis. The sequence goes on along the minus strand of CM053598.1, from coordinate 8,850,699 downwards.
AATTAGTATATCAGGAAATGACTGGTATAAAAACAGAAAGTTTCCAATAAACCTTTTCTTAGGAACATGTCCACTAATCTGGCAACTTAGTGCACTTGAAACAAAATCACAAAGCGATCAAGAAAAGAAACAACCAACAAACGGGGTCAAAGACACTCAGCTTCCCTGGATCACAGGTAGAAAAGCGAGTCAGAGGCCTCAGGATCCCAGGAATGCGATTCTATAGGTCTCTGACTCCCTGCTCTGCCAGCCCCGCAGCCAGAACTAGGCATAATTTACTTAAGACATTTTCCAAAAGGACAAATATTCTCCTCCAAACCCGCCCTTGCTGCAATGCACACGCTGATGTCAAGTTACATCATTTGAGTGTGAAACAACTACATGCGCATTTAAAGGAATGTAGTATACGAAAAGGGGCTGATGAATATATAAATGCTTTCCTTTTTTTTGAACCATTACTAATAATAAAATTACCTGTAACTTAATGTTAGGTAAACCTTCCTTTTCTATTATTCTTTCGGAAAGCTGTACTGCCAAAGGAGAGTAATCAATTCCAGTAACATCAGAGTATCCCAATTTTGCCTAAAAATTAAAAAAAAAAATTAACACTCTCTTCTGTATAACAGATACTACTTAGCCTGTGTACTCACATTCCTTTAGGGAATTTTTAAATACAGCCAACAAGCAACATATAATCTATAGCATATTACAGTATTTAAATATTTGTAAAGGGATGAGAATACAAGTGAAAAACCATCACAATTTATTTCCTTTCACACTATTTGGTTTCTTCTTCAAAAGAAATGATGCTTAAACACTCCAAAATAATGAGAAAAACCATTCCCTCAGAGAATAAGCAGTTTCAAATTCTGATATGGAAATTCACCTTTTCACAATCACAGACCTGTCCCAAAACGGGCTCAATGGAGCAATCTGAACAAAGTCACACAAAGCTTCTTACAGAGCTGCGGCACATCTCAATCTTCAAAGGCCTTTCCCATCTAAGGCAAACTGAGCAGGACAGGCGTCATTAGCACTGTGACAGAGAAGGCTCTCACCGATCGATCACTGCGGTTACAAGAAGCTTTCACAGTGGCCACACCCCAGTCAGCCTGCTCAGCACAAGGGGTAAAGCAGGGCGAGGATAACTGACAGGCCTCAAGCCCGCTGGTTCCCCACAAGCACGTAAAGACTTTCCTTGGCAGAATGGGCAGATGAGAACAATTTGTAGCAAAGGCCACAGAGGCAGCTGAAGCTGGGGCTGTGCACAGTGGTTGGATGTCAGAGCCCCACAGTCATGCACTGCATCCCAGAACATCATCAGTCACCACTGGACTTTCAATGACTCTGGAGGAGAGTGAGGCTGATGACTTTCTGCAACTCTGCCTCACTTCGGTCTGATTTACACCAAAGTCAAGGACCATGATGCTGTTGGTGCTCTTCAAAAATGAAGGTCAAACACAGATGCGAAAACCATGAGCAGTGCTGCGCCTGCAGGGGCCCGGTCAGGGCTAGATAGCGCAGAGAAAGGCTGACGAAGCAGAGGGGCCAGATCTGGTCCTCTCCAGACAGCTCACTTTGAGCTTTGGCTACCATCTAAATCAAGGGTTCTTAACCTTCTTCTGGGCTCCAGGACACCTCAGGCAGTTGGCTTCTTCTTAGACTCCTTTCACAATAATTTTTAAATGCATAAAATACAGAGTATTACAAAGAAAACTATACTGAAACAGTTATTTTTTTTTTAAGTTCACAGAGCCCAGGTTAAAAAGACCTAGTAAAAAGGACTCATGATGAAAAACGCTGTCCCCCTCCAGAGAGAGAACTGATGAGCTCCAAGTACAAATTGAAGTTGTATTTTTTCACTTTATTTCTCTTGCTTTTTTCTCCCCCCCCCTTTTTTTTGCAACATGGCCAATATGGAAATGTGTTTTGCATGACTTTTCATGTATAACTGATATCATAGTAAATGCCTTTTTACTGGGTGGGGAAACGAGGGAGGGAAAGAATTTGGAACTCAAAATTTAAAAAGAATTTTGAAAATAAAAAATAAATGAAATAGCTCAATTATTGAAGAATAAAAAGAAAGGCGCCTGGTAAAAAGACCATCAGATCAAGGTCAGCCCTGATGAGAAGTTATACAAGTGAAACATACACCCTGAAGGCCCCCTTCTTCCCCTGCTTCCCAGAGCAGCTTGAGTCATGATCTCTCCGCTGAGCACACTCAGGGAACCCTGCACATTCACCACCACTGGCTCACTCTGCCCCACACTGTGTGGGGACTGGTTTGTCACATCAGTGTCCCATCTCCTCAAAGATACCCTAAGCATTCGAGTTACAGCAGGAACAACAGCCTAACCCCTCCCTCCCCCCACCCATGCAAGTCAGGCTAATTTCTCCTTAAAAGTGGCTGAGACCATCCCTGAGACTGGGGGGCTGAGGCTGCTGATATCGCTTCCTGGACACCTGAGTCTTTAGCTCCAGGGTCCCTGGGATGCTTGGCTGGCTCAGGAGAAGCATCATCTCAAGGCTTCTCAATGCTTGTCCTTGTTAAATATCCTCATCCCTGCTATGGGTGAGCCAATCCCCTTTTGATAACTATTTCATGATCTCAGAGTGCCTTATCTTGTTCTTATACTGGACCCAGGTTGTGAGACTGGCTTGTGTCTGGCCCAGCCCAAAATACAAGTGCAGGGACTGAGTTGTCCATTTCCTCCAGGGCATCTCATGCCAGGTACCAAGTCCATAGCAGAAACTCAATAATAAACATCTGCTAACGGGGATTGACTGAAGGTAAGGTGTAGCGGCAACCACTCTGCTACACCCAGGATGGCTGCTAGCATAAGCCGGTAGATCTGCTTTACTAGGAAAGACAGATGTTTAAGGGGGTCGATAATCTTTTTTAATCACATTCACTAGGTCAGGGGAAAAGTCAGCACCCTGAACTTCAGAAAAAATACAAACAGAAAATATAAGCAGAGAAACAAAGACCAACAGACAGGGCTCTGACTGCCTGAATCAAAGCAATATTGGTTCACACTTTACACACATCCCTGGATGGAGACAACCTTTACAACTGAGCAGTCAGGGAGCTCTGGACATAGGGCCACTCAAACTCAACCAGGGAATCACAAGATTGTTCTCATAAGTGAGCCCCCAAAGCAAAATACCAACTCAGAGTATATATACACTTCTCAGAGCCAGAAGACACATCACAACCCTTGTGACTCAGTGCCTAATTAGAAATTAGCAAAAGTTGTGAAAGCCTTCCTACAAACAAGCTTCCCTTAATGGGCTCCAGATGAGACCTATTAATGGGTGGGGAAGATCTTAAATCCCATTAACATTACATAAGGGTAATGAACTGGGGCTAGAGGAGTTCCAACTGGACCACAATCCCCTAGAGCAGCTTGGGCTCCAGGGGAAGCTCCATCCATTTATCCCTGAGGGCTCTGCTTGAATGGTGGACATGCCAGCTGGGAGGCAAGGATGAGAGAGTGGGAAATAGGACCAAAGGAGAACAATTTCCTCACTCTTAAATCCAACCAGCCTCTTCACGAGTCCCTTAGCTGTCACAATGGGGTTTCTTCCACCTCATCATTCTGTCCTTCTCCTTTAAAAATCACTCCTAGGCTGCTAGGCAGCACAGTGAATACAGCACTGGTCCTGGAGTCAGGAGGACCTGAGTTCAAATCTGATCACAGACACTTGACATACTACTACTCTGTGACCGTGGGCAAGTCACTTAATCCCCCTTACTCTGCCTTCCCCGTCAAAAAAATTTTTTTTAATTTAAAATAAAGAGTGATCTGAGGCCAGCTAGGGTCTCAACTCTACCCAGTTCAAACATGTATTTTCTACGGGAAAAAAAAAATTTGGTTCTTGACACTGATGAGATTAGGGAACAGTGAAGTTTTATCAAAGCAAGATCTTACTGCTTTAGACAGACTAATACTGTAGTTTTTTTTTAAAAAAAAAAGACCATTTAAACGTTTGCTATTACAAAGACACTAAAAATACCAACCAATTCAACTAGAAAGATCCCATTTCCAGTTCCAATGTCAAGCACTGAAGCATCCAATGGAATCTTGCACTTTTCCATCCACTTGATTAATCGGTTCATACTTTCCTCTCCAAACCTGTCAGAAAAATGAAATTCAAGTAATAAAAAATCCAGAGGGCCTGTAATGTAACAATGGTAACAACTAAATTCTAACCAATGGATGAAAAACACATTTGCAATTAGGACTTCTTTTAATTCAAATTAATTCAAATGTGGAATAAATAAGTTTTTAATATTGGCAGTTGTTACAACACAAACTACGCCCTCTGCAATGTGTGAGAGCAGGCACCCTAAAGAGGGCAGACTGGGCAGAGATCTGATAAGTGTAACAATTAGTATTTTCTAGGTCACTGATATTTTTACAATTTAGGAGCTGTTTCACATTGAAGAATGAATAATCACCAGATGGCAACAGTTTAAAATCACTCAAGACAAAGCCAAACCTGAGATTTTAAAACAAATCACAAAGGTGATTACTCTTTCAGAACCCCAAGGCCTTCAGAAGCTATCATTATTGTAAGTAATAATTAACAGAATTAGAAAATCACAAAGGTGGAAGGGACATTGGGGACCGCACGGCCTAACCCACACCAAACATCACTGCAGAGACAAATACCTCTGAAAGAGTAGGGAATTCTCGTCCGCATACTTCTAGACTACTCATAAAGAGCACGCTGCCCACCTAGCAAGACAGAAAGGAGATGGCCTCAAGAATGCAGACTGACAGATTTTCTGGGAGAGGACCAATGAGGGAACCGTTTTGCTTCACATATAAATGTGTGTGTGTCTATGGCTGTGTTAACAACGGAAATTTTGTTTTTCTTCTCAGTGGGGGAAGCAAGAAGAAAAAAAGTCAAGACTTTTAAAAAAAAATTTAATGTACCTAAAGATGGTAAAAGCTTATGGCAAGAGCTATACATCAAATAAAAGTATGTATGCAAATTCAATTGATAAATCTCAAGAGTCCTGGATTCAGGTATCAACTCTGTCATCCAAAGCATCAGATGCCCTTCGTAGCTTTGTGTCGGCTGCCAATGTGATAAGAACATCACCCCATCTCTGCCAGGGATTCTCCACTTGGGGTCTAATTTTTAAAATATTTTTATAGATGCATTTCAATATAACTGTTTTCTTTTGTAATCCTATGTATTTTATTTTGTGCACTGAAAATCCATTATACTGAGTAGGGAGGGAATCCACAAACTTCACCAGATAGCCAAGGAGGGGTCCATGACACCAAAAAGGTTAAGAACTCCTGACTCTATGACTTTATCCAAGAAAACTGATAAGAAGTGATAAAAATATTAAAGGCCCCAAAGACAGATTTCTATGGCACTGCCTAGAGACCTTTACAAACTGGCAGTGAATCCAGGAATGCTTCATCTTTGTGGTCAGTGAGTCCACTTGTTCCAAAGCTACTTAAATTGGCCACTGAAGTACAGTTATCAAAATATTTTTAAAGTTTCTAGACTCAAGGTTAAGAACCTCTGACTTAGAGGAACTGTCTGACACAGAAAGCAAGAGTTATTTCACCTTATCAAATGTTTTGCTGAAATCTAGGCAAACTATATATCCAGCATTACCCTAATCAACTACTCCAAGAACCATTAGGGAAATAAAGCTAGCCTGGAATGACCTCCTTATCTTTGGTTTTCATTCAGGAACACCACGTGTACACTGCCACAGTCTGCTGGCCATAGGGCAGCCAATGCCTCCTGCCTCTTTATGCCAGAGCAGTTCTCCAGGGGCATGTCCTGCCTTTCTAACTATGCACTTCCGTGTGCGTATGCATGCATCTGTGTGTATACATGCATGTGTATGTGTATGGATGTATGTGTGTCCTTTGGGGTCACTTTCACTCATGTCCACTCTGGAATTTCTAGGTTTTGGTCATAAGGCATCGTTTTCCATTCTCAGCTTCTACAGTCTTGTTCTAAAGCCTTTCAGTGTTTTTAAATAGTCACAGCCTTGCCTCTGACACAATCCCTTAGCATACAGCCTGGTCCTATAGGGTCTCAGAAGAACTTCTTACCTTGTATGGGATGAAATTCATTCAGGAACATGAGAAGAATCACGGCAAGCAAGAAAAACTTTACAGATGCAGGTCGCTTAGGTTTTACTGGGAAGATAATGGGTAAGTTTGCCATGGCAGTCATATCACAGTAAAGTGGAACATTAACACAAGTATTTCTGGGAGTCCTAAAGGGACTTTATGAGCAGAGGTGCCTGAATGTAGCTATGTGAACTATTCTAAACTTTTCACAACTCAGGACCAATCGAGGTCCTGTTTGGGGCCTTAACCAGCTATGCCAGTACAGGGCGGGAGCCTTGGTCACAGACTATTTATCCTGGAGAAAGTCTGGCTGGCTTTTCTAGATGTCTGCTCAAGGCCCTTTCGTGACCTGGTCTACGCAGACTGGCCAAGAGTCCCAATCAAGCTCACTGGCCAACAGTAAGCAGATTCTACTCTTTTCTATTTGGAATCAAGATCCTGGTCACTATCCAGTCTGGCTTCCCATTCTCCATCATCTTCCAAAGATATGGGACACGGGCTCCCATGTCACAGCCGCCCCTAGCCTCAGTCCCTATCTTGGACACCAGCTCCTGGCACCCACTCTTCTTCTGTCCTCTCCAATTCCAGAATCATTATCCTTGGCAAACAAAAGAGAAGCAGCAGGAGTTCAGTAATTCCACCTTTCTGCCTTCTCTCCAGCATTCATTACCAATCTCAGTGCTCTTTTTTTCCCCAAAGTAAATCCAAAAAAGCCTTTTTTACTGCCTTTAGCATTCCATGCCAGGCAACAAAGCTCATTCTGAGCTTTAGCACCACTGGAAAATATTCATACAGGACTGTGATCACTTATGTGTTCATCCTGCATTACCTGCCTTGGCCTCCAAGTGTTGTAAAAAGTGCTTTAAAATCTCAGTTGGCTGGAGAGTTCCCTATGCATCCACATCATTAGAGCACAATCCTTTTTCCTTCTTTCTGAATTGTCTGTCTTTTCACCTTAAAATTTTCTGAAACGTTCCTATTCCTCATTCCTGACGTCCACTATAGAATTTTAGTTCAGAAAAGTCAACTGACCATTCTGTCAACCCCCGACAACTGCTTTCTTAAAATCTCCACTATATCCCAGATTTCCTCACCTTCTCTAGAACAAATGTTAAGATGGAGTATTTAGTCACTTCCCCATTAAATGTACATCACTTCTATTTCAGCCATCAGCCATTCCTGGGTGGAAAGAAATCCAGTCCAGAGGACCAGTTCCTTGTTACTTCCTCTTCCTCTTGAAGGACTAAATTATCACCGAGTTGGATCAAGAAACAATGTGTTGCTCCGCTCCTCTTCCCACAGAAGTGCAGAGAGCTCACACCCCTCATCAGCACCATAACTCCCTACAGGCCTCATCTACTGCCTCTTTGGTCTATAGCACTTTCCAGATACAACATTCTGTCTTGGCCTCTCTCTGTTAATCTTTACAGAAATTCTCCCCCTCTGATTCTTGGGATTCTTCATGACTGTATCTTTTCAAACTGTGTTGCTATCATGGCCAGGTGTGATTCCAGAAACCGATGCTGAGGCATGCTTCACACCCCAGATGGTGAGATGGCAAACCCAGTGAGCAGAACGTGATAAAGCTGTGTGCTGGACACGGCCAATGCAAGAATTTGTTTTGCTTGACCACATGTACTGGTTACAAGTTGTTTTTTTTTTCCTTTTGTCCCTTCCAGATTTTTGAAGAGATTTTTGTATGCTCTCCCACCTCCAGCCTCCCCTAACAGACCCCGCTCTTCTTGAACACCCTGTCCCAAAGCAGCAGCAGACATGAGCCCTTTCTCTCCCTAGTCTTGTGTTAGGAGCCCTTCTGCCAACATACCCACAACTTGGAAGTCTTAGAAAGCTCCCGACAATCCTGAGACGCTCAGTCACTTGCCCAGGTCCCAGTCAGCATTCATCAGAGGTAAGACTTGAACTCAGGATTTCCTGACTCCAGAAGGCCACGCTGCATCAGAGGCCACACCACATAGGTGGCCACTGGATCCCTTGTACTTCCATTCTTAGAATATAGGCATCTAAACGCACGAGTGCCAATGCTGGCTCTCTTAGACCTTGCCTTCTGTATGTTCCCATCATCTCTATTGCCATTCTTCCAGTACTGAAGTGATCAGCCCCAGTAACCAGCTTTGTAGACAGGTGGAGAGCCAGTGCTGCCCTTCATTTTTACTTTAAAACCCTACTAGGTTTGCAAGACTCCAGACAAATACAGTCTTACCAATTCATTAATCAACTAAAAAGCACTGTGTCTGTGTACCAGGTCCTGGTCAAAGTGATAAGAAGACAAAAGAAAAAAAATTTAAACCATCCTCGTCCTCCTGGGACTTACAGTCTGTCAGTAAAGTCAACACACACAGACATAACAAAATCAATAAAAATCCCTTTGGTGAAGGGCAGACACTAGGAGCTGCAGGACCAGAAAAGGCTGCGTGGAAGAGGTGAGAAGGTGGAATGCTGCAGTCCTGTGTGGAGACAAGAACTGGAACGTGGTCA
>CM053598.1:8744246-8841590 GCA_028646575.1 Pseudocheirus occidentalis | reverse complement strand
AGAACCCAAAGTTGGAGAGGGGAACACTTCATGCTAGAAGGCTTGGGAAAGACTTCATGAAGGAGGAACCAGGGTTCCTAACAGGTCAGTCTGAAGGGACCACCAGCTTAAGTGGGTGAAGTGACACAAAACACAAGGTCAGGCTGGGGACCTTCCAGACTGCTCTGGGCTGCAGCATCTCAAGGAGCAGAGTAGGGTCGGCCCGGCAGCGTCAGAACCCGGTTCTGGGAACAGGAGCACAACCTAAGGTACGTTCCAGGGCAGCAAAGACCCCCTGCTCCCCTGTCTGCTAACCCAAAGTCTGGAAACCAAAAACTCAGCCACTGGCACTAGCTTCTTGAGCAACTGCTCATCTTACACTTTCAGAGAAGGTTATTCAAAATGCATTTTTAAATACACACACTCTGGGTCCTAAATCCTTTTTCAAAAAACACTTACCATATCTCTCCCGAATCTCCACATTCTTGAAAAGCCTGCAATTCTCTTTCATATACAGCATCCCAGCTGGGCAGGAAAGAGAACGTAAGAAGCTTTTAACTTTACTTCGCAAAATAAGGGAGCGAGGTCACCCACAAAGGTTGTGGGGGTGTGACTCGGCACCAGGAGGGAGAGGAGTGGGTAGAAGGGACCCCAAGGGGCCAGGCCGGGTCAGAGGAGGCAGGGGGCAGGTGCGGGGCTGGCGCTGGCTCCGAGTCTCGGCCCCGGGACGCAGCCCATGGCGCTCCCGAGGCCCCCGGGGGCCCGGCGCGGGGGAGAAGCCCAGGGTCCTGCCCGCCCCTTCCCGGCTCACGCCGGGGCTCGGGGCCGCTCTGCTGAGCCCCACAACCGTCTAAGCGGAGACAGGAAGCCGGAGGAAGGGGGAGGGTCTGGAGCGCCCCCTTCCCCCCACCTCGGGGGAGGGAAGAGGACGGAAGAGGGGGAGGGACGAGGGCCCTCTAGCCCACCCCCACCCGCCGCGGTGGCCCGGGGGGACGCTGCACTCACTGTTCTCGGGTCCCCAGGGCCGAAGGCGCGAAGCCTCCCTCTTCCTCTGCCTCCATGGTCTCCGGTAAGCCTGCCCCATGGCGGCCGTCGGGGGCTGCCATTGAATGGGCGGGGCCAGCCGCGCCGCGCCTGCGGCCTGGGCTGCCCGAGACCTCTCTAGGCCGCCTGGAGCCGCTCTGAGCCGCGGGAGGCCTCCCTCTCGAATGCTCCGGCCGCCGGACAGTGACGTCAGCCAGAGGCTAGGCAGGAGACTGGCTTGGGGGAGGTGGGTGTTGTCTCCTCCCGGGCATACCGCTCTGGCTCTGGCTCTGGCTCTCTCTCCCTTTTTGTCTCTCTGTTTCTGTTTGTCAGGCTGGCTCTCTTTCTCTTTCTCTGTCTCTTTCCCTTTCCCTCTCTCTCCTATTTCTCTGTGTTTCTTCCCTTTGTCTGTCTCTGTCTTTCCCTTCCTCTCTGACTCTGTCTCTCCTTCCGAGTCTGTCGCCGGACATCCTCAGCCAGTCGTCCCCTCCCTGCTCCAGCTGGACAGACAGCGTTTCTGGGGCTTTCCTTCTTCTCACTCCCACCACTCCGGAGACCTGACGCTCCCCGAGGGCAGTGAGGGGAGTCACCTGTTTGCCCCCCCCCCCAGCCCCTGGACCCGGCCCCCTTGCTCTGGCGGGGGGGGGGGGGGGGGGGGGGGGGACCCTGCCCGGTGGGTACTCAGTAGTGGGCAGTGTCAACCAGCACCTTCGATCTTGGCCACATCTTCCCTGGGAGTCTCTAGCTGGTATGAACCCAACCCCTAGGCCTCTTGGCACTGATTGGGCACCCCGGCACCCTCCAGGCCCACTTGTCTAGCCTGGCTTTTGGCCAAGTACCTACTCAGGGCCCTCCTGATCTTCACCCTGTGAAATGACTTAGAATTTCTTCAGCCCATGCTTTTTGTTTACTCATATCTTACATCATATACATATATGTGTATTTGTATGTATATATGTATATGTATACCTACATATATAATCTATTAGATAAATAACATATATATAATGTATTAGATAAATAGTGATGTTAACAACTTACTGTTCTCCCATCTCCACCCCTATTAAAATGTAAGCTCCAGGAGGCCAGGCACCAAGTTCTTATCCCCAGGATACAAAGTATCTCTTCCGCTCCCCAGGAGTCTAAGGATGGGCAGATCTCTGGCCCACTTCACTGGGAGGGTGGCCCTGGTCATCATTGGCCTCTCTTCCTCTTCAGCTCTCCCTCCAGTTCCCCACTGGGCCATCTTGCCCTCTGACACTCCTGACCTGCTCCTCCACACTTGGACCAGTACCTTTCTACTGACCCTCCAGACTCCATCCATGGTCCCAGTGCCTGGAGAAGGCAATGTCCTCTTCTCCCTGGAGCTCTCCCTGGTACCTGCAGACTGCTCTATTCACAGCCATAACCTAGACACCAGACGGGGCTTCAGCTTTCCCTACTCAGCCACCTGTACCTGCTATCTCGCTGTCTGATGTGCCCCTCACTACACCCCCTTTCCACCTCCCAGAACAAAACCTTCCCCATCACCACTGACCTATGTTGATTGTCTTCTCCAATTAGAATTGGAGCTCCTTAAGTGCAGGAAGTCTCTTTAAAAAAAAAAAAATTGTATCCCCCATACTTTGAATGAAGTTACTATTCATTGGGCAGCTAGTTGGAGCAATGGATATAGTACAGGCTCTGGAGTCAGGAGGACAGAGTTCAAATCCAGCCTCAGACACTTACTAGCTGTGTAATCCTGGGCAAGTCACTTCACCCTGTTTGCCTCAGTTTCCTCATCTGCAAAAGAAGCTAGAGAAGGAACTGGCAGACCCTCAGAAGGGGAAGACCCTCAGAGTTTCTGGCCCTAACAGAAAACAATTGCTATTTACACTAATTCTAAGCCATCAAAATCTAAACAATAACCCACAGAAGCTTGGACCGGGCTATGATTCAACGAAAGGCCAAATGATTTGGGTTTAGAGGCTCATCAAGTAGTTCTGTTTAAAACAAAGTGGATTTTTGTAAAGCCTCTTTTGCAGAAATAAAAAGTGAAAACTACACAGGACAAAAGTAAATTGTCCCAGCTTTTTGAAGGACAAATGAAGAAACAGAAGCAGAAGTGCATGCATTAATCACAGACAGTGTGCCCAGCACGGTACTAGGCTCCTTAGGTAAAGGCAAAACAGCCCCACCCCCTCCCTCCAGGGAGCTAAAAGGCACCCTACAAAATAGTGACTTTCTAGATGAGAGCCTCAAGGATCACCATCACCTGTCCTGGAGCATTTTTATCACTGACTGGGGTAAAGGCATAGATGACATCTTTACCAGATTTGAAAAATGAACTAAAACTGGGAAGTGTAGCTTAAGGTACTAGATGACTTAATTAAAATAATCAGTCATTCAACAAGACTTTGATAAGTGGTATGTGCTAGGGACACAAAGAAAAAGGAAAAACAGTCCCTGCCCTCAGGGAGCTTACATCTAACTTGTAGTTAAATAAGGAGATGGTAAGAGGGCACCAAAGGGCTAGAAAACCATGTGTGTCCTTTGACCCAGCAATACCACTTTTCTAGGACTGTATCCCAGAAAGACCAAAGGGAAAGGGAAAGGACCCACATGCACAAAAATATTCATAGCAGCTCTTTTTATGGTAGCAAAGAATTGAAAATCAAGAGGATGCCCCCCAATTGAGGAATGACTGAACAAGACGCATTTGTGCAAAATCTTATTAATTTCATGCAATTAAACTTATCCATTTCATTTCCTATTGTAAAGGATAATTTGCAGTAAAGTTTCCCCATTCTGAAAAATGGCTTCAGCATCCACTAGGCCTACGTTTAGAGGTTACCTGACCTTCCAGGAATCTGGGGCTTAGAACAATGGAGAGCCTCCCCAGTGCCATCTCAGCACAAGATATGCCAAATAAGTATAAAACTGCTTTCCTGGCCTTTCATTGGACACCCACATGTTTCCGGGTCCTTTGTCTCAGAGATAGATTCCCTCTCTTAGATTGTGGCCCAGCCCCCCTACCAATAAGAGTGAAGGCCAGTTGGGGGGGGCGGGGTTTCTGCATTAGAAGATTATATAACCACGGGCAGGCATCTACCTGTTGCGCTCTCCCTGGTAGACGGCTACCTGTTGAGCTCTCCCTGGTAGACACCATGTGGGTGACAGGGGCAGAGTTCTTTCTCATGAGAAAGAATAAAAACCTTTTCTCACTTCAGATTCCAACTCCAAACTCTTTCATCTCACATTCTATGATCCATCCTATCTTTTGTTTTGTGATAAAATCCTCCCTTATCCATCTGTCTTATAGGCAATTCTTTTCCACATTCCCCTATTGGTTTATATTACCCTTTCCATCTAAATCATGTGCCCATTTTGGTCTTGTCTTGGTATATAGTGTAAGATGCTAGTATATGCCTAGTTTCTGCCAATGTGCTTTCTAGTTTTTCCAGCAGTTTTTGTCAAATAGTGAGCTTCCTCCCCACTCACAAAGTTTGGATCTTCAGCTTTATCAAACGCTAGATTACTCTGACCATTTACTTCTGTGTATTGTATACCTAAGCCTCTTCTTTTCATGGGGATTTTTGACTTGTACTTTGTGACCAGAAGAGGAGGTCAGCAGGAAGGCAGACGAGCTCTTGGCCCTGAGCATTTTCTCTGGCCGTCCCCCATACCTGGAATGCTCTCCATCCTCATCTCTGCCTTCTGCCGATCTGCCTTGGATCCCTTTACCTGCTCCCCTAAAATCCCCTCCTTGACAGGAAGCCTTTCCCAGCCCCTTTTAACTCCAGAGCCTTCCCTCTCTTAATTATTTCCTATTTATTAAACAGGAAATATATATACAAGAAATAAATATACATACAGGCTGTATCTAGCTTGTATGTATATATTTGTTTGGTTATTATCTCCCCCATTAAAGTTCGAGGTCAAGAATGGTCTTTCACCTCTTTTTGTATCCCCAGAGCTTAGCACAGTGCCTGACTCATGGTAAGCACTTAATCTTTATTGATTGTTTGATCCATTGATTGATCTAAAAATTAAATAATATAATGACCAGCAAATTCACAGGACATAAAAGAAATGCAGCAATCAATCAATAATAAAAATAATAGTATAATAACATAATAAATAATATAATACAATATAATAATAATAAAATAAATAAATAAAAACAAATCATCAGCATGTCCATATATTAGGAACTAAATTAAGCAGGAAGTGATGAAAATTCCCATTTAAAGCAACTGCAGATGCATCAGCCAAGGGGTGCCTTCCTGAAGGGGGCCATCTCCAACTGCGTGTTGGCTGGCTCTCCCACCCTGTGTCACTGCTTCTACTTTCTGGACCCTGATAGCCACTCCTTTTTTCTCCTTCACATGTTTCTCCTTAAAAAAAAAAAAAAAAAGGTCTGGGGTGGCTAGGTGATGCAGTGAATAGAGCACCAGTCCTGGAGTCAAGAGTTCAAATCCAGCCTCAGACACTTAACACTTACTAGCCGAGTGACCTTGGGCAAGGCACCCCAATTGCCCTGCCCCTCCCTCCAAAAAAGGCAAAAAAAAAATGGTCAAGGCAGGGACTTGCCTGAGCTATCCCAAATCTCCCTCTGAATAAATGAAACTTAATGCCTCAAAATAAATTCTGGTGTACCAGAACCCACAAAAGGATAGGTTAAAACAATTTTCCAGGCCAAGACAATTTAGAAGTTCAGCAAGAAAGTTCTTATTGGGCTGAGAGTGGAACTCAGTTCAGTACAGGCTGGGGCTCAGCAAACTGAAAGCAGGCCTTGGGAGCGGCTGAATCAGTGGTGGCAGGAGGGGCTTCCACAGTGGTGAGGGGGTTGGACAGCTGGGGAGATTACAGGAAACCCTTTGCTGGTATTGGGTGCAGGACTCTGTTGCATTGCCCATACAGAGTTCAGAGTCAAAGTCCTAGGTCAAGAAGGAAGAAGAGGGGTATGGGGCCCTGGTCACAGTGCCAGCCTGACTCACCTACTTTCCAGTTTTTTTTTCTTCATATTATTCCCTTGATTAGACTGTGTTCCATTCAAGCTGGCCTGCTAACTATCCTCTTGCAGAACATTCCACCTCCTGTTTTGGCACCTTGGCCTGGGTCCCAGGCAATGTCAAAAGCACACTCCTTCTTCACCTCTGCCTCTTGGAATCCCAAACTTTATTAAAAGTACAGCCTACATACCATCTCCTAAAGGAGCTTCCCTGATTCCTTGGTTATTGCTTTCTCTCTCTTCACATTATTCTGTGTAAGAGAGCAGGTTGCCTCTCTCCTCACTCCCCTCCTTCACCAGTCAGTTATTATGGATCAATACAAATGTATTAGCACTTCCTATGTTCCAGTGTGCTATGTTCTGGGAACACAAAGAAAGAGCAAAATTAAACCCTGATCGAAAGGAAGTGGGGGGTGGGGAAACGTAGATAACTTGGTCATGCCAGATAAATGCCCAATAAATGGAAGGAAGCCATGGAGGGTTAGGCACTAACCTCTTTCTCAAAGATGGCTTCACCTTTCTGAGGAGCTGCCTCGAAGACTTCTGAGCTAAGACAGCAGTTTCCAAGGCAGCTCTGACAGGTTGCTAAATCCTGAGGGGCTATATGCTTGGTGACCCTCCAGAACTGGGTCTGAAGTTATGGAAAGAAGAGGCCCAGCCCTGCTCTTCAGTTCAGAACATACTTAGGGATTCTCACCATTCCAGTCCATGTACCTAGAGGTGAGGAAGGGCCTTGTTGCTCGGCTGCTGGATGGAACTGAGAGTCAGATGAAAGATGCCTCCTGGGGTAGCTTGTCCCTCTTTCCTGCCTGGCTGGTTCCAGTGAGGAAGACTTACTGTAAGCCATAGGTGGGAAGGCACTTTGGACTCTTCCCACCTGGGCCCAAATGGACCTCATTATGGAGCCCTCTTCTTTACCTCTTTGTATTTGTTCCTGTTCTTGGGTGAAGGAATATTGCACTAGGCTTGGGCTTTGAAAGGTGTAATGGGAATGGGAATTTGAAGATCTTCCCTGCCCCTTAATAGACCTGGGGGGGGGAGTTTGAAAACCTCCCGTGCTTTGAAAGTAAACTCTGCCCCCCTAATAGGCTGAATGTAATCACATGGAACCTATAATGGATGGAATTTGCTAAAGGATGAAGCAGAACTCACAGAAAGCTGGTAGTCAGAGTTGACCAAACAATGGGGGAGAGAGGAGCTCAGGCAAGGAGATAGAGAGGTTTGTGAGTAAATATTGATCTTGTATTGGTTTGTGAGAAGGCTGAAGGATGCTGTGGCTCTCAGGGTTATTATGGCTTCTGAATATCTTTGGGACTATGATAGAATCAGCTTACTGGTTTTGGGATTCAGTTTTCTGGTGTCTAAATAAATGCTTCAGTTCTATCCTCTATCTGGAGAGTTTGGTATATTTTGCAATCGAAAGTCAAAGTCATGCAATATTTATAGTCACAGTCTTGTGATCATGGGTGCTGTAAATATTGCATTGGAGCTACATTTGGAGGTGAGGATGTGATGGCGAAGTATCAGACCTCTAGTTGGAAGCAGAAGGGACTTAGAAGAAGAAATGGCTATCACACATTGGGAGAACTTACCTTATACCTCCCTAGCAAGGGAGTAGTCTAAAAGCACAGGGCTCTGTGAAAACTGGGAACAGAGGCTACAGCAGGGAGAACCTAGAGAGTTAGAAACATATCGGCAAAGAATACCAATAAAACCTGGTAGAGAGCTGGAGGAGTGAGTAGAAGAGGAGGGGTTTTGCTAACAGGCTACCATATTGTGTGTAAAAGCAGAGACACGTTCTTACAAGAGTTGGCTAAGTGACAGCATTTGAGCCCTCTTTTAGAAGAACAACCTGGAGAGTCTCAGGTGGAAGGAGAGAGAACTGGAGAGTCTCTGGAAGCAGAGAAGGCTGTTGTAAATTTGGCTCAAAAAAAGAAGCAAAAAAGTAACAGGAGGAAAGTTCACATAGCTTTGGTAGACTCTGAGCCTAGATGCTTTGACAACAACTGCCAGGACAGTGATACAATATTACTGAATGATACACTGTTTCATGGTAAAACTTTTACAAGGGCAGAGGCTCTCCCCATACTGAGAATGCAGAAGAGTCAGGGAGGGCAAGCATGTTTAAAGAGATACTTCAGGATTTCACTCAACAGGAAATTACTGATATTTTGAGCAGATTCACCCAGAGGATGAGAGAATCCTTAGTGTCTTGGATGGTAGGAAACAGTGATGAAGGAGCTGCTGGAGTAGTCATAGATAGAGTGGACTGCTTGAAATTTATAAGTATTTGACAGAATCCTTTCCTCCAGCAAACTTTTAGAGATTTTCATTTGGCAGGAGGTAACAATATGACCAATCTGTTAGCTTTAGCTGCTGCTGATTGAAATAGAATGTATCCTGCTGATTCTATGTGGCCTAGTGGAGACAGACCCTAGTACTTGCTTAGAGACTATATGAGAAAGTTGAAAGAAGTGATGAAAACTGCTATCATGGTTGGAGATGCAGATATGTATCATGAAATCCCCTTAGCACTTCCTCATAGAAATATCATGGTGAAGACAGCTCTTCCTGCTTATAAGCATCTACTTCTGACTCTATTAATTGGTGAAATAGGATACCCTCTGTCAGAGGTGCTGGGTAAGTCTTCACAGATAAGTGACTTAGGAGAATGGGAAAATGATAAATTTCCTCAAGAGAGAAGAGTAAATGGCCAGAGGATTCAAAGTCAAAATAGATTGCCAAGAGAAGAATTGTTCATTGCTCTTTAAGAGTAGGGGTTGATTTTAGAAAAATTGATGGTATTCCAACTAATGAAATATACAAAATGTATCAAGAAAATGGGCTTGATGTTAGACAGAATAGAGAAGTCAGAACTGCCCCTACAGATGCTCCTGAACCATTGTATCCATGTTTGTCACACCTTTAGGGGGACTCGAATTAAAGAAAGTGCTTGGATAGGTGGAAGTGGTCAATGTGCTGAACTTGTGGCAGTGTATCAAGTCATTGGAATAGAGTGAGGAGGACAGTGTCATATATTCTACTGTGAATGAGGTTATGATGGTGAGTTCATGGAATCCAGGAATCCAGAGGCATGGCTGACTCAAGTTTTCTTTGACTGGCTACTCTCAGTCTTTAGGGGTTTCCCCCCTTTTCTGTAGGATATAGATACCCTTTATCTCAGATATGCAGTTACTCTGGATGTTTGCACTGAATTTGGGGACCTATTTACCAAGCTAGGCACAAACTATACTGGAGCTATATTCTGAAATCTTCCACTGATAACTCCAAGTAGGGGGAAAACCATTGGAAGAAAGAGTGACTTTTGGGGATAGAGCATAAGATTGAACTCACTCATCCTACAGAAACCCAGTGCTTGAGGGTTCTGGTCTACAAAGCTAAAAAAAATGAGAATCATTTCTATACCTCTTACATTCATGTAACTTTCCAAATACCACATGTCAACAGGCAAAATACTCTACATATGTATGAAATGAAGAAGTGGGGTCCAGGAACTAGGTGTGAAGTAAAAAACAACAGGGAATAACAGAATGGCTCATAGAAGGGCAGACCTGCTATACTGGGCTCTCATTTCACAAGTATCTCCCAAACTGCCTAGGTTCCTCAGGATAATGAGAATAGGGGTGTTCTGCTTCTGCAAACACAGAAAACTTTGGCAACCATCACCTCTTACTCCAATATAAAAAATCCATGAACTCTTTCAGTCAGTCTGCCTCTCTCTTTCTCTCTCTGTGTGTGTCTCTCTCCCCCTCATCTCTTTTACCCCCCTATTGCTGCCCCCCTTTTCTTTGTCTCCCCCCAGACTTGGAACATTCCATTGGTTTAGAGCAGGTAAGTTTGTTTAGTCTTTTTCAACCATCAATCACATAAAGATGATCTTGAAACTTCAAGAAAAAATGAAGAATATCTAGTTCATTATGGGACTTCAAGGTTTTCTGCTCTGGGAAACAATGGTGTATTGTGCCCAGTGCCCAGTGGTTGAGCAAACCCAGCGAATGTTGACTTCATCAAGAAGATAAACATGGAAGGCAGAACTGAAGTTAATCTGTTTGTGTAGCTGAACTGAATCGACACCCAGAAAGGAATGAAGAAGGGGATCCAATCACATCAGCTATCACTGTACTGCTTGGCACCTTGGCTGGAAACAAGAATGAAGATTCGGCTTAATCAGCATGTATCCAATGGCACTCGTAGTCCTGAGCCAAAGGCTCCAGTTCAGGACTCTGGCCTGGTATGGGGGGTGTCCTCACAATCCTTTTCTGCTTTTGCTCAAAGTCCCCGCCCCTCCCTGCTAGAAACATAATAATCTGGCCTCTGAATCCCCATCAATCAACAAGCACTTGGTAAGGACCTGTTATGTGTCAAGCACCACACAACTTGCTAGAGATACAGAAATAATCAATGAAAGGATTGCCATTTGCAAAGAGCTTGCGTTTCATCACAAGAGACAGCCAGAACGTACATCAGTATAGCACCCCCCAATCACTCTCCCATCCCCCACTAGTACTGGCAGGCTGGGTCCCCAAAGGACTTTGACTACTTCTATCAAGATGGATCAAGTGCTGGGCCTGGAATCAGGAAGACTCATCTTCCTGAATTCAAATCCAGACTCAGACACTTACTAGCTTTGTGACCCTAGGCAAGACCCTTAACCGTTTGCCTCATGATCTGGAGAAGGAAATGGCAAGACACTCCAGTATCTTTGCCATGAAAACTCCAAATAGGGTAATAAAGAGTCAACCATGATTGACCAACAACAACTCAAGGTTCTATCACTGGGCAATCATGAGGGTATTGGAGTATCTACTACTATTACTCACAAGCTCCCATCTAACATACTCCCTTCCCCCAACAGATGGGATTCTTCGGCTGGGTGACTCCTCAAAGGATGTGGTATCCCACCTTATTGCTTCATCTGTTGTTGCTAGCCTCAGTGAAACAGGCTGTTCCTTGGGGCTGGTCCCTAAGTGGACTCAGCTCCAGCTGCTACCTGCTCTGGTGGTCTCTGCCAAGGCTCCATTTGCTGAGCAGACCTCTGATAGCATCTTTAATCTTTGGACACTCACAAGGTCATAACCTGGTCTGTTCTGTCTCTGGATACTCATTCACCTAAGATCAAGAAAGAATAAACACAAAAGAAAGAGGCAGCATGCCTTAGGGACACAAGGTAACCAAAATGGATGCCCTTCCTCCCACCTAGAGTCAGCTTTCTTTACTGAAAAGTCACATGGGCAGAGAGGGGAGTCAAGATGGCAAAGTATAAGAGATCAAGGAATTGTCCCCTGGAAGCTTTTGGATGCACTTTCAGTTCTGGCTCTACCTCCATCCTCAGTATTGGCTCTTCAGTAAATGGAAGGCTGTTCCTCAACCACTGGTGACCAGAAGAAGGGTCACCATGCTTCGATGCACTGGGTTGGGAGGAGGCCCAGAATATTGCCCACCCTCCAAAATACCCCCCAAGAAGGGAACATCCACATATGCTTCAGGACTGGCTGGGTTCTCCTTGGTTAGTCAATACCCCTCCCCATTACCCAAGTAAAGAGTATAAGTAAAAATAAAAACAGAATGATCAGAGACAGATGGTTCGGGAGGATATAGAAGGTAGTGCTCAAGCTGCATTTTGAAGGAAGTGAAGGCATTCTGCGAAGTAAGGGTGAGGAGGGAGGGCATTCCAAGCATAGGGCACAGCCAATGCAAAGACTTGGAGCTGGAAGATAAAGTATTGTGTGAAAGAAACAAAGAAGGTCATTTTGGTTGACCTCAGAGTATAAAGCAATGAGGCTTGAAAGATAGGGTGGGTCCAGGTCGTATATATCTTTAAAAGACAAACAGAGAAGTTTATATATGATTCTTGAAGGAATAAAAAGCTAATGGAGTTTATTGAACTGGGAAGTGACTCAGTAAGATCATCCTTAAAGAAAACCATTTTGGCAGCCATGTGTAAAATGGACTTTACCTGATGACACTCTGGAGGCAGGGAGGCCAATAAGGAGGCTAATGCAGTGATCTAAATGAGAGGTGATGAAGGCCTGAAATGAGGAAACTGTGTGAGGGGAGAGGGGTCAGATGTGCGAGAAAAGACAAAAGGGTTTTCGGTTCCCACATAAGCACTTAGAACACAAAATGGGCGTATTTTGTTGCTTTTGTTCAGTTGTTTCCGTTCTTCATGATCCTATTTGGGATTTTCTTGGCAAAGACACTGGAGTGGTTTGCCATTTCCTTTTCCAGCTCACTTTACAGATGAGGAAACTGAGGCAAACAGGGTGAAGTGACATGCTCAACTAGGAAGAATCTAGGCTGGATTTGAACTCAGGTCTTCCTGATTTCAGGCCTGGCACTCTAACCACTGTGCCACCTAGCTGCTCTGGGCTGTGCTTAATCCCCTCCCAAAATAAGAAAACCAGAAAGGTTTTACAGTCTAGGCCAGGAACAGTTTAGCAGCTTTTCTTCTCTCTCTTTGATGCTAACTTGCCCTCCAGACTTATCTAGGATTAAAGATCCCCTCCAAGAGTCGTCCCCTTTCTGGACACACATCATCTGTACCTCTCACAATCCTGGTGGCGTGCAGGGCCCAAGCTATGATAGTCCCCAAAGGGTCTGGGTTAGAATCATGGGAGCACCAGGGGAAAGGTTACATTTATAGCTGCAGGGAAAGCGCCAGTGAAGATGCCCACCATAAAGGCAAACTTCCAAGGGAGGCTTCACCGGACCAATTAGGACATTTTCTTCTCGTGCAGATTGCCCTTAGGTAGGCAAACCAGAGAATCAGTAGGTCTCAGGTTCTTATTTCAGACAAGGCTCACCAGGTAGTTAGCTGAGATGGTTCTGGGGGTGGTTGCCTTCTCTTGTGGACCTCATGGTTCTTTGGAATAGCTTCATGTAACCAGAAGGTGTCACTGGACAACAAAGTGGGTTGGAAGTTTTTGGGTTGTTTTTTTTTTAACTCCCTCCTCCCTTAGGAATTTGGAAAGGAGCTAAATCTTCCCAGAGTCCACATTCCTGCCCTGCCTCCAGCACTACCATTGGGCAGCCCAAAGGGTATGCCCTTCCCTTGGCCTACACTTCCACCCCAACCCCTCCTCTTTGTTTGTATCCTGGAGAATTGCCATTTGAAACTGGATACCTAAATGACTCCTTTTCTTAGCCTAAGAGAAATAGAGTCCTGGTCCATGTGATGCCCTTTCTTTGCTCTTTTAGGAAACTTAGAAATAAAGTTAATTCACTTTAAAGAACATCTTAAGGCTCTCTCATGCATATACAGCTCTTGAAAGCCCAGGTCAGGATCAAATTCTGACATGACTCAACAAGTTAGTCACTAAACATTTATTAAGTCCCTTCTCAGTGCTAGGCACCATGCTAAAAACAGGAGATACAAAAAAAAGGCAAAAACCATCCCTACACTCACAGAACTCACATCCTAATGGGGAAGTCAATATGAAATCAGCTGGGTATACAGAGTAAATCCCACAGAAGGTGAAATTTTAGCTGAAGAAATTTAAAGGCGCTGGGAAGAAGACACATGTGCCTGTCAGGACAAAGGTCTGATACAATTTCCATTAAATCTAGGGAGTCTTCATTGCTGAGTCATTTCACTCATGACCCATTTGGGGTTTCCTTGGCAAAGATACATTTCCTTCTCTGGCTCATTTTTATAGATAAGGAAGCTGAGGCAAACAGGAGATAAGGAGTCTGAGGCTGGATTTGAACTCACAAAGAAGAATCTTTGGGACTTCAGGCCCTGAGTTCCATCCACTGCACCACCTAGCTGTCTGATTCTATGTAGCCTGACTGGTCACTAATGTCTCCAGGTTCTTCACTCCCAACAAAGGATAAATACACAGACATTCCTAATTGACCATAGATTTTGTGGGAAGCAAAATAAGAATAAAGAAACAGCTTAAAGGCACAGTAAGAAAACCACAAAGAGTTTCTCCTGTGGGTCAGCCAATTGGTCCAGGGAGGGTCAAAGAGGAAAAAAGAAAACCTTCCAAAGCCCTGCAGGACCAGCATCCTGGGGCTGTCACTGCTAAACCTTTCTTCACTTCATCTCCCACAAGTAGTTTACCTCTATTTCTGTCTGTGATGGTACAAACTTGCTCAAAATCTCCCACCAAGCCCCTTCCACAACAGCAAATCTGCCCTCAGATCAAAAATGGTGACCATGACCATCTTCCTCTGGGACTACAAAGGAATGAATCCTGCTGAGTAATCAAGCATTTATTAAACACTTAATATTATGTGCCAGGCACTGTGCTAAGCACTTGAGATACAAATATAAGTAAAAACAATGCTTGCCTTCAAGGAGCTTACATTCTACTAGTGAAAGACAACAAATCAAAGGGAGCTAGAAAATGTGAGGAGGGTGTGGTACGTGTGGGTCAGCATGAGTCCAGTAGGTTACCAGCAAACTGTGTAGGGTGGCTGATGCAGAAGCAGCATGGTTTAAAAATAATACTATATATTACATATATTATCATAATACCTAGCATTTATAAAGCACTAAAGGTTTATAAAGCGATTTCCAAATACAACCATAGTCAATCCTCACAAGGGGTTAGGTTGCTATTATTTCTGTTCTACAATTGAAACAGAGGAATGTTAACTGACTGGCCCAGGATCACATAGCTAGTAAGTGTTTGGGGCTGAATTTGAACTCAGTTCTTCCTGAGTATAAGCCAAATGTTCTAACTACCCTGCCACCAACCCAGAGAGATGTGGATGTCTGGTTCTGGACAAGATAAGGTAAAAGCTCATCTGGC
The DNA here is from genome assembly GCA_028646575.1 of Pseudocheirus occidentalis. Lineage (NCBI taxonomy): Eukaryota > Metazoa > Chordata > Mammalia > Diprotodontia > Pseudocheiridae > Pseudocheirus > Pseudocheirus occidentalis. The sequence goes on along the minus strand of CM053598.1, from coordinate 8,826,815 downwards.
AGAGCCCAAGGACCAGTGAAGTTCTAGTGGGAGGGGTAGATGACCAGAGTGGAGGGAATTTCCAATGAGGGCTCAGACCCTCCTTCACTGCTGGGAAGACAGGTCCCAAGTGGCCCAGAACCTCCATTCTGAGGAACTCTCAAGGCAGCAGAATTCACTCCCTTCACTGCCTCCCAGCCCTGCACCTGACTCTAGATCTTCCCATCAGGTTCCTGCGGTCTTCTCACCCTGATCCCTCCATTCCTCCGCTCCAACTGGTGGCCTCGTTCTAGAACTTCCAACAGGAGGAGGCTTGTTTTCTCACTCTTCTCCATCGTGACCCCAAGCAAATACCCTCTTACTCATTTTCTCTTGCTTTTCCCTGTTATACTTTGTTTCCTTCAGGAGGCAAACCTGAGGGCAGGAACTCTGTTTTTGCTTGTATTTGTACTTTCAGCACTTAGCCTGGGGCTTAGCACCTAGTGAGGACTTAATGAATATTGGTGAAGTGAAGGACCCTAGCAAAATGGCTTTACACTCATCACAAATGCAGTCTTCTCCAACAAGGACACGATGGAGGCTTTGTACAGCCCTTCACCTAACTGGGTCTCTGTTCTAGTTCTTTCTGCTTCTCTGGCGGGCTTTGCCCTCCCTCGCCAGTGCCGCCCCACGTGGGCAGGGGGCCGGTCTCTCCCGCTGGAGCCATCTGGGGTGGACAGGGGGCCGGTCTCCCCCGCCGGAGCCCTCCCGGGTGGGCAGAGGGCCGGTCTCCCCCGCTGGAGCCATCCGGGGTGGACAGGGGGCTGGTCTCTCCCGCCGGAGCCGTCCCAGGTGGGCAGGGGGCTGGTCTCTCCCGCCGGAGCCGTCCCGGGTGGGCAGGGGGCTGGTCTCTCCCGCCGGAGCCGTCCCGGGTGGGCAGGGGGCTGGTCTCTCCCGCCGGAGCCGTCCCGGCTCAGCAGCAGAGGCTTCTTACTGGAAAGAGGCGGCACGACTCTTAGGAGTGTGGTCTGGGGTCAGCGTGTAGGGGGGCCCATCAACGCCGGTATCCCTCCTACACCACCCCCGGGAGCCACAAACAGAGGCTCTCCTCACTGGAGCATCAAGACCTAGGGCTGAACCAGAAGCACAAGCCCGGAGAGAGGCAGGGCGCGGAATGCAGCAACGTAGCGTCAGCGTACCGGGCTTACCTAACCTTTCCGCGTCTGCTCGCTCCTCCACCCTCACGGCTCCAGTCCCTCTGCCGACTACATTCTCCAAGATGCCGCGCGCGCCGCCGGCGGAAAAAGCGTGTACGCGTGCGCCCCGCCCCCGCCCCCGCCCCCCGGCGGCGCGGTGCATCGTGGGAAAGTTGGCGATCTCCATCATGGCGGCTTCCATTTCGGGCTACACCTTCAGTGCGGTGTGTTACCACAGCGCCAACAGCGACGCGGACCACGTAGGTGCCCGCCGGGGCCGGGGAGGAGGGGAGGAGCCCCGAGCGGGTCCGAGGGGGCGCCCCCCAGGCCGGGCCGGCCCCGCCCCGCCCTCTCCCCCTCCCCCGGGCCCGCCCAGGCCCGGCCCTGCGTGAGGCGGCGGCCGCTCTGGTGGCTGAGGGTCCGCCCGGGCCGGGCCGGGGGCGCGTGGCGGTGCCGAAGGCCTGCGGCCAGGGCGTGCCCAACCCCGCGAGTGGGCGTCCGTGTCCACACCCGCGAGTCTGTACCCGGGGGCGTGTGTGTCTGTCCACCCCGGTGTGAGTGTGCCCACGCCCGCGAGTGGACGCCCGGGTGCCTTCCTGTGGCTGTGCCCAGCTTTGGCCGGCGTGCGGCCGCAGGTCCGCCGGGGACCCCTCGCGTGAGTGCCCGTGGGGGCCGCGCTCGCTGCCCCCTCCGCCCACCCTGGGAGGTGGGGGGGGTCTGCGGGGCCGGGGGCGCGTGGAGTTCGCCCCCCGAGCCCGGGCAGCGGGTGCAGCGCAAGTAGAGGAGCGCGCGTGGGGCCCGCGCCCGTGAGCGCCCGGGAATGCCCACTCCCGAGGCTACAGGTGAGCGCCGCAGAGCCTACCCCACGTGGCTCTCCGGAAAAGCAGGGTCTGTCCGAGCAGTGAGCGGCGCGGTGCTGGGCGCGCGGGAGTCCCGTGGGGGCTGGGTGGTGGGAAAGCCGGGGAGCCCTTCCCAGTCTGCGGGGCGCTGTCCCTGGAGGGGGGACGCTCAGAAAGCGCCTCTCTAGGCGCTGGGAGGTGACTTGTGTTGGAGTGGACCCCCCAGGACAGCTGCGGGCCAGATGTGCGGCCCTGGGGGCGCATTGGCCGGAGCGTGGTCCCAGAGCTAGTGATCAGCGCCCACCCCCAGACGCTCCGGGGTCATTGTGGGCAGGTGTCGGGTGAGCCTTGTGCGCTGTGTCTAGTCACAGAGTCCGAAGCGGCACAGCCAGAAAAAAACTGGAGGAGCCCCTCCTTTCTGAGCTGGGCTCCCCAGCTGTAAAGTGAGGGCCACTCTGCCTCTGGAGGTGATCTTAAAAGCTTTTTCTGGCCTTAGGTCCCATGAGCAGCTGGTGCGGTGAAATGAGGAAGTGGGGGGGCCCGAACCAGCCAGCGAGAGGGGGAGAAAGACCCAGAAGTCATTTGATGCAGCTTCCCCATTTTACAAGCAGATATAGCCTCTGGGTAGCGGGTGAAAATCTTTCTGAAAGGGAATTTTGGCTTTAGTGCTTAGAACTTTTCCTTAATTGATCCCATAAATCATTTACAATATGAAAAACAACTGGTGTGTACTGTAAAATAAGTATTTACGTTGTCTTTTGTTGTGAAGTATTTCATTGTCAGATAAGTATTTTGTTGTATCTATTTCAAAGCAAGAAGAACACTTGGGATAGAAAGAGTTTATGGTAGATAACTGGCACTGATGGGAGACTGGTATAATTGGTGAGCTGAAATAGTGAAATGCTGTTCTTTGCCCACGAGGAGTGTCAGGATTATGGTAAATGACAAGGCGCACAGTTAGCTCTGTGGTTTCAAAGTCAAGTCAATTGGGGTGAGTCATTTAACCTTTTCCAAGTTCTGTTTTCCTCATCTGTGAAGTGGAGATGGTATTTTCATTCCCTCCCTGAATCTTGGCTATGTTAGTGTTGGAAGGGAGCTCTTCAGGGGGTTGGGTCCTGCTCTGGCTTCTTCATTTTGCAAAAGAAGAGAATGAGGCCCAGGTAGAGATAGGTTGGCCTGCATCACTGGACTAGTGAGAATGAAAACTGGGATTCCAGCCTGACTCCTTGGCATTGTGTTTCTCCTGCCATCCACACAGGGTACTTGGGAGAAAAGAACTCTAGAAATGTGCCCTTAATCGCATGCTTTGGACTTCCCCTCAGCTATTAAGCACCATCATCAGGAAACATTTTGGGGGGGGAGGTTTCTAATTCTCTTGAATATCTGTAAAAGTTTAAATAGGATGAGAGATTGTGGTTAGGCCTTGTATTTCTACAATAAGTACTTAGGGGTTGTGCAGGTATTGGATAGAATTGACTTTTGTGGAGAAAGTGAGTGGTTTAAGCTACAGAGGTGCTCTAGGTCAAAACCTAAGCCCACACTGAAGATCTACTACTGATCAGCTGTTCTTTGTCTTGTGACATTCTTCGTAGTTATGGTTCGTTACTTGGGGAATTTGGAGGTTAGAGTCATTAAAAGGTTTAAGCTAGTTTTCTGATTGGACAACTTGAACTTTGAATTGACATTATTTGCTTAGACTACAGACAATTAGAGACAGTACTCAGTATTCTGAACTAATGATGACTGGCAGGGGCTCAGAAATCCAAACAAGAAAATGATTTAAATTCCTTCCATGTTAGCGTTTGGAAGGAGTTTTAAATGTAATGGCAGTTTATAGTAGTAAAATTTACACTACTCCAGATCAGGTCATGAAGCCTTTCTGTAAAAACCTGTTCCTTTGAGCTCTCCTGTTCCCTGCTTCCTTTTGGGAATGGACTTCATGCTAGGAAACCTTTCACATTGCAAAGGACCAGGTGAACACTCCGGACATCTTGCTGCGTCCTTCTTTCTACGCAGGGAAATGATTTTGGTTTTTATAGCATCTTCCAACCTTTGTGAGGTGAGCAAAGTACTTAACCCATGGACGACCTAGAGGTATGCCGGCATTTTCTAGAGTAGCAGTGCTCTTTGACCAAATGTATGACTCGTAAAGCATTCTGGTCTTTTGTTCAAACTGTGAAGTTGATTTGCTGAGGTCTTGATTTTCTAAGCTAAGTAGGAAGAGGAGGTAGCATTGTTTCAAACTGTGAAAGCTGGGGTGGTGTGATGGAAAAGGGCCAAATTTGGAGTCAAAAGACTGGGGTTCAAATCCTGTCCCAGCTCCCGGTGTTGCCTTGGGCAGCTTGCTCTCTCTCAGCTTCATTTTCTTAGAGATCTCTAAGGTCTCTTTTCCGATCTAAATCCTAGGGCCTTTTGACATTTTTAAACTTTTCTTGTGCCTTTGTCATCGGCAGTGATTTTGTAGTGATTTAAAAGCAGTCGACGTTATGGCCAGAAGGACGATTGTTGGTTTCTGCGAGAGCGTTGGTAGAAAATGTAATCTTATTTTTGTTCTTTGTCAGGTAGTTTTCATTTTAATTGAATGGTTCAAATGAAAGATTTCCTAACGTGGCTTATAACGCTTTCAGCTCTCCAGTTACTTTGTAGGCCGGCCCTTGGGCTACCCTGGTCAGTTGTTTAGACTGTTTGTAACGGACTTGCTTTGATTCTGGTGTTTAACAAATTAAGGTCCAGTGTACAGAGACAGGGGACTAAGTGCCAGTGGGAGATGCGTCTTGTTTTGAGTCTGCAGTGGTTCATTCTCTTTTAATCACTTTTCAGGAAGGATTTTTACTAGGAGAGGTGAGACAAGAGGAGACGTTTAGCATCAGCGACTCACAGATCAGCAGCACGGAATTTCTGCAAGTGATAGGTAAGTGAATCGAGCTCTGACCTTATGGAAGTCGTCTTTGTCTACAAATCTCCGGCTTATTTCTTATCCACCATCGTATGCTTTTGAAGAAAAACTCTGTGAAAATGAGCTTTGGGTGTTTCCTGTTTCCCCCTGTGCACTCAATAATTTCTGGGGACTAAAAAGTGCACCTGCCAACCCAGTGACCTGATGCCGTAAAGTACCAGCCTGCAGTTCTGGTCCAGATCCTGAAACAAGCACAGGGCACAGTTTGCCTTTCTGAACTTCTCTGACATGGGGCTCTAACGCCGGGGCTATCGAAGGACTCTCTGAGGTCGGTCACACGTCATACCTCCTCAGTCGTCTTGTGTCCTGTGTTACTTGGTGTTGGGTCTGGGCAGTCTGGACGGCCCTGGTTTGCTCTGCATTTCTGATGGTCTGAGTTATATGTGAATTATACATTTATGCTATATGTACATGCATACATGCACACACATGCGCGTGCGCACACACACACGCACACACACACACACACCCCCAAGGCTGTTTGTAAATTTATGGTTGCATTTGTGGTGATGATGAAAGGGCCTAGAGAGCAGGGGTCAGGAAACTCGACCACTCATCACATGATCTTGTGCAGGAAGCTCCCTGACCTGGGCCTGCGTCGGTGGGGTCTGGCCTGAATGATGGCTCAGGTTGCCTCCAGTCCTTTCGGTCTAATCTCAGTTATACGTTTAATCTTAACGACAATAGCCGGCATCTTTGTGGCACTTTGAGGTTTGCCAAGTGCTTTACAAATGCTGACTCATCTGATCTTCACAACAACTCTGGGAGGTGGGGGCTTTTATGATCCCCACTTTACAGATGAGGAAACTGAGGCAGCCAGCAGTTAAGTGACTTGCACTGGGTTGTTCAGCTAGTAAGCATTTGAAGCTGGGTTTGTACTCGAGTCTTCCTGCCTCAGGGTCCAGCACTTCGAGTAACTGTCACCTCGCTGCCTTTAATTAATTATATCAACACCGGGACAGTTTACTAATTGCGTGTGGCTTAGCAAGTATTACGAGAGGAAACTTGATTTTGTGACTGGAGCCTGAAAGCTCTGACCCATCCTGGCTGTGTGACCCTGGCAAGGCCCCGGGCAGCTCTCCCGTTTGCACATCTGCTTTGGGAAAGGGAACGTGCTGTGCCCATGATGTCTAAGTGAGACGTTATAAGTCACACCTATTTCTGAGCCGTCTCCTCTGCATGTTTGTGTTGTAGCAGACGGGATTGGATTGGGAGACAGAGAGCCTGCATTTGAGCCCCTGCTCTGGCACGAAGCCAGGGTGCCAGCTATGCTCCTCCCTCCCTCGATCCCCCTTAACTCACCAGCAACGTGAGGGCTTTGTCCAGAGGGTCTCCAAGGTGTCTTTTGGCTCTGTCAGTCTGTGAGCTAAGAACTGTGGGGTTAGGTACTCATCAAAGGGCTCACAGCTCCCAGGCCCCATTCTTAGTCTTCGGTTTCTGAATTTTAATTTTTCTTCTGAACTTATCAGACACCAAAAATCCCAATCCCTCCCAAGCTACAAGCATTTCACTGTGCGAAGTCAAACCCAGAAAGAGGATTAGCTGTGACACAGTGATGCTCTAGTTTGGTTTTAAAGCATGTCAGAAGCCTCCCAGGTCCCTTTCGCACGTCTCTCCTGCTCACTTGTGCTTTCTTCTGAGCGTCCCCTGTGCACTTTAAAATATTTCAGGGGCCTGTCTCCTCTGTCTTTTGGGCATCACCAGTGAGAAGCCCTTGGCTCCCGCCATTCCCCCTTGGTCACAGCTGAGTGTGATCAAGCAAAGCAGGTGCGGCCCAGGAGCGCTGCAGGGAGAGCAGGTTTTGTGTGTGTGTCCCTGGGCTCTTCCTGTGAGTCAGGGGGCCCTGCAGCCCTCCGGGTCTCCAAGTCTTTCCCAGTTGTTTTCCTTTACAGTGCTGTTGTCCTTATCTAACTTATTCCCTAGTTCTGCTCCTTTCCCTCTGTACCGATTCCTGGTGCCCAGGGTTCTCTGACATCGACTCTTTGGTCATTTCATATGACCCCTCATCCGTTTGTGTTCTGTCACTAGCTTACTTAGTTTACCTGCTGAGAGTCTTTTCATGGCAACTTAGCCATCAGTCTTAGGTCCAGCTTCGAAGATTTTATACACACTGCTCATGTGTGCTCTCTCGAAATCTCTGTCACTCTCTCCACGTGCCCACGTGCATGTGCATGCCCCCTTACATATGTAAGATACATACACATATCTTGTGTATAGACACACATACACACAGAGAACCACTCCTACTTCTCCAAGTGTTCAGGGATCTCAGAATTTAATTCTAGTCCCGGGTTCACTCACTTGTGAGAACTACCTCTGTGACAAAGAGGAGTAGTGGCCCTTTCTTTCAGCTCTATTTCACAACACCAAACAGTATGACCTCTTACACCTGGAAGGAAAAGAAACAGTGTCAGTGGCACTGTGAACTCCATCAGATCATGAATTATCAACTTCTTTCTCTCAGAAAACACCAAGAGCTGTGGGAATCTGTGGGGAGAAGTCAAGGCTCTTGAGAGGCTTGGAAATAGATCAGCTCCAGGCTCAGGAAGGAATGTAGGAAAACCTTTATTCAGCCAGAATATTAACTTTCAAATAATGACTTTCATTAGGGCTGGTGTTCATTTAAGCAGTTTCCAAATTATTTAGCTCCTGTACGTCTAGGAGCAACCTTCTATACACCATGCTCAGGGAGAATCCAGATGCTGCCCAGTGGAGGCCTGGGCTCCAACCTTGGGATAGTCCTTTACCACCTGTGGAGCCTTGGTCCTGTCAGGTTATCTCATTTGTACTTGGAAAGACCTGGCTTAGGCTGCTGCTTGGCTTCCCCTAGTTCTAAAACTGACATCTTTGTCTTTGGGAGTGACGTCGTGCAGATTGTATCAAATGACAGGACTTTGTGTAACCTCCTGAATGAAGTTTGGCTTAACGTTCTACACAGGAAAAACCAAGTGGATGAAGAGTGCCTCTTGTTGAGACTGGTAGAGAAAGCTCGTCCCTCACTGTGTACCCTTTGGGCTGCTGCTGCTGCAAATGGATCATAAGCTGCGCCCATAATGGAACAAGGGAAAGAAGCTGTGTCATCTTTGAGAAATGACAGTTTGTTCATGATCCGAAGCTCTTTCTGGCAGCAAAGACTCATCTACTTAAGGCCAAAAATACTGTGGTGTCATAGGACTGAGTTATGAAAAAACTTACAGTCTGAAGAATTGGAATTGAGGCTCATGGAAAGGACAGTGGGGAGACCTTTGGCCAGTGGAGGCAGCATCAGAGAAGCAGCTTCTCAAAAAAAAGACAGCCAGTCACAGAGAAGGGACGAGGAATATGTAGCCAGCCCACATTCTTCATTAGCACTTACTCAGTGTCGGGAGACTTAGAGGAAGGTCACCAGCATTTTGGGCGGACCCTCCCCACTGTTACTCCTCTTGGCCAGTTTGTGGAAGATCATAGACAAGGGTGCAAAGGATGGCCAGGAGGGAAGGGTTCTGATCCATAAAATGGAAGGAAACACCCCTAGTGGTGGGAGGCTGTTTCTGTTGTTATCAGAGGGAGAAACTGCGTCCAAGATGGGTTAAGTGACTTGTCACACAGCTGGGGAAGTATCTGAGGCAGGATTTGCACTCAGGTTCTCCTAGCTCCCAGCTCAGTAGTCTCTTGATTGTGCCACTTACTTATTCTATGTACGCTTGATAGAGGCTGAGGAACAAGAAAACTTTTAGTTTGTAGTTTATTAGGCTAGATTTTAAGTAAATCAACATAATTTTCCATTTACTGATAACTGCAGAATGATCCACAAATCCCTAGGGTGTGCCCATTTAGAGAAGGGTTATGGGTATGGACTTTCCAGAGGTTCTTGGTTTTTCTTGTACAGCCGCACCCTTGAGCACCCATGTGCAAGGCAACTGCTAAGTTCTGAGGGCTGTAAAGATGAATAGAACAGGTCTGTTGTCAGGAAATGTAGCACATAGGGGGAGACATGAGGCTTATTCCCAAATAAATATTACACAACCTAGAAGTAGAAAACACGGGAGAGGTGGAAGGATAGTGTGTGATGAGCAGTCAGCAGAGGGAGAGGGTATTTCCAGATGTGGGATTTTTATTTGGGAGGAAGGGGAGGTGATAGGGAATCAGAGAAGACTGAAAGGAGGGGAGCAGAGCTCTGGAGGTTTATGTGTGAGGGTGGGATGTAGTTAGGGCCTGGGGGATGGTCCTTTGGGGGAGTGTATTAGATAAGATTGGAATGTGGAGTTTGGGTCAGATGATGGAGGGCCATGAGGACTGCATGAAGGAGGTTAGGATGGTGGGAGAGAACAGTTTGAAAGGGACAGAACTGAAGTGGAAGAATTAGGAAATGTCCACTGGGGGGAGGTGCCTGAAGAGGAGGCCTGTGTCCTAGCGAACCAGAGGAATTGAAGGAATGTCTGTGAGCCCTGGTGGGGCCAGTGCAGCTACACGGAAGGCCTGAGGTGCAAAGGAGGTGACCAAGGCGCCAGCCCCTCCTGTTGTGCGGAGTGGCTGCCTCGCCCCCTACCCCCCTAACCCTAGCGGTGGCATCGCTGCTCCTCTGGTCAGTTGGCCTGGATTTTAGCACATTTTTTAGCCCGTTTGTCAATCATAAAGTAACTAGTGGATCTAGTTTATGACAGAAAGGTGTTTCATGTTCAGCATCAGCTTTGGGGACATTTTCCAAAGCGTGTCTGCCGTCCTTGAAGACGGAACATGCATTTCCATTTTCTTGTTGAGCCCCAAGTGTTGGGAATGCAAAAACAGGACCGCAGCACAAAGTGGGGTAACTGGCTTTATTTTTCAAGTGATTTTTACACGATTTAGGGCCACGTGCTGCAGAACTTGGTTTGGGAGTGATGTCTTGGGCTTGAAAAGAATTAGCTTTTTCTTCATTCATTTTCACAGCTGCAGTACCACAGCCCTGGCTAAAGATGACAAGAACTACCGTTTCTGGATTGACAACACTTCCACACGCAGTCTGGGCAGCGAAGCTCAAGTGTGGGACCCTATCATTCTTGAGAATCTAGATCTGAGCTAAAATTGTAGTCTTGAACACAGAGGGTTTGGCTCTTTGAGCAGCTAGCGATGAGTCACTCCACTGTCGGATGTACAAGATGGAATAGGGGTCAGTTTGGCCAGGATCTCTGAGGCTTGGTGACGAGGTGGAAGCCTGTTCTCTTTGGGTTGAAGTTGGTAAAGATCTATCTAGTAGACCAGTGTTTCCGTGGTGGCCCGAGTTGTCTCTGAGGTGGTTAACGTTCCTCAGATAGGGAGATGTGTTGTCCTTCCTGACGTTAGGCCCACCCTTGGAGGTTTCCTCACAGAGACCTGCTTCCAGAATGGCCCCTTTGCATCCTTTCTGTTCAGTCATAAATGGCAGCACCGTTGAGGCCCGTTCTGCTTCAGTCCTCTTGAACATTTCTGTCTGTTGAAGGAGGCCCCTGACTGTTGACCAGCCTCTGGGACAGTGGCTTCAAAGTAGAGATGAGGAGAGTGAGGCCTGGAGAGGTGGCCTGGGAACAGGTGGGGGAGCAGTAGATGTACTTCTGGGCCTGGAGGCCTCTGACACTATTTGGATGACCTTGGGCAAGTCCCTTCACCCTGTTTGCCTCAGTGTCCTCATCTGAAAAGGGATCATGGCAGCACCTACCTCATCAAAGGAGGCAGCATTTGTCAAGCACTCAGAGCCCTGCGCCTGGGGCATAGTAGGTGCTATGGAAATGTTTTCTCCGTTTCTGCCACTACCCCAGGCTGTCTTTGCCGTGATTGAATGTGGGCCAGAAATCCCTGGGTGGCAGGTCAGAGGTTGGCAGCAGTGAGTGCTCATCAAATGCAAAAAGGGGTACTTTACTCCTTAGCTACTTTTGCAGTGAAACTTATGTTCTGGAGTTTGGGTAGGGGGGAGGCAGCCCTGTCTGCGTAAATCAACAAAATGGGTCCCGAATGAACTTTGGGATCCTTCTTGTCGCCACTTCTTTCCCCTAAGGCAGCTCAGACCCACCCCCACCCCCCATTTGCCTTGGCAGACAGCCTTTGTTAGTGCTCAGGAAACAGAATAACCACTTTTTTTTTTTTGCTTTTTGGAGGGCAGTTGGGGGTTAAGTGACTTACCCAAAGTCACGTGGCTAGTAAGTGTGTCAAGTGTCTGAGGTCACATTTGAACTCAGATCTTCCTGACTCCAGGGCCCGTGCTCTATTCACTGCGCCACCTAGCTGCCCCATGCACCTTTTAATTTCCTGAGAAATTTAAAAGGGACACAGGCTTCTCTCTAGCTGCCTTTTCTTCTTTTATGACTAACCGAAATGACTTTATCTTTTTTCTAATTCCAGAAATCCATAATCATGAGCCTTGTCCAAAGCTTTTTAGGTAAGTTTTCTTTCTTCTCTGTATTACAAAGCATGTAGCCCACATTTAAAACTGATTTGATTAGAGCCTGGGTGAGTTGAGGCCTATCTATGATTATGGAGTTCTAGGAGTTAGAGAGAGAAGGGTCCTTAGAAATCACCCTGTCCAAAGCCCTCCTTTTAGGGATAAGGAAGGTGAGGCCCAGGCATCAATGTGGCCTGTTTGAGGTCTCGGGCCTTCCACTAGCCTCCATCGTGGGGCCTGGAGGAGCTGAGACCTGCCTACAGTTGGTGGCGTTCTAGATGACCCCTCGAGTCCCCCTTAGGTCACTAGTCTTATAAGCAATGTTTCTTTGAGTCCGTGTTCAGAAGGAAGAGCTGTTGGAGGTGAAAGGAATTGTCTTTCAATCGAGGAAGAGTAGTCTTTAGAAGAGGGGAACACCTTTTATTCTTCCAGCACTATTGAACCATAAAGGAGAAAAAAATCAGTTCAGTGCCACATAGAAGTAAAAACTTTATATAATTTTGTTTTTGCTAGAAATGGGGTTTTATTTACCCACCCTTTTAAAATTAATATGAGGGAACATAACCCTTTTTTTTTTGTCTTATCTATTACATGTATTTCAGTTCCATATTATGGTCAGCTAAAGGAGAGGCAGATGGGGAAAGAGAAGGGAGGAGACCTAGAGACATTTGAAGGGAGAGAGAACCAGATGGAGAGAATGGGAGAAGCACCCAGAGGGAAGAGGGTGAGAGAGGAGAAAGCCCCTGCCTGCTCCCCACCAAGGTGCCCCTCATCACTATGCCAGCCCTGCCTCTGCTTCAGGGCTTCCTCCCTAATTAATAGCTAGGTACGGTAGCCCCCCCTTTAGAGCTCCCCCCCGAGCCCTGGCATTGCCTTCAGATCCCTAGTCTCCTTGACCGTGATGGTGTCACCGTTAGCATTGACCCAGTTCAGCCAAGGCAGTTTTGACCAGCTGTCCCCCCACACCCTCCCCAGGGGCCTGCAGAGGGCTCCAAGCTGCCTACCCTCAACTTTGACCTATGACTTCTAGGCCTAAGGTGTGACCTGATGACCAAGCTAACCTTGCACTCCCCAGCTGGCCACACCATCAGAGTGGCTTCCTCCCGGTTTCACCAGGTGATGTGAGGCCTGTGTCCTCTTTCCTCCTTGCCCCTGCTTACTGAGCTGGGGACAGCCCTGCATAATGTATGGGGACTTACCTTGGACCCAGAGGTTTTGCTTAGCCCTTTGGCAGCAAGTTCTTTACCCCTCATCATAAGATCACAGGAATTTAGTCATGAAAAGGCCCTAGAAATTGTTTAGTTTGGTGAATGGGCTTCTTGTTTTATAGATGAGGAAGGGAAGTAACTGGCCTAAGGTCAGACGGGTGCCAGGCAGGAAAGGAGAGCAGAGCTCCCTGTGGGATAGTTCAGAAGTTAAGGGCTCCTCGGCCAGTGGCCTCTTGCTGCTGTCCCCAGGACACGAGGCTCTCAGAACGTTTCTCTCCTAGCTTCTGTGGCCTTCTTGCTCCTCCTGGGAGTTTCCCTCCGGCATGGGCATTGGCAGCTCCTGACCAAGCAGGTTCAGCGTGGAGCTGCCCATTGTCCGTGTGCCATTTGGGTTCTTCCTGCCCTGGCAGGAGGGCAGGCCTGGAGGAACCTGAGCTGAGCGGGTGGGACAGCTTTTACTCCTCCTGGGCTTTTGCTATAGTGATTTGTAACAGTCTATTTTGTAACGGAACTTTTGTGTAAAAGTGACAGATGGGTGAGATATAGCAACTCCCATGCAAGAGTCCTTTGAGATAAAACATACCCTCTATTATTAGAACATTTCAGATAATTTGTATCTAAGGTCACAGATGAAGGAGAAACTTTTTTTACTGACTTTGCGGGTTGGGGTCATGGAGGCAGCAAAAGTTGCTTCCTGGAGCTCCGGGGCTCAGGCCTTTCCTGACATCTCCCAGGGGCCAGTTCAATTTAGCAGGCATATGTTAGGGGCTGTCTCTGGGCCTGGCCTTCGAGGAAATGCCAGCCTGGCAGGAAAGCCCCAGTCCCTAGGCATAATTCCTGCGGAGGAATGGAGCTTCCTCTGCCTGGCAGCCCAGCCTGTGCCCCTCCGTCACTAGCAGTGGCAGACTGTGGCCAGCCTGGCGACGTGAGCACAGGTGCTGGGGGTTTCCCGGGGGGGGGGGGGGAGGGCAGCATCCGACCTCCCACCGTTCATCTGTCGTTCCTCAAGGCGTCACCGCCCCCACCCTGCCACTAGGAATGGGACAGAAGGACTCTCCAGACCGACTTTTGTCCGTGCGCCAGCCCGGCATGAATGCTCTGGCCGCATCTCCGGGTTAGAATGAAGTGGTGACTGGCTGTTGTGGCTTAGCTCTCTGCTCTCCTCTTGGCATTTTTTTTCTTTCACCCCATACTGACTTTAGTAGGTTTCACTTCAACAGTTGTTTATTAAACGCTTAATATGGGCTTCATTTTTCATAGGTGGAAGATGAAATTTTCCCTAGCTTACTTCAGGTGTCACCAGCCAAAAAGAGGTCGAGGTAGGGGGATGGGGCGAGGTCCCCTCCAGGGCCAAAGTGCCGTCTGATTCGAATCGTCTCTTTCCTGGGCGTTAGCTGATGGATTGGGGAGCATTCACCTGAGGAGCAAATTGTAAGCTCTGTCTCACTTTATCTTTTGTTCTTGACTTAAGCTTTTATGATTACGCCGGAAAAGTCAATGAAGAGAGTTTGGACCGGCTTCTTAAAGACAGAAGAAAGGTGAGTTTTCTTCCTTGTGCTCTTGTCATCTCAGGGCGTGGAATTAAACACCGAGGTTCCTTTTGGCCCTCAGACTGCCCTCCTCTCTAGACGTTGTACACGTCCCAGGCTACTGTGAGGAAGTCCGTTCCTTGTGTTTGTCTTAAGAGTTTAAAAAGTAAATTGTAATAACAGAGTCTCAGGCTCAGCTGGCCTGGGCCACGGCGTGTCTGTGTCACTGGAAGGGAGTGACCGACAGCTGCTCTGTTCATCTCAATCTCTTTCATCAGTTTTTATGTAATAGTCTCACTTCTAACCTGTTCTCAAGCAAAAAAACTAACAGAATAGCAGAGATGCATTTGGGGGAAATAAACTGGTTGTAAAATGATTGACGCTGAAGATTATGGGAACGTGAGATGGGGCAGTGAAGGGGTACCTTGGTAGTGCAGAGAGCTCTGGGCCTGGACTCAGATCTGACCTCTGTCACTTACTAGTGGTATGACCCTGGGCAAGTCACTTCACCCTGTTTGCCTCAGTTTCCTCAGCTGTAGAATGTCTCATTTGAACCTTAGAACCACCCTGGGGGGAGGTGTTATCATCCCCATCACCTATGAGAAAACAGGCAGAGAGAGGATAAGTGACTTGCCCAGGTTCACGTGCTCGCAGGGAGCTGAGGCAGGATTCCAGCTCAAGTCTGGTTTCCTCTCCAGCATACCCCCTGTTTTCCACAATGGTTGCCTTAAGCAGGAGAGCTGGGATTTGAACCAGCTCCAGTGTCCTTCCTGCTCCATCTGCATCTCCTGGAGGATCTTGGCTAAGTAGTCAGAGACCAGCACTGTCTTCTGTGTTGTGTGGCACCACGGGGGCACAGCAATAGCTTATTGTCAGGCCTGGGGTCTTGTGTGAAAGAGTAAAAAAGGAAGAAGTGGATGAGCGAGGGGGAGCTTGGAAAGACAGGAAGAATACTGTGCTCCACAAATTGTTCTCAGTAGGTGAATATGAAAGAAATTTCAGACATGAAAACCCTCAAAGAAGAGGTAACATTATTCCGTTTGTAGATGGTGTGATTGTTTGCTCAGAAGGTCCCACAAAAACAGCAAACTAATGGAAATAATTGCTAGCTTTAGTTAAGGTGAAGTATGCAAAATGAATTCACTAAAAAAAACCCATTTCTATAGTGTTGTAACAACAACCAAGAGGAACTGATAATAAACCCCATTCAAAATAACTTTGAAAGAAACTATTTGGGAGACGTTCTACTAAAACTTAGATTTGCATAAATACAGTTACAGAACAATCTTTACTGAAATGACGTGACATTGAAATAACTTGCTCTTGGTTGAACTGCCGCATTATAATAAGAATCGGCAGTCAAGGGGACGCCCTTCAGTTGGGGAATGGCCGAACGAGGTGTGGTCTGTGAATATCATGGGATCTTACTGTGCTGTAAGAAATGGGGAGCAGGATGATTCCAGAAAAACCTGCCAAGAGTTACGTGAACTGATGCACAGCAAACACACTGCCCAGAGCCAGGAGAACGCTGTGTGTGATCACCGCAGTATTGCTCAATGAGCTGGGAATGAGGTAACTATTCCCAGTAGTCCAATAATCCAGAATAATCCCCAGGGACTAATAATGGTGCATGCTGCATACCTCCAGAGAAAGAACTCAGCCAGTCTGAATGCTGACTGAAGCAGGTGCATTCTTTTTGTCTTTCTTCTTTTTATTCTTCTGTTCACATCTTCTTGTACAAAATGACTAACATGAAAATCTTGTATGTAATTGCACGTGTGTAGCCTCTGTGTGGTTGCTCACCATTTCAGGGAAGGGGCAGGGGAGGGAGGGAAGGAGAGAGAGAATTGGACACAAAACTTCAAATAAGAAGGTCACAATAAACAAGTGCAGTGTTTTCCTTATAGCCACCTCCTAAAGCAGCAGCTTCCTCACGTGGTGTTTGATTTTTGCGGCATTTGCTTTCCAGAATAAAAAAAGGATTTTCACATTTATAAGAGACATTATGTATGACAAGCAGAATAAAACAATAATCCTGGAAGGAAAACAAAGAATCCCCATCCTGTCTAAAATGGCTTAGTACTACACTGATTGAGTTACCAAGGGGCCCCCTCATAATTAGGGATTGGCACTAGACATGTGACTGCTGTGCTATAAGCACTTCCCTGGTGAGTGAGGGAGCTGCCAGTGTGGCCTGGCTTTGTGTGTGTGTGTGTGTGTGTGTGTTTGACAGTTTTGTTGCCTAGAACATAGAGTAAGTGTTTTCCCAGTATTTGATGGTCCTTGTATGTCAGGCAGAACTTGAACCCGTGTCTTCTCTCTTGTGAGTCTGACACCCTGTCACCAACCACATCTGTCCTGCTCTGACTTCTCTCCTAAGTTGCTGTGTCTCCTCCCCGGCTGTATCTTGGGTGTCCCAGGCTGGGTGTTCCACAGGCATCTCAAATCCATCCTGTCTGAACAGAACTCGTTCTCTCCTCCCAGATCACTCCAGGCTCCAGACGTTAGCATCGCCCTCAACCCCTCCCCCATCCCCAGTGCTCCTCCCCTGGCACAGGCTCTTATCACCTCGTAGCCAGACTTTTTTTCTCCCTCAGTTTTTTTCAATAGTCATGTTGTGAAGGAAGATACAAACCCAAAGGGGGGGGAAGTGGAAAAAAGTGCAGAAAATGAAAAGCGTGTTTGGATCATCATTCAGACTCCTCAGGTTCTTTCTCCAGAGGTGCATAGCATTTTTTCCTTGGGGGTCCTTTGGAATTGTTTTGGATCATGGTATTGCTGAGAAGAGCTAAGTCGTTCCCAGGTGTTCATCATACAGTATTGTCATTACTGTACAATGTTCTGCTGGTTATGTTACTTCACTTTGCATCAGTTTACATAGTCCAGATTTTTCTGAAATCTGCCTGCTCACCACTTTTTTTTTTTGCATTTTTTTTAAGGGGGGAGGGCAGGGCAGTTGGGGTTAAGTGACTTGCCCAAGGTCACATAGCTAGTAAGTGTTAAGTGTCTGAGGCCGGATTTAAACTTAGGTCTTCCTGACTCCGGGGCTGGTGCTCTATTCACTGAGCCACCTAACCGCCCCGTGTTCAGCATTTCTTATAGCACAGTGTTACTCTGTTACAATCATATTCCAAAACTTATTCAGCTATTCTCCAGTTGATGGGCATCCCCTCAATTTCTAATTCTTTGTCACCACAAAAAGAGCTGTTATAAATATTTTTGTGCTAGTAGCTAATTTCCTTTATCTCTTTTGTACAGTTTCATAGCCCTTTGGGCATGGTTCCAGATTATTCTCCAGAAGGGGTGGATCAGTTCACAACTCCACCAACAGTGCATCAGTGTCTCAATTTTCCTACATCCTCTCCAACATTCATTATTTTCCTTCTCTGTCATATTAACCATTGTGATAGATGTGAGGTGCCATCTCAGAGTTGTTCTAATTTGCATTTCTCTAAGCACTAGTGATTTTTTTTTCCTATGGCTATAGATAGCTTTGATTTCTTCATCTGAAAACTGCCTGTTCATATTCTCTGATCATTTATCAGTTGGAGAATGACTTGTATTCATGTTAATTTGACTCAGTTCTCTATATATTTAAAGAATAAGACCTTTGTCAAAGACAATTGCTATAAAAATTGTTTTCCAGCTTTCTGCTTTCCTTCTAATCTTGGTTGCATTGGTTTTGTTTGTGCAAAATCTTTTAAATTTAGTATAGTCACGATTGTCTGTTTTACATCCAGTAATGTTCCTTGATTTGTGTATTGAACTTAGTGCTAAACAATCGTTTTGAAGGAACCAGGAAGTGCACCAGTCATTCCACAAGAATTGATTAAGTCCCATGTGGCTGGTCACTGTGCTTGGACCTGCAGATAGATACAGATAAAAGGGATGCTGTCTTGATACTCCATTGAGGGGTACAGCCTCCTCATAGATAAGTAAATACAAGCCAGTTCAAGAGACTTTGTGGGGCAGCTCTGCTCCCCATGGGGATTAGAAAGGGTCTCATGAAGGAACTAGCCTTTGAGCTAAACTTTGAAGGGAGCTAAGGATTCAGAAAGGTGGCGACAAGGAAGAAGAGCATTCCAGGTGGGCCAAGGGAGGGTGGGGGTGGCACCCAAGTGAGGGCAGGGGAGGCAGATACCTGGGGAAGGGAACAGCAGACAGACTAGTTGGGCTGCAGTGTAGATAGCATGAGATGGTGCAATGTGTAGTAAGCCTGGAAATGTAAACTAGCTGAATGGTGAAGGGTACTAAATGCTCCAGAGAGGAGTCTGAATTTTATTGTAGAGGGAGGAGGTGATATGGTGAGATTTGGGCTCAGGCATATTAATTTTGCTGCTACGTGAAAGATGGATGAGGGAGAGGAGAGACTGGTGTGTCAGGGAGGCTGATCATTGTACTGGTAGAATTGGGCAGGTACAGACTTTCCTTTCTGCCCTTGATCATTTTGTCGTCAATCTTATTTAAGTATAGATCCAACAGGGACATTTCTGCATCCAGTGGTTCTAGAAACTGCTAAGAAGCTCACTTTTCAATTTCCTGTCACCCTGGCAGCATTGACTGTTTTTGGTTCTGGTCATTGCCTGTTTAATGGATGTGAAGGTTGATAACTCCGAATTGTTTTAATTTACATTTCTTTTAGTGATTTAGAGCATTCTTTTTGCATGTTTGAGAACAGATTGCACTTGAAAAGCATCCTATGGCCCCTTATCTGTTGGAAAATGTCTTTTAGTTTTGTTAATTTGTGTAAATTCCCTCTGTGTTTTGGGTAGCAGACTTAAAGTTTTCCCTCTTTTTGCTTGCTTACCTTATTCTAGCTGTATTTTTTTTCTGTACAAAAATTAAAAAAAAATTTTTTTAATTTACATAGTGGAAATTGTCTGCCTTATCTTTTGAATTTTCCTCTTTCCTTTGTCCGGTTATAAATTCTTTGTACTTGGCACCCTTCAATTCCACTCTAATTGTTTAAAAATGTTTAAATTTAAAAATCGTTTTAAAATGGTTTGCCCTTTTATAATTTATCCAGATATTTTGGAGTTTATTAGGATATGGTATAAAATTCTGATAGCACTCCATAGTAGTACTATTGGATCTTTGAGGAAATAGACAAAGAAAGCCACTATTAATTCAAAAACACAGTTAAATGAATTATTATAGTGCTCACAACAGCATCTACATATTTAGGAAAATAGTGCTAGAACTTCAGACATGCTCAGGCTACAGGCTGACTCGCTTCCTTACAGCTTCCTGGAACCCTCAGTAGTTCTTCTGAGGTTCCCCAGGGTTGTCAACCTCTGCAGCGGGCCACCTTTGTTCACAAACTGTGTCTGTGTGAGTCATTGTGGTGTTGCTGGTTTTGTAGAAAGTGAGCTGCCTGCCTGAGATGGGCCACCAGGCTAGGAAGTTATCACGTGGCTTCATTAGCTGGGGAAGCATCATACGAAGGGAGGTTTCAGGAGAAGCAGTGCATTATGTGCCACGCTCTGTCCACGGAATATACGTTGAAGGGTGTTTTCCATTTTTACCACACTGAATTTCTTGTAATTTTTTATACTACCCC
The DNA here is from genome assembly GCA_028646575.1 of Pseudocheirus occidentalis. NCBI lineage: Eukaryota > Metazoa > Chordata > Mammalia > Diprotodontia > Pseudocheiridae > Pseudocheirus > Pseudocheirus occidentalis. The sequence continues at coordinate 8,807,196 of CM053598.1, read as the reverse complement.
CCCCCACTCCCCCATCAATAGCCGATAAGTCCAAAAGGCTTAAGTTTAAATGACACAAAAGTAAGTTGATTTGATGCCTTGACCTTCTCTAATTAATCTGCTTGATGTTATTCTCTTGTTATAGTTCAAATTAACAAACTTCAGTCATGAAAGAAAATAGGAAATCAGAGTTGATGTTTCAGCTCCATTTCCTTGCGTTTTCCTGGGTCTTTTTTGAGGCCTGTGTTTTCTGTCTGCTGCCTCATGACGTGAAGGAGCCCTGAGGACAGAGGAGCACCTGTCATGAGGCTAATTGTAGCGAAATGAAATCTTACCGGAGAATACTGGCAGTCTTTTGGCTGCTTTTTAGCAGACTTCACCTGGTAATAACTCAGTATTGAGGAATCAGAGATGATGTGGCTTCAGAGTCAGTCGGTTTATGTTACTGATAAGAAACATGCCACCCACACAGTGTCTTTAGTATTAACCTAACCATCTTTAAAAGAATGGCTAACAATTATGTGGGTTTAGCTGTTCATTTTAAGAGGAGACTAAGAATTTAAAACTGCATTTAACTTTTTTTTAAGTATGTTTTTCTACAAAAACCATTTTCAGAGACATTTGCCATCCAAAACACAATATCTGCCGTGCCTCTAATCCAGAACGGTCTAATTCACGCTGCCTCCAGGAAGGCCTTCTAGGTTTGCTCGCCTCCCTCACCCTGTGCCCTCCTAGTTTGAGGTGACAGGTACTCGTAGATAACCGTCTCTTTCTCTTTTTTCACACTTTGTTTTCCTTTCATATGTTTCTATTGCAGAATGTCATCGGGTGGTACCGATTTAGGAGGAACAGTCCACAGCAGATGTCCTACAGAGAGCAGATCCTCCACAAACAGCTGACGCACCTTCTGGGGGCGCCTGACCTTGTCTTCCTCCTCGTCAGCTTCATCTCCACTGCAAATAATTCCACTCATGCTTTAGAATACGTACTTTTTAGGCCAAACCGAAGGTAAAGAAGGAAGATTTTCCTCCCAGTAATTCTGCCTCATGCTGACATCCATTGTGAGAATATGTGCTCTTGTGTATTTTACAGCATAATTCGAGAAAAGCTTTGATTATTTTAGAGACTCTGATGTTTAGATAGGTTGATGTTGTTCCTCTGGCAGTTACTAAAATTTCAATGATAGAGATATAACCATTAGAAATTGTTTTTACTGTCAAGCTTACATTTTGTAAAAAAAAAAAAATGTCTAAAAACAGGTAGAAATCAGGTCTTTTTCATTACCATTAGTAAGGATATATCTTAATGCTGTGGTTGTCTCTAGTTATAATAGTCTGCTAAACAATAGGAAGGGTAAATTTAAGAAACGAATTCTAAAATGAATCCACCTCCTGAATAATGAGGGTTTTACCTGATTAACTTGTGAAAGCAAAAACTACATTAGCGTTTTAAGGATCTTTGATTTCACTGGCATTGATATTTCCTTGTGGAAAGAAATACCTTTTGTCTTAGTATTTCTTCCACCTCCCTGACAGTTTAATGGGTCCTTTTCAGAGTTACCTTGGCCACCCTGGTAATGAGCCTGTCCAAATTTAACTAGACAGATTCTCGAATGACACACAGTCCACACTGAGGCTGTGGGCTAAGCTCTTCTGGCTCTGCCAGTGTAGCCGTAGAGAATCGAGATCGCCTCCGCACCGTTCTCAATGGGGGAAGACTCAGATCTAATTTTTACCCTCAATAAGTAGGATAAGGCAGTTTTAGATTTCCCTGCCCTCAGGAGGCCTACACATGATCAAACATCTGCGTTGTCCGGTGAAATGAGATGAAGCACGTAAAGGACTTGGCACATTTTAATGTAGCCTGTAAATAACAGCTGCTGTTACTGAGTAAGTATTTGGAAGAGGATCTCCTGAGTTAGACGCCGCCTTTGCTGAACGCTGTGTGAGCCTTGTTCTACTTGCTGTGGGGTCACAGAGGGAGCCCATCAGGAGCCTACAGCCCACGTCTGCTTAACTGACCTTGACTTATTTTGGTTCGTTTGCAATCTCATTAGTCGAGGTGCTTTTTCTAGGGATGCACATTGCTTCCCTTTCTAACTTTTTTTCATCCTGTGTATCTCTTGTATCTTTGTCCATATCTTCCATGCGAGTTACCCAGGTAGGCTGGGAAGATCTTTGTGTCTGTTGCCATCATGTGGCTACCGCTGGAAAATGTGGACTGCCTGCTCATATGCCCTTGCTTCCATAACCGTGATTGGCCCTTCTTCTTGTCTGGTCATATCTCTCTCTGATGATCTGCTTTGGCTCGGGATACAGGACACTTGTGTCTACAGTGTCCCTCTCCACTGTCCTTTGGGTGACCCACAGCTCTAATTTTTGGGTGACTAGGCATCTATATAGAATCACTGGAAAAAATACTTTTGTTTAAAGGTTAGGCCTTTATTTCAGGGTCATTTAAAACCATGCACCATTTCCCGAAGGCAGTCCAGCCTTCTCCAGCCCTCCAATTCTGGGTGCATTTCATTGTTTATGACATAGTAGATCGTGATACAGATTTATAACCCACTTTGGGGGTTATCTATCCAACTGTATATCATAGCTGGATAGTCGACATTCTTCATCCACTTGGTTTTTGCTTTGTCAATAGTTAGGCCATATTCTTTTGAATACTTATAGGTCTCATTGTGGGGGTTAGGGTTAAGGAGTCTTAACAGCGTGCTGGGGCTTTATGCATTCATATCAACGTTACTAGCAAATAGGAACATCTCCAGGACCTATCCATTGGGAAGATCACTCTTTCATTTGGATTTTGCCCTGGCTATCCCCCCATAACAGTGGTAAACATCGGCGAGCATATGTTGCCGCGACATTGATTATTAGAGGGTCATTGGAAATCTCTGTTGTAAAACCTTTCAGAGAATCTTTTTAGGTTGGATTTGAATCTTGACTGCCACTTTCTGCTTGTGTGATCTTGGTCAGGATACTTAATCTCTTTGGTTCTCAGTTTCTTCATCTGTAAAATAGGATTGACTGGGGTTCCATTAAGGTCTCTTTCTGACCTAAATCTGTGACGCAGTGATCCTGGGATGTTGACCCAAGCACAGGAGGCACCTTATTGGTAGAGAACCCTTAAAGGCAGAGGCATAGTCAGGCCTGGCTTCATGTAGGACTAGAAAACGCTTTGAAATAAGAATGGGCTGCCCTGAGAGAGAGATTTGGTGGGGTGACCATGTAACAGGTGGCTTGTGGGAAGAGGTTGGACTGGACAGTCCTAGGCCCCCTTTTGTCCTCAGAATGCTGTGGTTGTATCACGGTGACACTTAACTCTCCCAGATCATCCACTCTTTTTAGAGTCAACAAATAGGAAGCCAAGGGAGATCTTGTATTCTTTTTACATTTCAGACCATTGTGGGATTGTAAATGTGGTATTCTGGGGATTTGGGGAGTCGCCCCATCTTCCTCCCTTCATAACTCCACAAAGGACGCCTCTGACACACGTATGCATTGTTCTAAGGATTTGGCAGAGATGAGAATTTTAGGCTCATGTGTTGGCAGTTAGGGACAGTTTCTTCTGTTCCCCTTTTTTGTCCATGGTTTTTCCCAAACCTTTGGTTATTGGGAATCAGCCCCTCATCAGTGCCCTGAAATTTTCTGTTTCCACCATAGATTTCCCCATCTTTATTGGCCTTAGGACCATTTGTTGTTCCCCATGAAACACATAGGCCTATGATATTAGAATCCCAAAGTGATGTTCACTTATCAGTACAGAAATTAATTTATTATAGAAATAGGGGCTGATGTTTTCCATCTTGGGGGGGTCCATTTGTTGTCTGTCCATGTTCACCCTTAAATGTCCTTGATGTGATCCAGCTTTGTCTGATCTTTTGCCAAGATTTCTACAAACTTTATTTTTCTTTTCCTTTTCACTTTTATGAACCATACTGTTCAGAATATCCCACTGTAATGTATGGTAAGTGATCTGTGGTCTCAGCTGTTGGCTTTAGCTCAGTGTTTCTTGGCTGACACGACTTATGCTTTATCTCTTTATTTTGTGATTTATTTACATCACCTTAGAAATAATGATACTCTATGTCAGTGTCTTTTTTTATCCATTTCCCATGTGGGAGTATCGGTAGCTCTTTAAAATGTATCTAGTCAGAGTTGCTTTATTTGCATTCTTTGATCTCATTTTAACTTTTCTAGTTTGGTGCTGATTTTTGTCTTTGCCCCAACAATCAGCTGTCCAGCTGCGTACAGAAAACTGGTTTGGAAGCGATTCCGTGGTGTTTGGCTACTTCCTATTTGCTCATTTTCTTTTTCAGGCTGTTGTTTGATGTTTTCAAGGGCCGGCATCAGCCGTTTCTTTTCTTAAAGAAAACCTTTTTTGATCCTTAGGTGCAAGACTCCTCTATTATCTCCAAGCTTTTGGTCTCTCTCATTTCTTACTTCTGAACCATGCTTTCCTAAATAATTTTTGCCATCTTTCTCAATGCCCACCTTTGTTTTGAATTCACCAAGGAGTGAAGTAAATGTTGAGCTCATTCGAAGGATCTTTCTGAGCTCTACATAAAATTTCTTTGCCTCCTAATCCTTTGCAACAGATACTGGTTCGTAAGTTGCAATGTTTTGTGGTGATCTTTTTGCTTGTACTGATTTTGAATAGGAAGTATCCAGTGAAATTTGAATCTAGTTTCTGTGCGATAGACAATAAACTCAATTTGTCCTCCCTCCCCCCGCTTTTTTCTTCATCCAGGGAGAACCTACGAGCCATCCTTCCACTTAAGCTGCAATTTTCACTAATCTTAAAAATACATATTTATTTTTACTAACTTACTTTTTAAAATGACAGACACTTTTCAGTTCTAGCTACATGGTACCTTCCCTTTAAAACAGTTTTAAAAAGCTATCTTATATAGTGATTGCAGCTGATAGAACATGCAATATTTGGAACTACCAGTTTTTTTTAGTGAACTCATTTATTTTTATTCTGAACTTGAATGCCAAATAAACTGAGCATTTCCTTTTATAAAGTAGAACGGAAAAAGAGGATTGTACATGGAACTGCAAATCTCTTTTATGTATAACTTGCTCTTCTTTTTAAGTATATAATAAATTCAACCTATAGCTTTCAAAGCCTCCTGCTTGTTTGTGTTTCTTTCTGGCCTGCCTTCTCTTTTCTGTATTTTTTAAAAAGATGCCTTGGTGGTTCTTCCTTTTCTTCTCTCCCTCTTTCCTTCCTGCTTTCCCTCCCTCCCTCCCTCTTTCTGCTTCCCTTTCCCTCTCTGCCTTTACTCTCCTCCATAGCCCTCCCTGCCACATGCGCACAATCAAACCACAGGTTGCCCTGTTGGCTCTGAGTCCATCCTGTCTGTCAGGACGCGTGACGTGTAGCCCCATCAGTCATCTGGAGTCATGGCTCCTCGATTCAGAGTTTCTCAAAGGAGGGCAAGTGTGTCGGTTGTCACCCATCATCTGGAAGCGTCCTTTGTGGGTCCGGTCCTGCCGTCTTCCTTGCGTCGCTGTTGTCTCCTGGTACTGCTCCCTTCATCAGTTTGTACACATCTGTCCATGTTCTGTGTTTTTCACAATTCATCCTTTCTTACAGTGTGATCCTACGTGTGTAGACCGCGGCGTGTTCCTTAGTCAGTGGGTACAGACATTTTTTTTCAGCTTTTTTTGTTGCTGCCAAAAATATTGCTGTGAATATTCTGGTATAGATGGAACCCTTCTGTAATTGGCCTCCATGAGTATAAACTCACTTATGAGATCACTAGGTCAAGAGGTCAAATGAATTCATATCACTTAATTTCAGATTTCTTTCTAGTTTCATTTATAGCAAAAACGTCAGGATGGATGAAATTCAGTTCTTCAGGGAGATTGTGTGTACTCCCTGGTCAGCGGACAAGGAGCTTGTGTTTAAAAGGCCAAGAACGAAACTAAGGTTTTAGAGCAGATAGCCTTGGCCCTGGGGCCCCTAAACTTGTGCTATGAATGTCTTCCAGTAGAATTTGCTTCCATTCTCATCCTAGGTATTTTATTTTATGCATTTAAGAACACAACTGTGAGAAGGGCTCTGTGACGCAAACAAAGTTCACTTGCATTTTAGGTCATCTCAAAACAGTATCATTTGGGTACCATTTGCCTTCTTTTCCAACACTCTGCTGCTCTTACTGCCAGAAATTCAGAAATATTGAGAATTAAAACTGCTTTGCGTTTTTCTTAGTTTCATGAAATGTTACCCGGGATAGCACACCTTTGCCGCAGGACACAGGGCCTCAGCTTCTTGGTGCTCAGAGAGGCTGGTCATTGGAAGGCAGGTGTTGTACACTGCAGAGGTGAGACTTTGCAGCATGGTGGAACTTCCTAGAACTTTCTTTCCACTGGCATGGCCTTTGAGAACCCAGGGTCAGGTCATGAGGAGGCATTGGAGGAGGACTTTTTAGAAGATTGCTCTAAGTCTTAAAGTCTGTGAGAAGGAAAAACTGACCTAGCAGTATGAAGCTAATTGGGTGGTCTGAGGAGATGGATGAGTGAGCCCTTTTAGGTGTCCCTTCAGGCTTCTCATGTAGCCTAAGAAGAAAACTCAAGTTGCAAAAACTCAGTCCTTTCATAAGTCACCTTTCTGAAATTTCCCTGCAGGTATAATCAGAGGGTGTCACTCGCTATCCCCAACCTGGGCAACACCAGCCAGCAAGAGTACAAAGTTTCCTCAGTGCCAAACACTTCTCAGAGCTACGCCAAAGTGATTAAGGAGCACGGGTAAGTCCACGTTGAGGGGCAGCCGCGTCTCACAGAGCGAGGGCCTCTCCTTGAGAAGCTGGGCATGAAACTGCTTTCCGTACGTTGCAGGAACGCTTCTTATTCACAGCAGCGAAGGCACTTCTCTGACCCAGCGGGATTCGTGCAGGTTTAACAGTCTTATGTTGAAGTTGTAGCTTATTATCCCCAACGTTTGTATCATTTACAACAAGTCTATTGAAAACTCTACAAAGTATACGGACAGAATGAACTGGTTTTTAAGGAGCATAGAAGAGAATGTTCTTTAAAACAATTGGAAGATTTTTTTCTTTTTATTTCTTACCTTAAAAATGGTCCTTTCACCTTCTCTCCAATTTCCGAGTGGATTCAGTAGCTTTGCTCTTTTGCCCAGATAGTCACCTTCAGGTCCCTGGCAAGACTGGCCTGTTGGGGAGGATAAAGAGACTGTTCACACGGCAGCTTTTCACTAACCCGTTTTTGTCTTTGCATTTATCTAGTACTGACTTTTTCGATAAGGATGGAGTGATGAAGGATATCAGGGCAATATATCAGGTGTATAATGCGCTTCAGGAAAAAGTCCAGGTAACTCCTAACTGTTTTCAAATGAGCTCACTTTGGGGGCTGGTTTCAGTTCAGCTTGAATTTTTTTTTTTTTTTGGCCTTTTGGAGGACAGTTGGGGTTAAGTGACTTGCTCAAGGTCACACGGCTAGTTTTTTTGTGTTAAGTGTCTGAGGCCAGATTTGAACTCAGGTCCTCCTGACTCCAGGGTCGGTGCTCTATTCACTGTGCCACCCAGCCGCCCCCAGTTCAGCTTGAATTTTAAACAGCCCATTGCGGACGAGGAATGTTTTTACTTTGAACTCCAGGGTACAGAGAGAAAGTAGGATCAACAAGGATTTTTAAAAATCCCAATAGTGAATGTTAGCCTCTTACTTAATGCCTGCCTCTTATGACTTCAGTTGCCCTTTCCCATGGATAGATATGAATGGTAGTGACATTCTCCAGCAAGTCGACTATAGTTTGTTGAACTCATACTACGTATAGCTCAAGTTATGGGTCACTGTGAAAAGAAGAACCCAAGGAAGGTTCTAGAATAGCAGATAGATCCCAGAGAGAGGATGGGCAGAAGGACACAGAGAGGAATCCAGGAGGCCAAGAAGGCCACACTTAGGGACTAGTGACCCACCTCTGGGTGTTCCTCCCCTCCCTGGGTGCTCAAAGCATTCTTTAGCTCTTATTCCCTTCTCCCCATTGTTCCCTTGGAACAGACTGTGGGCACGGCCACTGTATCTTAGGGTCTTTCTCTGTGTAGGAGGAAGGCATCGTGAAGCCAGCAGCTAGTTGTCCCGAGTCCACAGTGAAATGTGCATCCCTCTCTGCCCTGAATTTGAGATGCTCTTTGCCCTTCTCACAAAGCAGATGCTAAAGGATGCAGAGCAGACTGCTAGGAAAGGGCCCTGGGCTCGGGAGCTGGAAGCCTTTCATATGGAATTGTTTGAATGGGTGGACCTGTGCAGAGCCTGATCTAAGATGAGTCTTCATCCAGTTTTATGTCAGCTCCAAGACATTTTTCAGTGTAATATAGACTTTCCATAAATATTGACTCATTTGTTTTGATCATTTTGGAATGTTAAGTGAAATTTGAAACCACTTTGTTATTAATTTTAGAGGTTTTGCTGTGTAACACTTTGTAGGCTAACCCTAAGAATTTCCCCTTAATAGTTGTTATTTCTTATTCATTGTGTAAGGGAAAAACATTTTACAGATGGTTAATCAGGTGAACAAGAGTCAGCCTGCTCATTGTCTGATTGAAGGGAATTGAGGGAGCTTCACCACTTGACGCGTGGCCTGTCCAGCATGGCTGGGCCTGGCGTCAGGTTCCTGTGTGCTCCCCTTTGTGATCGAGGCTGTTGGGGGGGTCCTTGGAGGCTGTTGGGGGGTCCTCGGAGTCCTGAGGCCTAATTGTTCTTGCTCCGCTTTTCCCTAGGCAGTGTGCATAGACGTGGAGAAGAGCGAGCGAATGGTCGAATCTTTCCAGGCGGAGGTGAACAGATTAAAGAGACAGACCACACAAAGGAAGAATGAAAAGGAGCAAGAAACCAGTGAGTTCTTCCCCCACGTCAGCCCGAGCCCATCAGGGAAGCGTTCTGTGGCCCTTACACTGTTATGGGCAGGAGCGTGGGGACAAGCCCGCTTCCGTATCTAAGGAGGTGGAGGCAGGTTCTTTTCCTTCCTCAGAGTGTTCATTTTGGATCTTTTTGATGAGGGGAAAAAACCAAATGAAAGCAAAATGTTAGCACAGCAAGTGGTTGGCACAGGTCTGAGATGTGCAGGGCCTGGGGCATGGCTCCCCCAAGATGGCTGTGGATTTCATTCAGTCTTCAAGGAGTATCTGTTGCATTCAGGGTCCTGTGGAGGGAGGATACAGAGAAGATGGCACTATTGTCCAGGACGTGAGTGTGAGAGGGAGTTGGGTGGGAAAGCAGGGTGAGCGAAGAGAGACCCAGAGGGTTGTGGGAAAGCGTCTGTCCGAAGGTGTGAGCTGCAGCTGGGGGCCAAGCTATTTCTTATCGTGGCCAGGTCCCCTGCCCTGAGTCTCAGTCTAACTGAATTGTTTAGGTTTGGAACAGGAGGTAGGATCCGTGGAAAGGGGTTGGGTTCTTGACTGTCCCTGGCCTCCTGGTTCCTCAGTGACCTCAAAACCCAAGGCCTGTATGTGCACTTTAGCCATATCCAAGAAAGGTCAGACTTTTGATCTCATGATTACTCATATTTACCATCATTTGGAAGTATCTAATTCCCCTCTTTGATCACAGTCACCTGCCCTTTCTCTCCTCCCTCCCTTGATAGAACAGAACATAAGCCCCTTCTTCCTCTTTCTGGCAGCCTCCAGAAGCTCCCTGCTCTCCCAGTCTGCCACCCTCCCTTTCCTTCCTTGTCCTCCATCCTCGCTTCCCTTGCTGCCCTTTGCACCCGGGCTCACCCCTGCCAGTGCCTCCTCTGCTTCTGCTCCTGGGCTTAGACGTTGCTGGCAGGAGTCATTGCACCAAATGGACTGGGCCTCGTACAGGTTCATTTAATCCCAGGGTCTACTTTAAGCCTTCTTTCTTCTTTAAAAATCAGTTTTTATTGAAATCTCCCTTTTTTACACTATCCTAGTTTTCCTTTGTCTCCCTCCCCCCTCTGCTCCCAGAGAATCATTCCATAGCAGAGAAGAGAAAGAAGCACAAACAGCGCATCTGACCGTGCGTGCGGCGAGGCCTCCCTGCTCTCCCCGTCTCATTGCCTTCGCCTTTGATGTCCTTGGGTCTGCCTCCGCTCAGTCAGTCTTCCCAGGCTGTTTGCAAGCCTTCTCATACTCCCTGCTGCAGCTTCATCTCTAATTTTTCTGACAATATTGAACTTCTTTGTTGTACACACCCTCATCGCCTTTGATTTAGATTCTACATTTCCTCTTCTCTTCTTCTCAAGCCCTGGACCTGCTCCTTGGAAAGGCAAACCGCTGCTTGGACCTTCTCTCCCATACCCTCCCTTCTCCTCTGGGAGCTTGTCTCTTCTAGTGTCTCCAGCCCCTCACCCCCACCCCCACTTTCATTTCTCCCTAACTGTTGGCTGCTTTCTTAGCGTCTGCAAACATACTCAGATGTGTCTCAATCCTTAAAAAACCTTTGCTTGACCCTCCAAGCCTCCTGTATTATTGTTCTGTATTTCTCTTCTCTTTCACTGCCAGATTCCTAGAAAGAATCCTCCCCATGGGCTGTCTTTCCTTCTTTAGCACACCCACCCCGCACCCAGCCACATCTTCACCCCCTGCAGTCTGACTTCAGCTTTGCCCCTCTAGTAAAACTACTTTTCCCAAGATGACCGGTCTCTTAACTGCTAGATCTGACAGCCTTTGAGAATAAGCAGATTTTGACAAGTCCTTGACAAGCCCTTTCTTTGACTTTCGTGACACTGCTCTGTCCTGGTTCTCCCCCTGCCCGTCAGACTGTTCTTCCTCTGCTTCCTTTGGTCATCATCCTTCTTTCAGCCCATTAAGTGTGGCTGCCCCCACTGCCACCCCGTGCTTTGTGTCCTAGGCCCTCCTTCCTCTTGAAGTTCTTTTCCCAAATGATCTCTGTTTTTGTGGGGTCATGTATCATTTCTATGCATATGACTATCCAGTCAGCATTTAACACTCATGTCAAGGACAAAGCCTCCCCTTTCCCCAGTGTAGACCTTCACTCGGGGTCCTCATCTTTGACCTTTCACAGCCAGTAGCTTACCCGGGCTGTCTGGGAACTTCCTCTCCCTTTGTCTTCACAAGTTCTTGTTCAGAATGATATTCTCTGAGTATAGACTTTCCTCTCAGATGCTGTAAGAATTTGCCGTGGAATTTTCTCACCTCTGGAGCTCGTAATGAGATCAGCTTGGGCCCCATTTTGTATTTCACCGAGTACTTGATGCTTCTCTGCCCTCACTCATTGTGTGTTAACATTTTTTATCTTGATGCTGTCTCCTGTTAGACTTGAAGTTCCCAGAATGCAGGAACCGTATCTCATCAAAACTTTGTATTCGTCCCAGTGCCTAAGATAGTGCTGGTCGACCACACAATGAGTGTGGAATAAATGGACCCTTACATTTACAAGAAGCCCAGTTCAGACAATTTATCTGGATTAGGTGGAAACCGATATTGGGCCATAGACGGGTGGGTGGCAGGATAGATGGGAGGCGCTGTGCTGGATTCTGGGTGTACAAAGATGAAAAGTGACACAGCCCCTTCCCTGAAAGAGCTTACATTCTGCCAAGAGCAATATGGGGCTTCAAACCATATGTGCTGTCAGGTATAAATGATGTAAAGCTTTGGGTAAATTGAAAGTTTTTCATTTCCATTCTATTGATGTTGGCAGCTTTGTTGTTGCTGTCGTTATGAATAAGCAAGTTGTGGAAGATTGAGTAATAACGAATAATGCTCTGACCTTAACATGGGCTTTTTGGAGTCTTAATGAGAAAGAATTAGATCAGAGCTCTTCTGGGCCTTGTTCAGTTTTGTAGGTGACATGACACACATGGTGGAGTTCAAGTTCTTTGGAGCTGAAAGTCTCAATTACTGATTATTACCAGAAGTAAATGGAAGCATAACATTTCAAATGACAAAGACCCTGTCATTCACCTTTTAATCATGATGCACCCCATCTCAAAACCAACAGGGTGCAGTCTGTGTTTCTCAGGAGCACGTTTCCTTCTAGCCCCCTCTGTTAGGAAGGAGGAACCAAACTGAATTTAGTTAAATCTACATAAATCTGTCCCCAGACACCTAATACACTTACTATCCGTGTGGCCTTGGGCAAGTCACTTAACCCCTGCTGCGTTGCTCTCCCCCCTCAAAAAAAAAATCTTCATTAAAAAATGTTCTAAAAGGAACAAACCAGCCAGCAGAAATGGAAGAAGGACAGTCTGGACACAATTGGAAGCAGAAAGACAAGTGCAGTGTTGGAACTAAGAGCTGCTGGGATTGTCTGGGTTTTCACGTATTGGTAAATAATTAGCAAATCAGTCAATTATTAGGAAAAGAAGGAAACTTAAATTTTCCAAATTAAAAATGAGCAAAAAGAAACCATAGGATTCAGAAGGAATTAGAGGAGGGGTCAGCAGTAACGACAGCTTCTGGCCACTCCTCTCTAGAGCCCAGAGCGCCATCCCATCAGCAGAGCCAGCATTTACATGGCAGCTCCTGGGTGCTGGGCCAGGCGCTTTGCAGATGTTCCTCACAACAAACCTTGGGGTGGGGGGAGGGGGTCTTTTGTTATTACCCTCATCTTACATAGGAGCATGCTAAGGCAAACAGAGGGTAAGTGACTTGCCCAGGGTGACACAGCTATTAAGTGTCCGAGGCCAGATTTGAGCTCAGGTCTTCCTGCCTCGGTGCTCTCTCCATTATATCACTGAATGTCACAGGGAGATGTGGTTAACCTGAATAGGCCAGTCTCAGAGGGAAGAGGTGGGCAGGCCACTGAGGATCTGCCCTGTGAAAAAGTCACAAAGGATTTTTTTCCCCCTAACTTAAGAAATCCCTATCTTATAGTAGTTGTAAACAGAGAAAATATGGTATGCTATCCAATTATTTTTATGGAAAAAATATAATTTTCAATATCAAAATATGGGGAAAATGCTTGGGAAGAAAATTATGGCCCATTCTCATTGAGTAATATGAAAGCTATGATCTCAATAGATGTAGAAAAGGCCTTTAGTAAAATACGACATCGATTTATGATGGAAAACAAGAAGAGGCCCCGGAATATTGAACTGTCGACAAACCACACGCACGCTCACAGCCAAATGGGTTTTATAATAGAACACAAGGATAGGTCAATATTAGGAAGATGGTTGGTGTGACAAATTATATTGACAAGACAGGTCATAGAACTCATGACAAAGATAGTTGCAGACAGGACCCGGGATAAAAACTGAGCATTGCTTTGTAATGAAAACCATTAAAACCTAAAAGATCAAAAGCGTCTGTTTGAAGCCAGGATCCACTCTCACATGTGGTAGGGAAGCATTTAAACGTTCCTGCTTAAGCCTGTTGATCGACCCATTTCTCTGCATCCTTCTGTCGAGGCTCGTCTTCCCACCTCCTTCCACTGCCCAGAAGAGAGAGGGGCTCAGGCAGCCTCTGTGTGAGAAGAGCTTTGAAGCCGGGCCTCTCTGGCTCTGGGTGCATTGTGCCACCTGTCCTTTGCCATTTTTGGTCAGTGTTGTGATTTTAGAGGTGCTAGATGCATCGATTAAGGCGTGAGGAAGAAACGAATAAACAAAGTACTGATAATGAGGAGACTCCAAGATTTCAATTTATAGACGACAGAGTTGAATATCTAGGAAATCTGTTTGGATTTCTGGCTTTAGTAGGTAATGTTACTGAGATAGTGGATGAGCCGCCTCCCTCTCCAAATCACCCACGTTTTAAACGTGGTTCATCGTTAGGATTCAATAACTTTTTGGGTGTGAAAGCTGTCCCATCCCTGTCCTTCCTCCGCCGCTCTGGCTCACCTCCAGTTGGAGGACTTTGGAAGTCTGGTACATGGAAGAAGGGCTGGTCTTGGGAACAGCAATCAGGGCAAGCTGGCAGGAGGCCACTTTGGGCCCAGTGGTAGGCAGTGTTCCATTGTCAAGAGCTGCCTGGGGGCTGCTGGCTGAGAGCGGGAGGCCTGTAGTTTAGTCGGCTGTTTAGATTCTGGCTGATTGATGGACCTGGGGGTCCTCTCCTGCTTGGAGAGTTAGCGATCAGAATGCTCTCTCCTTACTGTACTGTGTCCTTCCCCTGGCTAGAGCACACTCCTCTGTCAGGCCGCTACTGTGACTTTTTCAGTTTTGCGTCCCCCACATGTCATTAACAAACCAAGTCCACAAATGCCACAGGCCCTGCCCTCGTGTAGCTAGAATAAGTTGGAGGCATCTGCCGAGAAGAAGCACTAGCCTTAAGGGAGCTGGGAAAGGCCTGAACTTTAGGAGAATGACCTTTGGCCGCTGAGTAGAGAATGATTGGAGTTCAGAGTGAGGTGATTGGATCCTGCCCCAGGGGGATTGATGGATCAGGGAAGAAGGGGACACTTTGGGCCTAGGAAAGTGGTGTTGCCTTGACATTTAGGGAGAGCAGAGGGCTCAGGGGAGGGGGAGATAATTCTGTTTTGAACATGTTGAGGGTAAGATGTTGGCAGAAAGGCCGGGACTGGACATAGAGATCTGAGAGTCTTCTGCACAGAGAGAGAGCTGAATCCGTGGCAGTGGAGATGACCCGGTAAAATAGGACAGAGGGCACAGATTCCTGCCTTGTCTGGAGAAGACACACCAGGTGTCTGGGTAATGGTCAAAATGGTAAATCTTAACAGCTGTTCTACTTGAGTCTTAAATTATACAAAATCCAGCAAGAGTTTCTGCTTAACAAAGAGCACTGCTGGTTAGGTAAGAACATTTGCCACAAATGATCCATTGGGCCTCTTCATAGATGGGGATGGGAAACTGTATGAGCCGCAGGATGTTAACACTCTTCCTGTTTCCACCTAGGATTGCAGCAGGCCCTATTAAACAGGCAGTTGTCTTCGGAAAATTCGGAACCAGGGTTCAGTGCGAGGCTGCCGTATTCTGGGTTTGAGGTGGAAGGCCGTGCCCTTGGAGACTCGGAGCCCTCTGACCCACCCCCTCCTTATTCAGACTTTAACCCAGCCTGTCAAGACAGTAGTACTCTGGGCCACTCTCTCCTGGAGAGCAGTGTCTTCCTGCCTCGGCCACAGGCCGTGGGCTCTTCCAGCTTTGTTTCCACAAATGCAGGATTGAAGTATTCTGGCAATGGAGCAGCCCTGACTCTGTCCCAAAGAGCCATCGGAGACAGTGCAGATGACTCAGAAGACAGTGATTATGGCCCCGCAGGGCCCTCTCCTAGTGAGTACTCGCACACTCGGGGTTCCCGACCAGCAACACATCCTGACGGAGACTCCAGGAACACTCAGACCTCTCAGATCTGACGGAACACAACAGACTCTCAGTGGATCACTGCTTTTAACTGTCATCGAAAGTCTTTGAGGGGATTTAATTTCAGAGGAAAAAAACTGCTTTGCAGGAATGGAGCCTCCCTGAGGAGGCTTCTTGTGCACAGAAGGCGTGCAGACTCGCCCTAGATGGCTCTACCCGCCTTGTGATAAAATTTGCAAGTTTCATAATGGAATCGTTAGGATAATCAAGTAGTACTAATACTGATGAGATCCGTGGATGTCTTGGTCAATTAGGCAAAGTGAAATTTATAGAAACCTTTTAGTTTTGGTTGCCGTATTTTCATTAAAATAAATTGGGAATTGGAGACTAAGCACAATTAGTCTATAAATGTCCTATAAAAAAAATCAAAAACTTACCTCTTGCACTATCATGCCTTGAAATTTAGTTTTTGAAAGGGAAGCAGGTTCAGCAGTAGCCTTCAAAGAAACTTTCTACTATGAGCCAAATTATTCTTTGCCAGAAAAGAAATTTTGATAATTCTGAGAAGCCTGATTAGAACACATTGGATGTACCTTCTCCGAGCTGCATGCCCTTTTGAGATCAAAAGGGAAAGGCTTTGTTTCGACTTTCTGACTAGCCGGCTGTGTGTATCACTTAAAATGGTTGCCTTTTTATGTAGGAGTACTAATGCCCGTTAAGCAATCACCCGCAGAAGTAGGTCCTGGGGCTCTCGTGTGCGATGACGCCCCTGCCTGAAGTGGGAGGGCACACAGAGGATGAGGGTGCCCTGGGCATCTCACCTAGGTTTTATAGCAAAAGGATTCCAAATGGGATTTTTTTCCAGAGATTATGTGTAAAGGAGGTAATTGATTTTTGCCTTCAGATGAAATAATTCATGTAATTTTATGTAAGGCCTGTAGGGGAAGGGCCTCTAATGGAAACAAATCTGTTTGGTTCTCTTGGTGATTAAAGATTTGTTTTACATTTGAAGAATAGTACTTATAAGGGGAAAAAGTTGCCATTTTGGAGACAAAGTGTGCGTGTGTGTGTGTGCGTGTGTGTGTGCGCACACGCGTGTGCACGTGTGTGTAGATTTTTATATTGGGATGCACTTAGGCTATTATTTAATTACCGCTGATCTTCTCATTTTGCCCAAAAGATGTGAAATGGGGCCCCTGAAATCCCAGGGGCTTTTTGGTTCTGAGCTTGCAAATGACGAAACCTGCCATTAACCACGAGGCGAGCGCCTGCATCGGACGCTTTGAAACGTAACTGCCTTTCCTTTGACCTCCACAAAACCTACAGGAGCAAAGACGTCACTAGACAGACTGTCAGAAGAGGAGGTTGCCCCCAGGAAGCGGGTTCTCGTGGCCCCTGCCCCTGGGCTGCTTGGACGACGCAGTCTCAAGAGGGATGTGCTCAAACTCGTGCTTTGGACGGCCCCTTTTCTGGTGGACGGTTTCCACCTTGTCACAGTTGCGTTCTTTGTTCGCCTTAACACGACTGCAGTTTGGCTTGGAATATTGTAGGCCATTTTCAGACAGACTTGTTTGGTTTCCCTGTCTGCTCTCCACAGACAGCTCTGGGCTGGTGGATGGGAGGAGACATGCTGCCACCCTCCCCTCAGGTCACTTTTCTTCACCATAGGAAAATATTTTTATTTTGATGCCGCACAACAGTCTGCAATGTACGCCTGACAAAGCCGTGAATGTGACAATAAAAGCCTATTTAATCCTGTACCTCTCGTCTTGCTCTCTCTCATCAGCATCCAGCCAGCCCTCCCTCCCCTGCCAGCTCCCTCGCTTTGCTGGTGCCTTGTTCCAGCCACCAAAGCGAGCCCTAGGAGGACCCTTCCATGCATGTGGAAAGGTACATGCTGGTCAGTAGGATGCAGAGAGAACCTAGTGTGACAGAATGTAGGGCTTAGCTTGAAAAAGGAGAGCACAAAGGAACCCTTCTTGTTTAAAGTGACTCTGTAAGGCCTGGGAGCCTTCTGTCTTAGCATGGGAGTTCCCCTTCACACGTCAGGGAGGGCCTGGCTTGGCGTCTCAGCGCCGCTGCTCACTCCCTGTGTGACCCGAAGGGAATCGCTCCTCTCTGGCCCTCCACTTCTTTATCTGTAAAACCAGGAGTTGGGAGGGATCTCTGCAGGGTTGTGGGGTTTATTGCGATCGGTTCCATGCCATCTAACCCTGGAATATCTGGAAGACCTTACTATCTACAGAGAATTTCTCTTCCATTTGGATTTCCTCCCTGGACATGGTTCTACCACCACAACAAGCTCTTTTGGCAAGTGTATGTCTTGATTTGGCCAAATTATCCCACGTTTGCTAGGCAGATGTGCTGTCGAGAAGTGGAAATACTTATTCTGTTGTTTAACTTTGTAGTTGTAACAAACAAATTGGAGAGAGTGTGGGAACTGAACAGAACTGTGGGTGTACTGAGCACTTCGGAGATGCCAGAGTAAGGGAGAATACGCCCCGGGACTCCCTCGGGCTCCCAATTCACGCCCAGTCCAAGTCACTTTGGACAGTGGGAACAAGATTCTTTGGCCCCGTGGATATCAGCTGGTCCAGTCCGGTTTCCACCTTTGTGTGACAGATATTTCCCTCTAGGCATTGGGGATACAGAGACAAAAATGAGCCAAGGCTGGCTGGCCGGCCCCAGAAAGCTTCCGCTGAGGGAAAAATCCTGAAAGCATTTGTGAGTCTGCTTCTGTATCCGTATCCTACGTCTCTTTAATTCACCCAGTCCATGGGCCCATGAAAACAGTTTTCTTTGGTGGCAGCGGCAGGGGATTTTCTTCTTGTCACTCTCCTCATTCTTCACCTTTCCAGATAAAAAACCATTTCGTTTAAAGTTTCCTGGACGTTTTTTGTAAATCTGGCAACAATCCAACTGTAAGTTTCTAGCAGTCACTTTAGATCTGCTTTCAGAGAAGTAAGGATGCCCCACATTTAAAATAAGCCTTGATAGTATTTGTCCAATTTAAGAGTGGCCAGCCTTTTCATGTTACCGTAAGATGTATTCAGCCCCCCATGGTTCTGGAGTCTAAGGAAAGAAGGCTGACTCATTTTTATTTATGCTTTTTTTTCAAATTCAACTTTTTCCTTGGCCGTCTGTTTCCAAATACCAAGTTCTTCCTGAATGTGGAGGGATAAGCATTGTATCATCCCTACATCAGTATTTCTTATTTCTTGGCTTTTGCGCTATGCCCTGGGTTTGGGTGCTCTCCTTACCAGCACACGTGACAGCCCAGTTTTGCCTCCTTGTCCCATGTGTTCTTACTCATATTTTTTCATGAATCTTGCGGAGAGGATCCTGCCGCAGCGTTCTGGAGCCCTTCTTGGCACCCAGGTAGTCCATCTGTCATCCCACCTCCTTTTCCAATCATGCATTTCTGTGATGGTATCTCTTTGCTTCCTGAATTCAGAGTAATGTTGGTAATGGGCTATACTGTGCTTTCAGAACCGTCACGTATCTCTGGTGTCCCTTTGCATCAACCATAATTTTAGTTCTTTGAAGCCAAAGATACACAAATACAAAGGAAGTCTGTTTTTTGTCATTTTGGGGAGTACCATCCATCAACCCAAACTAATACAGTGTGCTAGGAAGTGAGGGGACTTGCCCATTAAGTATCTGGAGCAAGATTCAAGCCCCTATGTCCTCTGACACCCAGTCCAGCACTCTATGCGTCATGCCATGCCGAGCCCCCCATTCCTGCAAAGAGCAGCTTTGACATGGTTCCATTGTCAGGGAGTGGTGGGGAGCACCGGAAGAGCACTATCACATTCTACTGCCATCTGGTTCCCGTTCTTTCCATTGTGTGACTGGGACCAGCTTGTCTGCCTGCAGCACTTCCCTGGGTCATTGAGCTGCCCTTCCAACTACAAGGTATGATTTGGGGAGTGTGCAATTTTGTTCTTGAGTGGATTGCTGGGCCAGCCTTTGAAGTAATTGTGAATCTCTGTGGTGTTGTGGGCTTAAAGCAATCTGTGCCATTTTCTCAGCAGAAAGGAGTAGCTGGAGGACTTCACCCAATAGAAGGCATCCCTCTTTCATTTGGGCCCTGTGCGAGATGCCTGTAATGGTGACCGCCACATTGTGGAATCGAGCCCGTCTAGTCTGACCTGGGCTTGATTGCTGGTGATCCAGCTTCAGTTTGAAGACCTTCCCCCTCTGCTTCATGAGGCAGTCCATCCCACAGCTGGAGAGCTTGAATTCTTATTAAGCTTCTCCTTCTTCTTGTTCCTCATCTTGCCCTGTGTGGCAGAAATTATTTCCTGGCAAGCTGTAGTCATTTTTGCTTGTTTCCTGCCATGTCTGGCACCTTCTGACTTTCTCCTTCATCATGCCTGACTGTGAGGCTTTGAGTAGCATCTTGCACACGTTAGTTCTGGGGTGTATGACCCTGTAGCCCCCTTTAAATGAAAGTTTGCAGAGTATCAAAATACATGTCGACGACCTAGGGTATCGTGCGGAGCTCTTTCCGGAATTTCTCTCCTTCAAACTCTGCAACAGATTTTGGTACATAAACCACAAGTCTTTTCTTGGTGGGTTTTTTGTTGATGGTCCCAGTGAGTATTGAAAGACCAGCAGATCAAGTATCTCATGAAATATTTCTTATGTCTCTGGGCCAAAAGACTAAACAGTCTCTGCCAGTTTCACTTTTATCAGGACTCCTACCAGTTCTCTGGGCCCTGGACAAAGAGCCCACGTTTAGAATCCCAGCGGTTCAGTTAAAGCCTCCTGAGAGTCTAAAAAGGGCCTCTTAGCTCTTCCCCCACCCTTCACCTCCTTCCCTATCACCCAACTCTCCCATTGTCACTGGGCATGCAGGCTGGACTGAGGCCATTTTGTCTTTGTTGTTTCTTGGGTTGCTGTGACCAAAGAGTAACTTAGTCTTACCTAGTGGTCAATCTACTGCGGATGAGCCTCTGGGACTCACAGATGGTTTGTTCCTGGAATCATCTTTGAAACCTTTCCAGCACAGTCGATTCTGCCAAAATTTGCCATCTCTTGGTGTGGACTTTGAGATCCTATGGTTGCTTCCATTAAGTACTGGAGTGTTTGGTACAGTGGGCGGTGCAGAGCACTGGGTCTGGAGGACCAGCCTGGCCACGTCACCTATACTGCTTGACTCAGTTTCTTCATCTGTAAAATGGAGATAATTACAGCACCTACCTCCCAGTATTGTCAGACTCCAAGGAGAGAGCAGTTGTAAAGTGTTTAGCCCAGTGCCTAGTACATAGGTGCTACAGAAAGCTTATTCCCTTCCCCTGCCGCTGGGTGGTGTGACGGCAAGGCCACACTGGTGGAATGGTTGAGAGGGACGCGTGTGAATGAGGTCATCCGGCCACACAGGCTGGGCAGCAGGTGTGTAGAGTGTGTGTAGTGTACCTAACCCTCCCTGTGGTGGGGATCCCTGAGGGCTGGGCATTCTTGAGTCACTCAGATCCCCTGGTGTCCAGCCGCAGACACAGAGACCTCTTGACTTGGTGTGGCCATCTGGAGGGCAGAAATGGTCCGGAGACACAAGAAGGCATAAGGAAGAGGTGCCTCCTGGCCCTCGGTCAGTCACTTGAAAAGCACTTACTAAACTATGAGCCCTGGATACACAGATGGAAGTGAAGCAGCCCCTGCCCTCAAGGAGTTTGCTCTCTGATGAAAGACACCCACAGAACAGAAGGAGAATAAATGACGAGTAGCTTGGGAATGGAGTTGAGTGGTGCTCAGGGGGCCCTGGGTTCTGCCTCTGACACACTGACTTGGGGGTGAGGGGTCACTTAACCTTCCTGTGCCTCAGTTTCCTTATACATGGAATGGGGGAGGGAGTTGTACTTGGTGGCCTCAGAGGTGCTTTCCAGGCCTGGAGAGGGGGGAGCCACGTGGATGACGGGCAGCGCTGCTTAGTGACAGCTGTGGAAAGCTAGACAGGAAGCCAAAGATTCTGTTACCAAGTGTGGTGGCAGGGAGACACGCAATGTTTGATGACACTTTTTCAAAGTATTATAGTGTAATGCACCTTAATAAAACTGATAAACAAACTTACTAAGCCTTGGTGGAGTTATTAATGAGTATACGGAGCTCTTCCTTCACTGCTGCTCACCTCAACTTCATTCAGTTCACTAAGCATCAGGCCCCTGGTGCCAGATACTGAGCCCTGGAGATCTGCCAGAACAAAATGGAGTGGTCCCTACCCCTTAAAGGACCTTCCATTCTTTGGGGAGTGGCAATGTGTAGACAGATGAATAAACAAAATATGTGTAGCACTTAGGGCGTCACACTACTCCCCCCCCAAATCCCAGACTGAGTTCTGCCAGACAGGGCTGCCTCAGGTTCAAGAGAACACATCCCCTCAAAACTGTGGCTCCCCAGCCTCTCACTAATGTTCTGAGCCAAAGGGACCCAGTTCAGTATCATAAGTAAGAAAAACATCAGTAAAACACTCCCCTGGTTACTTGGGCCATGCTCTCCTGCAGGCATACACAGCATCAGTAATGCAGGGAGGGTGAGATTCTGAGTCAGGTGAGGAGAACTGAGGGTGCATCCGGAAACAGAGAAAGCTTTTTCCTAAGAAGGTGTTAAGGGATGCCAGGACTTGGGCTTAAACACGGAGTCTGCATCAGGAAGTCTCATCATAAGTCACTAGTGCAGTCTCATTGGATTATCTTGGTGATGTTTTTCTCAAACGTTACAGTTCTCTGCTCTTTCCCTTTCACCAGAAAAACCTACTGGGGTCTCATGCTGCTAATGACAGTGAAGCATCTCTAGTGAGGACTGGAAATTAGCTGAAAAGAATCTGGCTGCACAAAGAACAAATGGTCCTGCTTGACTTTTGTTCCATCTGAAAACTTAGGCTTGACTAAGGTGTTGTCAAAAAACCACAAGCTCAAAATAAACAACAGCAAAAAAACAAATTAGCTTCTAAAGGTCAGCTATTCTATCGGATGGGGAGGGCATTAATGTTTGATTTTGAGAGCAAGAGAATAAAAAGGCATGCCAGCCATGGCCAGGGTCAGGCATAGTAATCTTTAACAGTAAAGACCATCAGGCAAGCCACTACTCCCCTTCTGTGGGCCCCTGCTTTCCTAATATATAAAGGGAGCTCATGGACCTTAATGACCTCACAGGCACAAGGCTCAGAACTCATCATCCTGGTGGTCTGAATTGGGTGGTAAATCCAGTGGACCATCCCTCACAGCTGGGGGTGGTTATGTTTGTCCTTCGTTTTCAAAGAGGACTGTGGCATCAGAGAAATGATGACAGGACTTGCAGTTGACTTTGATCTGAGTGGGGGAGGACTGTGCAAGGTCATCAGCCTCACTTTCTCCTCCAGAACCATCTGGGTCCAGTGACCAGATATTCATCTTAGTGGAATCCCCCTTCCTAGACAAGGTTTTTAAGTCCATCCGTGTCATGTGCTATTTTTATTTTATTCTGAATAGAATGAACACTAAAAACCCCATTTTCCCATACAAGGGAGAAATGAAAAAACAGGATTACATGTGAATTGTATGTGATATGTAGCTTGCCTTTTTAAAACCTGCTAAATTCAATGTGTTTCATAGTTGCCCTGCTTTGTTTCGTGGAACTTTTCTGTTTTCTTCTATGTATTTTTTTTAATTGCCCAATGAAATTTTTTCTTATATTTTTGAAAACCCCAACTCTAACATCCCTCTTCCCACCTTATCCCCCTTCCACTCCCCAAATTAAAAAAGAAAAAAGACACAAAACCTGAAACAAGAATAGTCAAGCAAAAAACAAAAAAGCGCAAATATTTACCATATCCAAAAAATGTGTGACTAATGAAACAAGTCCCTCTGTCAGCAGGTAAGCAGTGCTTCTTCTTTGGTCCTCTGGAGCAGTCCTTGGCTCTTGAATTGATAAGAATCTTAGGTCTTTAAAAGATGTTTTTGTTATGCAAATAACGTGTCATTTTTATGCCATAAATCCTTCACTTGGTTTTGCTGACTTCACTCTGCATCAGTTTGTGCAAATCTTTCCAAGTTTCTCTGAAACATTCCTTTTTGTCCTTTTTCACTGTGCAATAATTCCGTTGCATCCATTTCTTACAGTTTGTTTCAGAAATTCTCCAGTTGATAGGTACACCTCTCTTTGATTCTAGTTATTTGCTACAATGAAAAGCTGCTACAAAGTTTTTTCTTTCCGTATGTGTCTTTTCCTCTCTTACCTCTTTGAGGGATATACCTGGTCGTGGTATCCCTGGCTAGCAAAAAATTCACTGGTTTGGATGGACATTGTAGAGCCTGGAGTATTGTAATAAACCGCTCCCTGCTCTCTCTGCTAGTCTCTGCTCTGGTCCCTAGTCTTCATGGCAAACGTCTCTATGAGAGTGACCAGCTCCCTGATCCCTCTGTCCGGCCTCAGGCTTGCTCCTGGGTGACACTCCTCATTCATACCAGCTGTCCCACCAGCATCTCAGACTCACTACCTTAAAAAACAAAATGAATTTCTTCTCAGAGTGACCCTTCTTAAGAGCTACCCTATTACTGCATGGGTGCCCTCCTTCTCCCAGTTACCTTGACTCCCACTCCTTTTTACATTTCCCCTTTCCAGTCTTCTTCCACTTTATTCCCTTGTGCATATCCAGTCCTCCAGCTATGCTGGCCTCCTGGCTGCTTCTCAAACCCGACCCTTCATTTCCCTGGCTTCTTTGAAGATGACTCAAATCCCACCTTTTGTAAGACATCTTTGATTCTGAGATTACCTTCCCTGTACTCTCTCTATCTTGTGCATTATTTACCTGTGTTTTCCATTAGAATGTAAGTTCCTTGAGAGCAGGGGATTGTTTCTTGCCTTCCTTTGTCTCTCAAAGGTACGGCACAGTTCCAGGCACACAACATAGACTCAATAAATGCTTCTTGACTAACTCTCAAAACAGAGTGATTTTCTAACTATATGACCCTCCTTCTCAGGAGCCTCCAGGGGCTGCTACTCATGGGCTTTATGGTCAAATAGAAACCCCTCACCTTAGTTTTGTAACCGCCTATCACAATCATCAGCTTGCTTTAAGCCTAAGTAGAGTTGGATTCAAATCCTACAATTCTGTGTTGTTTACAACAGACAAGCTTGAAACACACACACACACACACACACACACACACTGTACATAAGGGGGATTGGAACAGACTCTAATATCCTTCATCTGAATTTAAAAAGGCAGAATCTTGGACAAAGCAAAGCAAAAATAGGCCTAATTGAAAGAGATAATCAGAGAAACTACATTTTATTAAAAAGTAGACAATGAAGTAACGGCAAAAATTTTTTTTACAGTTATCTCTGATAAAGGACCCATTTCTCAAATATATAGGAAAATGAGTCAGATTTATAAAAAATAAGAGTTATTCCCCAATTGATAAATGGTCAAAGGACAAGAACAAGCAGTTTTCAGAAGAATAAATCAAAACTGTCTATAGTAATGTCACCTATCAGAAATGACAAATGCTGGAGTGAATGAGGGAAAATAGGTGCACTTGAATTGTCATGGGCAGCTGGGGAAACAATGGATAAAGTACTGGACCTGGAGTCAGGAAGACTCATCTTCCACGATTCATATCTGGCCTCAGTCTCTTATTAGTTGTGTGACCCTGGGCAAGTCACTTAAACTGTGTTTCCCTCAGTTTCCTCATCTGTAAAATGATCCACAGAAAGAAATGGTGAGCCATTCCAGTATCTCTGCCAAGAAAACCCCAAATGGAGTGACAAAGAGTTGAATATGACTGAAGAACAACAAAAAACTGTTGATTGAATTGTGTGCTGGTCTGACCATTTTGAAGAACAATCTGGAGCTATGCCTAAGGGCCATGACAGACTGTACATACGCTTTGAGCCAGCAATGTCACCAGCTACTAGGTCTGTATTGCAAAGAGATAAAAGGACCTACAGTAGGCACAAAAACATTTCTAGCAGCTCTCTTTGTGGTGGCAAAGACCTGGAAAATGAGGTACGTCTGTCAGTTGGGGCTGAAGAAGCTGTGGTATATGATTGTGATGAAGTACTGCTGTGCTATAAGAAATGACAAGGGGGATGGTTCCAGAAAAACCTTTAGATGTATATAAATCAATGCAGAGTGAAATGAACAGAACCAGATCATTGTACATAGTAACAAGAATGTATGATGATCAACTGTGAAAGACTTGGCTACTCTGATCAATACATGATCTAAGAAAATTCCGTGAAAAATGTGCTCTCTACGTCCAGAGGGAACTGATGTGCTCTTAGGGCAAATGGAAGTATAATTTTCTCACTTTTTTGACTAATAAAGAAATATGTTTTGCATGGGGAAGAAAAAGCATTAAGTGCTGATATATGACTCCTAACATCCATGGGAACTCCTGGTCAGTTCTCTTCAACTTTAAGGAATTTATTTTATTTTATTTTGAGTAATATTTTCTTTTTCCCAAATTACACGTAAAAACAATTCTTTTACAATTTTGAGTTCCAAAATTTCTTCTTCTCCTCTGCCCTCCCTAGGACAGTGATTTGATAATTTTTATATCAAATTTGATATAGGCTATACATGTGCAATCATGCAAAATATATTTCCCTATTAGTCATGTTTTGAAAGAAAACACAGATCAAAAACCAGTAACAACACAGCAAAATAAAGAAAGTGAAAAATAGTCTGCTTTGATCTGCATTGAGACTCTGTCGGTTCTTTCTCTGGAAGAGATAACATTTTTCATGATGAGTCTTTTAGAATGGTCTTAGATTATTGCATTTCTGAGAAGAGACGTGTCATTCATAGTCAATCATTGTTACAGTGTTGCTGTTACTGCCCAGAGTGTTCTGGTTCTGCTCGCTTCACTTTGCATCAGTTCATATAAGTCTTCCCAGGTGTTTCTGAAACCACCCTGTTCATCATTTTTTTATAGCACAATAGTATTCCATTACAATTATACATCATTATTCTTTCAGCCATTCATTAATTGTTGGAAATCTCCTCAATTTCTAATTCTTTGCTGCTGTTTTTGTACAAATAGGTCTCCTCCCTTTTTTTTTTTTAAACAAATCTCTGTGCAATAAAGACCTAGTAGTAATGGTATTGCTGGGTCAAAGGATATGTGTGGTTTGCTATTCTTTGGGCATAGTTTCACTTTGTTCTACAGAATGGTCAGATCAGTTTACAACTCCACCAAGAGCACATTAGTATCTCAATTTTTCCACATCCTCACCAACATTTATCATTTTCATTTTCTGTCGTATTAGTCAATCTGATAGTTATAAAGTGGTATCTCAAAGTTGTTTTCATTTGAATTTCTCTAATCATTAATGACTTAGAGTATTTTTATATGACTATACATAGCTTTGATTTCTTCATCTCAAAATTGCCTGTGCATAGAGTGCATTCCAAATGAAAATTTCTGAGGCCAGCTGCTCTGAGCCAGCAGTCAGGAAAACTCATATTTAGGCAGAGCTGGGCTCTCTACTTGATGTTTATAGCCCTCTCTAGTACACCCCTGGCTTCTTTGCACTTGAAGCAAAATTCAGTTTCTTGGAGTAGATAAGCACCAAGGGAGGGAGTTTGAGAAAGAGCTGGCCTTCTGGAGGACTTCCCTCAGCCAAGGAGGCAGCAAGTTGGCACAGTGGGTGGAGAGCTTGGCCTGGAGTCAGGAAGTTCAAATGCAACCTAGACACTAGCTGTGTGACCCTAAGCAAGTCCCTTAACCTCAGTTTCCTCAACTGTATAATGGGGCTAATCATAGCACCTACCTTTCAGGGTTGTTGTGAAGAGCAAAAGAGATGATATTTTTGCAAAGCCTTTAGCAGAGTGGATGCTCTGTAAGTGTGACTTAGCTCCTTCCTGTCCATCCTCCCCATAGCGCTGCTGAGCCTCCTTAGCTTCTCCCTTCTTGGCCATCACCTCAGCAGTGTGCTAGAAGGCCATTTCCCCATCTCCACACTCAGCACTCCCGGGGCTTGGCTGAGCACCTTTCTTGACTCCATCCCTTGCCCTCATCTCTGCTCTGAGGGGTCACACTCCTGAAAGCTGCCCATCCCCTCAGGTAGCTGTCAGTCTCTGGGCCTGTCCTCTCTGCACCGGTCTGTGCCCTGCTGAAGGCACAGCCTCTTTCTGAGCTGGCAGCTCTTATGACCCAGCCAATAGCAGGGAGGAGGAGAAGCCCCCGGGAAGCACAGCTATCTGGCCTGCTCAGTCTTCTTCTCTCAGTCTAATTAAAAAAGACTTTTAATAAATCTACTTACACAGCAAAACATCATCATATGTGCACTTTCTGGGGTAGCTTCAGCTGAACAGGGAAGGGAGGGGATCCCTGGCCCCTGAACATCCAAGCAAAGTTAAAAAGCATGCACTAAGCACCTACTGTGTGCCGGATACTGGGCCAAGTGCTGGGCATGCAAAGGGGGAGGTGACATGCAAACAGTAAGCTATGTCTGAGACTGGCAGTGTTCGGTGGAGGGCGGGGAAAGGCTGTGTAGTTGGTGAAATTGTAGTTGAGCTCAAAGGGAGCTGGGGCAGAGACAGAGAGGCAGGGCCTTCCGAGCATGTGGGACACTAAAGGAAAAGGCATGAGGTCAGGACACAGGGTATCTTGTCCAACAACAGGAAGGAGGCAGTGTCATAGGATTATGGGAAAATATCAGGGAGAGGAAGGTGAGAGAAGATTGGAAGGGTAGGAGGGAAGGCGAGCTCATGAAGGGCTTGGAATGCCAAACCAGAGGTGTTCTACTTGATCCTAGAGAGAACAGGGAAGCACTGGAGGTGACTGAGAGGGAGAGACAGAGAAACAGAGAGAGTTGGACCTACTTTTTAGGAAATCCAGTTGAACACTGGAGTAGAGAATGTACTGCAATGGGGAGAGACCCGAGGTAGCAGACTCACCAGCAGCCATTGCAATAGCTCAAGCCTGAGGTGATGTGCGCCTGGTCCAGGGTGAGGGCAGTGTCTGAGGAGAGAGGGGGCAGCCTATTATAGACGTCTCTAAGGTAAAAGCAGCAGGACTTGCCAACAGATTGGATGGGGGGGGGGCATGGGGAGAGATCAGAGAAAAAGAGGACTTGAGGCCGACATCTGGATTTCAAGCCTGGGGACAGAGGATGGTGGTGCCCTCAACAGTACAAGAGAAGCTAGGAAAAGGTGAGGGTTGGAGGGTTCAGGTATTGGTTGGGACCCGTTGAATTTAAGATTTTTATAGAATATCCAGTTTAAGATGCCCAATAGGCAGTTGGAAACCTGAGACTAGAGGTCAGCAGAGAGACCAAGGCTGGTCTGTGTGTGTTTTGTTTCATTCCAGTCCCAAGCCCTACAAGCATGTAGCCACCAGCCCTGGTAAGGGCTTTATCACCTTGATTGTTGTAGCAGCCTCTTAATCCAGCTTCCCACTCCAAGCCATCCTCCGGGCAGCCTCCCTGTGGCTGCTCCTGGACTATGGGCACCCACCTGCTCAGAAGCTTCACTGAGCCCCAAATGCTCTGAGAGCAAAGCACAAATTCCTTCTGCATTTCAAGTCCTTCCCAGCCTGACTCCATTCTATCTTTCCAGGCTGATGATGGCCCGTCAGCCCGCCCCCCACTCCCCCTGTCTAGCCAAAATGCCCCTGCTCTTCCTTGGCCGTGCAGTGACCATACAGCCTTGGTCTCTTTGTCTTTGCCCAGGTGTCCTCCCTTCTCCTTCGCCGTGGCCTCTGGAAGCCCTTGCCACTCTCAGAGCTCAGCTTGCCATCGCTGCCCCATAATTGTCATTAATGTTTTCCACTCCCCAGAACAATAATATGTGTTTGCACGTTTGTGCACATGTTGCATTCTCCCATTTCCCTGGAAGAAGATAAATTTCTTGAGGGTAAGAACTATTTAACTTTTGTCTTTTTATCCTAGCAACTAGTACGGTGCTGGATGCCGGCAGGCATTTGTCTACAGATGTTGGTTGAATCCAATCGCTCAAAATCACAAAGGTAGCAATGGTGAGAACCAAATTTGAACCCAGGTCTTAGGACTCTAAAACCAAGTCCATGTCTGCTACTCCAAGTCATTACTTGATTGGATCTCCCTTTCCCACTGCCCAACTTTTGCCAGTGCTATGAAAATCAGGACCAAGGTGCCATGAATGACCACTGAAATAATTTAGCCTGTCAGAAATCCAGGCCGGGCCTTCCCATGGCCGCCTCTCCTCCCTGCCCGCAGCTTGAACAGCATTCAGGTTGGGAAGTAACAGTAAATGCTCATTATTTACTGCAAGGGTGGCATATAAATCATTGTTCCCTCTTTGAAAGGTACAATTTCTAAGGCAAATATGCTCACATGTTTCTGGTATCTCAGGAATCATAGATTAAAGGATAACAGACCCAGTTTTCTACCCATCTTTCCGAACTAAATGCAATGTGAGTGTGTTCTTCTCCAGTGTATCCTGGGGAATCGTCTTTCAACCCGATGTTAGAGCAGTTACCTGGTGGTATTGTCTGCTTTTCCTTCACTGGAGGCATGTTGTTCCCTTTCTCTTGAAGAGCTTATTAAACTGGGTTTTGTTCACAGCGAAGTGTGGGGGAGAGATGCATGTGTGAAGAAGCTGTGATTTCCAACTTGCACATGTTGACTTGGCCACTAGAGTTCCAGCCAGGCTGCCTGGTACCATCACAGGCCAGGAAGGAGAATGCCATCGCCATCCCAGGTAACAGAAACCTTGTAACTGGAACTCCAAGTAGCTGGTTAGTCTGGATGGGTACCTCTTTGCAGAGAATGAGGCTGAGTCAGGATCACCGCCTTCCTCTGGGAACGGCCTCCCTTTCCGGCGCCCAGGTAGATAAATAGGCTGTAGGGAAGCCGGCTCTGGGAGCAAAAGGAACCAGCCAGGGCCCATCCCACAGAGTAACTAAACTGATTATGGTAAGAACGTATAGGTTCAAAATGGAAGCCACGAAGACAGCCCATTTTTCTCAGGAGAGGCTGTGCCAAATGGTGGAAGAAATGTGAGTGTTTATGTAGCAGGTAGGGTTTGTATAGCACTTTTTAAAAATTATTCTCCCATTTGATTGTCACAACAACCCTGGGAGGTGTAAATATTCCCATTTTATAGATGAGGAAGCAGGCAGAAATAGGTCAGGCAGAAAGAGGTCAAGTGATTTGTCTGGGGTCACAGAGCTAGTCAATGTGAATAGTCCCTTGATTCTAACTTAGGACACAACGGGAAAACTTGGAGTGACTGATGGCAAGATTTAAAAGAGAACAGAATAGGACATTTTTAGAATTGGATCTTAGAATTAATCTACTATAAATCGAGCTCTTTGTGGTGAAGGGAGTGCAATGATGTGGGGGGTAGCTGTACGAGCTCTGCACAAAGGCTCTCCTGCTCCATCCTGTTCCACTCAGTTTTGCTAAGTGAAGCTCCAGGGTAATCTGCATGGTTTTAGTGTCAGTGATTGGGGTCCTGATAGGAGATGAAGAGAGCTGACTAGCCTAAGCTCAGATGTAAAGCAGGCTTGGGGCAGTTCAAAAGACAAAAGATTTGACTTAAGAGACACATTGTGCTGAATAGGTGTGGCTGTGGGTCTGACTCATAAAAGAACTGAAATAGCTGGTACTATGAACTAAGACCCCAACAGCACTTCCAGCTTTCCTAACAATAAAGAGGCTGCAAAGCCCCGCACTTAAGCAGAAAGCCAGAAGATGGCAGCAGCAGCTCGGTGGAGAACAAGGCAGACCCTGGGGAAAACCACTGAAGCAAAGACCCTGGTCGCTAAAGCAATAAATAGTAGCTTTGGAGGCATGAAGGTGTTTTTGCTGGGACGCTGCTCACTTGAACATTAGAACTCTGTTGGAGAGTTTGTCCTTGTGGGATGGTGGTGAGGGTGGACATCCTTTGTTATTTGCCTTGCTGTTCTATTTAATTCAGTGCCTTTGCTTTGACTTAATGTGTACTCTGACCAGTGGATAAGGGCTCCTGGGCTGAGCTTCTGAATCGAGGCTGACTAAAAGCTATGCCCAGAACGTGGGTATCAATTTTAGAATCTCATTTTGTCAGGGACCAGTTATAGAGGGCTGCCTTTTCTGAATGTCCCCATGCGAAAGGACCAGGATACATGTTTGCTGTTGGCTGAACAGAGAATCCCAGAAGCCCTGAATCTCAGAGTTGGAAGGGACCTCAGAAGCCACTGAGTTCAACCCAGAGCTGAGTGGGAATTCCCTCAGCAACATTCCCTTGTCTCCAGCTCAAGAGTTAGAAAAACAGTCACACAGTAACTCAAGGCTGCCTTTTCAAAGTGTATTGATAAATAGATAAAGTGTCACTAGTACAAACCAAAGGATGCCAACAATCTCAGAACGCCCTGCACCCTGCGGCCTCTCTGCTTCTCAGCTGTCTGTCCTCATCCCTGAGAGACAAAACAGCACTTATTAAGGGATCAAGCAATCAGTCCTTGCATAGCCCAGGGCAGTGTGAGTGTCCCTACCAGTTGGGAGGAGCCCTGTTTGAAACACTGGTGGGCTAAGGCAACTGGAGTCTTTTGTAAAAGCACTGACAGATGCCAGGCTCCTTCTGAGTGTGCCAACCATGGGCAAGCTGAATGAGGAGGCATTCAGGGGATGGTAGAGTTCTTTGGGTGTTGAGTGGGGTTGGGGAACCTGGAAGTCCTAGCCATTTCTGTGTCCCTCTCCCTTTTCTCTGTGTGGGGGAATGATTGTCCTGGCCCTGCATCATTACAAATATTGGTTGAAGTCTCCAGTGAGGGGGAAATCATCTGCCAAGACCTCCTGTTCTATTTTGGGAGAGCTCCAAATATTAGGATTTTTTTTCCTCTATAACTCTTACCTAGTTCCCAATTCTGGTCTCTAGTCAAGACTCTATAGAAGGTAATGTGTAGAGCTTGTGTCTACACACCACTAAGCTTTTGGTTTTTGAGATTAATTACCATCTCACTCATTCCAAAACATTTATTAAAAGCACATGGCACGCAATGTCAAAAAACATTAACCACAGAATCTAGTTTAGGGTGGAAAAGGGAGCTTGGGTAATGGAGGGTATTAGCATCTGAGGTCGCACAGAGAGGCCCTAGCCGAGCTAGGACCATGTTCTTTAGCTTTTGGTGTGACTTCTTGATGAAACTTCCCATTGATGTTTGCAGGGTTTACAATTTCATAATGACCCAACTCCTATTTCTATGGCACTTTAAGGCTTTAAAAATGCCTTCCTCACAATGAGCCTGTGATTTGGTAGTACAAGCACCCTCCTTTTTAAGATAAAAAGACAGGCTCAGAGAGGTTGGGTTACTTGTCCTTGATCACACAGATAGTAAGTGTCAGAGCTGGGGCTTGAATCCAAGTCGTTGACTCCAGGCTCCTGAATAGTCTAATCAATTAGCTCCCTCACTGGACCTTTTTCCAGTAACATTCCAGTCTCTTTCATTCCTCAGTGCTTGGCAGACCCAACTCCCTCACACCCTTCCCATCCTAGTGATTCTGTCCCATGGCTGCTGATATACAAACCCCTTCTGATCTCCAGCTGCCCTCTCCCTTCCTCCTATCTGTCTCAACCCTTATATCCATTCACCAACGCACACTGTCCCACTTCCCTTCCACTGGACTTTCTGGAATGGCCAATCCACAATGAGCAGACTTGTTTTCATCTTGAACCTTTCTTCTCTCACTATTTCCAACTTTTGGCTCTCACTGAAACCTGGCTCCACCCAGATGACCCCATATTGCTGGTCGCCCTTTCTAGTACTGATGGCGCTTTCACTCATATCCCGCCTACCACTTCACTGGACAGAGTAGAGGACTTGGGGTACTTGCGTCCATTACTACTTTCCAACTCTCCCTTCCACCATCACCCAGCAGCCTCTCTTCCTTTGAGGGCTACACTATTAAAAACATCACCCAATCCAGGTCCTTGTGGCCATTATCTCCTGACCTGATTTCCTTTGTCGGTGAGTTCTGTGTCTGGCTCACATCTTTTTCTCAAAGACAATTTCTGCTCTAATACTGGTGGACTCCAACATAACGATGGTCCCTCAAATAGTCTAACCTCCCATTTCCTCATTCAACCCATGACTTACTCCTTCACCTCAATTATACACAGAGATAGTTATAACTTTGATCTCCCTGTCTCCCCTAAGTGTTGTATTTTCATGTCCATGAACCCTGAAATTCCTTTATACATGATCATAACCTTTTATCACTCTGCTGTTCACTCTACCCTGTAATCCTCAATCCTTCTCTTCATCCTCATCATGAGTGTCCAGTCCCTCCACCACTCACTTCTTTCCCAGACAATCACCCCTATGCTGGCTATGCTAGCCTCCCTTTCCTATTTTGACCCCTTGGGAATCAGCTTCATCTACATTCTCATCTCTGCTTGAGTTCCCTGCTCCCTTGTCCCATCTCAATCACACCTCACCAAAGCCCAACCTTGGATTACTTCCCCCATCTACCTCCTCTCTTATTAATGGAGCCAAAGAACAATGGAAGAACTCTGCTACTAACTGGGTCCATGACATGTTTGCATTACATAATCTCAACTGGGTCTACATACTGTAGCAAGGGAGTCCTTTTGCTCCTCCCCAGTCAATTTGCTCTTTCCCTGCTGACTATAAACACCCACTCACCCATTCTTAAAAAACCCTCCCTTGAGCCTATCTTCTCCATTAGCTACCACCCTGTATGCCTCTTCTGTGCTTAAGAAGGCTGTCCTCATTCTGCCTCCACTTCCTTCTCACCCTCTTCTTCACTCTTTGCAGCCTGGCTTCTGACCTCTTTATTCAACTGAAGCTCTTAACTGCCCATCGAGTGCCTTTTACCAATCCTCATCCCTCTTGATCTCTCACTAGCCTTTGACACTGTTGCCCACGCTCTTCTCCTGGATCCTCCCTCTGTAGGCTTCCATGACATTGCTGTCTCCTGGCTCCCCTCTCTCTTGTCTGCCTGCTCCTCAATCTCCTCTGCTAGACCGTGAGACCGTGTGCATGGGGATGTACTAAGTGACTACCTGAGCCTTTCCCCCTCTTAAATCAGAGCCTGAACATAGCTGGTTCAGGATTGGCATATACTTCAACAACGAATCATTCAGTGACTGCTTAATACGATTCAGTCGTTGCCGTCATCAGGATCTCCTGATGACTTCTCAAAGAGAGGATTCGTGACATGTGCTCTGAAGTAAGACTTCAGTTTATATGATGCACTCTTTAACCCTCCTAGGCCTTACACTTGAGCCCTGTTTCCTAAAAGTTTTCTTTATCCTCTCTAGAAGCTCCTTTGGTGCTGAGGTCACCAAGACGTTGGTTTTATTTCTAGCCCTTTATTGAGCTCATGGTAGAATTTATTTCCCTCTTCCTCCTTTGCAACAAATGTCTGTAAATTGTAATTATTTTATGGTGCTTTTTAATAACTTTGTATCACTTTACTTTGTAACTTTGTATCATTTTAATCCAAGATTACCAAACATCCTGAAATTATGTTTCTTATTGCCATTGGATACAAATTAAATCCAACCTCCCCAAGTCCTTTATTTGTCTCTTTGAGGAGAATCTATGAGTCAGCCTTGCATTGAACTCCGACTCTCTTCTGTCTTCTGGTCTTTTTTCTGGGAGGAATATCCGCTTCTGACACTGAGGAGGAATTCTAGGAGGAATTCTAGCTTCTCCAGTCATCTGCCCAGCTCACCTTGAGAATGCCAAGAGCAAAGCCAATGTTTATCGAGGGCCTAGAAAAGGGGAGATTCTCAGCACCCTCTGCTCCCCTTTCCACTCTTCTGCCACCATCACCACAGCAGCAGAAAGAAGCCACACAGGACCACATATTTGGCATTCTTCTTTCTTTCATGGGCTGCTCTGTCCAAACAATTGATTCCCAAGCAGTCTTAGAAACCCCCAGCTTGTCTCTATGCCATGAAAAGGCATCAGAATAGGATTTTGCTGAGAAAATACTATTAAAAAATATTCATTGAACAATTGCTAAGATGGAGGAAGAAACATTCCAAGTCTACCTGGAGGAAAATAAGGGAAAGCCAGGTAAGACATAGTAGGGTCAGTGGAAAGAGCCCTGGATCGGGAGTTTGAGGATCCCAGAAAAATCCCTTGCCATCTTGGTCTCACTTTGCTCATCCATAAAATGAAGCGGTTGGACTAGCTGGTCTCTTATTTCACCTTCAGCTCTGAATCACATGATCCCATGAAATGGGAACAGAGCTTCCTTGAAAAAATAAGCCCCCCCCCCACAAACTGGAAACAGAATGGGTGCCCACTCATTGGGAAATTGCCGTGTAAATGGTAGTATAGGACAACATTCAAATATTATGGTGCTATAAAAACTGATGAATAGGAGGAATCCAGAGAATCATGGGAGTCTTCTATGACCTGAGACAGCAAGAAGTAAGCAGAACCAGGAGAATGATTTGCATGAAGCTCATCCTTCTTCTGTCATTGATTTAGAGCTGAAAAGAACCTTAAAGTTCCTCTCCAGGGGTGGGAAACGTATGGCCTCAAGGCCACACGTGACCTTCTAGGTTCTTGGGTACAACCTTTTTACTGACTCCAAGGTTTACAGAACAAATCCTTTTATTAAAGGGATTCATTCTGTGAAGTTTGGATTGAGTCAAAGGGCTGCACTGAAGGACCTAGAAGGCCATAGGTTCTCCACCCCTTTGCGACAGATGATCTTTCAAGTCTCCTTGAGATCCAGTCTATGACTCTAGGCCATCTGTGGACCTAAAAGGGACAGGGGAAATCCCACAATGCTCTGGGCTTTTTGTTGCTCCACAGCTCCCCGCTTCCTCCAACACTGGAAATACCATCTGTCTTCTCAGTGGAAACAATACTTGAAGCCGAAGCGAGGCGGCCCAACATTGGCCAATATTTTTCCGCCTACCACCATTTCCCCAGACACTTAAATATTCATCAACAAATGTCTGCAATTAAAAAAAATAAAATAAAGGGAACGATTATTGTTATTTGATAGCAATATGTTTCCTGACCGAACAAAGGGCTGCTGTCCACGCCTCTTCCGAAAACATGGAATTGTTGGAGAGGGTCAGCTGAAAAGTGGAGGTTTGAGATAATCCTTGGGCTTTCAAAGCTGCAGGACATAGCCTGGCATAGGTGTCTCAGGGCTCTGTCCTGCACCCTCTTCTCTTCGACACAGCCCCATGGATTTCATGACCATTTCTTCGCTGATGATTCTCATATCTGCCTTTCCTGCCCCAGACTCTGCTGACCTTTGACCTCTCATCTCCCTCTGCCTTTTAGACGTCTCTAGCTGAATATCCAGCAGACATCCAAAACTTGACATGTCCAAAATGGAGCTGATGTTCTTTCCCCTTAAGCTGCCCCTCCTCACTGCTTCCTTCTGCCCACATCCCTGCTACTATAAAGGACACCGCTATCCTCCCAGTTCCTTGGGCTTATACCCCAGGAGCCATCCTGGACACTTTGTTCTCTCTCATTCCCCCTCCCCCTGCCCCTGCCCCCCCATATCCAAGCTGTTGCCAAGGCCTATAAATTTTACCCTCACAACATCTCTCCAGTTTGCCCCCTTCTTTCCTCTGACACCGTCCCCACGCTGGTGCAGGCCCTCATGATCTCACACCTGTACTGTTGTAATCGCCGCAGATGGGTTTGCCTGCCTCAAGTCTCTCCCCACTCCATTCGGCCACTAAAGCGATTTTCCTAAATACAGGTCTGGCCATGTCCCACCTTCCTTCTCAAATTCCAGTGGTTCATTATGGCCTCCAGGATTACATACAAAATCCTCTGCTTGGCATTCCAAGTCCTTCATCACCAGCCCCATCCCACCTTTCTGGCATCTTACGCCCTACTCCCTGCTACATATCATGTTCTTTGATCTAGTAACTCCAGCCTCCCACCTGTCCCACAGACAAGACCCCCCACATCTTAGTTCCAGGCATTCCGTCTGGCTGTCCCCTGTGCCTGGAATGCTCTCCCTCCTCATTTCCACCTTGTGGCTTATCTGCCTTCTTTTAAATCCCAACTCAAATTCCACCTTCCCCAGGAAGCCTTCCCCAGCCCCTCCTCATTTCAGTGCCTTCCCTCTTAATCATGTCCTGTTCTGTCTGGAGCTTGTTTGTACGTGTTCCTTTCCTTGCTCTGTCATTTGTTAGACTGGAAGCACTTTGAGGGCAGGGACCATCTTATACTTTTTTTGTTCCCCAATGGAGGGCACAGTGCCTGGCACAGTAGATGCCTAATAAATGTCATTGTGTATTACCTGCAGGGGAGCATTAAGGTATCTAGTATGCTAGAGACCTAATTCAGTAACATTAAACTCCATGAAGTCTGTCTTCCTTCCAAGAGGTTTGAGTTTCTTTTTAAACGCCCCCTGGAAATACGAAGTCTGTGGAAAGTCAGAGAACCTGTGTTGGGAAGCTCCTGTCTAGGACACTTGCTCTGTGGCAATAAGTCACTTCATCACTTCGGAAGATTCCTCCACTCCCCTTAGTCTCAGTTTCCCAATCTGTAAAGCAAGAGCCTTGGATCCAGTGGTCTCTGGGGTTCTTTTTATCTTTAGAATTCTGTGGTCTCATGAAACGCATCCACTGGGCGTTTGTGTGAAAAAAGGACTCAGAATGGCCAGGTGTCCTTGATGAGAATCTTTCTCCCCCCACCCCCACCCTCTGCTGGGTAGCCCTGTGGGGGCAGCCAGACACAGCAAACCAGGCAGCCTCAGAGAAGAGGCCTAGCCCTGCAACTTGCTACCAGTTTGATGCAGAAGTGGTGAGCCATTGTTCTCAGTGCCCATCTGCTCGTCTGCAAGAGGAAAAGGTTGGACTTAACAATACCTGGGCTCCTTCCCACTTTGTC
Organism: Pseudocheirus occidentalis; assembly: GCA_028646575.1. NCBI lineage: Eukaryota > Metazoa > Chordata > Mammalia > Diprotodontia > Pseudocheiridae > Pseudocheirus > Pseudocheirus occidentalis. The sequence continues at coordinate 8,769,205 of CM053598.1, read as the reverse complement.
CTTGATGTTGAGTATTACTGTGATATAGTAGGAGGAGACAGGATCTGGGTCCACATCCGGTACCTTTGGAGGGGGGAGATTTCCTGAGTTCCCTCGTCTGTAAAACAAGGTGATTAGATCAGATAACCTTTAAGGGAGCTTGCCATGATGGATCCCAGATGGTCTTTACTAGCCTGTTGATCTTGGATAGGATCCCAAATAATTTCCATCCTGTGCAGAAGAGAAACCCACAAGGCTGGATGACCTTGGCCAAGGCTATTGATTAGTCTGGAGCAGAGCTGAGAGGACTGGAACTCAAAGATCCAGGACCTTCAGCTATGCCCCTTAGATGGCTGTGGGAGCCATGTGGAAGCCAAGCCAATAAACCTTGGGGCACGTGCTCAGCTCCCCTGTGCCCAGGCTTCCTCACCCCCATGTGCTCAGCTCCCCTGTGCCCAGGCTTCCTCGCCCCCACACCTGCCTCAGAAAAGCTGAGGAACATTTCAAATGAGCTCATTGTCTCCTTTCGGAGTCTGAAGTCTTTGTATTGTTCCAATTTATTCTCTCCCAAGTCATAGGTCTCCCAGCCCCGATTATGGATGTAAGTACCCCGGGCAGGGAAAGGGGGTGGGGGGAGAGGAGAGGAAAGAAGCATTTCTTAAGCACCTACTGTGTGCACTTAATAATCATGATTTTATTTTATCCTCATGACAGCCCTGTGAGGGAGGGGCTGTTAGCATTTCCACTTTACAGCTGAGACCATTGAAGCTGAAGCTAGAGGAAGAAATGGTGTGCAGAGGAAAGAATGGACAGATGGGTACTTCTCGAGGGGAGGGGTGCATCCATGGGTGCAGACCCACACAGTGACGCACATGCATGTGCACACTGGCCAGCAGAGCCTGCTCCCCAAATACCACATGACAAGTATTGTCCTTCCAAATGAGTGCAGCAGACATTCTGGAATGGGCGGCTGTGAGTCCGCCGGACAACGGAGAAGCTTCAAGCATTCCCAATTCCAAATGAGGCCTTTCCAGTCTGTTAGGCAGGAAGCTGCAAAAGTTAACTTTCTGCTGAGATAATCCCGGGAGGTGCCACTTTCTGTGTTTATGTTACAAGTGCCATGATCACATGGGAAAGATCGGCGTAATGGGCATTCCCAAGTTCTCTGAAGGTCCGGCTGAAAACATGCAGGCAGTTTCTAGAAGAGACCTTGCTCAGGCCCATGGGAGGAGTTTTGCCTTCCTCCCAGACAAATGTGTCTAACATAAGCCTCCAACCCAGGTCAGAGAGCAGAGCCGATCAAAATCACTTCTAAAGTAAACTCAGTGAAGCAAGTTGGGATGTCCCCAAGAGGGTGGTCAGAAGGCAGCTCTCCCTTCTTGAGGGACATGAACGAGGTACAAAGTAATGCCAAAGCCCTGGTTAACCTTGCGAGGAGCTACAGAAACAAAGAAGCAAAACAAATCAGCAGCTTGTCCAGTCAAGTCAAGTCAACAAAGAAATCCAGTGTCTTCCCATTGGCCGATTCTCTCCAGCTTAGCCCCACCCTGAGTGTTTGCATGAGGTCTCCTCCCTTCAGCTGGGAGGGCAGGGGCTTTTTGGTGCCTTCCTTAGTGGCCCCGAGGACTCAGCATGGTCCCGGCACGCAGGTGCTTCATAAGTGCTTGTTGACTTGAGTGTGGTCTAATGTGAAGAGTGCCAGCTTTGGAGTCAGACTCCACACCTGTGACTACTTGTATGACTCCAGGCGAGTCATCTCCCCAAGCCTAAGCTTCGTCATCTATAAAATGGGTGGGTTGAACCAGATTTGGATCAATGACCCGATGACCTTATGATCTGAAAAGGGGAAGGAATCGGGGTTTTGTGCAGGATGTCACATGAGTGAGCTTTTGAAGGACGAGTAGAGATTCAATGGGAAAAAAGGGGGAAGGAACATATTGTAGATATGGAGAGCGTCTGAGCAAAAGCAAGGCTCAAGTCAGTGTATCTGGACTGTAAGCTCCTTGAGGGCAGGGAATGGATGTTCTGTCTCCCTCAGCGGCAGACATGTCAGGTGAGGGGCACTGAATATTTGTGAGGCTCAATGTTAGTCAATGCCTGTGAGCTTGTTCTAATGGTGCTGCCAAGCCCATTCCCTTTTGCTTAGTCCTGGCACAGTAAGGTCATGCTCATTCCCAGAGCATCCCTGCTTAGTCAGATGGCTGTTAGACAGAAATCCGAACCACAGAGCAGCCCTCATAAGGTAGGACCTTATGTCCTATGTGTGCCTATGTGTGGGAGGCACCACAGAAGCCGTCTGAGCCAACCTCTTCTTCTTACAGATGAGGAAACTGAGGTTTAGAAAGGTCATGTGAAGCATTTGCCCAAGGTAACACAGATAGTGTCCATGGTAGGATTTGAAACCAGGACCTCTGACCCCAGAACCAGAGTTCTTCACAGTATTGCATATTGCTGGGAGTGCTTTGAGGCATTGGCTGCCCCAAGTGGCTTCGATGCACATTAAGTAGGCACTTCAGAGAGAATTTGTTCTGGTCTTGATGAAGGGGAGGAGATTCCAAAAGACTGAGAAAGAGCAGAGCATGTTACTCAGATGACAGAGAAGACAGAAATCACTACCAACCTGTACTGTGCTTTCTCAAGTGAGATCCTTGTGAAGCACTTCGTATGGGTGTGGTTCACAGTAGGTGCTTGCTGAATGCTCATTCTCTTCCCTTCCTTTCTAGATTGCAGGATTGAGTGACTAGCATGCTCCACTGGAAGTCAGGAAGATCTGGGTGGGGTTGAGGCCTGCATCAGACACTTCCTAGCTATGAGAACCTGGGCACCTTATCAGCATCATAGATCACCCAGAAGAGCAAATGATTGTCTCACACAAGTCCCACACATTTGTGAGCCTCAGTTTCTTTGTGAGTAAAGTGGGGACAATAGTAATAGATCCTTTCTCATTGGATCCCAAAGACAATGATGTCGTGCTGGAGGGGACCTTAGAAGTCATTTCTTTTAGAGATGAGAAAACGGAGACCCAGAGGGTTATAGGAACACATGGAAGGAAGGGTGAGGGAAGCCTCAGCTATGGATTTGGGGGCTGGGGTTACATCAGCCTCCTGGGCTTAGAGCTTGAAGGGGCCTAAAGGGCAATCTTTGTGGACATGTTGAGCTGAGTTTAGAATGTCATCTAGGCTAAGCTGTCCCCTAGACAGTTGGAGATGGGAGAACGGAGGCTGCAAGAGAGGTCAGGGCTGGATCCCTACAGCTGAGGACCATTTGCCTGGGGCTGAGCATTAATCCATGGAAGTTGGTGAGATATAGGGTATTGAAAGAAGACAGAATGGCCCAGGACAGACCATGTAGGGGATACTCATAGAGGCTGGGGCCCAAATGAAGATCGAGAAAGGAGGACAGAGGAGTCATGAGACATGTTGGAGAGAACCCAGAGAGATCGGTAACATGAAGGGGAGTGATTGATGGCATTGACAGCTGCAGGGTGGTAGAAGAAAGGGGAGAGGAATAAGCATTTATTAAGCTCCTGCTGGGAGCCAGGAACAGTGCTGAGCACTCCAGGGACATTTCCTCAGTTGCTCTCACCACCCTATGAGGTTGGTGCCATTACGGTTTCCATTTTATAGCTGAGGAAACTGAGTCACCCGGACTTTGGTCCTGCTACTGGATGCCCATGATTATGGAAGAGATGGTAAGACCGGTGCCTTTGTGCAGTTCTGCTTCACTTAAATCAAGTTCACGCCCCAGTCAACACATCACCCCATGATGTCACTAAATGATGAACAAAATAACAAGCAGCCCTGTTAGAGCTGGGGGAAACCCCTTAGATGTTCAGGTCACACTGGCTGTAGGTGGGATGAGGCTCGGGGCCTGACCCAGGTCTCAGGCTCTCTTCCTTCTGTGTGCTCCTCTGGGCCTGTTTCTTCCTCTCTAAAAAAAGGAAGTCAGACAAGGCGACGTCTGGGTCCTCTCTGGTCCACTTCTTGTGACCTGTAAATGTAAGAGCAGCGGCGAATTTTCTGAGGACTTGGGATCCTGTGGCTGCTCTGAATAATTCTGCAGCAAAATAGGTCTTGCTTGTGAATTTCCAAAGAGCAACAGATTTTGTGAGCCAGAGTCAGGAAGTCGCTTAACCACAACTCACCCCATGATTGAACAGCCTGAATGCTCCCCTTGGAGTCAGAAAGGTCCGGGTCAAATCCTGCCTCCGACACTTCCTAGTTGTGTGAGTCTGGGTGCCTTGGAGCATCACAGAGACCATGCTGGAAGGGTCCTTGGTGGTCATATATTTTTCTGAGCCTGGGTCTCTTCATAGGTGAGATGGGGATAATAAGGGCTCCTTCCTCATAGGATCAAAAGAGAGGAGGTAGGTAGAGTTCTCTCCCCACCTTCGATCAGCATGCAAATGTGAGCTATTATGATATTTGCTTTAATTTAAAAGCAGAACTTAAAAAGCCAGTCTGGGAGGGGCCGATGGCCAGGCCTCCCAATTCAGAGGAAGATTCAAAGCTGGAAGGTCTGCTTTCAAGCCCCGTCTCTGACCCTCAGACCTGTCTATGGGCCTCAGATGCAGGGTCAGACTGTGACTTGTGTAAAAATGTCCAGTAGCTGTATTTCATGATAACTCACTTCCTTTATCCCCTTGGTGTTTTGTTTTATGCCTTCAAAATCATAATTCTGAGGAGAGGCCCATCAGCTGCCCAGGGACGGCCAGAGGGATTCCGGACACGAGCAGGGTGGAGATGCCTGGCATTTCACTCCTTTCTGTTCTGAATCTGTGATCCTATAATCCACAGAGACCCAGGCAGGGCCAGATCTGCCCACACTGATGAAGACTCCTGAAACAAAGAGGGAAGACCTGTGTCTCCCCAGAGGCCCCAAGACAGTCTCTTCCCCTTTCTGAGCCTCTGTTCTCTCATCTGTAAAGTGGATGAGTTGGAAATATGATCTTTTAGGTCCCTGAGGTCCTGGCCCTATAGACTAAGGAGCAGAGTCCCGGGACCTCTCCAAGTCTCACCCTCAGCCCACCTGAAATTCTACCACCAGGGACTCCTAAGGCAGTTCAGTGTAAGGCACTGAAAGACATCTCGAATGATCAGCCAAGGGGAGGAACCGGCTAATTCCTATCACCCCTTGGGCCCTAGCACCCCAGGAGTTAACAGAGAACAGACCTCTGACCCTGCCACAGCCCTGGAAACAGGTCTGCATTGGCCTTGGTAAGACCCTCAGTCGTGCCTCAGAGTCTTAAGCCAGTCTATCCCTTGGCTCACTAGATGTTCTGGGAAGGTGCCCCCAAAGCAGTCCTCCCTCAGAAGCAGAATCCCAGCATTTCAAGCTGGATGGGCCTTAGGGAAGGGCCCTGGGCTCATTTCTTCACTGGGACGCTCACTGCTTATGGGACTAGTCAGTTATTCCTCTGCATGTTCTTCACTGGAAAGAAGTGGGGACCAAACTCCATGATCTCTCTTCCCTCTGAACCTCTAAACCCTAGCATCTCTCTCATGGTTCCAGACCAATTTGACTGGGACAGAGAATGAAGGTAGGGAAATAATATGAAAGAAGCCTAGAAAAGTGGAGGCTGTTTCGTGGAAGGCTTTCAATGCCAGGCTGAGGACCTTGTCCTTTGTCCTAGAGGCAATAGGAAGCTATTGAAGATGTTTGAGCAGTGGAGTAGCCGCATGGTCAGACTTGTGCTTGAGAAATATCAGTTTAGGAGCTAACTGAAGGATGAATCGGAGAGGGGAGACACGGAAGAGTGGGAATCTGATTAGGAGGCTGTCCACAAAAGTCCAGGTGGAGATAATGATGAGAACCCACTGTGCTAGGGGTAGGGCCCTAGCGGAAAGAGAGAAGGCAATGGGGGAGAGAGCTGTCACGGACTTGGGAGCTAATTAACTGCAGAGGGAGGCAAAGGAAAGAGTCAGGGCTTGAATCTGGTTGATTGTTCCCATTCTCTGGCCCTACCCAGAGCCCAGGATGCCAGGAGACCTTTCTGGTAGAACCTCTGGGCAGAGAAGCCAGGACAGGGGGCCCCTGCACTGTCCCCAACCCGCCCCTACTCCCCAGGCCACCAGCAGCAGCGGTTACAAAGCTGGAGCACCAAATGATACAGACAAGCTTGCAGAGTTAAGTTTGAAGCTCCCATTTTTTGAACAGCAAACTTTGGAATAGTTATTGATTTCCCTAAGGGGGAAAAATGGTGATTCTTTCTACAGAAATGCAGAGAAGCAGGCAGAGCTAGATGTGAGCTTGGGAAGGGACCTCAGAGGCCCTCAAAGGCCCTGGTGATGTGCAGAGCACCAGAGACCCTGGGAATGGCACCTGCAGGCTGGTATTGGGAGGCAGCGGGGAAGCTGGGGCTAGGTTCATTCTCTTCAAGTAAACATTCAAGGTACACTGACCTGAGCCCCAGTCCTGTCTCAGATGCGTGACCCTGGGCAAGTCACTCAGCCAGTCAGCAAACATTTATTTTTAAAAAATTATATTTTATTTTCCCCAATTACATATCAAAAGAACTTTTAACTTTTTTTTTAAGTTTTGAGTTCCAAATTGGCCGCTTCCCATATTAATATAGACTCAGCACAGAAACCCCAGTCTCAAGCGATCCAGCGACCCAGGACCAGGGATTCTGTGTGTGCCCACCACACCTGGCTGTGAAACAATTGTTCAGGAAAGAAAGTTAAAGTGACAAGTCCTCAAGTGGTCCTTTTTTGCTCTTGGAGGCTCAAGCACCTTCAGAAGCATCTCCCTTAAGGCCCTTCTCTAGCTGTGGGTTCACAGACCATAAACATAGAAGCATCTGGAGGGTGTCTTACTATATAGTGCACCCACTACACAGATGAAGAAATGAAGGCCAAGAGAGGGGATGGATTTAAGATTAGGAGTGTAAGAGCCTTTAAAAAAAACCTTGGGCACAATCCTATCATTTCATTTTTAAAACTGTCTCATTGACAGCCTTTTTAAAACTTGTCTTTCACCTTCCAATGCCTCCCCTCCCCCGTACCTAACAAATAAGCAAAACCAAGTCAGACAGATCACCACGTGGTTCTGTCTGGACTCCTCAGTGATGAGTCATCACCACATATCCAGAAGGGCTCAGTGCAGAGCCAGGCATACAGTAGGTGCTATATAAATGCTCCCTTCCTCCCCCCTTGCTCCTGTGCTCCTTTCCCCTCCCCCCTCGCCCCCCAAAGCTCTGCCAAACACTGTGCTTGCTCTCAGTCTATTCTCCGCCTTTAAATCACAGACACAGGAATCAGAGGGGAAATGAACCTTAAATCCCCCCAGCCCAATCCCCCCATTTTATAGATGCAGAAACTGAGGCCCAGAGACTTGCCAAGGTCACATGATGCCTTAGAGAGTGCACAGAGGTAGTGAGTTCCAATCCTGACTGTCAGGCACCACAGATATCACATTGGGACTGGACCCTGGAGCCTCCAGACTCTGTCCAAGGCCGGGCCCCGGGGGCTGGGTGGGCATCCTTCCATCACTGGGAACTTCTCTGGGGCTGCTTGCGAGGTCCTGGAACAAGAAGCTGGTGGTGGATGGGCTTGGGCAACCCTCGGTGTGTCCGAGGAATGACCGCTCACAGATGCCAAATTTTACTCACGCTCTGCAGCTGGGCCCCGCATCCCGCCAGTGCTCAGTGCTAAGCCCGGCAACGTCTCTGTGATCTTTTCTTAAGACTCAGCCTGCAGGCCTGGGACAGTAATGCAGCCCCGAAGAAGGAAGAAGCCAGCACAGGGAGACAGTCCTCTGTTCACTTCCTGACAACCCAGAAGGAGGCCCCCCATTTATTGATTCTCTGTGCTTGGCAGCCTCCAGGTGAGAGGGTCTCATGGAGGGCTGCTGGCTCATGTAGGTCGGATGTCACTTAGAAGAGTGACAGGATCCCCCCTTCCTGGCCCACATAGGGCTAGCAGCGAGATCTCTGCATAGAGTTTAGCCAGCATTCTCTGGACTTGTCTGACCTGGAGGGGCTTTAGACTGAGGGAGGCCTCAATCCTGTCCCTTGGCCTGGAAGAGGGATCAGCTTTGTTCTGCTCTGCTCATAGGACAGAACTGAGGGCAGGACAAAAGGTCCAAAGAGGCCACTTAGAAGCCTCTTGGTAGGGAGCTGTCGGCGCAGAACAGTCTGAGCTGAGCTGATCAAACTGAGGTCCAGAGAGGTCCCAACGGGAACAGGTAGCAGTCAAGATCTGAACCTTGGATTTAACAATTGTTGTAAGGAGGAAATTAGATGATATTTGTAAAGCCCCTGCACGGTGCCTGGCACATGAAAGGGACCATATAAATAGCTATTCCCTCCCCCTAAAGGCACCAGTTTGCTTGGGAGGCAAAGATTAAATCAATCCCCAGAAAGACAAATGCAGGGCCAGCTTCCTGAACCTTCTGGAGGAGGCTTGAGCCAGACCGGGACTGGACAAGGCGGGGCGGGGCCAGGAGCTTCTGCAGCTCTACCGCCCAGACTGCTCCTTCTGAACCTGCCTCCTCAGCATGGGTGAGAACACCTTACTGCCCAAGGCATTGCAGACTAGGGAAGGATCCCAGGTGTCATCAGGGTCTGGCTAACCTGAGTCAACATCCTTGGGATGCTAGCCAGAGCAAGCATTCCTGGCCAAGCAGGACTGGAACGATGGCTGCTAGTGCCCACCCTTGGGTAAATGGGCACATGTTGCTGCCAGACTGGTTCATGGAAGAACAGGAGATGATTTGGAGGAGATGTGGTAGAACTGGAGAAACTTGCTTCTTGGGGTCAGGGACAGTCCTTGTATGTGCCTCTGTGTGTGTGTGTGTGTGTGTGTGTGTGTGTGTTCATTTAATGGAGAATCAGGCCTAGGATTAGACAGTTTTATGAGAGGAGGTGACCTTCATAGGGCCAGTTTTGGATGGAATCATTCCCCTTCACGACTCTACTCTCGTCTCACTGGCCTATTAGCTACCTCCCTCCTCACTGGCCTGTTAACTACACTCCCCCACCTCATTAGCTGTCCCTCCTCTTCTGTCCTCTCCCCCCCATATTGTTCCCTGCTCTGGGGACTTTGAACAGATGGCTGGCCATACCTGAAAGCCCTTCCCTTCTCCCCTCAGCCTGGGAGGATCTCTGACTGCTTCCCTTCCAGGCACATTCAGATACTACCCCCAACTAAACCAGCCGTATTGCCCAAACCCCTCCAATCATGAATATCCTTGCCCTTTTCCAAGTGCTTTGTACATACTTGGTCTTTGCTTATGGAGCTGGGTGGTTACTGTTGACCCATGTGCTCTGGCCCCTTGATGCAGGCCATGCACAGCCAGAGGCTCCTGGCTAGTCCCTTATTTCCCGTGGGGTTCTTCCTCCATCATTGGACAGTCCTCCACGGCACAACAGCCTCAACCCCAGCCCTCATCATGATGCCCAGGGGATGGTGCTCTTCAGCAAGGGACTGTGGTCACCAGAAGTGGCCTGAGGGCAAGCCCAGACTCTCATGTGCTTTACAGCCTGGGCTCCCCAGATCAGGGGCTCTCCAGGTTACTCTTATTACATTTAGATACAGATTGGATGCCTCCAGTAAGATGTAAGCTCAAGGAGGACAGCAGATGTTTTGATCTTGTCTCTCTATCCACAGTGCTTTGCATATAGTAGGTGCTTAATAAATGTTGTTGAATTCACACATAGTAGGAGCCTATCCTGGTCCTCTCCAACTATATTTTATATTTCTTTATTTGGGTACATGCTAGTTTCTCCTATAGAATATAAACTGAATCAATCCATAAACATTAAGCACCTACTATATGCCAAGAACCATGCTTAGCTACTTGAAAGAAGAGATTGCTATGTTTTTGTATGTATTCTCGGCATATGACAGAGTCTCTAGCACCTAGCAGGTTTTTAAGAAAAATTTACTAAAGCTAACACACTGTTGGTAGAGTTGTAAACTGGTCCAATCATTCTGGAGAGTAATCTGGAACTATGTCCAAAGAGTTCTAGGGGATGTCCATCTATTGGGGAATGGCTGAACAAATGGTAATATATGATTGTGATGGAATATTATTGGACTATAAGAAAGGATGAGGAGGAAGATTTCAGAAAAACTTGGAAAGACTTACATGAACTGATGCAGAGGGAACTGAGCAGAACCAGGAGAACATTGTATCCAGTGATAGCAACATTGTAGCAATGATCAGTTGTGAATGACTTCGCTATTCTCAGCAATACAATGATCCAACACAGCTCTGAAGGCCTTATGATGAAAAGTGCTGCTCACTTCCAGAGAAAGAACTGATGGACTCCAAATGTAGAATGAAGCACTTTTTTTGATTGTCTTTATTTTTCTCGTCCTTTTTTTGTTGATGTTCTCTTTTGTAACATGGCTAATATGGTAATATGTTTCACATGCCTATACATGTATAATCTGTATCAAAGTGCTTGCCTTTTCAAGGAAAGGTGGAAGAGAAGGAGGGAGGGAGGGAATTTGGAACTCAAAAATTATAAAAAAAAAACCCAAATGTTAAAAATTGTTTTTACATGTACTTGAGAAAACTAAAAACTAAAAAATATTCTTTAAAAAAGAGAAATACTAGCTGAATGAGTAACTAAATGGTGAGTCTTGGATTAGAATTGCAGTTCAGATACTCAGTTCCTCTGGGAAAATCACTTGTCCTGTGTGGGACTCAGTTTTCTCATCTGTAAAACCATAGGGTTGAACCAAATCATTCCCAAGCTGTCTTCCAGCTATGACTCTGGTGATCTTGTGGCCTAGGAGGACACAGTGACCCTCTCTCCCATGATGTTCCTTGTTTCTTGTCCAGGTTGGTCTTGGTGCCATTGGAGGTCCCCTCTGTTGGGGTACATTCTCCAATTCTGAGTGTGTGAATCTGACTTCTCCCAAAGAATTGGGGAGCTGGGATCATGTCTTAGGTTTCCTCTGGCAAGATCCACACCTGAGAAAAGGAGGCCACCTTCTGTGGCTTCACATGTACACTAGGAGACATTCATGGTGGAGCCAAAGGGGGTGTGCATCAAGTTTCTCATCTGTGAAATAAAATTGTTGGACTTGATGGTCTCTGAGTTCTCTCCCAGCTAGGATCCTGTGGCCATAGCCAGGAACAGTTATGCCCAGGGCAAGTACCACCAACCTTTTTGCACGCCATATGCATATCCTCACTTGGTAGGGCAGGACTGCCTTGTGCAGAGGTGCTCAGCCTAGCTCCCACCCCCTAGTGTTTGATGGTCACTAATTATCCTAGTAACTAGTTCCCTAGGCTCTGCTGTTTCTGTGCCACTGAAGGGCTCCAAGGTCTTTCAGCATCTTTTAAATGTGGTACCCTGGAATCAGAAAGCCCTGTGTTCAAATCCGACCTCTGATACTTAAGCTCTGTATGACCCTGGGCAAGTTACTTAGTCTCTATTTGCCTCAGTTTGCTTAACTGTAAAATGAAGATAATAAAAGTACCTCCCTTCCAGGGCTGTTGTGAGATCGAATGATAACATCTGCAAAGCATTTAGCACAAGGCCGGACACATAGTAGGTACTTCATAAACGCTTTTTTCTTTCCTTCTTGGCCCCATTCATAGTTCTGATATTTGCTTTGTAAAGTAAACAGAGCTGAGGAGGAAACCGTAATTAAAGGGGAATCCTGGTTTGGATCTGATTGGGTTTATTCATAAGTCAGGTATCTGCCTTCATTATGGGGACTGGTCCATTATGGTTCCACTGAGCTTTGGGCCATGGCTGAGTCAGCTGTTGACATCTTCATCCCAGGAGATTTAAAGCATCTTGCATAGCTTTGTACTAAAGGCTTGGATGACGAAGGTTTCAGAAAGAGGTGTGGTGGCTGTAATCAGCACTGTAGCTAACAGTTTGCTGGAGTGCTGCCATCTCCACAATCCTCCTGAGAGCTGACATCCTGTAGTGCTCCCGGGTCAGACGTATACAATTGTCCTAGGAGGAGACATACTCCATATCCAATGCCCATTTTACAATTGAGGAGACTGGGTTTCAAAGAAGCTAAGCTCCTTACTCATGGTCAAAGCTGCTAAGTGTCAGAGCTACAGTTTCTCTTGACTCTAAACTGTTCTCTCTTCATTCTTTGAAGCTGAATTCCTATTTTCAAGTAAATCTCCCTCCCCTCCCTCCAGCAACCCTCCCAGACCCTGCTTTAGCTGACCAGTCTCACACACAGTCATAAAACAGGCAGGTGATCATCAAACACAGCCCAGGTTTCCCCCATTAGAATGCTAGCTCCTTGAGGGGAGGGATCATTTTGTCTGCCATTGTATCCCCAGTGCTTGCCATATTGGTTGGCTCTGTGATTTCACTGGCATCAAAAACCACCCGTGGAGACCTTCCCAGTGTAGACTGGCATCTTGTTTCCCCCTTATAGAGAGTTGCTGAAGGTACTGAGAGGTTAAGGGACCTGCCCAAGGTCTCCCAGCCAGGATGGTTAGTGGCTTCAGCTCTCTCTCCAGGACCCCAAGCCACTTCTTTCTGGGCACATTGTCGCTGAGTTATTTCAGTCACTTTTGACTCTTCCTGACTCTACTGGGGGTTTTCTTGGCAAAGATATCAGGGTGATTTGCTATTTCCTCTTCCAGCTCATTTTACAGCTGAGGAAACTGAGGCAAACAGGGTTAAGTGACTTGTGCAGGATCACAGAGCTAGTAAGTATCTGATGCTGATTAATCTGTTTGCCTCAGTTTCCTTAATGGTAAAATGGAGAAGATAAAAGTACTTACCTTCCAGAGCTGTAAGGATTGGATGAGATCCTCCCTGTAGAGCACTTAGCACAGTGCCTGCCTTACAGTAGGTGCCTAATAAATGAGTTACGGGCTGGCTTACATGACCCTCCAGCCTACCCCTCTCCTTTCACAGGGGAAGAGCCTGAGGCCAATGACTGGCCCAAGGTAACCCACGCAGCTGTGCCTCAGCTGGTACAGAAACCTACATCTTCTAGCAAACCTTGCTCCTTACTCTAGGCCAGGCCGGAGGAGGGAAGGTTGGAGGGTTTTCTATAACCTTTCCTCTGCCAGAGACTAATTGTGCATTGTAATTCAACTCTGTACTACGGGTTAACAATAATAGCTCTTGGAAGGGTGGGGTGCGCGTTTGCCTCATGGGGTTTAATGGGGAATCCGAAGCATCGGAGTCGGTGTGGGGAGGCAGAGAATGCGGACCTGTGTAATCGTGGGGCTGGAGGCGGAAGGGCCCCGGCATCTTTCTAATACAAGGCTCAGGGATTAGAGGCTATCTTGCCCAACCCCCTCATTTTACCTCGGAGGAAAATGCAGCCAGTTAGCCAATAGTCGGTCACCAAACGGTAAGGGCCTACTATGTGGCGGGATTGTTGGCTCCTCGGGGACAGGGACTGTCTTTTGCAGCTTTTTGTTTTTGCTTAGCGCCGAGCCTGGAGCACAGTAGAGGCTAAATAAATGTTTATTGGTTGTCTGGCACTGCGCTAGATGTTGGGAACACAAAGAAAAGCAAAAGTCAGGCCCTTCCCGCAAGGAGCTTCCCATCTATTGGTCTGACAGCGTGCAAACAGACTTGCGAACAAGGCAGGATAGAGAAGAGCCGTGAGAGAGGCGAGGTCACCGACTCTGAGGGATCGGGAAGGGGGCGAGGAAAGAAGGGATTTGGGGGGGTTCAGGGGAGCTCGGGCGGGCCCCGGGGGGCGCCTCTAGACTTCCCGAGCCCCTGCAGGGGCCCTTCCGCGAGTCACTCACCAGGGTTACTTTGTAGTCATTTTTTATGTCTTTTATTTTGGGATCTGAGCAGCGGCGTGTGCCTCTTCCAGGCCACCCACTCCCCCAGGAAAATAGAAGCTCCCTGAGAGCAGAAGGTGACTTTGGTCCTGCCACTGTAGGACCTGGCCGGTGCCCAACAAGTGCTGAATAAAGGAACGAATGAATGAATGAATGAATGAATGAATGAATGAATGAACGAATGAGTGAACACACAGAACACCTCATGATATTCACGGTGTGCTGGACATTCAGCGGAGGTGCCCTAGTCCAACGGAGACCAACCCCTCATTTTTACATGTAAGGGGGAACTGAGGTCCAGAGGGGCTGAGCCACATAAGTAACCAGCGTCAGGGACAGAAGTCTCCCGACTCCCAGTCTAGTAATAAAAACAACAAGAAGCAAACAGCTTCCCCTTCCCTGTAGCACTTCGTGGTTTGCAAAGCACTTTCCTTACAACAACCCTGGAAGATAGAAGATGCATTATTCCTCCCATTTTACAGGTGAGGTAACAGAAGGTTGTCTAGGTGAGATGCCTAGCTTAGGTTAGCAGGATTCAAACCCTTTGACCCCAGAGCCAGACCTCTTATGGTACTATGCCCGTCTTCCCCAAAGGCAGGAATGAGGGTGTGTCCAGAGCCCTTGTAGGAACCATTTGGGGACCTTTATAATTATCATGAGACAGCCCCAGACTGCACAAACCCAAACCACAAGCTGGAGCCGCCTTCCTTAGGAGCCTCTGGCAAAGACACTTTTTAAGCAGGTCAGATGGGTTTTGGCAGTTGCCCAGCTGCCCACATCACCTACTGTTTGTGTTCCACTTTCTAGGCCTCTTCTACCTGAAATCATCTTGGGCTTGTTGAGTGATGGCTTCCACTGTTGAATTGCCCCAATTTTATAAATTCAACAGCTTTTATTCCTTTTGCTGAAGAAATCTGAACTGTAGGGATCAGGGCTTCAGAAATTTTGAGCTGGAAGAACCCTCAGAGGCTACCAAGTCCAACTGTTCCTTTCACAGAAGGCAACTGAGGCCCAGAGGGCAAGTGATTTGCCTGAGATCTGATGGAGAGGTAGTAAACGGAAGGGTGGGATTCAAACCCCTATCCTCTGACTCTAGAACTCCTTAAAAGGCCTCCAAATCCTACAAAACTCTTTCCTTTGTATTAAAACGATCTATTAAAGGAAGTTTCCTATTCTTTTTCCCCCTTTTTTTAGAGGGGTGAGGGAAAGGCAGTTGGGGTTAAGTGATTTGCCCAAGGTCACATGGCTAATAATTGTTAAGTATCTGAGGTCAAATTTGAATGCAGGTCCTACTGACTCCAGGGTCAGTGCTTTATTCACTGTGCCACCTAGCTGCCACTCCTTTACTTTTAAGTTAGATAAGAAGCTAAGTCAGCTAAGAGCAGACCTCTTCTATTTTCGTGCATGCCCAGGAAGCTTCTGTCTAACACTTAGTGGCCATCTCTTCTCGGATTGGTCCTTTTGTCTCCATGCTCAAATACCTCTGTCTGAAACCGGTGTATCCTAGGAGTACAAAGTTGTGGGAGCTTCCCACATCCTCTTGGTCTGATCTCACATCCTCCTTGGACTGGCTACTTCCCCAAAGGTTACAGAATTCCATGGAAGCAGAACCTATAGCCTGTCTAGCACCTGATACAAGAGGGAGGAAAGGTCCTCTGTACCAGCCCAAACAGATGCATGTTTTTGAAGAGGAGCCCCCCCACTCCTACCCAGAGAGCCTGCTTGGGGATAGTTCCCTAGGCAAGAAAGTTCTTCCTCATGTAATTCTCCCCTCTCTTATTTCAGGTCAGGTGCACCTTCCCACAGCTCAACCATAGCCGGGGAAATCTGATGTTTAATCTTGATTCTCTGGCCTTATATAATCATTGAAATGGAATTAATATAGGATTTGAAGGTAGACTCAGCACTTAGCCTGAATTGTTTTAGTTCACTCTCATAACAATGCCTCAAGGTAAATATTATAATTATAATCTTACCACTTTTACAGATGAAGAAACTGAAGCTAGGCATCCCAGCAGTCAGGAAGTAGCAATAAAAAAACATTTATTAAGTACCTACTATGTGCCAAAAGTACTGTTCGCATGCTGGGAATACAAAAAGAGGCAAAAGACAAGTCCCTGCCCTCGAGGAGCTCAGAGTCTACTGGGAGAGACAACATGTAAACAAATATATACAAAGCAAGTTACATACAGGATAAATAAGAAATAATTACTTACTATCCCCAAGGAAAAATATCCTCAGGGATTTACCAATGAATTCTATCAAACACTTAAGGAACAATTAATTTCAATACTATAGAAACTATTTGAAAAAATAGACAAGGGGTGGCTAGATGGTGCAGTGAATACAGCACCAGCCCTGGATTCAGGAGGACCTGAGTTCAAATCTGGCCTCAGACACTTAACACAAAAACTAGCCATGTGACCTTGGGCACGTTACTTAACCCCAATTGCCCTCCAAAAAGTAAAAAAAAAAAATAGATGAAGGAGTCCTACCAAAGGAAAAGGAAGGGTACTCATGCTTTTTTACGTGGTTCTTTTCAATTTGGGTACCTCTTTTACCATTTGGTCACTTCTGTCTTTAAAGGTGTCATTTTCTTCATTTTTTGTGCCTCTCTAATACTTTAACTACTTTCTTTAGCTCTTCCAGTAATTCTTGTTGGACTTGTGTCCAATCTGCATGTTTTTCCTTTGAGGCTTTTCTTTTAGCTGTTTTGATAGCATTATCTTCTTTTAAGTTCATGGCTTAATATTCCCTGCTACCATAATAGCTTTTAATGGTTAGGTTCTTTTGTTGTGGTGGTGGTGGTTGTTGTATGCTCATTTTTGGCCAGCTTATTTATTGACTTTGAACTTTATGTTAAAGTTGGGCTCTGCTCATCTAGGGGAGTGAGTCGCTGTCCTAAGCTTCAGGCTTTTTTGTGCTACTGTTTTTAGAGCTAATTCTATAATCATATGAAAAAAAATGCTCCAAATCACTATTGATTTGAGAAATGCAAATTAAAACAACTTTAAAATACTACCTCACAGCTATCACATTAGCTAATATGACAGAAAAGGAAAATGACAGATGCTGGAGGAGATATGGAAAAATAGGGATACTAATGCATTATTGGTGCAGTTATTTCTTCTTAGCACATTACTACTCCATTACCATCATAATACCACAACTTGTTCAACCATTCTCCAATTGATGAGCCTCTCCTCAATTCCTAATTCTTTGCCACCACAAAGCCACTGCTACAAATATTTTTGTGTATACAGGTCCTTCTCCTTTTCCTTTGACCTCTTTGGGATAGGGACCTAGTAGTTAGTGCCATTATTGGGTCAAGAGTATGCACAGCTTTATCATTATCATTACATATTCTTCAATTTCATTGTATTGTTCTTTCCAATTATGATTTACTATGCTGTTTGCCTAGTTCTGTTTCCTTCACTCTGCATTAGTTCATATAAGTATTTTCAGGTTTTTTTGAATTCCTCAGAAGGAAAAAAAAATGAATATTGTGCTTTGCTTTTAGGCCCAAGTCTGCCAGATGCAATTTTACTTCATTGAACATTCTTCTAAATCCCAGTGTTTCTAGTTTAGAGAGAAAAATGTCCAAACTGTTGCAGTAGCCCTATGCACTCAGACATCTTTCTTGACCCCAAGATGATGCAAAGAAAGAAAATGTACAGGAAGAAAAACCACAATATGTTAAAATAGAGTTTGGGGTGACCATTCCAGAAGAATAGACCAGCCTCCTCAAAAAGCCAGGAGGTCTCTTTCGGTTACAGTATAAAAATCCTGTCTGTATTACTGAAGAAGGAGCATGCCTTAGTTGGGTCTTGACCAGTCGTCGTCTGAGCACATGGGTCAGGTGCTGCTTTGAACAAGGCTGGGTTGTTCTTTGTTCAAAGCTGGGTTTCCACTTCTCTAGTAAAGGTCTATTGTTCTTGGCTTTCTACCTAAAAATAGGGAAATGTCTGGGAAGGGTTTTGAGATTAGAGAAACATTTACTCTTTACTGGAACCCTGGCCACCCTGCCCCACTGCCTGAAAGCCAGCTTTGTTACATTTTACCCCTCCCCTAGCTTGCCTAGTCTTTCTGCCATTGGCTCAAGCCCCACCAAACGCATCCCCCAATACTAGGGGCCCCCTGAAATCCAATTCCACTTAATCTTTTGCTGGTCAAATTAGCTTTTATCAGAGAATATCTACTTCAAAGGTATGGCAAGAACAAACATTAAACACTCATCCCCCTAATACCTGTGAGGGGCATAATCCCCCTTATAGCGCTTCAGTCTCTGGGGAATGGAGGGGGATACATTTCACCACTTTCCTCAGTTGCTACATAGCATGGTGGGTGCCACCAGATTCTGAACCCAAAGCCCTTCTGGACTCTGCTTCTGGCACCTTGGCTTCTGAGGGCATCGGTGCTGAGGCGGCAGCAGCATTGCAACTGAAATTCTGCCTCCAAGATCGGCTGTCTTGGGTCCTGGGAATCTGCCGCCTAGACCTAGAACTGAAAAGGACAGATGGAACAGGCCCAAAGCACAGATTCTGAAAGGGGAAGAAGGAACAACTACAACCAACTTTGGGCATGTGCCTAAACTTTGGGGGAACAGGACCTTCACCCCTCTCTGGACACTGCTGGAAAGAGAGATGAAATGGTCCATCCCTATCAGCCGAAAGAGGCGCTTCCACCCAGCAGGCAAGGGAGCCAGAACATCTCCCCAAAGGAGGTCCTTGCCATCTCTCTGTGGAGGCGCCATCTTGGGCACTCTGCCCTTGTGCAGTAAAGCCCCCCTGACATGAATATCTCCAGAGTAACTTCAGAAGGAAGCTTTTGCTGTGTGTCTATAATTGCTTCTCATGGTACAATAGTGCTCCTCTATGTTCACATCCCACAATTTATTTAGTTTTCGGTCATTTCACAATTGGAGGGATACCTACTCTCTTGCCCCTTCTTGGCTACCACGGACATGGCTCCCAACAATCTGATCTGTTGCTGAGTTCTCTGGGCTCCAACACTGGTCTCCTAATAATTCTCTTTTTTTTCCTTTTCAGTCCAAGTGGTCAGTCTGGGTCTTCAGACTTTCATTCCTGAGAGTGTCCAACCCTTCCTTATGTGACACACAGTACAGAATTTGAGGCTATCACACCAACTCTTTCTTAGAACCCTTTGAAATCTGCTTTTCCTATGTTGAGGAAAGTTTTCCACCATATCTGACTTTTTGTTCCTTCTCGACTACAAACTTAAAGATGGAGTCATCACTTCCTTAAGACTGACATTATTTCCACCACCACCAACTGGTTTCCTCCTGTCCATAAGAAACAAATCCAGAATAGAATTTCCCCCTTTTTAAATTCTTTTACCTTTTGAAGGATGGATTTATCATTAAAGCAAGATCACTAGTTTCCTAAGTGCTGGGCACTGTGCCAAGTGCTAAGGGCACAAGGACAAGAAAAAAGAAAGACAGTCTCTGCCCTCAAAGAGCTTACATTCTAAGGGGAAAGGGGAGCTGAAAAGCATGTGGGGATGTGGTACCTCACATATGGGCACAAGGTTGAACTTTGGAAAGTCAGAAGGGAATCCAGAGATGACCAGCCTGGTCATCACAATGGAGGTCCTAAGAGGAACTCACCCATGGGAAAAGGGGGCCTGTGTGGGGGAGGTCCAATGTCTGGACCATTGAGGTCCCCCACCCCCCGCCCATTACTATCCAGACAGATATCTATCAGGCTTTAGACCTGTCTCCTGAACTCCTCATGTGTTTCTGCTTTCTGCCTAATTGGTCTGTCCCACCTTCTGATGACAATATTGTTTCTCTTTGTCTTGATTTGTTTTTGTCCAGATGTTCTCCACCATTCTTTCCCTCTCTAGGGCCCAGTATGACCTCCTAGTATCCAGCATGACTCTGCGACCTCTCTCCTGCATTATGTACCCACCCTGTTCCTTTTCCTTTTAGTCACGAGTCTTTCCCTCCATCTCAGTGGCCCTTTTTGGTGTTCAGTCTTTTGTGTTGTGTCCGACTCTCCATGACCCTATTTAGGTTTTCCTGGCAAAGATAGAGGAGTAGTTGGTCATTTCCTTCTCTAGTTCATTTTACAGATGAGGAAACTGAGGCAAACAGGGTGAAGTGACTTGCCACAGAGCTACAAAATGCCTGAGATTGGATTAGAACATGGGAAGCTCATCTCCTTGCCTGGGGCTCTCTGCACTGCAGCACCCCTTAGCTGCCCCTTCTGGCCCTGTGCTCTAGGCATCTACCTGCCCAGGATTGGCATTGGTGAATTAGTGTCTCTAGTTAACTTTCTGTTTAGTTACAGTTCATACCTTTTTTGTATAGAAATCTGAGTGCCTCAGCTGTTGTCCTGACTTGTATAGAGGGAATCTACTTCCTCCTTCCTTTTATTTTTAAAGCCCTTTTGATTATATTTGCAAGATGGCAGGTAATTACACTCATAGGAAGACTGAAGTTTTTCATTGGCCTATCAATCAGCAGGTACTTTTAAATGCCTACTCCATGCCATTAGCAAAGCAAGCAGGTTTTGTGGTGCTGTCAAAGATGGATCATAAAGGAATGAATGCCAGCTGGGTCATTGAGTGGAGGACATGGACCCCGCCCCCTTAGTTTACCTCTTCTAGCTGTAATTCATTTTTAGCTAAGCCAGAGAGGATCTTGGGAATATTTAAGAGTATCAGAACCCTAAGTGAGACAGTTACCTGAAAGAGAATATTTTATTACAACCATGTCACAGGAGTCTGAGAACACTCTGCCTGGCTTTCATTAGCTGGGTAAGGTAGCTAGGACCCTCCTAGGAAATGCTCTAGCAGACTGAAAATGAGAGGACCTGGCTGCCCCTGGAAGAATGAACTCTTGGGGAATCATGCCCAGAGAAAGTCAGCACCAGAGACACCATCTTCTCATCCAGCTCTTACTCTCTTTCCCTCTTGCTTTTCCTTTTGTACTCCTTGACTATATATCAACAGTCGCAGTGAATGTAGTAACCAAAGGCTGCTAAAGTCTTGTGTTTCTGAACTAACATGTTTTCATTTTTTGCCCTTTTAAAATTTAGTTTAAAAAAATTCTGACTTCAACAACAACAACAAAATAATATGAACATTTCCATGTACAAGGCAGAGGAGAAAAAGAGGATTGTATAGGAAACCATGAAACCTCTTTAAAATACTGCTTGCTTTGCCTTTAAGAATATAATACATTCCCCATATATTTCCTTTTAGCCTTCATTCTGTTCTTTTCTATGCATTTTAAAGAAATGATTCAATGACTTTCTTGGGTGACCCCATCACAAGTCCCTTTCTGTCTAGACCCAGCCCCTAGAAATAAAGGAAACAGGTTCCTCCTGAGAAATATGCAGAGTCATGCACAATAAGCTCTCACACCGTCTGTGTCCAGAAACAAATGTCTCAGGCCGCCCTGTATACATCCATCACCTCTGTTAAGAGGAGTCATCATGGGTCTTCTGGAGTCATGGCTGGTCATTACATGAATCAGAATTTTTAAATCTTTTAAAAAAAATGTGTTTGACAATGTTGTTACTGCATAAATGCTTCCCTGACTTCTGCATCGGTTCATATAAGTCGTCCCAGCTTTCTATAAAGCCATCCCTTTGTTATTTCATATGTGCCACAATATTCCACTACATTCCTCTGCCATAATTTATCTGTTCCCCAAATGTTGGACACTCCCTTAGTTTCCAGTTTTTGCAATAACCAACATAATCCTGCTAGCATTTGTATGGTTCTTTAAGATGTGCAAAGGGCTTTAAAGGTTATCTCATGTGGATCTTCACAAAAACCTGGTAAGAAGGAGGCTATTGTTACTCCTATTTACAGATAAAGGAACGGAAGCTGGGAGAAAGAAGTAGGTGACTTGTTCAAGGTTACATAGCTAGGAGTCATCTGAGGCAGAATCTGAACCCCAGGTCTTTCTGAGTCTGAGTCCAACCATTTTATCCACTGCACCAAGTAGCTGCTTCAAAGGGCTGCTCTATTTTTGTATACATATCTATCTCACTGGAGGTATCGTCAATTAAAAATCATTTATTAAGCACCTACTGTCTACTAGGCTCCATGCTAAGCACCAGGGATACAAAGACAAAAGGTTGTGTGTCTAATGGGGAAGACAGCATGAAAATAGCTATAAAGCAAACAGGTTCTGTGCAGGAGCAAAAAGGAGATAGATAAACCCTATCTTTAAGGAAGCTTGGGACCATCTTCCTGTAGAAGATCAGATTTTATATGGAAATGGAAGGAAGCCAAAAGGCAGCAATGATGCTGCTGGATCAATGACTGGGGCACAGTGCAGTGACCTTGAGGGCAGGGTGCCAAGTGCTTTCCAGATGCTGGGGTCCATCTGCAGCTCCACCAACAATGCATGAGTGTGCCAGGTTTTCTCCAGCCCCTTCCCACGATTGACATTTGACTTTTTGGTCATTCTGACCAATCTGATGAATGTGAGGTAGAACCTGGAAATTATTTTGATTTTGATTTCTCTGATTGTCAGTGATTCAAAGCATTTATTTTTCCATGTGACTGTTGATAGTTTGCTGTTCTTTCTTTGAGAACTGCCTGTTCAACCCTTAGATGATTTATCAATTGGGAAATGCCTCTTGATCTTGTGTATTTGAATCAGGCAAACTTAATCAGAAACACTTGCTGCACTTTTTTAAAAACAGTTTAATGCTATCCTACTTTTAACTTCATTGTTGTAGTTTTTGCAAGAGCTTTTAGATTTTATTTAATTAAAATGGTCCATTTTAACTTTTGTGATCCTCTCTATTTCTTGTTTGGTCATGAACTTTCTCTGTTCATTGTTGTGGAAGATACATTTATTTTCCTTGCTCTTCTAATTTGCTTATGCTGTGACCTTTTATATCTAAGTTCCTCCTGAAATTCTTGACCTTTTTGTTCCTCCAGATGAATTGCGTTATTTTTTTTTCTAGTTCTATAAAGTAATACTTTGGTAGTTTGATTGGTATGGCACTGAAAAAGCAAGTTAAATGAGGAAGCATTGTCATTTTTATTGCGTTGGTATGACCTTACCATGAACAGTTTATCCCATTATTTAAGTCTATCTTTACTTCTTGGGGTGGGTAGGTGGCGCAATGAATAGAGCACTGGCCCTGGAGTCAGGAGGACCTGAGTTCAAATCCAGATCAGACACTTCAAATCAGACACTTAACACTTACTAACCATGTGACCTTGGGCAAATCACTTAACCCCAATTGCCCTACCTTCCCCCCCTCTGAAAAGCAAAACAACAACAACAACAACAAAACAACAAAACCATATTTCTTAAAAGTGTTTTGTTGTATTCATACAGATACTGTAGACTAGCAAATATTTTACACATTCTTTAATTATTTTTTATAGTGAGCGCTCTATTTATTCAGTAATAAGCTGACAAAACACTGACAGAAACAAAAGTACAGCATTCACAATGTTACATCATAACAAATTTTCACTAAAGTGGCCACATAGTTTTCAGCAAAAGATATCGTTCAGTAAGTCCTTAAACATTCTTTGATTATTTTGAATGGGATTTCTCTTTCTGTCTCTTCCTATTTGGTTTTGGTAACATGCAGATGTGCTGATGATTTATGTGTGTTTATTATATCCTGAAACTTTGTTGAAGTTATTAATTTGGGGGGGGCTCTCATATACAAAAAGGGATCATTTTTGTTTCTTTTTCATTCTTTTATGTTCAATTAATTTTTCTTGTCTTATTTGCTATTATATAGTCTGGAAAGGTGCTATAATATAGCTAGCATTTCTAGCATTGTATCAAATAATCATGGTAATAAAGGACGTCTTTGCTTTACCCTTAATCTTATCGGAAAGGCCATAGTTGCTGGTAAGGCTGTGCTTTCTAGGTTCCTTCCGGAACCACCCTTTGCATGGACATAACTCTCTAGAAGTGGGTAGTAGCTCCTTGCTCATACTGCCACATCCTGGGAAGCCCCATCACATCTTAGACACGTGGCCACGGAAGGCAGCGAATCACTCTGATTATTATCAGACCAGCCAATGCTAAGCTTAGCAATCCTCAGCAAGCAGGCAACAACTGGCCCTTCTCTTTTTTCCTGCTGACCTTTCCTGGAAGTTTTCCCACCTAACAGCACCCATGGCTTACTTTACTCTTCCTGGAGGGTAAATAGCTTCATCTTCCCCCATGCACTTACACTGGCCTTCTCTTTAAGAATGGCCTCAAATGTTTTTCTCAGCTCCAAATGTATCCTTCTCCTTCTCTTCCTTCCCTGTATGACAGACATTCTTCTACCCAGGATACAATAGGATTCACTTCTCCTTCTTATGGTTCTTTTCTTATGGCTTTCACAGAGAAACTTTTTTTTTACTCTTAAGGAGCACACGATAACTGGAAGTGTGGAGAGGTGTGCCCTGATTCCCCTAGGTTTATCTTATCTCTGAGTTCCAGCTGTCCCTGTTTTGATCCATCTTTCTACCCACAGAGCTCTGGTAGTGACAGGAAGTAAACAAAAAAGGGCCCTGAGCTGCCAAGGCAGATGTCACAGAGTCCATACCCGAAGGTTTGTGCATTTGACTCACAGTAGAGACATCTAGGCTTATACTGAGAGTCAACTCTAGTGATAATAAAAACTCCTCAGCCTCTCTTAGATCACTCTGTCAAGCAGGGCCTAGATGACTTTTGGCTGAGGATTTTGGTCCAACCTCTTTATCTACAATATATGAATTCATAGACATTGATCAAATTCGCAGACATTCTGAACAATAGTGGATATGCTCATACACTGGGTGACAGAAATGAAACGTGTAATCTTTCAGTTGGTCAGAATATGAGGCCTTGAAATACACTTATAGAAACCTCCTTCTAAGTTGGCATCAATTCATTTATTTTATTTTTCAGGTTATAACAATTTGTCTTTTTATTGAGCACCTCAACAAATTATGCCTTAACAGCAAATTTCCGAAGGGGGTACAGGCGTTCTTTCCTCTGCTGTTTTTTGGTCTTCAGGCTTTCTTCATGCTTATTAAGCCTGCGGCGCATGGACCGGGTCTTCTTGGGTCGAAGGTCCAGAGGCTTGTATTTTTTGCCCTTATAGAATTTCCTGAGGTTCTCTTTCTGTGTCTGGTTGATGACAGTCAGAACTCGGGCAATAGATTTTCGAACGACTCGGATCTTAGATAACTTGGATGCAGCTCCTCCAGTGACCTTGGCCACTCTCAATTGGGAAAGTTCCACCTTTAAA
>CM053598.1:8652367-8743746 GCA_028646575.1 Pseudocheirus occidentalis | reverse complement strand
ATTAAAACCAAGAATCACCTACCCAGCAAAACTGAGTATAATGTTCCAGGGGAAAATATGATCATTCAGTGAGGTGGAGGACTTTCAAGCATTCTTACTGAAAAAACCAGAACTGAAAAGAAAATTTGACACTCAAATACAAGAAGCATGAGAAGGTAAACATGGAAAAGAAATCATAAGGAACTTATCAAAATTGAACTATTTACATGCCAATGTGGAAAAATAATAATTATAACTTAAGAAACTTTTCTCAGTATGAGGATAGGTGAAGGGAATACAAAAGTATATATATGTATACATATACATATGTCTATATAGGGGGGTATATACATGCATATGAATACATATCTGAGTATGTGTATATATGTGTACATAGAAGGCACAGGATCAATTGAATAGGAAGGGATGATACTTTAAAAGGTGAAATAATGAGGTGGGAGGGGAATAGAATGAGAGGAGACAGGGAGAGACAGAATGGGGTTAATTATCTCACATAAAAGGGCCAAGGGATAACTGTTACAGTGGAGGGGAAGAACAGGAAGGCAAAAGGGAAAGGGTCAACCTTACTCTCATTGAATAGGGAAGGAATGACATATGGGTATCTTGCTACACAGGAGGGTAAGGGGGAATGGGGATGAGAGGGGGATGATGGAGGGGAGGGCAGTGGGGGGAGGGTTGCTGGAAGCACATAGTTCAGTAAAGGGACAGGGACAGGGTAGAGAATAGAACAAGGGGGGGTGGGATAGGAAGGAAGGACATATAATCAGTCTCTCACAATATGTCCATTGTGGAGATGTTCTGCATAACTATACATGTACAGACTGTATTGAATTGCTTGTCTGTCCAGTGGGGGTGGGAGATGAGGGAGAAAGGGAAAGAATCTAGAATTTAAAGTTTTGTAATCAAATGTTAAAAATATATGTGTGTGTATATATAATAATGATAATAATAATCATTATTATTATTATTGTTAACTACATGCAACTGGGAATTAAGATATACAGGCACTGGGGTAGGGAGATCCATCTTGCCCTACTGGAAAGTCAGAGGGGCAATTGGGGAGGACATAGGAGAGAACAGATTGGGGGAGGGGTTATACAATGTGATGGCTGTTTTGGGGTGGTGGGTGGGGGAAAGATGGGGAGAAAATTTGTAACTCAAAATTTCATGGAAATGAATAATGTAAACAAGAAAATAAATAAATTTTTAAAAATTAGTAAAAAAAAGAAAGTTTGTTCTATTGTTGAGGGTGCCAAGAGAAGCCTTCTAGTATACCCTGACTGGGCCAGAGATGGCCCCTTTCTCTCAACCACTCTCCCCTCCCCCCCCCAAGTCCTGCCCAAAAGCACCTACCCAGATCACTCTCTCTGCCTCTGAAGAAGAGGCAGAGCTGCTGGGCACCAGCAGAATGTGTGTTCTCAAGGAAATTCTTCCTCTCAGGGCCAACTCTTAGTGAAATGAGGAAATTGAAATATCTGTCCTTTGTCCTCTTCCTCCCAGTGCCAGATGACCCCGAAGGCATGCATGGCTTGTGCCTGGGGCCCCCGAGCTCAGCAAGCAGAATTTAGCTGTGAAGAGGAGCAGTAGATAGACTTTAGTCAGAGAGATCTGAGTTCAGATCCTTAGACATTTACTAGCTGTGTGACCCTGGGCACTTAACTGCCCTCTGCTTCAGTTTCTTCACCTGTGAAATGAAGAGAATAATTGCACCTCACCCCCAGGGTTGGTGCGGGGATCAAATGACAGAAGACATGCCAAGCCCTTTGTGAACCTTCAAGTGTTACAGAATTGTCAGCTGTATTCATTACTGAATGCCAGGCATTGTGCCCTCAAGGAGCCCCTGTGCTCTGGGAGCTGAGATGGACATAGATAAGAATGTAATATGGGGGGTGCTGGGGAAAGGGGTGGTAAAAGAGAGATCCACCGAAGGAGAGGGTGTCTCAAGACCCCAGGGAAGGAGATCTTGAAGGACAGCAAGGGAAGGGTCTCAGGGCAAGCCCCTTGGCGCCAAGCACCTTGAATACAGGAGATGCCTCCTAAGCTTTGGCTGAATGGCATTTACTTATGTTGAAGGCTCATGTTCAAAGGCCTTTATCCAGGAATCCCACTGTGCCTCTCTCTGCGTCTCCTGTGCCCTTTCTAATGATGCAGCTTCTGTGTGGAAGCTGAGCTCAGGCGACATTTTTCAGTTCCACATGATTAAACTCTCACTCCCCTCTCAAGCAGTATGCAGAGCCACATTGCAGGGCAATTTTATCCTTTTGTGATGGGGAAATTGCTTTGGAGTTTGTATTCTAGAAGGGTCAGTCCGGTTTCACTGAATCTACAAAGTAATTTGGGCTGACTGATGCCCCTCCCCATTCCCAACCCCATCTCACCCCTTAAGGAAGTTAGAAAGAAGTTCTAGAAAAATGGTCAGAAACCAGAAAGAAATTCTAGAAAAATGTGCAGAAGCCATAGCTGTGTGACTTTGACCAAGTAACTTTACTCCGTTTGCCTCAGTTTCCTCATCTGTAAAATGACCCAGAGAAGGGAATGGCAAACCTGTCTAGTATCTTTTCCAAGAAGACCCCAAATGGGGTCATGAAGAATAGGACACCACTAAAGAGTGACTGAACAACAAGGGAAAAGAGAAAGAGCAAAGAAGGGGAACATGACCACATCTGGGACAGAGGGAATGGCCCTAACAGATAATTGTGGGCAGGCCACACCAAGGAGAATGACTCTGGGATTGGAAAGGGCAGAACAAAAATAGTTAATGGGCAGCTCATCCCAGAAAGACACAGCCAGATGGCAAGGTAGCAGCTCAAGTGACCTGTCAAGATGCATGAGATCCTTGGGGGCTGAGAGAATTGTCCAAGGGGATCGTGGGGCTGCTGTCAGTGACCACTGAGAGGTTGTGGACAGTGGGGGACTGTGATCAGGTCACCAATTCTACACAGACTGAGTAAAATGGAAGGAGAATAGAATGGATAAATGCCAGGCCCATGGACTAGACTTGGACACGTTAGTAAAGAGATAGTTGAAGAACATCTGGAACAGAAATGACCACAAAGGGCTTACTGGTTTTCCTAAGAACGGGCCACGCAAGATTGGTCTTAGTCTTTCTCTGACAATGTTACTAAAATGGCAGGCCAGGGGAATGGAGAATATACAGTTGTCCTCGATGGGGGCTCTCCATTTTGTTTCCTAAAGTCTCTCGTATTCTAATTGTGAAAAAGACAGAGAGATGTGGGCTGTGTTATAGTAAGATGGGATGGATTCAGGATCTGTGAATGACTGAACCCAAGGGAACAGTCTTGTGTCTACTATGAAGGAGGTCTGCAGTGGGGTGCCACAGGGATCTAGCTGTGCCTGGCCCTGAGCTACTTAACATTTTTATCAATTGCTTGGCTTAAGGGTTAGATGACAAGCTTGTCAAATCTTCAGCTGGCCCCAAGTTAGGAAGAACGGCTGAAACACTGGATTCAGACAGGTCCTTGACAGGTTAGAACACTGGGCTGAACCTATTAAAATTAAATGTAATAGAAATAATTATAAATCCTCAGACCCAAGTTAAAAAAAACATACTGCACGTGTACAAGAACCCAGCTCAGGGCTGCTTTAATCTGTGTGACCTTGGACAGGTCACAAGTGGTCCAGATCTGACTTTCTTCAGCAATCAGATGAGGGAGCAGGGCTAATTTCACACATCTCTCCCAACCTTAAATCTACAACTGTAGATGGGGGAGATGGCTCAGCAGTTGTTCCTCTGAGAATTTTCTGGGTTTTTGGAGTTCTGCAGGAGCTCACACCTTCAGGATATCACAGAGTAAGGGAATTTCCAAAGAAAATGCAGCCAAGATGGCTAAGGGCCTTAGGATTGGGCCTGAGACATTCTGTCAAAGGAAAGGGGGAGGAAGAGAATACACAGAAGGCCCGATGGACGCATGTGTCCTGGAGTGTTTCAAGGGCTGCTTTGGAAGAAGCATCAGTTGGGTTCTGTGTGGACCCAGGTGGAAGAACTTGGAATAATGGGGGCAAAGTGATAAGAGGCAGATTTAGGTCTGAGGCCAAGATGCAAGCCTTCCCAAAGCGAAATGGGCCACCTTGAGTGCCTCTGACTTCCTGCTGCCTAGCGCTCTTTAGTCCAAGCCTGGGAGACTGCCCATGGCCATATGCTAGAAGGGACTCTTAAATAACCTCAGAGGTTCCTTCCAAAGACCTTCAAGAAATGGCCTCTTGGCTTCAGAGCAGACACAGTTGCCTGAGACTCACAAGGTTATCTTGATTCTTCACTTCTTGTAATAGGAAAAAAACCCAAACCAATATAGCTGTCCACCACTTGGAAAGTGGCTGAAAAAAATCATGGCATATACCAGGGAAGGAACATTGTTGTAGCATAAGTAACAGTGAGTATGAGGAATTCAGGGAAGCCTGGGAAGACTCGAAATGGAGTAAAGGAAGCAGATGAAGGAGGAAATCCCTAGTTATTATGATCATGCAAACCAAGATGCCATGCACCGTGACTGCAACAAAGGAGAGCTGCTAAGCTCCTCTGGATGATGAGAGGGAATCTTTGTTCTGGGAGCAATAGTTCTAGGAATTCTCCTCTTTCCCCAATAGAGCTTAGCCCCTTCAGCTATTTGCTTTTCTTTTTACATGATTGTCTATGTAAAAAGTGTGAGTTAATGATAAATATGGCTTCCTCCTCTTGACATTGGAATGAGGAATTATGGGAGTAGAATTTTGCAGATATTGTCAGGGGCAGTGGTTTTGGCAGTGTCCCTTTTGCTAAAATAGTTTTCTTTGTTACAAGATAGGATTCAATGGCCAAGTGGGGGGGGGTTCCCCAGGAAATGGTTATCCTATTCCAAAAGAAGGCATCAATAGATTTTGAAAATAAAATACAAAAGAAATGAAGCTTTCTGTCTTTGGAAATATACACTCATTCATATGGCCACAAGAACATGAGAAACAGGAATCTTTGGTTTTTCCTGTGCCACAGCTGATCATAAGGAAATCTCTTAATGTAATGATATCTATAAATAAACTCAATCCATCAGCAGAAAAGTGGACTTTGAAGCGTATTCATGTGTACGCTCGGTGGAACTGTAATTGCATCTGAGCAAGAGGATATTTATAATATTGCTTACGAGCCAGATATAATTAGGAGATGTCAGTGGGTGAGCCCACAGGCTGAGGACAACGATCTTCCTGCTGCCTCACTGAGGTCCGGGCTTTGCTTTTAGATTTATTTTCAGAATAACTGACATTAATCCTGGAAGAATGTTCCCATCTAATCACCTTGCTTCCATTTTGCCATTTCCCAGATGAAGGCTTTGGTCTAATGGAGACAGGTGCTCTGGGGTAATGGGTGCTGACAAGGCATGAATGAAAATCTGTCGCCTGAGTGGTCTCCAATATGGTCATCATCAGAATTCAGAGATGTTTCTTTCTCCCACCTCTCTTCACTGTTTGATTATGCCTGAAAATCTCATCAATTGATCATGAAAAAGTATCAAGCCAGTTCGGGGGGACCCACTATCAGATGCCATCTTGGGAAATTCTGTGGAGTGTGGCAAAAATCAGGAAGGGAAACAAAGCCGCCGTGTGAGTGCTGAGCATAATGCTGCAATTTGGACTTTTTCAATATATACCCGAAAACTGAATGTAGAAGAAGAGCCAAAATGTGCGCAGGTTTGATCCAGCATCTTGGAAAATGCTTCCGTGAATCTATAGTCTCATTAAACTGAGGTAGCTAGGTACATAGTGGATAGAGCTCTGCACCTGGAATCAGGAAGATCTGGGTTCGAATCCAGCTTCAGATACTTACAAGCTGTGGGACTCTGGGCAAGTCACCTAACCACTGGCCGCCTCAGTTTCCTTAACTGTAAAAGAGGTGATAACGTCACCTTCCTCCCAGGGTTGTTATGAGGGTCAAATGAGACATTTGTGAAGTGCTTTGTGAACCCTAAAGTGCTATATCAATGTTCCCTGTCATCATCATCATCATTAATGTGGAGGCTGTCTCCAATGGTGCCAACTCGACCATCAGTGTAACTCTTGCCGGTATCTCCAGAAGGCTTCTATGGGGGGACACCCAGAGCACTCGGACTTGCTTTAGACCTGACCTTGGGAGGCACATGGGTTACCCATGGGTAATATCTCTCTCTCTCTCTCTCTCTCTCTCTCTCTCTCTCTCTCTCTCTCTCTCTCTCTCTCTCTCTTTCTCCATGGGAGATCCCCTCCTTCTCTGGCTGTATGTTTCTTGGCTCATCTCTATTTCTGATGTAACCCTTCATTGGCAGGAAGCTGCAGACTACTCCAGGCCAGCAAGAGTCTCCATTGCCCTTCCAGTGACCTATAACTTTATTTTTTCTTAAACAAACAATATAAAAAGGGTTAGATTTTTCCTTTTCACCTTCCTAGTTTACATGCCTTTTATTTACTTCAGGTGTTTAAAATAACAGACAAAATCCAGGCTTTCCTCTGAAGCCCTGCAGATACCTGCAAAGTGAAGAGGGGACTTGGAAAACGGGCTTGAGGGATGCATTTGCATAGCTGCGACTCTTGGGATGAGTTTTCCTTTTGCTATGAAATATTTCCACAGAACAGAACCATTGAACTTTAAATCCACAAAATGCATTAGAAATCATTTGGGTTCAATGTCCTCATTTAACAGATGAACTCCTTGATCTCCAGAGTCTGGAGCACAGCAGAAGGTGCATCCGATGACTTTCTATTTCTTCGTCACAAGAATTCAGAGAAATGCAGCCCTTTGCCTGGGACACATTCTGGGAGAGTTCGTGTGCTGATTGATAAAGGTAGTGAGGTTCCAACCTCAGCTGGGCAAGCGTGAGCCGGGCCCTGGGGGCAGCCCAGGCAGTCTCTTCATTTATTTATCTAACTGTGGTATTCCCTGAAGCCAAGTTAGGTCAAGAGACATTTATTAAGCCCCTACTATGTGCCTTTCACTGTGCTAGCTCTGGAGACACAAAGAAAGGCAAAAGACAGTGCCTGCCCTCAGGGAGTACACAGGTTAATGACAACCAGGTACAAGAAAGCTATAAACAGGATAAGTTGGAGAGATCAGCAGAGGGAAAGCACTAAGATTGGGGAGGACTGGGAAAGGTATCTGGGAGAAGGTAAGACTTGAAAGAATTCAAGGAAGACAGAGATGAGGGTGGACGGCCAGCCAGGGAAAGTGCCCAGAGTGGGGATGGAAAGTCTTATTGAGGAGGAGCAGCCAGGGGGCCAGGGTCCCTGGATCAAAGAATGCACAGGTCCTGTAAGGTATAAGAACACTGCCAAGGGAGGAAGGGGCCTTTTTGGGAAGGGCTTGCATTGCCAAACATTGCTGCAGAGATGATCAGGAGACCCCGGAGTTGATGATCGAACTTGTGCTTTGGGAAGGTCACCATCCCTAGCAGGCCTGAGGTGAGGAGGCCCTGTATCTGAGGGATGGTGCTGGCAGGGGGGGAGAGGAGATGTTGGGAAGGTGGGCTCCATAGGACAGGGCCTGTTCCTTTTCCCTTTTGTATCCACAAATGTATTGATTGATTACTTTCTTGCTGATGAAAGTGACAATGTCTCACAGCTAGCTCATGACAGAGCTGGGACCAGGACAGAAGTGTCCCATCCTCTTTCCTTTAAGGCCTCAGATTTAGAGCTGGAAGGGACCTCAGAGGTCATGGACCCCCTCATTTTGCAGGTGAAGAAACAGACCAAGACACACGGAAGTGGTTTGGTTAGTCTCACCCGGTGAGGAAGGAACCTCTGGGGCTAGATTCAAATTCTGCTTTTCCTGACTTCACCGCCCAGGCTCTGCCCCTACGACCACACTGCCTTCCACTAAACCCTGCTGGCTACCGATGCATACAGCATCAGTTTGGGTTTGAGCCCCATAAACATAGGCCCTCGCTATCATTTTCACTAGGCACATTTCATCATGCAAATGTTTCCATAAAGATGCCTGAATGAGACATTGAAATGGGATTATGTAAAAACCAGTCAGGTCTGAATGAACTCCTTGGAATCTGGTTCCAGACAAAAGTCCTAATTTTGCTTCATCCCTGACAAACGGCCCTCCAGCTTCTACTGGAAAACCTTGGCCCAAAGGAACCTCCACCACCTTCTTGAGGCAGTCCATTTCTTCTGACTGCTTCCCCTATCCTGATACAGTTAGCCCACTTGAATCCAAACAGGAATCCTTGTGGAATTCCCCTGTTGTGGAAAGACCTTCCTCATCATGTTCTCAGAATCACTAAAGTGCCATACCTACTCACCCATTCATACCATGATTAGGCCAACAACCCAAAGACATTGCAGACAGAGCAAAAAAGTATGTAAAAATCTGTGCAAAATATTTGTAGCAATTCTTTTCATATTAACCACAACTTGTAAGCTAAAGGTGTGCCCACCTAGTTGGAGAATGGTTAAGCACATGAATATTATTGTGCCACAAAACATAATGAAATGGACAGTTTCAGAAGAAACTGGGAAGATCTCAATGACATGCTGCTCTGGTGAGTAGAACAAGGTATATATTGAAAAAACACCTTTTCCAGCTTTTCGAATTCTGATCAATGTGATGCCTGGCCGAGTGTGGAGGCCTGAAGAGGAAGCATGTCAGCTTCGAGAGAGGAGATGCAGAATGTGGAGTTCTTGGCTCTTTGGGACTTGGCTCACGGAGGAATTTGGACCTTGAATATTCGATGTCAAAGTTTTATTTGAACTTCTTTTTATCTTTCTTGTTCTATTGGTGGGGAGGGGACAGTGTGAGGAAGATGGAATGGCTTCTTGTAAAAAATGAAGTCTTTACATGGAGCTGGAGAAATGCTATTAAAAATAAATAAAGAGGGAAATCTCTTTCTGGCCCACTTAGTTATCAGTGTTTTTCCTTTTTTATGCGTTATAGATTTGTTGTAGATTCTCCCAATAGAATGTAAGCCTCTTGAAGGCAGGGACTCTTCTCTCCCTGTCTTCATTTCCCCAGTGCAGATGAGAGGTGGTCACTAAGGAATATTAATGGGTGATGGATGTCCACAGTAGATGAACAGAACGGAATCATTCATTTCACTGGCACAGAAGCTTGGTGGCTGTCTTCACTCCTCACCTTGCTTTTTATGGCCATGAGGATCAGTGATGCTAACAGCACCGCTTTAGTCCTGGCCTATCTCTTCAGCCTGGAGCCTTTGACCAGGGATTTCCCAGACAGTTTCCAGTCTGTCCCTCTCTCTCTTGTTCTTTCAGAAGGCTGTTCTCTAGAAACAGGATTTCTCACCGAATGACCTGACCATCTTTCATACCGTCAGAGCCTCTCCCAGATTAGAAAGTCCTGTGGCCAAGTCCACAGACTACAGGAAACATTAACTGTCTCTGACCTCTGTCTAGGCTCCGGCACAAGGTCCCTTCTCATAGAGGCCAAAACCACTCATGTTCAGGGGGATAACAAAGTCACTTGTAAGTTCCAAGTTCTTCCACCCTTGTTTCCTTCCTCCCACCGGTGGCTCTCCTTTCATCTCACTGGCTCTGTCAATAACAGTGTAATAAAGTGACCTGAAAGTCACAGACTGTCACTGACCCCTTCTTCCTTCTGCTGCGTATGTGAGGCCTCCGGGTTAGTCTAATCTTGAGGTTAAACAGCCAGTGTTAAGTGTAGCTACAGTTTGGACGTCGCCCATAACAGACACCAATAAAAGGTGTGTAACTGAGATTAGTAGTGAGAAAAGGCAAAGGAGAAGGAAGAAGAATTAACTGACGCAAGTGTTTCCTGAGACGGCTCCTTTGCTTCTGAAAGGGGTGCGTGTTGGGTTTGCTGAGACAGAGACAGCAGAGTTGGGGTAGAGAATTAAGCATCTGAAAGGTCAATTTCATTTTAAAATACCTCAGACCTTTGACTTGGATTCTGTCATTAAACACGCCCTAAAGCGCATCCACCCTACAGAGTCCCAGGCTGGCTTGGATGCTCATCAGGGACGCGGCCTTACTGCTGGCAGATCTCTTTTGCTGGCTGGGACTGGAATTTTCTTGAACACCCCTTAAAGCAGGAGTATAAGCAGGCTTCTCCTGACACTCCCTCCATCCCTTTCAAACTGTCCTCCTATGCTCCCTGTTGCCAGATTCATGATGTGGCTTCACTGGCTTTTTGGATGAATGGATATTTTCAATGTGCTTAGACAGAAATGCCAAAGTTGTGACGCTGTAGAAAGGTCTACAGCCCTGGGAGAAAGGAGGGAAATGTTCTGAATGTGGAGTCAGGACCTGGGTTTGAATCTCAACCCCACTGTTTGCCACTTGTGTGACCTTAGGTGAGTCACGTTGCCTCTGGGCCTCAGTTTCCCCATTGGTGCCATGAGAGGGCTGACTTTCTGGCCTATGAGGACCCTGCCAGCTCTGTGTCTGTGATCCTTATTGTCCCTTTTTCAAGCATATTCTGTCACATGCAAAATAACCAGCACTATTAATTCAATATCACTTGTGCACCCACATCGTTTGTAAGTTAGAAAACCAAGGAAGGAAAAGAACAGACTCATGGCCATACCCTCCACCCCTAAATTCACTCGCTAGATGCCCAGATTCACAGCCTGATTACAAAAGGGGCCCTAGAGCAGTGAATGCCCTTTGTATCTGTCTCCTTTGGATGCACCTGCCATTCCCCCCACGGGTGAATGACTTGTTTCCCATTAGAATGTCAACTCCTTGTAGGCAGAGAAGGTTTGGGCTTTTCTTTGTGTGCCCCGTTCTTAGCTCAGGGCCTGGCACACACAGGAAGTGCTTAAATGCTTGTCGATGAGTTATAGACATTTCCCCAGTTTGTTGCCCCTTTAAAAAGAATTGGTCTTCTGATGACAGCAGATGATGGATAGAGATTCTTGGCTAATGACTCCTCTTTTTAGGAAGTCTGGTCTTTATTAGGAATATTCTGAGTAGCACTGCAGCTTCAGGGTCACCTCTATCAGGCTTCCCTCATTCTCTGGGGCTAGTAGGGCTCTGCTCGCTCTCTCTCCAAGAGACCTTGCCTTTGCTCCCCTGTTTATAGACTATATCTCTCTTCTACCATCTCCTGGAGGGCAGGGACTGACTGATTTTTTTGTCTTTGTATTCCCAGGGCCTAGTACCATGCCTGGCACTGACATAACCTAACTTGGGAAATGCTTGTAGAATTGAATTGAACCTCCTCGTTCTTTACCACAGCTCTGAAAGCTGTTTTCACACTCAGAAACACCTGAAAAAGGTCAGGTGTGGTTGCTCAGCTTATAGGCCCTCAGGTGCTACTGGGAGTGGAGTATGGGAAGTTGGACCCACAGGCTCACTGGCCTGCAGAGTGTTTGTCATGGGCATCAAGCAGCTCCAGGGGCAGGTAAGTGTGGCCTGGCGTGGGTCAACATTTTGATGCCTCAGAAGATACTGGGAGGATTTTGTGACTTCCACTTAGAGTTTCCTCTAGTCATGCCAGACCTACTCATTCTTTCCTGCCTACCCTGGGTTACTCTTGCCCGTGACATTCCTTCAATACTTTTGCCACAGGAGGTCCGCTCAGCATGCTGGGAGTTTTTCCTAGATCCCTTTACATTGCACACCAATGGAGCTCTAAGACCGTCCACTGACTACTTCTTGCTCTCGCTGTGTGGTTGACCAATCCGTCTTTTTGGTCAATGGGGCAGACATTTCTCTGTTGATATATTTTATGCTCTTTTCCCCATGTAATTCATTCCTTCTTTGCACTGTGCCACAGCCTGTTCATACAACCTTGGGCAGACTCTTTACGGCCTTCTGGGGGAGCCTCAGCCTTGATGCTTCAGAAATGAATGCTCACAGTCATGGGCAACATTGGAAAGATAAAGACGTGGGTCTCTGTGTCAGGGAGGAGCTTGAAGTCATTCAAAGGACTGTGCAATTTTCTGAAGACAATGCGGCCCCTTCTCCTGCTCCTGAATTCCAGGTCCAGCTTAGTATCTATCTGTAAGGCCTCTTCCCTCTCCCTGTTCTTACTCCTCTCCCCATCCATCTCTTGTTCTTAGCTACCTTTCTGTCCCCTCTGTTGTCCAGTCCACTGAACAATGGGCATGCTTCATCCACTGGCTTTTCTTATGGTTAGGTCAAAGTGGCTGTCCACCCCCAGCCGCCGCTGACCCCAGCTTTGTGCCTCTGTGGAACTAGGAGGATGAACTACAGCCCAGCCTGGGCCTTCAGGCACCTTATAGTCCAGCAGGGGAGAGAAGACAAGCAGTCACACAGACTGTGACACAATCAGAAATAGTGTCAAGGGGGAGCCCAGGCAAAGTGCTACAAAAAATCCACTTTCAGCTTGGGGGCTTCATTAAACAAGCCGTTATAATGCGCCAGGTGCTAGAGATTCAAAAGGACAAACAGCATTGTCTGCCATTGAAGAGGAGATCTCCGGATCTCCCCAGGAGGCTGGAGCATCTGAGCTGGGCCTTGGTGGAGGGAGGGATGATGGGCAAAGAGGATGGGGTACAGGTCTGTGGGAGGGGGCAGAGTAGAGCAGGGAAAGGGAGCCAGGGGGTGGACTGCCATGGAAGCAGCTTCTGCCTCCTTAGCCACAGGGAGCCAGAGCAGTTTTCAGGGGAGCCTTTGCCTGGGATACACTGCCTTGCTTCCCCTTTTTCCCAGTGAGACTGATGGTGTTGATTTAACAAGTACATTGAAATGTACCTGAAAACATCATCAAAGTAAAGGACAAACACCAGTGATGGTCCCAGAGAATGAAGGGGGAAGAAACCTGTCTCACTCCCTGCAGAGAGGCAGGGGACTCTGCGGTCTGGTGGGGTTGCTTTCTCCTGGCGCTTTTTGCTCAAATGTTTTCTTCCTTTGCTGCCTTCACCGTGAGGAGGGAAGAGCAGCATACCCAGAAATATCTTTTTAAAAAGCCACCGATAACTCATTTGTGTTTAAAGAAAGAAAAGTGTGTTGAAATGGCTAAGCTGTGTTCCACTGGCAATTTTGTCATGCAAGGAATGTTTCTTGATCTATTAGAGCTAAAACAAAAAATAAGATTGGTTGTGGATTTATGGAAGGGACCTCAGGTCCTCCAGAGCAGCTCCCCATTTCAAAGACAGAGGAGGGGACTTCTAGACCACACAGCTAGCATTGATAGAGCTGGAGACCCAGCCCAGGTCCTGTGATGCCAAATGCCAGCACACTGGGCTCTCATCAACAACCCCTTTGGTCCTGCCTCAGCTTTCTTATCTTCATAGGGCTGTAGGAGAATTGGGGCTGGGGTAGTCCTGTGATTTCTTGAAGAGTAAGGAATTCCCAGTGTGGGAATTTCATCCACCAATGGAGATCAGTAACTCATTTGTATAATTTAGAGAGTTTTAGAGAACTGCCTGGAATTCAGAGTGGTTAAATGACTTGCCCAGAGTCACACAGCTAAGTGGGCTTCAGGAGCAGGATTTGAACCCATCTTCCTGAGGCCAAGGCCAGCCCTCTACCTTCTGGGACATGCTGCTGCCTTTCTGTTGTTGGGGCTAAACGGGAATATGTCACATAGCATCCAGAGCACACTCCTTTTTAAAAGGCTGGTCAGCCCTTAGGAATGGGTTTAGTTGGGGGTTAGCTTTTGTTCCTCAGTATACACAATGCCACAGGATTGATATGTCTCGGGGTCAGACTTTTAGAGGTAGAAGGAACCTTTCACTCAGTGTCATTCAACTTGCTTACTTCATAGAGCCCAGAGAGGTTAAACCACTTGTCCAGAGATAGATCCAGTAAAAGGAACCTAGTGTGTGTATGTGATTGTGATTCCAGCACTCTTGTCCACTGGAGTGCATAGGAGTAATCCAAGTAATACAGCCTTGGGCCCTTTCTGTCTTCTCTTAGAGCCAACAGGCTGCCTCAGCTCTCACCAGGCCCTCTTCTTCCTCCACGTCTGGAAACCTCTGAGTCAGAAACTTCTCTGCCCCATCCTCCCAGCCCTGCTGAACAATCCCCAGTGCCATCCTGTCTGTGACATCAGAGGTGGGGAGCCAATCAACGGCCTCCAAGGGAGAACCCCTGGCCTCTTTATTTATCTGTGTGACCTTCACCTATGTCAAGTTGTCCCAATGTCTGGGCTGCGCCAGTGTGGAGGTGGTAATGACAATCCAGGTGCCCCACCCATCAACTAGGGAGAGCTAGATATAACCTGGGGGAGGTACCTGCAAGTCGTTGTTGACTCCTGCTATGACCTCAAGACCCCACCCATTCCCTCCACCAGGTTCCAGGGATTTCTGTGGCTGGGTCCTTGCTTGCCCCTCCCCCCCACCCTAGGTATCCTATGTTAGGTCTTATGCCTTCCAGTGTATGAGTTACAACACGCCTAATAAAGGCCTCCTGCTTTCAGCATCATTGGCTGGTCTGACTCTTTGGTGAAAACCTCTGTAAGTCCCCAAATGACTGGAATTGACAGGGAAGGAAGGATATGAGTGCTGAGTTCATACACTTAAGCGCAGAGCATTATCAGACAGCAGATATGGAAAGTGTGAGAAACGTGGCAGTTGTGTCCTCTTGAATGCCACTTAGAAGGACGAGGCTGTCCCTATTTCTCAAATATTAGCATTGTTTATGCTGCAGTATAAAGCCTTAGTTCAAAGGCAAATTCAGTTCTAGGGCTGGCGGTGGTGTTCTGTCTCCACTGGCATCAGATTCTGTCCTTGGAGGGACGCGTCTGGATGAGACCCTCTGATTAAGGTAGGAATCCTGAGAATCAAACAGGCCTCATTGAGTCAGTCCGAGTCCAAATGTTTCTTATTCCTTGGTCAATGCTTCCCTTCTTTCCCCCTCCTAACTTCTCCCCATTTAAAATTTTAGAAGCCTTTTTTAAAGCTTGCAAGTCTTCTAATGTGTATGGATAATAGAAGCCCTTCCATTTTCTGAGTAACTAAACAACGGTTTCTATGACTGTCTGCCCCATGATGCCAGCACCATAGGACTGGGTATACCGATAGCTGGGGAGTGACCAGAGGAGGGCGCCCAAGGTGAAGGTCCTTGAAGTCCTGCAATAGAAGGGTTGGCTAAAGGAGCTGGGGGTGTCTAGTTTGGAAAACAGAAGCTCTGGGGAGGGGCCAAGTATTTGAAAGGCTGTCAAGTGAAACAGGGATGGATTAATGAACTTTGTTCTCGTGGGCCTGGAGGGGAAGACAAGGAATGGTGGGTGGGGATTGTAAGGAGGGAAATTTAGGCTTGAGATCTGGATGAGCTTCCCAATGGACGGAATTATAATTGATCAACAAGCCTTTATTGTTTCCTCCAGAGGTCTCTGTGGAGGAGGGAGGCACCTCACACCTAAGTCAGAGGGCTTCTAGCTATGTTATAGTGGGGATGCTGGGGAGGGAAGGGGTAAGTGGTCATGTGTGTGTGGTGTGGACTCTCAACTCCTATGCTTTGCAGGTTCCCTTTAGTTGACTTTATTTTATTTAATGAACTTTAACTTTATCAAATTAACTTTAGTTCATTTTAAGTTTTCAAGCTAAAGGACAAATAAAAGTCCACAGGTGAACACCTATTGAAAACACCTCAAGAAATTTCTCATAAGGTCACACTGACTGAGAAATGGCAGATTCTTAGCTCCATCATTATACTGACTTGGGGTGGGGGATGTGGATACAGAGACATGTTTAGGTTAGACTTAAGAATGAACGTGTGGTCTTACTTGTTAGGACAATCCTATATTTTGGCTTCTTGGGGTGGCTGCCCCCCCAAACTTCTGTTGAGGGTGCTGAAGCCCTAGATGAAGCCTGGACTATTGGAATAGCCTTCTAATTGGCCTTGCTGCTTCCAATCTATCCTTTCTCCCAGCTATTTTCCATGTAGCTACCAAAATTATTGTCCTAGGGGTGGCTAGGTAGCACAGCGAATAGAGCACTGGCCTTGGAGTCAGGAGGTCCTGAGTTCAAATTCGACCTCAGACACTTAACACTTACTAGTTGTGTGACCTTGGAAAAGTCACTTAACCCCAACTGCCTTGCCTTCCCCCCTCCAAAAAAGCAAAAAACAAAACAAAACAAAACAAAACCCAACAACTCCAAAACAAAACAAAAAAACAAACCAAAATTATTATCCTAAAGGGTGGGTCCAATTGTGTCACTCTCTGCTTAAGAGCCCTTAATGGTTCTCCATTGCCTCTGTGATCAATCTTAAGTTGATATCAACAGGCTTGATATTAAAAGCCTATCACCATCTGGCCCCCGGTTTTTCTCAGGCTTATTTCATATCACTCTACCCCTATGTGTCTGAGTTTGCACTCTGAAGGCAATCTGTGGGTCCTTTTAATTGCCTCTGTTTTCTGTGGTCAGAAGTTCTGGGCAGTTTTCTTGTTTTTATTTCTTATATAGTGGTATTCCGGTTTTCTGATGTGTTCTTCTGGAAGATCTATAATCCACCAGTTATCTCATTATTCTGTCTGAGATCATTTTGTTTGGCCTGAGTGGACATCACATTTTCTTTGAATGCTGCTGCTTTTGGCTTCTCTTCTGGATTTCCCTTCACTTTTACATACTTGATCTGTCAGTCTCCCTTGCATTTGATCTATGAGGTTTGCCATTGTGGATTCAAGTTTTTCTGTTCCATTTAATTATTTCTGCTGTGCAGGTCATAAGTTTTGCTTTCTTTCTTGAACCACGTAGGAACATACTGTTGTGGAAATATTACTGTCCTGGGAATTCAAGAGGGTCTTCTCCTTAATCAGGTATTAATTTTCTTTTGTCTTTCAATATTTACTCAGAGATATCTAGACTTATTTAGATGATCTGGAGGCCATATCACGTCATTAAAGTCCTCCCTGTTGGCTTGTACACTTGTGTTAAACATCTTTAATGAAATTTTTGTTTTCCTTAGATATTTTGTAATTTCAGTCTTTTCCCCTTATATACCTGTATTACTCACTTTCTGAATCCTTTCTTTTTGATGGCTCTTTCCTTAGGGACTGGGTCTCAAAGTTATCTCAGTCTCTTTCTATGCTTGGGAATTCATTTTTCATCAGCCTCAGTTACTATGCTACCTGATGGTTCTGAACTAGCTACAGCTGGATGCCAGTCCC
The DNA here is from genome assembly GCA_028646575.1 of Pseudocheirus occidentalis. Lineage (NCBI taxonomy): Eukaryota > Metazoa > Chordata > Mammalia > Diprotodontia > Pseudocheiridae > Pseudocheirus > Pseudocheirus occidentalis. The sequence goes on along the minus strand of CM053598.1, from coordinate 8,726,723 downwards.
CTTTCCTTCAGGCCAGGTAAAATTCTCCACCTACCCTGACATCCAGTTTCCCTTATTATTCAATTCTCAATCTGAGTACTGTTCTAGCATAAGGCACTCCCACACTGCTATACCAGGCAAAGCAAATTTACCACTTTCTTGTACCTCTACCTCCACAGCATAGGATGGAGGATTGTAGAATTGAATTCTATTGCAAGCCTTCAGGTACGTACCAGAGTACGGTAGCTGATGGGCAGGGGGTTGAGCAAACCATTTAGGGATCAGGAATTAGCCTTTTCTTCTGTCAGTTCATTGGGCTGTTAACTCATTAAGATTCTTGGTGTCTTGGAACATGGAGGTAGCTGAAATTGCTTTATTTTTCATACATAAATATTTGGGAGGGATTGAGTTGTGAGGATTGGAGAAAATGTTTGATTTTCCATCTTATTGACAGAGGGACCTGGAACTCTTGCCCTTAGGGTGAATAATACTAGAATATTTTCTTGTAGGGTTTCTTCACATATGACAACCAGACTGATTGGATTCATATGGTTTTCTTGAACTGTTTCTCCTCATTCTGTTTTCTAGGTCTATTGGTTGTGATAGTAGCTACATCATCTATTTTTTTAGTCCAAGTCCTTTTCCCACTTTCTGCCTCATTTTTCTCAGTCTTTTGATTGGTTTCTGTTTGCGTTCTTTTGATTCCATTCTATTTTCAGGCTGTTCAGTGCTTAGGTCAGGTTGTCTTCCTTCTGGTCTAAGCTGTTTGACTTCTAAGCACTCTCATTTCATTCCTTAGCTTTGGTTTCACCTCTTCCTTCACTTTCCCCATCTACTGTTAAGAATTTTTATCTGGGGTTCTACTTATAATTATTGTGGAATTATTTTCTTTTGGGATTTTCTGTTGGGGTTCTCATAACTTATTCTCATACACTTATTCATTGCATTAGGAGTTTCGTGTCTTTAGCCTCACTAGATCTAGTCCTATATTCATTCTTGAATTGGGCATCTGTGCCAAGTACAGGCTCTGCTTCCTCCTATAATTCTGGACTGGTTGGCTAGGCCTAGTTCCTGTCTCTTGCTCTAGACCAGGGTGAACCTCTGTACCAGTTGGAGGACTTGTCCATATTCCTGTTCAGAAGTTACTGTCCTGCTGCAGCTCTGGGTGTGGGGGCTGAGCCCTGGTCCTTCCTTCTCTACTCCTCTACCTAGTCTATCATTCAGAAAGCACCTGTGACCAAACCTAACCCTCGTACGCAGCCCACAACAGGAACATCTGAACCTTGGTCCTTGGTTCAATCCTCTATGGAGAATCAGCCTGGCTTCAGGCCCTACCTTTTGGCACAGTTCTACACAGCATGAGAGGAAGCCCCTACGTTCCTTCTTGGGTTTGCTGAGTCTTAATTTTATCTCTTGCCCTTCCTCATTGTTCTTGAGGCAGTTTCTGGTGAGCTGAGCTTTTCTGGGACCTTTCAAGTCACCTCCTTTGCTGGTAGTTCACTCATTCTCTCAAAAGTGATTTCTTTATTACCATTTAGTATGTGCTGGGATTGTCTAAGGTTCTAGGGATAGAAAGACAGGAACAAAGCCCCTGCCCGCAGAGCTTCAATGCTGGTGTGTGTGTGTGTGTGTGTGTGTGTGTGAGAGAGAGAGAGAGAGAGAGACAGAGAGAGAGAGACAGAGAGACAGAGAGAGGAGAGATACAGAAAAGAGAGAGAGAGAAGAGAGAGAGAGGAGAGATACAGAAAAGAGAGAGAGAGAAGAGAGAGAGAGAGAGAGAGAGAGAGAGAGAGAGAGAGAGAGAGAGAGAGAGCCCTGCAAGAAAGATAGGCAAAGTAAATATAAAGTAATGTCCTGAGATGAGTAGGGCTCTAGCAGCACCCTAGGACTTGAGCATAGGCCCCTAGAATTGATTAAACTGAATTTCCTAACTGAGCAGTCAGGATAGCGCTGGGCCTGGATGGCACGGTCTCACTTGAAACAGTATACATAATTGTAACAGACTGAGTGAGAGGACAGAGGAAAGGCTCCCTCTGGCAATGTTTGACACTACAAAAGGAGCAATGGAATTGACACTTTGCAGAAAATAATGCTGACAAATCCCTGCTGTTATTGACACAGTTGCATCTTAAGAAGGGCAAAGAACTGAGTTCAAATCTAGCTTCAGATACTTCCTAGCTGTGTGATCCTGGACAAGTCATTTAACCTCTGTTTACCTTGGGTTCTTCTGCTCTAAAACGGGGTTCCTAGAAGCCCCTCCTGTTCAGGGTTTTTGTAACAGTACTAGTGCTGTGCCAGCACATAGTTGCTATCTAAAAATGCTGCTTCTCTTCCTTCCCTTCCCTAAGTGGCATAGTTGGTTCCTCTGTGGATTACTCTACCACACTCTCCACACTCAGTTCAGTTTTTTTTTTCCTTTTTGGAGGGGGGAAGGCAGGGCAATTGGGGTTAAGTGATGTGCCCAAGGTCACATGGTTCAGGACTTGGGGGCGGCTAGGTGGTGTAGTAAATAGAGCACTCACCAGTCCTGGAGTCAGGAGGTCCTGAGATCAAATCCGACTTCAGACACTTAACACAAAAACTAGCCAATGTGACTCTTGCTAAGAGCATAACTTCCTACTCATGGAGATGAGACTGCATTCTTTAGTAATGCTGAAGGAATCTGGTGGTCAGAGCAATTATACTCAGCCTGATGCCTAACCTGAATATTTGACCTTTCCAAGATAAATAGGTTTCCAGGACGTTTCTGGGGCAGGTGTCCAGGAGGAGGAGGACAAGATGACATGGTCTTGCTTAAAACAGTATAAATAATTGCAACAAGATGAGTGAGATGGCAGAATTCTATTGAGGTCCAGAAGAAAGGTTGCCTCCCAAGGTTCATGTTGGCAATGTCTGAAAACACAAAAGGGCTAACTTTTGCATTTGATAGATCTGACGTTTGCACAAAATAAGGTGAGCAAACTCCTGTTGCCACTGACACAGCTGCATCTTAAGAAGGGTAAATTTATGATGATTATTTTTACACTTTTTTTTACCTATGCAGTTTCCTAAGTAGCCCATCAGGCATTTGTAAAAACTAGACAGAACAAAGGGAAGTCAGCATTGGGTCATTGAAAGAGCAATGGATTTGGAGTCAGAGACTCTGGCTTTCAATCCCAGGTCTGCTACTTGGTACCTGCATGACCTTGAGTGAGAGAGATACGGCAGGGATGGCATAGGAGCCTGTGTCCTGTCTAACCCCCAGGGGCAGACCCAGGAGCCAGATGTGGCCTTGGTCGCCTGCTGGGAAGGTGCTGGGCTCCTTGTCTTTGGAGGTCTGGAAGCACACCTGCTTACAGGTCTGGATACCAGCTATTGGTCATGTCACGGTGGGGATTCTTTCTGGCTATCGTTTGCACCAGGAGGCCCTTGATGTCTCTTCTAACCCTCAAATTCTGTGATCTTCTATGTCTCTAGATCTGTCTCTCAAAGTCTTTTCTCTTCTTTAAAGGAAGGGAGTTTAACTGAATGACCTCTAGCATGCTCAGGAACTAATCAGAATAAAGGAGAAACGCAGAAATTCAGTGTGTTTTTTTCTAGACTCTAAAACAAAGTGTGAAGGAAAGAAAGGGACACTTCTGATTTCAGTGACTGTCCTTGAAGCCACAGGGTGAGAAGTGTAGACAATTCATGTGATCCCTTTGTTGAAGAGGAAGGAACTTCCGCATCATCGTGGAATCTCTGAGTCAGAAGGGATCTCCAAGGTCTTGTGTCCAACCTGAATTTAAGCCCCCGCTATGACACCCCATAAGTGGTCTGTGTTTTAATTTAAGTGTGACGGTCTGAAGTAAGCAGGAGCTCAGTTCATCTAAAAGCAGCCCCTTTAGCTTTGAGATTGTTCTCATTATAGAAAAGCAGCTTTTTAAAAATCTACCCTGTCTTATCTCTTTGTAGTTTATATTAAATTCAAAAGGAATCATCAAGTGCCTATGATTTACTGGCAGTTTTAATTGGCTTTCTGACCTGGACCTGTGATTGAATTGGAATTCCTGGTTAAAGCAGATTTGTAACTGTCATGCAATCTAGCTGACTTGGGCAGCACAGAAGTTAACTGGTGTCCTAAGTCAAACAGGCCAGGACTCAAATCCAGCTCCTTCTGACTTTAGGCCAAGTTTCTTTTGATTACGGTCACAGATTGACAGAATTGAAGAGTTGCAAGGGACTTCATTGGCCAATCTAGGCCTACTCCCGCACCACAGGCATCCCTGCTGGAGACACAAGCCAATGAATTTCATCCAGCCTCTGTTTGAAGACTTCCTCAGTCACTTAATCCTACCTGTACACCCAAGTAATCCCCACTCTAAATAACATAAATCAACAAGTGACCATCTGGTCTCTACTTGAAGACCTCTGAGGAGATAGAGCTGCCAACCACTCACGGCAGCTCATTTAACCTGGGGAAAGCTCTCAGTCTCTGCTTGAAGAAAGACCTCTTGTTGGTCATCTAGTCCTACTCATAAACCCAAGAAATCCCCACTACCACATAAACCAACAGGTGGTCATCCAGCCTTGGCCTGAATGCCTTAGAAGAGATGGAGCTGCCAACCATTCATGGCAGCCCCTCTGACCTGGAGAAAGCACTCAGTCTTAACATTTTCCTGACATCAAACTTAAGTTTGCCTCTTTGCAACTTCCATCCACTGCTTCCGGTTCATCTGTCTAGAGGCAAGTAGAAATCAAATCCTTTCTGCACACAACATGACAGCTCTTGAAAGAATACGTCAGAGTCTACTTTCTCCAGGCTAACTAACCCTGCCCTTTTCTAGCAACTAGTGGTCCTGTGCTATGGACTCCAGGCCCTTCCCCTTCCTGCTCGTTGTCCTCCAGACACTCTTTAGTTTGGCAATGTCATCCTTGAGTGGGAGTGGGCAGAACTGAACAAAGTCCTCCAAAGAAGATCTGATGAGGTCAAAAGACAAGGGGGCTGCCACCCCCGTGCTCATTTTAAACCCATGTGCGAGACTTGACATTTATCCCTGTTAAGTTTCATCTTGTTTGAGTCACATCCCCTAGCCTCTCAGTCTCTATCTGTGGCCTGACTCTTGTCATGAATGCACTTAGCTGTCCCTCCCTCCTGGCTTTGTGTCATCTGCAGCAGCCCATCTACTCAGAACTTCACTAGGAATTAAAGGCAAGCCCCCTCTTCTACAGTTTAGAGACTTTGTCTTCTGCCCTCTTGGAAAATCAGGGCCTGTATCTTCTTCCACTCTTGTGGCGGCTCTCCTGGGCAATGTGGCTGACAGTAACTTAGCCGTTACACCTCCTGATTCTTTCAGTGTGGGAGCGCATAGTTCATGTGGGCCAGGGTACCCGAATTCAGGAAGGGCAATGAAATGCTACTGTACCAAGCTGCCTCTTACCCCTTGAAGGTCAAGACAAAATGAAAAAGCATTCACTCTGCAAGGTGCTTACATTCAGCTTGCTCCCAGTGTTCCTCTTTCTGCTCTCTGGGGCCATGCCAAATGAGAATTCCTAGTCCATGTGATGACTCTTCAGATACTTTGTGGAAGATCTTAGGACCCACATCCAGCCCAGATCTTTTCTTAAATTTTTCAACTGAAGTGGAAGTATTTAAAAACTCCTGATCACTGTTGTAAAAAGGGAGGGAAGAAAGAAAGAAGGAAGGAAGGAAGGAAGGAAAGAAGGAAGGAAAGAAAAATGAAATAGTTACAAATGTAATAGGATTTGTGACTTTAGGAATTTTCTTATTTTGTAATTATTTAATATTTGAGTCTCTACTAGTGCATTCCAGATATGGAGATCAGGTTCTTGTCCAGATCCCAAATGGGATACATTCCATTGAATAAATTATTAAATGTATCTGCTCTTCAGTTTTAACATCTGTATTTTGCTCATGGGCTACTTTCTGAGAGAAACAAATGTCATTATAGGTAGGAGTTGCTTTGGTGTCAAGAGTGGTAATCCTTTGGGTGGCCATACTTGGATCCTTTGAGGGGTCTATGATTTCATGAATATGGGAAGTGCTACTAACAGTTTGGCCAGAACCCATCCATAGCCTCTTACGACCTGCATACCCCTTGCCCCTTGGTGTCCCATTACATGCTTCTAGCCAGCACATAGTTGGGTTACCTTCTGTAACCCTTCACAGTATGGGTACCATTGGAGGAACCATTGTTTGTTGATCTTTACTCTTGCTACGTGGCCAGTCCTTATCATAGGTAATATTTCCACCTAATCACACCAACTATCTGACTCTTTCTTGACCTCTGGGTCTCCTACAACTTTTATGTTAAGAGACTGAGTCTGCCATGACCCACAATCATACACTGTCACTGGAAAAATATTTATGTTGAAGACGTAGGCCTTCATTTCAGGAAGAAGCTGGGGATCATTAGAAGAGGCATAATAGCTCAGAGGGAGTCCAATCCACTACCCTCCTCTTATTTGATTCTGATGTCCAGTTCACTGGCCATCCACAGTGTCTGTCCAGGATATCACCACAGATGGATGGATCCTTTTGATGAACAAGTTGTCCATCCAATGATATATAATGGATTTGTGATCTCTCACTGTGGGCATTCCTGATCATAGCCCACCCATACTTGCCTATCCTATGTGACTCTCGTCCATATTCTTCCATAAATTTGCCCCAAAATCTGTTCACCAACACAAGGAGATTTTCCAAAGATGATACCGACAGTGTATAGATACCAATGGAGACTGTTCATCTCTTCCCTTTTACTCTTGTTTTATGACTGACCCATCTTTCCCGCCCCCCCCCCACGCAGGTCATACACTTTTCTTATCCTTTATACCACCTTTCCTTTGTAATTTTTTATTTGCGATGTGGTGTAAATGTGTACTGAAAAATTTATGCTTTTGAATTGGGGGGTGCTGGAGTTGACTTTTGAGAGTTCCTTGGGCAGCGAGGAGATCCAATCAAGCCCTACTTAATGAAATTAACTGACTATGCATTGGAGAGACAAATACTGAAGCAGAACTACTTTGGTCACATAACGAGAGGACAGGACTCACTGGAAAAGACCCAGTTGTTGGGAAAGATTGAAGTCAAAAGGAGAAAGGGGACGGCAGAGGAGGAGATGGCTAGAGCTTGGAGACTTTGGGAGAGAGTGGAGGACCAGAGGGCCTGGCGTGATAAGTCCACAGGCTCATCAAGAGTTGAATATGACTAAACCAAGCAACAACAACAATAGCCTGTTCACACCATCATGTACCTCTGTGGTGCCCTTTGGGGAACTCATTTCCAGGTCTTTGGAAACTATAGTATCTCATAGTATCTCATATGGCTGTTTCATCCCAGCCATAAAACAACACTAGAAGAATATTGGAAAGATGGGGTTTTCTTTCAGGGAGAAGTTTGAGGGCATTAAAGGAACTGGGTAATTTCCCAAATGTGATCCAGTCTGCTCTCCTCCTCTTCCCAGTCAATACTGAGCCTAGCTCACTGTCCATTTACAGTGTCTGTTAACAACAACGTAGCAACAGAATAACTTTATAGCTTGTTCATCCAACTATCCATCACAGACATTCTTCATTCACTAGGTTTCTCCCATGTGGATAGTTAGACTGAAATCTGTTGCATGATGATGGATCTCATTTAGGAGGCTTTGCAGTGTTCTAGGGTGGTTGAATCAACATAATATCATTTGGAAATAAGGCCATCTGGAAGAGCCCACCATTTCCTGGGAATCTCTGGGTCTCTAGACTGGGATTCTTGGGGGGACGGCAGTGGATCCTTCATCCAGTATATCTTCTGGCTTTATTTCTTACTTGACATTAATAAGCAGAGCTTATCTGCTTTCAAGGAGTCTTATATGACTGTGACCTATTCAGAGGAGTCACCTTGTTGGGAAAGAGGCATCAAGAAGGTGTTTTCCCCTCTAGAATCCAATGCTGTTTTAAAATCCACAAAGAATGAGCACAGTGAGATCTTGCATTGTTGGCATTTTCAGCAGTGACGTATGGTTGAGGTTGCATGAAGTATTATGTATGAAAGCCTTCCTCGTACTTCCTAATCTGCCCGTCCAGAATGTCTTTGATGCTTATGTAGATTATTCTCAAAGTTTGTGTAGGTGAGAAGGCAGTCAAATGGATGGGCAGTCATCATTATCCTCTGTTACCTTTCTTTGGGGGAGGGTGGGAATAAAAACACGCAGGGAAATTGTCCGTGCCTTTGGCATCCTTTTTCCTTTGATATGCTTTGAGAATTTATAGTTGAATGCCCACAAAATTGTATTATCTCTAATCTGGACCTTCTCTGTGGCCTCATTTATCTCCTTTTCCTCTCTGTTTTCTTTGGTTTCATCTCTATGCCTTTGGGTAGCACAGCCAGGGCTGGGATGCCCGAGTCGCAAGATGGAGACTCCACTTTCCTTGAGTGACAAAAGCTGTTTGGTGAGGTAACTTTGCTCACCATCTTCCATGCTCCTTTGCTGTAAGCTTTGACAGATGCTCCTTTGCTGTAAGCTTTGACAGATGTCCTCGGGGTCTAAACTGCTACTGTCCTTGGCTGCCATATCGCTTCACTTGGCAGGACTTCAAATGTTTTGCTGGTGGAGGTGATCTCTAGGCTCCTTCACTGTCCTACTTACGGAGACTGCTCTGCAGTGCTTAAACTTTTAAGGCAAAGGTTTTAATTATTGTCAATGTCTGTTCCTCCTTCCATTTCTCATTTCTTGTCTAAATAAGTCAGTTTTAATTGTATGATATCTTTTTGATACTTTTTCTCTAGTTTTATATTACTCTTTATCTTGGCACTTATAGCCAGCTGCTAGGCTTCCTTCTCTGGCTTGTTCTTTTTTCCCCCTTTTTTTCCCCCCCAGTCAGATAGACAAGACTTTTCATGTCATCAAGGTCGAGACCTATAGCTTAAGAAGTACTGAAGGGGTTGAGTGTGGAAAAAGTTACCCATTAAAGATCTAGTGAAACTACACTGGGAATCCTCTGCTGCAGCATCAAACACTTTAGGGGAGCATCTGTCTTCAGCCTCATTTGATAATCAAATCCAGATAGCCATAAAAAAATCTCTTATTGTTCTATCTATCGGCAGAGCTGGTATGACTTTGACACTGCAGAGGAGATAGATTGTGGGCAGCATTTTACTCTCCTGAATCAAATGCCTTTTGAAAGTCAGTAAACAATAATCATAATGGGAACTTGCAGCCTCTGAACCTTTCAATCAATCATGTGATTGTGAAGACGGGCACCTTTTCCTACCTTCATCAAAGATTCCTAATGGACACGTGTAGAGATTATCCTTGTAATTAATTTGTAAAGGGGAAAAAGTAGGTGCCAACTTCCTTCTGTGTTCTCTCCCCCATTCAGCTGCAAGTTCCTTGAGGGAAAGGTTTGTCTCCCGTTCCTAGCCTCCTGTGGTACTTAGTTCAGAGTAAAGATGTAAGAAACACTTTTCATTCACCCATTCTTTCCTTCTAATAGGTCAGTTGTGATTGAGATTTTCTTGATTACCTTTTTTTGGTGATGACAAGGTCCATGATTTTGTCTAAGAATCTACCTTTCTGATATGTTGAGATATGATCCCTTAACCTCATAAAAGAATGGCCACGATTAATGGAAGATTTTTCTGCCTCATTGTCTTCGTGTGATTTGGCCAAACACCCTCTGCTGTTTTGTAAAGATACAACCAAAATGCAGATTTGATGTCATAGCACGAAAAAGCCATTGTCCTCTTAGAACTGGGCTAACCCATGGTTATTTGGAGGAAAGAATTCGAATTAGAACCTCAGCTGCGACCTTGGACAAATCTCTTCCCCTCTCAGGGTCATCCCTGGTCTTGGACCATATGGTTTGAGTTGCTTTCCAGCTAGAAATCTTATGGATGATCCTGAAATTCCCAGCCCTTCCCCCCCCTCCCCCCTCCTCCATATCCATTTGTCTCGTGGAGAGAGAGAATGATCTGCCGGGACCCTGAGGTTTCCTTCTTCCTCTTTCGAGTTGAGGATTTTGGAAGAGAGCCCGTCCAAAGTGCTGCTCGCCTCTCTCAGCCCATTCTGGACTCTCCTTTGCTTTCTAGCTGTGCAGAAATGGGTGGGCGGGTTCTGACGGTTTGGCAGCTTCTGCGCGGTATTCTGGTTCTGGCCAGCTGAGGGCTATTTTGCTGGGTTTGGAGCATCCCTGAGTTAAGGGGCTGGACGATCTCTGAGTTCCTTCCGGGTCCATCCATAGTGCAAAGAATGTCCTGGAGGGATGGGGGAGAGGGGCAGCAGGGCAGGGCTTGTGAGCCCCTGGCTCTCTTGGGGTTTGGTGGGTGCCAGAATCTCCCACCTGCAAATGCATGGCGCGGGGGAACCTTACTTCGACTTCTGAGGTCCACAAAACACCCCAATACCACACTTTGGGTCTCCAAGTTTCAAGTCTCTCCCTTGCTCCACGTCTCAGGAGAGCCAGGATGACCCTAACAACAGCAGATCTACAAGGTGTTGCATGCAAGGCCCTGAGCCAGTGCCGGGATGCAAGGAAGAAGCATTTATGCAGTGCCTGCTGTGTGCTAAGTGCTTTTTTACAAAGTTTTCTCCGGACCACGCCGGAGGTGGACTCTGTCTGTATCTTCTTTGTCCAGACGAGGCAGAGGTTACGTGATCTGCCCAGGGTCGTGCCGCTCGCGAGGGTCTGAGTCCACTTTCGAACTCAGAAGCTCCCAGGCTTGCACCACGCCCCTTGGGCCATCCAGCAGGGGAAGGGGCAGGAGGGGCAAGGGGAGCTGGGGGGGAGTGGGGAGAAACACCTGTAATGGGGAAGCAGGGAGCTGCTGGAGGCAACGAGAGGAGTGCACAGGGTAGCAGCGGCTGGGGGGAGGGGGAGGAGGAGCACTTGGGATGAGGGAAGAGGGGGAGCAGCAGCTGGGGTGCGCGAGGGCCTCTGGGGAGGGGGAGGGGGAAGGGTGGAGATGGGGCGGAGCAATTGGTGGGAGGGAGGGCGGAGGGAGAAGACCAGCAGGGGAAGGGAGGGGGCGGAGCAGCTGGGGGGGATGAGGAAGGAGGAGACGACTCGGGGCGGGGTAGAAGAGCACAGAGCTCAGTAACCAACCGCCTCACAATCAGCCGCCCCGGGGCGGGGCCGCCCGCGGGCGGGATGACGTCACCCCGAACCCCAGCCCCGCCCCCCGGCGCCGAAAGAGGCGTCCGCCCATTGGCCGCGTGCGTGCCGCGGCGCGGCCAATGACGAGGCGGCAGAGCGCGCAGGTTAGGCCTTGACGTTGTCGCCGCCGCCGCCGCCGCCGCCGCCGCCGCTACCGCTACCGCTGCCGCCGCCGCTCGCCGTGTGTCTCGGCCTCGGCTTCCGCCGCCGTCGTCGCCGGGTCTCCGTGAAGACGACCCGCCCCGGGCCCCCCGGCCGTCGCTGCCGCCGCCGCCGCCTTGGGCCCGGCAGCCCCGGTCCCCGCCGCCTCCTTCTCCGCCTCCTCCGGGCCGCGCTCGGGCCTGACGAGACCATGTCCTGACTGAGGCGGAGGCGGAGGCGGCCGCAGCGGGCGCGGGCCCAGGCCCAGGGCGGGCGAGGCGCGGAGGAGGGAGGCCGGGGCCGAGCAGGCCCGCGGGACGAGCCGCCGCCGCCTCCGCCGCCGCCGCCGCCTCCGCCCCCAGGTACCCGGGGCGCGCGGGGAGGGGGCGTCGGCGCGTGTTGGGGGCGTGTGCGGGGAGGAGCGGACCCCACCCGGGTCCGCTGGGAGTCTGGGGGTCCGGCCTGGGCTCCGCCGCCCCCTGCTGGGCGTGTCTTCCCCCCTCCCCCCCGTGTTTATCTGGTCAGTCTGGGCCGAGCTCGAGGCCGGCTAAACAGCGGGCGGGGGCCGAGGGAAGGGGCTTCGCTGCCGGCCTTGCTCTGGAGCCCAGCGGGGTCCGTGCCCTGGCGGCCCCGGGGCCGGCCGGTGACGGCGCCGCGCCCCCTTTCCGCTTCCCCGCGGTCCCCCGAGCGTGCGCCTCCGCCGCGCCTGCCGGAGCCGGGGCCGTTCCCAGGGGAGCCCCCGGTGTTGTCAGCGGCGGGCCGTGTAGGGAGAAAGCGTCACCGCCCCCCCGGCCGGCCCTCTGCCGGGCACCCCCGCGGGCCCCCCCTCCGCGCCCCGCTCTCCAGGCTTGGCCGGCATGCCCCGCCGAGCGTCCTCCCGAGCCTTTGTCCGAGCCGGCTCCGCGGCGCGCAGCTTTCTCCTAGCGCCCCCCGAGTCCCCGGGCTCCGGCCGCAGGTGCTCCGCCCCCGGGCCGACGGTGAGGCTGCCGCGCGGAGCGGGGCGAGGCGGCTCGGCCCGGGCTCTGTCCCCGATGTGGGCCCAGCCTGCTGCGGGCCGGTCCGAGAGAGCGGGGCCCCGGAGCCGGGGAGCTAGTTGCGGTGCGGCCAGGCCGAGCGCACCGGGCGCGGAGCTCTCCTCCCCTCTCGCGTTCAGCCCGGGCCCTAGGGCTGTGTGAGTTATTGTTGGAGCAGAGTGCAGTGGGGATGTGGTAGATGGGGCCGTGCTGCGGGATTGTTTGGTCTGCGGGGGAATCGGCTTGATTTAGCTGCTTCGCGCGCACTGTAACTGTCTCTTCTCTTCCTTATCCATGCAAGTCCTTTTTTTTTTTTTTACATTTTAAAACTTGTCCTATACCGTTACTCTATATCCTAGGCTCTTCAAGGTATCAGTGGACTGATCATGAGATTCTTCCATCTGGGAAAGACTTCTTGTTTCATTTCTTTTTCACTAGATTTATTTATTTTTAGTTGTCAGCCTTGGCTGTTAGAAGATTAAGTTCTAAATTCCTCCCTCCCCTCACCAAGAAGGCATACAATCTGATACAGGCTGTATGTGTATAATCATATTAAACATTTCCATATTAGTCATGCTGTGAAAGAAGAATGAGAACAAAAGGGAAAAACCATGAGAAGGGAAAAAAGTGAAAACTCTGCTTCCATCTGCATTCAGACTCCATAGTTCTTTCTCTGGATGTGCACAGCTTTTTCCACCATGAGTCTTTTGGGATTGTCTTGGATCATTGCATTGCTGAGAAGAGCTAAGTCTATCATAGTTGGTCATTTCACAATGTAGCTGATTCTGTGTACAATGTTATCCTGGTTCCACGCAGCACTTCACTCAGCCTCAGTTCATATGTCTTGCCAGGTTTTTCTGAAATGGACCTGCTCTCCTCATTTCTTTGGAACAGTAAGTTCCATTATATTCATATAACACAACTTGTTCAGTCATTCCCTCGAGGATGGGCATCACCTCAATTTCCATTTCTTTGCCACCACAGAAAGAGCTGCTATAGATATTTTTATACATGTGAGTCCTTTTCCCATTTTATGATCTCTTTGGGACACAGACCTAGAGGTGGTATTACTGGATCAAAGGGTATACTCAGTTTGATAGCCCTTTGGGCATAGTTCCAAATGGCTCTATGGAATGGTAGAATCATTCACAAGTCCACCAACAATTCATTAGTGTTCCACTTTTCCCACATCTTTTCCAACGTTTATCATTCTTCAATTTGTAAAGGCTTCGTATTTGGACCTGAGCTTCCAAAGCTAGCCTAGCTAAGTTTGCAGATACATCTCAGAAGGTTGCCTGCCAGTTGATGAATTTTCCTTCTACAACAACTCAAAAAGAACCACCAGCTTCTAAACTGTAGAGGATTTGTGGATCTCTGTAGGTGGAGGGAGTTCACAAACCCGCAGAATAATTGATTCTTGCATTGCTTACTTGGTTCATAGAGCAGGTGATGTAAGATTAAAAAGAAAAAAGGTAGTTAAGTTTACTGTCATTAATTAAACCTAGAAAAACTTCATGATTATGGTTTTGATGCTGGGAAGTAGGTTTGATGGTGGATATTTTGCTTAAGCAAAATTATTCTTGTTAATGCCCTATTTAGACCAAGTACTTAATGATAGCCAAAGTTATTATATTTGAGGCATTTGAATCTAAATAATGTTTAGCTTTAATGAAATCATTCCTTTGAATTTGAAAGTGGAGGATAACAAGTAAATTAAAAAAAAATTTTTAGCTTTTTGTGAAGGGAAAAGCAAGGCAGTTGGGGTTAAGTGATTTGCCCAAGGTCACACGATTTGAACTCAGGTCCTCTTGATTCCAGGGCCGGTTCTCTAGTCACAGCGCCACCTAGGGGCCCCTAAAGCTAAGTAAATTTAACATAGTAAAGTAGTTTCTCGGCTAGGCTATGAATTAATAATAATAATAATGAACATTTACATAGTGTTTTAAGGTTTGTGAAGTATTTCATGTATATGATCTCATGTTATCCTCACAGCAAGCTTGGAAGGTTTAGGTGTCATTATAGACTCATGGCAGAAAAAGCTGTGCACATCCAGAGAAAGAACTATGGAGTCTGAATGCAGATGGAATCATACTGTTTTCACTTTTTTCCCTTCTCATGGTTTTCTCCTTTTGTTCTCATTCTTCTTTCACAACATGACTAATATGGAAATGTTTAATGTGATTATACACATACAGCCTGTATCAGATTGTATGCCTTCTTGGTGAGGGGAGGGAGGAATTTAGAACTTAATCTTATGACAATGACAATTAAGTTGAGGAAACTGAGGAGAGAGGTTAAGTGACTTGCCCTGAATCATACAGCTAGTGATTGTGTGAGGCAGGATTTGAACCCAGGTCTTCCTGACTCCAAGATAAGCTCTATATCTACTATGCCACCTAGCTGTCTCAAGTAGGTAAATTAAACTTGGGTTAAAAAAAAGTTTCCTATCATTTTCATAACCACAGGTCACAGTGAACAAAATGAAAAATTTGTTCTTGTGAGAATGTAATTTCAGCTTTGTATCCATTGGTGATTTAGAAAAATTTTATGTAGTGATTCTTCACATAAATAAAACTGTAATGGACTGTTGGACATCGTTTCCATCTTAGTGTTTTAAACATGAACCTTCCCAGAGACCTGACAGCTGACAGCTCCTCTGAGCTTGAAACAGCCCCACTTGCAGTAAAATCTCCGGAGACACAGGGAGATGCCGAGTGACTAAGATTGAGAAGGGAGTTTTAAACTTCAGAACCAAAAAGCATTTCATCTTTCTCGTTGTTGATCTGCATGCTGCCGGGTTTGTTTTTCTTTTGTGCAGGGACAGTCACTGCGGCCATTCATGTAGTTCTGTTGTTTGAGTTTTACGTTACTTTGTATGTCTCCTTACATTTATATCGTTGCTTTCCTGGTTCTGTTTGCTTGATTTTGCACCAGTTCATTGAAGTCTTAACATCCTTCTCTACATCGATCGTGTTCATTGTTAATATTCCATGACATTCATATACCACATCTTGCAGCTATTTCACTCTGTGGTCATGGATTCTGTTTCCTTCTTTGCTACAACATTTTTTTTTTACTATAAATATTTTCATGTTTATGGAACTTTTTTGTCTCTAATCTCTTTGGGATATATGCCTAGTAGTGGAAACTCTGGATGATGGGTTACCTCCCATGACTATAAGAGCTTTTCTTTCTTTTTCTTAAAGTTTTATTCCTGCCTTTGGTTTGTATTTGTCATTTCTGAGGATAACATCTCCTTCTTCCTCCTACCTTCAGCTAATGAACCTTCCCTCGTAACAAAGAAAAATAAGCCAAATAGTGACTCTGGCTTTGAATATCATACTTACCCTCTCCTTGTCCCCATTTATCTATCAGGAGAAGGGAGGAGGTATGTTTCCTTTAATTTTTTTGGATAAAAGTTTTCATTAGACTTCAGCTCCCTTTTAGAGTATTAGGAAAAAGGTAAAGAGATAGAGAAGCATAGTATATTTCCACCCAAGCCCTCCCTTCCTACTTTTCCCATTATTGTTGAGGGCACTACCGTCTTCAAAGTCACCCAGGTTTACAATTTAATTGTTATCTTTGATTGATCATTCTCTGTCATCTCCAGTCTCCTGCCAAATCCTTTCATCCCCACTTTGTAACATGTCTTATATATGATTTCTTCCCTCCTCTGATGCTGCCACCAGCCTTGGTGCAGGCCCTTGTCAACACACACCGATACTGTTGAGATAGTAATAGTCCAGTAGCAGCAAGCCTGCTGGTTAGTCTCTAACCATGCTCCACTCAGCTGTCACATTGATCTTCCTAAAGTGCAGGTCCGACCACATCTCAACTCCAATGGCTCTTAGTGCCTTTTCTCTGTTAGGATCTCCAGTTTATTACGTAGATAGCTTGTTTGTTAGAGTTACTTGCATTTTGTCTCTGCACCCTTAGCTTGTGAACTCTTTTGAGAGCAAAGACTTCTTTGCCTTTCTTTGTATCCCCAGCACTTAGGAGGGGCTAAGATAGTAGCTTCTTGATTGGATTTGACCATTGAAAAGAAGGGAGGGCAGTGACTTCTGTCATTATACAACATTCAGTTTCAGTTTTCATTGGTTTTTTTCCCCATTTACTGGACATTGTTTTTATTTTGTATATTTTTCTGATGATGGTGCTTGGTTCACTTTGTGTCAGTTCAGAAAACTTCCATTCCCCTCTCTGTTCTTCATTTTTTTTCTTTTAAAAATACAGTCATCAGTTTTTATGGTGATGTTCAATATTATATTCACTTAACACAATTTTTAAGCCATTCCTTAACTGATGGTCGTGGTAAATACTTTGTTTCTGGTTCTTTGCTACTACAAAAAATGCTGTTTAAAACAGATTTCATCATTGAATGGACTTGGGTATACTTCAATAGAGGCAATGTCCCCTGAAATGTGTGTACATATGTTACATAGTTAAAGCCTGATAGAACACAGGCTTTAGGCCAGATTTTGGAATCTTCAGCACTACATTAAAGGGCTTCTAAATGAAATAAATATATGTAGTATGTTATAGTACAGTAGTTCCATAATATATACGGCTTCTTTCTTGATTGTAACATGCTCAGTTTGTTGATGGATCAAACAGATGTTTAGTTACTGCAGAAATCCACTAATGATAGCTTGTTGTATTTTTTAAATTTTTATCTTCATTTATCACCAGCAGTTGAAGAATTAGACATAATAAAGGAGTTTAATGTTAGTGTGTAAAGTATTTATTATACACGTTTAGAGAATTCCAGTCATATTCCCGTTGACTATACAGCTGCTTATTTCAGTGACATGTTTTAGATATACTTGCTTTAGAAACTTACTACAAAGGTTGAATTAGATAATAATTATTTAAATTTAAATGGTATTTATTACATTTAACTATTATATAGAACTTTTAACTGTTTTACAGGCTAGGCACAAAAGGGGTTAACATTGTAGAAGCTGTTGCTAATCAAATATCAATCAGACATAAAAATAATGCAACTTCAGAATTAGAGAAGTTGTATAGAAAATACAGTTTTGTTTTAAACAAATTATTTTAATTCAGTCTTTCATAAATATATCTATTGAGCAAAAAAGTGATCAACCTGAATCAGATTTTTGGAGCATGTTCAAGTAATTTTTTTCCCCTTATTTGTTATGAGGAAAAATTTGAGATTCAGTAATATAGAAACTCATTTATGTTATAGGTTAAAATATTTGCTCTTTACTGAAAGCTTGTATTAATTTCAAATGATGTTTTTTGTTTTATGGTCAAAGTGCCGGGCTGAGACTTTGATTTTATAATACTGGTTGTCATTTGAGAATCCATGACTTTACCATATTTTCAAACACTTGTTTGTTTTTTTGGACATTTTGCTTTAGTTTACCACGCACACACACACAGATTTAGAGCTGGAAAGGACTGACCTTCCTTATTTTATTAAAGATAAAAGAACGTCTACACAAATATATATACAGAGACACTGTGATGGAAATGGAAATTAGAACAACCACCAAACCGTCAAAATTAAGCCTTTGAAATTAAAATGATAAAACTTTGCTCCAAAGAGATGTGAGGAAAAAAATAAATATTTTTCCCCTTATTCTTTGCAGAGACAGGGGAATATAAGTGTGGGCTATGGTATAAAAAATGACTTTTTTCAGTATTTAGGTTACTTTTATTGAACTTCTTTTTCTTCCAATTTTTCCTGTTCTTTATTATAAGGGATGGCTCTCTATAAGGGGGTAGGCATAAGGTAAGGTTACAGTGGGAAATAAGGGATATAAAAACTAAAGCTGTCAGGAGTGTGTGTGTGTGTGTGTGTGTGTGTGTGTGTGTGTGTTTTGAAAAAGACTGAGAAAGAAAATTCTAATCTTGTAGAAGGAAGTCCACATGAGGAGGCTTTTAGATGAGAGTGAGGGTGTCTTGAAGTATGGTGAGGTGCCAGTGGGAGTGCAAGCCGGGGCAGATGTTTAAGCCAGGGTGATTGGGGGGGGGGATAGAGAGGAAGAGAGAACAAAGATGACCTAAGGAGGTGCCTCCCCCAAACTCATACACAAAGGGGCAAATGGGCCAGTGTGATTCCTTGAGGTTCCTGCTAGTTGTAAATTATAGGATTAACATGACATAGGTTTAAGCATACTTTACTTAAGAATTTATCACTTACAAGAAAATGAAAGATTGATAAGAGCCTAAGTTCTTGGCACTGTCCTGTGTAGAACACTGTGTACAAGGCACTGGCCTTGTAGAAAGAAAAGGAAGCTGGAGGAACAGTAGCTGACAGAGTAAATAGAGCACTGGTCCTGGAATCAGGAGGTCCTGAGTTCAAATTCAACCTCAGATAGTTAACACTTACTAGCTGTGTGACCTTGGGCAAGTCACTTAACCACAATTGCCTTGCATCCCACCCCTCCAAAAAAAAAAAAAAAAGAAAAGAAAGCTGGACTCGAGTTATAATTCTGACAGGAGCTTGCTGACAGTGGGACCACAGGTCAGTCACTCACCTTCTCTGTGTCAGTCACCAAGCATTTATTAAGCACTTACTGTGGGCTAGGTACTAGGTAAACAAACACAAAAATTTTAAAAATTCCTGATCTCAAGGAACTTCCAGTCTAGCCAGAGGGTGGACCTTCTACTCAGGCATTTCAAAATAGAGACAGGCTAATTGGGGTATGTGGGTATGTGGGTACTACTTTGTGGGATGATGTCAGAAAAGGCTTCTGGGAAAAAGTGGCATGAAAGCTGAGCTTTGAGGACCTTTGCTTTGCAGAAGGGCTCGGGCCAGCCAGCCTTAGTTTCCTCCTCTGGTTCTGCTCTGACTGTTGGATTTGGCCTCCATGACTCAGTACCTGTGGCCTTCTTACCATGGAACTGCCCTTCCTTCCTGTTGTCCACCTTCTGTTGGTGAGTTCCCAGAATCTCCATGGTATGGAATGACCCAGGCCAGCCCCTCCCCTTCTTTTCTGATTCTCCAACATTTGCCACTGTGCCTCTGAGTGGGCACCTTCTTTACAGGCTTAGCTTCCCCCATTACATTGGAAGTTCCTTGGCATAAAATGTTTCTTTTTGTTTGCATTGGTCTCCCCAGCACTCAGAAGGCTGCCTAGCACAGAGTAGGGGCTTAACAAGTGCTTGGCGGAAGTTAGGGATCCTGAGAGGTGGAGGTGAGGACGGGAAGCTCTGTAGCCATGGGAGGCTGACTGCAGAGGCACCAAATGGGAGATGAGAGTCCTCTTGAGGAACAGTAGGAGGCCGTCGTGTCTGTGAGTGGTAGAGAATGATGTGCATAGTCAGGAGACTGAGGTCCAGAGAGAGGGCATGGCTTGGCCTGGGTCCCCTGGGTAGTAGAGAGTGACAGAGTGAAATTGGAATTGGTGTCCTGATACTTCATATCTGTGTTATAGAAAAAAACCTGCTGAGAAGCAGATTTTTCACTATTTTAGTTAAAAATTAAGTCAAAGAATATGAATCAGAAATTCTTAAAAAGAAAACGTGTAAACCATCAGCAGCCACATGGAAGCATGCTTCAGATCAAATCAGTAAGAGATCCAAGTCAAACTAAAACAACCCCAAGGTTTCACTTAATATATAGCACCCTGGCACAGATGAAAAAAGATGACTCAGCTATTGGTGGAGGAGTTGGGCAAAGATAGGCAGATTAGTGTAAGTTGGGTGAGCAGTGAGTTAGTGTAACCGTTTTTGGAAAGCAGGTGAGTAAAATGTCCATCCCCTATGACCCAGAGTTTCTGCTGCTAGGCATTTACCCCATGGAGCCCATTAATAAGAAGGTCTTCATACCCCCAAATATCTATAGCAGCCCTTATTCTGGGAGCAAAGAAGGAGAAACAGAGTAGATGGCCGTTGATTGGGGAATGTTACTGAGCTGTGAGAAACCAGTTAATATGATGGGAGGAGCCAGGAAAGGCTGAGATGAACTGAGACCCAAGCAGGTAAGCAGTGTGGAAAAACAGCATACAGTAAATGGACAGCCGTGGAGAGCAAATGTTGTAGGATTACCAAGACAAAGCATGGCCAGGGAGAAAAGGCAGAAGAGATCTCTTACTCCTTTGGAGAGTGTGGAGGAGGGTGGGGAACAGGGCTTCCATTTTAGGCTTTTTCCACGTATTGTAGGTTTTGCTAATTTTGTTTTTGTTTTTTTTTTAAATATTGTGTGGTCTGGCTTTCTGGGGGAATGCTAGGAGAAATTTAGGCAATATAAAAATGAAAGGCATCAATAACAGTTTATTTTAAGAAAGGTAACTATTTTTAGAAGTGATACTAATTTGTAGAATAGTAGAATTCTCTGGACATTGAGAATCCACATGGTCTGTTTCCTCCTTTCTGAGAATGGTACTTACTAGTCTGTCCTAGAAAGAAACCTATTCTCCGTATTTTGCCAATAAAGTATTGCTTTTTATAATTTTACTTCAACAAACATGAAGTACCCCCATCAGGGGAGCGCTGTAGTAGCTGCTGGAGGAATACCACCTTTAGATCAGGTTCTCCACCATTCTGATCTCTCCTCTTCCTCCCTAACCAAAACCTCCAGCCAGATTAATCTTCTCCAGGAGCAACAGATTTTTTTAACTAACAACAGAAATAAGCGTTTAGGCAAATAGTTGGAACTCCCCCTCACCCCCCAGATTTCTGATGCTTTCCAACTAGATGAAAAGACACAGACTCCAAATACAGTGGTACCTTGACATATGAGTGCACCAGCTTCCGAGATTTCCGAGATATGAGTTGTCACTCGGTTAATACTTTTTCTTACTTAAAAACACGTAACAAAAAAATACTGGGGTGGCATTTTGGGGGCTGGAGCAGATGAATGACATTTCAGTTAATTTCAACGGGGAAAATTGATTTGATGTATTAGCAAATTGAGTTAGGAGCTCAGTAATGGAATGAAGTCAAGGCACCACTGGAGTAACTTTTTATTTTTTCACACTGGTCAGATTTTGTTATTCTCATCACTGTAAGTTCTGAATCTGCTTGCTGTCACTTGATACAAATATTGCCTGTGTTTCTTTATAGTTTTTAATTTGTCATAAATTGCCATAGAACTTAGCAGTTTTAATTCAGCTCACCAAGCATGAGGTAGCGGGTGTGTACCAGGTGCTTTAACTTCTGTAGTTCATGATTTCTCCTGCCTCTTTATCCTTCGCTCACCTTCATCCTCTGACCCTGGACAGGTCACTTAAGCTTATTTAATCCTTGTCTGTAAAGTGTGGAGAATGCTACTTAGGCCCAAAGTCTGTCCCTGCAATAAGCATGGAAGGCCGAGGACATAAAGGGCTGGAGAGATGATGGGACTGGCCTGAGGCCACCAGGCTCCAACATATCACATCTGGACCTTGTTCCCCCTCCCAGGTGTGGTGTGTTTTTCTGGTTTTGGAGTTTGATTCTGTTGATATCAGTGAACTTTTATCAGTGTTCGCTGGGTCAGAGCACTGTGCCAAGAGATTGGGGGGGAGAAAATGTCAGGGACGTTTGCACCACTCTTTTGAAATGGATTTTTTTATTCTGAACTTCACAAACAACTTAGATGGCCATCTCCTTCAGTGTAGCAGCACAGGCTAAGCAGAGGGCTCTCATGCACAATTTGCTTTTATTTTAAAATTTAAAACAAGTTCAGCCTTTAGCTTTCAGGGCTTGTATATGCTTTGTGGCCTTCTTCTGGTCCTTTTCTCTTTATTTTTAAAAAGGATATTTCAGTGACGTTTATTAGCATTCTTGACTCCCTTGTCCCTTCTCTCCCTAACCCACCCAGACTCTTTTCCCTGCAGTGGAAGGGGAGAAAAAAGACCGAACTCATTACATGGACCGTGACTGCAAAGGTGTGTCATGCTCTGAGTTCTGGGGCCCACCCTTGGCCAGGAGTTGGCTGGAGCCGTCCTGGGTCACTGCGGTGATCAAAGCTCTTAAATCCTTCCAAACTGTTTTTCTTCTAATCTTATTGTGCCAATTGTTTTCTTGATTCTGTTTCAGTTCATAGAGGTCTTGATGTTTTTCTTGGAAAATGTCCATTTCAGTAGATGTATTTTATTAGGTTCATATATAAGATCATTTGTGGAGCCTGCCGTTAGTAGGTGGGTACTGCCTTCATTTTCAGTTCTTTGCTACTACAAAAAGCCCATGGAGATAATTTGGTACCTTCGTCTTTTTCCTCATTTCTTCTTTGATCTCCTGCTGGTATAGGCCTAGTAGCAGTATTTCTGAATCAGAGGGTATGTGGAGTTTGGTGACTTTGGGGGGGGCCACGGTTCTGGATCGCTTTCCAGAATGGTTGGATCAGTTTCACAGCTTTACTTTGTTGTCACTGTTGTTCAGTCGTGTCTGACTCTCGTGACCCCATTTGGGATTTTCTTGGCAAAGGTACTGGACTGGTTTGCCATTTCCTTCTCCGGCTTGTTATTACAGATGAGGAAACTGAAGCAAATGGAATTAAGTGACTTGCC
The DNA here is from genome assembly GCA_028646575.1 of Pseudocheirus occidentalis. Classification (NCBI taxonomy): domain Eukaryota; kingdom Metazoa; phylum Chordata; class Mammalia; order Diprotodontia; family Pseudocheiridae; genus Pseudocheirus; species Pseudocheirus occidentalis. Next base: position 8,704,012 of record CM053598.1, on the reverse strand, counting down.
CAGGGTCGCACAGCTACTAAGTGTCTGAAACCAGATTTGAATCCAGGAAGTTGAGGCTTCCTTATTTAAGGCAGTTTCAATAGCAATGCATTAATTCTGCTTTCTTGTAACCCCTTCAGCCAACACTTGTCATTCTCCTTTTTTGTCATCCTTGCAGATCTGATGGATGCAAGGTAAAATCTGAGAGTTGCTTTGATTTGCAGTTTTCTAATTATTAGTGATTTGGAGCATCTTTTAATATCGTTTTTGGTAACTTGAATTTCTTTGAACACTGGATATCCTTTAACCATTTATCTGTGGGGTAGAGGCTCTGACTGCCTCACTTTCATGGAATCTGTTAATCTAGTCGGGATATATAATACACAGATAACTAGTATGAACAAATGAGATGGATTTATAGGTGTTAATATATCCAGGTATATGTCTGTCTATCTATATCTCTGTACAGTAGTGCTATAGAAGTGCTAGCTGTTAGGAATACTGTTAATGCAAAGTGGGGTATGAGAATGCTTTTGTGACACTCGGAAAGCATGATGGAGAGTGAGTGACGTCAAGTGTCTTGAGAGGTAGTGTTTGAATTGGGCTTTAAGGACAGGTGGGAAGAGTGTGTGTGTGCATGTGTGCGTGCGTGTGTGTGTTGGGGCAAGGGAAAGATGGGACATGTCTGGAACAAAGTGAACAAAGGCACAGATATGAGATAATAAAGGATGTATATTTAGAGTGGTGAGTAGTTCTGTTTATGTGGAGCGTAGAGAGTTGGGTAGTTTGAAATTAGGCTGGAGAGGTAGATAGGTTCCAGATCAAACAGAGCTTTGAATGTCAGGCAAATGAATGTTTGAACTTTTTGTGATAGGCATTAGGGAGCCATCAAATAGTTTTGAGCAAGAAGAGTACTAGGATCAGATGTATATATAAGAAATAAGAAAATGTGGAGATTGGGTGAATAATTGTACCGTTGACACAGGTAATAATAAAATCAGAAGAAGAAACAGGTTTTGAAGGAAAGCTATCTTGGTGGGAGAAGATGAAGTTTGAGGCATCAGCAGGATGTTCAGGTAAATCTGTTTTATCTTGCAATTGGAAATTCTGGTTTGGAACTCAGGAGAGAGGTGTGGACTAGAAGATGATCAATTTGGGAGTCATCTGCATAGAGGTGGTAGTTAAAATCATAAGTGAGAAAAATGTGATCGCCAAGGGAGAAATTATAGAGAGAGAAGATGACTAGTATAAAAACCTGGCAGAACATTTACCTGAAAGGTTTGGAAAGAGGGACCAAGAAAGGAGAGAGAGCAGTTGGATGGAAAGAGAAGCAGGCTGGTGTTGGGTTAGCAGCAGCTTGGAGGGATAGATGGACTTGGAATGGTCAACTGGAAGTTGTGTAAGAAGACTGAAAAGGGAGAGGAGGGGAGGGGGGAGAACTCAATTATAAAGGGCTTTAAATGCCAAGCAGAGGACTGATTGTGTTTGATCCTGGAGGTGGTAGGAAGCCACTGGAGTTTATGGAGGGTGTGTGTGTTGCAGGGGTTGGGGGTGGGCCAGTCACACCTGCATTTTAGGCAAATCAATTTGGCCGCTGAATGGAGTTTGGGGAAAGACTTGTGGCAAGACAGACCCACTAGCTGGGCTATGGCAACAGTCCAAGCGTGAGGTGAGGGGGTTCTGCACCAAGGTGGTGCAGTGTTGGAGCGTATTGGAGAGATGTTGCAAACTTGGCAACAGAGAAGTTGACACCTGTATTGTGAGCCTAGGGGACTGGCAGAATGGTGGTGCCCTCAACAGCAGTTGGGAAACTGAAGCACTGTTGGTATTTAGGGGAAAAGATAACGAGCTTAGTTTTGAACATGTTGAATTTAAGGTGTCGACTGGACATTCATTTCAAGATATCTGAAAGGGAGTTGGAGATGTGAGCTCGGAGGACAGGTTAGGGAGGTTTAAGAATCATCAACAGAGATGATAATTCAAGCCAAGTGAAGTGGGATAGAAGAAGTGAAGGAGACCCAGGACAGAGCCTGGGTATATCTTTATGAGACTCTAGCAAGGGAAACTGAGAAGGAACATCATCTTATAGGTTGGAGGAGAACCAAGAGAGAATGGTATCTGGAAAAGCTAGAGAGAAGAGTCTCAAAGATGCACGTATTTGAGAATCAGCAGCATAGAGATCATTGAATCCGCAGGAGTCGAGGCAGTCACCAAGTGACATTATAGAGGGAGAAAGGAAGAGGAGAGACCAGTTGGGGCAGCAAATGTTAGAGAAGACAAAAAAACAAAGATCCTGCAAAAGAGGCTGAGGAGGGGGCCTATAGGCAGGAGATCAGGCAGAGAACAGTGTCCTGAAAACCTAGAGAGAAGACCAAGAAGGCTGGGCAGCTGACAGTGTCAGATGCTGCAAAGAGGTCCAGAAGGATGAAGAATGAAAAAAAGGCCATTGACTTTGACAATTAAGAGATCATTGGTAACTGGAGCGAGCAGTTTTGGTGAAATGATTAAGTCTGAAGTCAGATTGTAGGAGGTTAAGAGGGAAAGTGGGGGCACCTGTTGTACACAGTCTTCTCAAGGACACAAGGCACAAAGGGCAGGAAAGAGAGGACAGTGGTTAGTGAAGGAGTGATTAAGTGTGTGGGGGGGTTTGAGGATGGGGGAGTCATGGCACGTTTGTAAGTAGTACAGAAGGAGCCAGTAGACAGTGGGAGATTGAAAACAAGTGATAGAATCCTCATGTAAGTGATGGGTGATGTAGGAGTGAGGATCCACAGACGGTTGTCGGCAGTGTCAAATGCTGTAGAGATGCCCAGAAAAATGAGGACTGAGAGAACTGAACAGTAGAAAGACCACTGCCATCTGCAGAGATCTTGCTTGGAGACAGGCAAGAAACCAGGAGATTTGGAAAGATTGACGATTATGGGGAATGATAATGGGGGAAATCTGCCGTAGAGGTTGCCAGATCAAGGGGGCACCAAGGAATGAGTCGGTGTTGTCAAGATAAGGGCCATCTCTTCATCAGAGACTGAGGCGAAGGGGGAGAGGGAAGGCGTGTTACCTAAGCATGGAAGAGGGGCTTTTCTCTCCAAAGGGTCTCCATTTCTTTGGATTGAATAGACTTTGTCTAACATTTACTAGCCTAATGTTTTAGTAGTCTTGGATTTTGCCTAAGCTTAGTATACAATTTTAAGTAAAAACATAGTAGCTACTACACATAATTAATAATACAATTCAGAGCTTTCCAATAGGGTAGTTGAAGTTGACTTTTAAGTTACAGAAGAAGGGAAGCAGAGTGTATGTATGTGTGTATGCATGTGTGTGCTGGGCTGTGTGAGCGCCAATGGGTTTCATTTTGTTCATCTCATTTGTAACACTACATTTAGGTCTTAAGCATTTATTAGGTACTTGCTGTGCTCTGTACCAGGCCTACTGGGAATGGTAAAGCCTAAACAATGCCTGCTGCTGGGAGGTTTACAGCCTGACCAGGCCAACAATATCTATAGAATCAGTAGATACAGAGCAGACCAGAGGGGCTGAAGAGGACAAACCCCTCATCTGACAGATGAGGAAACTGAGGCAGAGAGTGTTTCAGTGACTTACCTGGAGTCACACAATTATTAAGTGTGTGAGGCAGGATTTGAACTCAGGTTTTCCTGACTCCAGGTGCAGCCCTCTCTCCGCTTTACCACTCACTGCCTAAACAGAGCTGTAGAGGTGAAGGCACTGTGACCTGGGAGGCCTGGCTCAGGCCCTCTAGAGGAGGTATCATCTCAGTCTCGTCATGGGTGTTATTTTTATGGCGTGGCATTCTTTTACAGGAATATTTGAAGTTTAGCTATTCCATTTGTTAGATATGTAGGTTATGTCCTGTTTTACCCTTGGACAACCCAGTTATGAATATTGTTGCTCTGGTAGATAACTTTAAAACCACTTAAGTACTATCTTGAGGATATGGTCTCTGCTTGTGATCACTCTGTCAAAAAAGTGTAGTTTTGTGACTCCTGCTGTGTGTTTCCAGGTTAGTTTCCTAACAGTCTGTACTAATGGTCTCACCACGAACATAATTACCTGTGTTTCCCAAGCCCTATTATCACCAACATTTAGTTTGATAATTTGGGTTTGTTGTTTTTTTTTTTTTTAGGTTTTATGGGTGTAAGGCAGTACATTTAAAAATTGTTTTTCTCTGTTACTTAAAGAATTAGACTATCTTTTCATAGTTAACAATTTAAATTTCTTAAAAATCATCTTTTTCTCCTTTGTATTTCATGGGAATTTCTTTGGAAATACGGATTAATTTAAATCTTGATCTGTAAATCCTGTTCAGTTGTTTTATATTTTCTCTTTTCCTATAAGAGTTTTAAAAAATATTCTAAAATTGTAGCAGTAACTCCAGGTTGTTGGTTCATTTTTAAGATGCCAGTAAAATCATAATGTGTTTTAATGGTTTCAATTATTTTTCATAATTCTGTTTACTTGGACAGTTTTGTTATAAGGCTTTTCCTGTACATTTCACTTAATCTAGTTTAGCTTCTTGCAGATGCTGTATAATTTTTAAAAAGCTGAATTTTGGGAATTTTCATGGATGTTTTTAAAAAAGCTTTCCCTTTGGGAAACTGTTTAGATTTACATGTAAATAAAAATTCAGCTATGGTACAGAAATTGCTAGTGAGAAACAGTTTGATTTCAGAAAGGCCTACTTGATAACTCTTCTTTTAAAATATTTTTCTGACTTTAAGCCCCATATTAATATAGGACATAGCCCTGTGTCAATGTAGAAATAGGTTGGATTCCAGAAGTTTAGTTGTTTGGAACTTGGAACACATTTTACCATAGAAACAATACCATAATTGGTAGTTAGGTTCCCAGACTGGTCCACAAAAGCCTTTTTTTACCCATCCTTTAGCTGGCCTATAACACTATACTGAGTTTTAGGTCCTCGGAGTAGGGAACCATGGATAGAAGAAGGAGGAGGAAGAGAATTTTCTTTTCCTCTGTGCAGGGTCATCTGTAAGCAGATTTTTGAAATAGACCAACATTGTCTCTGGTGTCTCCTGCCTCCCATTCTGTACACCTTTCCTACCCTTAGAGGACCCTGTCTTTAGGCCCATAGGCGCCCCAATATTCTCCCCCTCAATCCCCTGATTCCATAGGCCAAAGCTGCCTGTCTTCTTCCTTCTCCTTAGTGTCAGCTCCTACTTTTCACAGCTGATTTTCCTTTTCTTCACTCCTAAACACAAAGATTCCTGAAAGCTTAAGTTTTTCACATGGAATTCTTCCCTGATTGTTGGCAGGTATGTTATGGTCTTAAAGGGAGCACATGCATCCATTTATACCTAGAAGGAATACCTCTAGAATGAACTATAAACCCCTTCAGTTGGCATTAAAAAGCCCCTCAAGATCTGGCACCCGGCTACCTTTCCAGACTTAATTTGATTCACTTTCCATTCTGGCTGCAGTAGTCATCTTGCTGTTCGTTCCCTGGAATTTGGCATTTGGACTGGCTCCCACCTTTCTGCTTTGGCAAACGCTGTCCCCCATACTTGAAATGCACTGTCCTTATCTCTTCTCAGAATCCTTTGCTTCAAAGGTCAACTGAGGTGCTCCTTTTTTCGTTTGGAATTTCAGTGCTTTCTCCCTTGTTAAATTATCTTATATTTACTTGTTTGTGGACTGTTTCAGTCACCATCAGGATTCCTTGGTTCCTTGAGGTCAGGGGTTTTTGTTTCTGTTTGTGTCTCTAGTGCTTAGCACATGGGCGCTTAATAAAGGTTTGTTAAATTGGTTGGAAATACAGGACATTCGTGTGTTGGGGACAGCGTTATAGCCTATTTACTTTGTGTGAGAGTAATACTTAATTGGTATAGAAGAAAGAACTTTAGATTTGGAATCAGAAGAGGTCGATTTGAGTCTCAACATTGTCATTTACTGCCTTGTGTAATGGAGCAAAATTAACCTTCCTTTCCTTCTCTGTAAAAATGAGGGAATTGGACAAGATTATCTTGACTATTCCTTCCTACTCTGATCATATGAATGTAAGTGGGTAAGTAAAAGCCATCAAATTCTGGAAAAGTTTGCATTAAGCTCTACTTCCACAAATATTGTGTCGTTTATTACTTAAAGCTAGTTAGTATGTAGTTAATAGTCACAGAACATTTGGATCTGAGAAACAAGAAAACTACTTATTTACCACCCAACTCGCCCAGATAGAACTTCTTGCCGCCTCTACTCCCAGTTCCCCTGTGGTTAAAGTGACCTATTGGAGCCAATGCCACCTTCCTTGAACCCCTGCTATGTCTAGTTTTAATTGGGTGGGGCTGGACTGACCCAGTTCTTCCATCTTTGGTGTTATACTTGTACCCCTTATTCCTTTTTTTTTAAAATTAATTAATTTTCTTGTTTACATCACTCATTTCCGTGAGATTTTGAGTTACAACTTTTCCCCCTGTCTTTCCCCTACCCACTACCCCAAAACAGCGATCCCACTGTATAGCCCCTCCCCCAATCTGCTCTCTCCTATGTCCTCCTCCATCGCCCCTTTGACTTTCTGGTAGGGCAGGATGGGTCTCCCTACCCCAGTGCTTGTATATCTTAATTTCCAGCTACATGTAGTTAATAATAATAAATATATATATATATATATATATATATGTGTGTGTGTGTGTGTGTGTGTGTGTGTATGCACATATATTTTTAAGATTTGATTATAGAACTTTAAATTCTAGATTCTTTCCCTTTCTCCTTCGTCACCCACCCCCACTGGAAGGACAAGCAATTCAATATGTACATGTGTAATTACGCAGAACATCTCCACGGTGGACATATTGTGAGAGACTGATTCCTATTCCCCCACCCTTGTTCTATTCACTACCCTGTCCCATTACAGAAGTGTGTTGTGCCCCTTATTCCTATGGCTCTGACTTGCCCCCTGCTTCGGTGAAAATTTCTTTCCTTTGCCCTTCTACCATTCATTTATTCTTGTTCCATTCTGCCCTCTGGAGTCCTTTCTGTTTGGTTAACTAAGTCTTATTCTTTCTTGGATCTCTTCTAAGAACACTCCTTTGTTCCTTTGCCTCATACTTCTGATGGTTTTGATACTAATGGAAACCAGACTTCTTCCTGAAAATGTGTCTTCTTAGATAGCCTCCCCAGTACTGGGTATATCTTCCCCAAAACAATGATCTGGGGAGAAAAATAGGGATAGTTCTTGTTCCTCACTGCTGTTCAGGATAGCCCCTTTGACACCTTCACTCCAAAGTCAGTCAGTCCTCCTTTAAGGCTCACTTTCTTTCTGCGTTTACTCCATCCAGATCCTAGTTACAATCGTCTATCAGCCTCTAGGTCATTCTTCCTTTCTTCTCTAGGAGTTCAGTACCTGGATCACAAGCTTCTCCTCACACTCAGATCCTGCTCTCCTACTTGGATACTTCATGATATAGGTTTATGACTCTTTTCTCATTATGACCCTGGCCTCCCATTTCATCAGTTGCCTCAGTTCCTATGACTTACATCCTCCTTTCTGTCTCAGTCACCCACAGGTGTGGTCACACCATAGATCTCCCCATCACCTATAATTGTGCTACTTTAATGATTTTGATCTCTGAAATTCTTCTCACAGATCATGACCTTTGTCCTCCCTCTGCCTCACTTCTCTTAGATTTATTCTTTGTGCTCACTGACTTGCAGACCTGTCAGCATTTCTTGTTCCACTTGGTCACCTGTGTTCTGGTCTTATTTTATTCCCTTCACAGTCTTTCTGTTATGGTTGATAGTTCAGCTGTCCCATACCCCTGAGTCCCTTGTTCCTTTGCCTCTCAGTGTTTGTGTCTGGACAGACCCCAGCCTGAGGTATCCCCACCATCAGTCTTGGTCATTTCTTCTGTCATGATGCTGCGGTGCTCTCAGAGTCACACAGTTGCATAAACTAAGCCCACTACAGATTTCTGTCAGTCAAGCCCTCCCTCTTACATGGCTTTCCTTTGTTTCTTCTCTAGTTTGCTGTCATTCCCCACAGTGACTATTCCAGACTGCTTCTTCTTCCTTCCCTCTCAGTAGTGAACTGGTCTTATTCTTTCTTTTCTGAGAAAATAGAGTCCTGTGAACTCCCTTTTCTCCCCCACTCTACCTCAAATCCCTGCAGCATCATCTCTTACTGTCTTTTCCTCTGCAAAGAAGTAACCCCTTTGCCTTGCTAAGGCTAACTCCTTTATCGGTGGCCTTAATTCCAGCTCTTCTCTGGTTATCTGTGTGTCCACAGGTGCTTTACTCTGTCACACCCTTCTCTTTCGCATATTTAATCTCTCTCTTCCTACTGGTTTCTTCCCTATTACCTAAAGATATGCCCAGGTCTCCCACAGCTTTAAAAACAAAAACAAAAGATCCTCCACTCCCCCACCCCCAAACCTTCACCATCCCCTCATGATTTCCCTCATCTTGTGTCTTCTGTCTTTCACAGCAAAGCTCTTAGAGTGAGGTGTTCTCACTTTGTTCCTGTTTTCTTACATGAAGCTTGCTGTTCAACCCCTTGTGATCTGTTTTTGGGAACTGCTCTCTTTGACGTTTCTGCTGAGCTCATAGTTCAATTTAGTGGGCTTTCCTTAGACTTCATTCTACTTGTATTTTACAGCACCTTTGGGCATTCTTCTTTACTGTGTCCTTTCTTTGCCCTTCTGCTTGCTTACAAGGCACTTTTCTTTCTTGTACCTTCTACCTGTCTAAGCAGCTTTTCCTCAGGTGTCTTCTGAATCTCATTCATCCCCCTACCACTAAGCACGGGCTTGCCAGTGCTTTATTCTGGGTGCTTTTCTTGAGTTTTTTCTTGGTAAACTCAGAAGCTCTGATTGGATTAAAATGTTATTTCTCCACAGATTACGCCTAAATTAATTCAACCATTACATCTTTTCTGAATTTTAGCCCAGCTGTCTTCTGAATAGCACATCCTGGTTTTGTCTCTTCTCAAACTTAAAATGCACCAAATGAATTTTTTTTTTAGGCTTGGTCTCTAACCTAATCTTCTGGTCTCTTAGGTTTGGAACCTTGGCATCATCTTTGACTTTTCTCTCTCCTTCACCCCTTCATACACACCCTTCCCCCTCAATCCAGTTAGTTGGCAGATCTTGGTAATTCCACTTACACAGTATCTTTACTTTATATGGGTCTCCTCCTTGGTCTGTGTCTAAGTTCTTTCCTCTGCAATCTACTCTGGCTTTCAAAAGACTTTAAAACATGTGTCTGATCATGCCAGCCTCTTGTCTCTTGTCTTCAGTGGCTCCCTTATTGCCTCTAAAATAAAACAAACTTTGTCTGCCATTTAAAGCCCTCCACAATGACTTGAACTTTTTTGATTTATTTCTTTTTACCGTCTTGAACATGCTCGGGGTTCCAGTGAAACTAGACCTTGACTTGCCATCCATTGTCCTCTTTGTCTGGGGTGTATCTCTTAAGATCCTTATCAATCCTTAACTTCTTCTAAGACCTGCCTAGCCTCCCTTCTGGGCCGCCAGGCTTCTCTGAGAATTCTGACAACTGGGGGCATCACTTTTCTGCAATGCCTTGTGTTTATTTCTCCATTAAATATGTATCTCTGTAGTAGAGCGTTGACTCCTTGGGGGCTGGGATCATTTTTTGGTTTTGTCTTTGTATCCCCAGAATCTAGCCCAGAGTCTCATCCATGGGAGGTTATTAATAGGTATTGGAGCCTCATGATCTTTAGCCTCTTATTTCTAATATTTCTGCACAGAAGGTAAGACTGCATATGACTGTATAGCTTAAATTCTTCTTACTGTAGGAAAATAATCTAAAACATGACCTTTGCTGATCATTGGTATGAAATTCCTCTAGAAAGGATCACAGTTGTCATTGAATTTTATTTGTGTATGATTTAAATGAAGCTGAAAACCATTTGTATGTTTTAGGATAACATGGGAAGAGCAGGAAAAATGCAGCCAGATTTGTAGGGTTTTGAAGTTTGAATATTCGTTTGAAGAGTCTTTAAATTGTTGCCATTCCTACTCATTTTGATTAACCATACTTCTGGTGGATAATTCACTTGTGCTTATTTGCATTATTTTTAAAAAATCCCTTTTTTGAAATGATTAGCAGCAATAATTTGCATTTTCCTCTAGTATATTCTATTCCTATAGCTCATCTCCTTTACAGTGGATCATACTACTATTACTAGGTCATGGAAGCATAGGGCATGAGTCTCAGGCTCCCAGAAAATAGTGGTTAGCCAATGTTGCAGTTTCCCCAAGTGTTTGATGGTGCTTTGCATATAGTAGACACATAAGGAGAAAATACTTGAGTAGCTGCATAAAGTAAGTGATGGTGTGTCCATTCAGCAGCTGAAGGCTTGGGTTGAGTGACTTACTCACTGAACCCAAGGCTGGAGGAGATTGTGAAGGGAGGTGGAGAAGCCACACTGTTTGTGTAGCACCTGCTGCAGTAGGTGGAGGTCCTGGGAGTTCTGCAGAAGGTCAGAGTTGGTGAATGAAAAGAGAAAAAGTTGCAAAGGCTCTTCAGGGCCTGGCAGGAGAGGTTTTTTGAGCAAGAAAATGAGAAAGGTTGTTTCTGAAGGCTAATGTGGTAGTTGTGAACGGCCTAGATTGAGGAGAGAGGCCCAGAGATCAGGACACTGATGAGGAGGCCCTTGTTCAGATAGTCAATGGAGGGCTGGACTGGGACACAAACAGAGGGAGTATGGAACAAAGTCCTGATGGGAGAGATGTGGAAAAGGAAGAATTCCCAGAGCCTTTTGAAACTGGAGATGGAGGGAATATTGGCAGTGACAGACATCAGGATACCAGCTCCTGCTTTGTCTTGGCTTTAATGTTTACAAGATGCTTTCCCCGTTCACCTGCCTCACAGGCTTCTTGTTACACAAGTACTTTGTAAACCTTAAAGTGATATAGAAATGTAAATTACTGTAATTATTAGGGGGGGCATTTATTATTATCTTCTCTATTTTATAGATGAAACCAGTTGCAGAAACAGTCTCTGCCCTCAAGGAACTTACATTCTTCTAGGGGGATACAGGATGTAAACAGATAAGTAAATACAAGATAATTTGAAAAGAGAGATAATTAATCCATGGGGGTCTCTAGGGTATGACACACGACCTAGGCCTTAAAGAATTTAGGGAATTCTGAGAGGTGGAGGTGAAAGAGGGACTGCATCCAGACATGGGGGAGAGCGTCACATTCTGGGAGTAGCAGGTGAGTCTGACCAGAGTGTAGAGTTTATGAGGGAGAAGCAGTATGCAGTACATGGAAGAAGGTGACCTGGTATTTATTGAGGGAGAGCTTAAGTGCTATCTGAGAAGTTATGTCTTATGTAAGGGTCACTGGAAGTTTTTCAGGAAAGGAAGGAGTGGTGTGATTACACCTGTAGTTTAGGAAGAGTGTGGCAGCTGTGTGGGGAAGACCTGAATGAGGATGTGTTGACCCTGTAAAGGATTGGATATTTGAGAAGATAAGGAGGGAAAATTCCTAAGACTTGACGAATGATTATGTGTTTATGTCTGTCTGTCTGTCCCTGAGGTTATGAAATGGAGTCACCACAAGCATAGTGCCATTGCTGAGTGATAATGGTGGGTGCTGAGGAAAAGCATGGTTTATCATTTATGACTTGGAAAATTCACCTTTTGGAAAACAAAATCATTGAGCCAAGTCGTGTTTAACAATCGTTGTAGGAACATCCCCTTTGGGATGGCCGTGCCCAATATGATATGAGGTTTCTCTTCTTTACCTGCTTTAATGCCAGCACTTAGCTCTTTGGACCAAGGCCTGTGATTTTGCTGGATGGATGGAGTAAGCATTTCCATAGTGTCTGCAGTGTGCCAGGCCCTGTGCTAAGCACTTGACAGATACCTTATTTGGTCCTCACAACATCTCTGGACTGTAGGGCTGTTATCATCTCCATTTTACAGAAGATGAAACTGAGGCAAACATAGGTGAGATGCTAGGACTTGAGGTTGGATTTGAACTTGGGGTTTCCTAACTCCATGTCTAGTACTCTGTGTACCCTGGGTGCCCTCAGCTGCCTTCTTGGTCTAGGAAGAAACTCCCTCTAACAGTCCCTATCGGTCACTGGGTGCCCTGAGAAACCATGAGACAGTTTGCCCAGCATCCCCTGCTGTGTGTTAGAGGCCCCTTGGGCTCTAATTTTAATTTCCAAGGAGTTTGTATGGAGAGCTGCATGTGTCTCGTCTTCTGAAGAGTGAGGCTAGATTCCAACTGCTTTTAGAACTGGAACCTGGCAGACACAATATGGGTTTGAATCAGATGCAGTTCAGAGAGATGAAATGAGAACCTCTCCGAAGATTAGTAGAGATTTTTTTTCCTTAAGAGTAATAATACCTGACATTTCTAAGAGCCAGAGCAGTCTCGACAGAAATCCTGAGATGTCGGTGGAACAAAGCTTAGCTCATCTCATTGCTGAAGAAATGGCGATGACACAGAGGCAGGAACTTGTCCATGATATCTGGGGTAGTATTTGAACCAAAGTTCTGAACTCCAAGCCCTGCACTCTGCTTGACTGCTCTTCTTCAGCCTGAGCATGTGAGGATGGATGTAGGGAGAGAAAGGGGAGAGATACGTCTACAAAAGCTTAGAATGCCAAGCTGGGAAGCTTGTGTCTTACCTTCAAGGAGCAGCAAGTCTCTGGCTAGAGGCAGACCAGGTTCAGTGGGATAACACCAGGTATCTATGGAGCACTTATTGTGTGGGTGTGGCAGGTGAAAAGACAAAAATTAACAGTGCTTGCTGTGAAGTAGATGGCATTAGTTTGGGGAGCAACTGTGTATGGATCATACTACATATGTACACACTCTTACACATATGTAAAGTACATACCTGTTCTGAATTTTTGAGTCTATCCTTATATTTTGGGCTTTAAGGGACACTGGTTCTGGCATTTCCTTCTCAGTAGTTGAAATCCGCTAACAGCGGTTTCTTCCATTCTGCTTCTTAAGCTCTGATGGGTGGGTAAGTAATTTTAGCCCAGTGATCTACACTGTTAACTGGGACTTCTTTAGATACTCTAGCAGCTGACTGAGATGGAATGGCCTTAGTGTCTGGGTACTGGGGGCTTCTTGGTGCTGTCTCTTTCTCACTGTATGTTAAGGTTACACAAACATCCAGTTAAGGTTAAGTGTGTTATTTTATTATCAAATCTCAGACCTAGAACTGAGAAGGACCTGAGGCTAGCCTCTGTTTTTACAGATGATGAAGCTGGGGCCTGGAGGTGTTCAAATGACTTGCCAAGATCACATAGTTTTTAGTCAGGTGAAGGAGGCAGGCCAGGTTCTATGATTCCAAAGCCAGTGTTAGTTTTTTTTTTTTCATTCTGAACTTTAACATAACATTTAATTATATAAAGAAGAAAATGGTGATTGTATATGAAGCCATGAATCCTTTTTATGTATAGCTTGTTTTTTAAAAGTGGGTATTAGATTTAACATGATAGGACCAACCCTGCCCTGCTTATCCATGTTCCTACTAAACTTCCACCCTCCCTTGTTTAAAAAAAAAAGCTCAGTCAGGCAAGGCAGATTTGTGCATGAGCTGTGTCTGACTACTTGGAGTCCATCACTTCCTCACCAAGAAATGGAAGGCACGCTTCATCATTTGGGGAGTGATGACCTCCCATTGGTCAGAGTTCTTCATGCTCTTGAGGCTGTTCTGTTCCCTGCTCGTGTGCTAGTTCTTGTTCACTAGCAGGGTGACCAGGAGGATGCCTTTAGTAGTAAAAGGAAAGTTGGGGGGGGGCACGGTTTGGGTGGAAAGATCATAATGTCAGCTTGGGACATGTTGAGTTGAAGATGTCAATAGGACATCCGATTTTGATGTGCAGAGAGCTCGAGAAGGATGAGAACTGAAAGGCCAGTGTCCCTAGAGAGATGCTGGAGAGCAGTCTCAGCTCAGTGGTTGGTCTATTATCGGGGTGGAGAGCCTGTGGCCTTCTACGTCCTTGGGTGCCGCCTTTTGTCTGAGCCCAAGTTTTATAGAACAAATCCTTTTATTAAAGGTTTTTTTTCTGGGAGGTTTGGATTCAGTCAAAGGGCTGCACTTGAGGACCTAGCCCACCCCGCTCTGGCTTCTAGAAGGTGGATTGCAAAGGGTGAGCAAGAGGAGAGGAATTGGAGGCACCAAGTATACATTTTCCAGGAATTTGGCTGAGGATGGGTGGAGAGATGCTGAGACATGGAGGATGTTGAGAGATACTGAGTGAGAGTTTCTGAAGCTTGGGGGAGACCTGGCTTTGTTGGTAGGTAGAGAGAGACAGAAGATTAGACAGAGGGGACTGGATAGGACAAGTTCCGTTAAATTAAGTCTGGTGCCCAGGCTTGTTATGTTGAAGAACATTTAATGGATCAGCCATTTTTCAGATCTAAGCTATGTTTCTTGTACAAGATAATCTGGCCTGTTATTTTAGTTCTAGATTCACTTAGGTGAGTTTATACATTAATTTGAAATGAAAATGATTAAGAATGATTAATATCCAGTTTTACCTTAATTTCATAACAGGGTTGATGGGGTTTATTTCTGTCTTTTTCTTTACTTATATCAAGTGATCTGGGAAAAAGTGTCTTGAGCATTATGTTTCCTTTTAGTAAATGCAAAATCTCATGCTTGAACAAAATTGTTTTTCTTTGCCATCTTATTATTGGTTACTGCAGGTACTCACGCATACTCTTAAGGTAATCCTTTCCCAATAAATTTGTATTGCTAATGTTCTGAAAAATTGAGTAGCTACAGAGTTGTGAAATTCCTTGTAGCAAAACTAGATTTGGACTTTGCCACATTTGGCTCATTCTGCCTTTCTAGGCTGATTACACAGAGTGTATGCTGTAGCTTGTTGGACTCCATACATGACATTCCATCTCCTGCCTCCATGCTTTTATACCGGCTGTGGGCCCCCACCACCCCTCCTTCTCTTCTCCCTTAGGACTCCCTTCAGTACCCAGGGAATCTTCCGCCTCCTTCAAAAGGCATTTTCCGATTGCCCCAGTACTCTGGTAGATCTTTTTATATATCCCATTTCTGTTTTTCTGTGAATTCATTGCATCTCTCTAGGAGACGAATTGTATAGAAGGCCTGGAAGCAAAGGATGGTGGGTGGTTTGTCTGATGTCTCGACTTTGTCATTGTTAGCTGCGTATGTTGTGAAATGGAAGGGCAGATGTAGAACCCTTAAGTCATCAAGATAGCTCCTCATGCTCCCTTTCACTAACTCGCTGAGTGATCCTTGCTGAGTGTCTTCTGTTCACGAGGTTTCCTGAAGTAGAAGATGATGCCGTGGGACTGGCTGGATTCTTTCTTTTGTAGCTTTAACATCTTGTCCTTCTGGTCCCTGGCTCGGTCAGTTCCATAGATGGGTAGATGAGGCACTTTTGTGGGAGTTCTCTGTAGTACAATTGGAATTCATTCCCATGTGGTATCATTTGGGGCTGCCTTTCTCTACTCACTTGGTGTGTGTTTCTATTTTTTTCCTTCACCATTAATGCAAACAATCAGTCAACCTGTCGTTACTCTTATTGATATTCACTCTAATCCTAAATCCTACCTATAAATAGATATAATACTGAATTTAGAGACATTGGCATGTCTGAATTTTGCTGGGCTGTTTAGTCATGTTAGCTTTAAATTACAAATATTGTAGGTCATTACTAAGCAAGATGATATGAATAGGTTTAATCTTAAAGTGGTGGTGAAAGGGAAGCTTTTCTGTAAATTTAGTTCCTTTGGAAGTTTGAAGTGAAACTTCGCTTTGGTTCCCTTTGCAGAAGCATCTCTTCTGAACCTGGAACCATGGAGGGTATCTGTGGTGTCTCTTTGAGAACTCACTTGAAGATGGAATCTCTTTTGTCTCTGTTAGAAGAAAAGTAGAATTTAGAAGTCAGACCAGTGATCACATGGAAAGCGATAGTTTGGACGTGAAAACTTTAAGAGTGGCTATCTTTTAAATATATTCTGACTGGTTCTGAAGCAATCTTTTTTTAATTAATTTTTTCTCAATTACATATAAAAAACAATTTCCAACATTTGGTTTTTAAACTTTTGAGTTCCAAATTCTCTACCTCCTTCCTCACTCCCTTCCTTTGGAGGCAAGCAGTTTCCTAGAGATTCTGCATGTGTAGTCAGAAAAGCAATTTTTAAGATAGTGAATATTTAGGAAATGGGTGTGTAGGAAAGTGCACATATGCTCCCATAGCAAGTTCTGATGGATGCTCAGAAAAGAAAGGTCAGTAAAGAATTCATATTTCTCCGCTTGTCTCTTGACTCCAGCTACCTTCCCAGCCACCAGCTGGTGACCAGAGAGGGGACTCAGGCAAGGATTTAAGGAGCTAGAGCTTGTAAGCAGGATCACAGCTTTAAAATTGTCATCTTGTCCAACCCCCTTCTTCTACTGAGTAAGGAACAAGAAGGGTTGTTTTACTGGGTGGCTGGTGTATAACTGCCCGCTGTCATTACATTTTATTGCTTTAAAATCTCATTATATACATTATAGCTGTTCAGTTTTTGCAAACAGCTTTGTGAGGCAGGGTAATGCACGTACTGTCCTCATACCATTTCATGGATGAGGAAACAACTGAGACCCATGATAAATGATCTAAGTCATGTGAAAGGTAGCTGGGTATCTGAATCAAGGTCCTTTGGCTTACAATTCAGTGCTTCTCTGTTGCAGAATTAGTTGTCATTCTCCTTTAAAATGAGTTTTTCATTGTTGTGATCCTTTTTTTAAAAATGATAATTATTCAGTTGTTCAAAGATTTGTGATTTTAAAGGTGGTAGAAAGCCTGCACTGCTGTGTATTATAACTCCTTTGCAGTTTAATAGAGTTGCTGCAGTGTAAATGTTTGCACCATCTCTTTTTACCAGCTTGGTGGTGAGACTTTTCTGATTTCTCTCAACTAGTTCTTGGTTATAGGCCCCTATTGTGAAGCCTTTCCAGCTTGGGACAAAGACCTGCTAGAGTTTGTGTTCCCCTTTGAGAACCTAGGGTCTTCTCTAGGTCCTTATGAAGCCCCAGAGTAGGATTTTAGCAGACGGAATGTTTCTTTAGTGTGCTTAGAATTCCTTAGACTTAGAGCTGTTTGTAGTGGTTATCAGGAGTCTTAGGAAAGGGGTGTCAGTTTGATTATCCCAGTGCAAGTAAAACCTCCCTGTGTGCTCAGTAAGCAGTTCTCTGTCCATGTCAAAGGTCAGTTCTCAGACACTGAATTTTTTCCTGAGCTTTGTTAGAAAGACAGTAGAGGATTAGGGAGCCCTATCTCTGATTGTACAGTTCTTAATGAATGGCAAAGAAGCACATCCTCCCCCCAGCTGAATCATTTTACAGATGAGGCCCATCTTTCTGGCCCATCTGATTGGAAAAATAGTGAATTATCTGTGATTTCACATTCTATCCCCTTAGCCAGACTCCTAGGTGTGTTAGACAAATGATTGGGGAATTGACTGTATTTGACTTTAATGGTGTTTGATATAGAACACACTGAATAGTATTTTAATTACTTAAAAAAAAAGGTAGGGACTTTCTATAGCTGTTTCATCTATCTTTCCCTATCTTCTGGCCTGACTGCACTTGCATTTGAGACTCTTGATTGTCTATTCTGAAAGGTATGTGTATGTGTGTTTCTGCGTGTGTCTGTGTTCTTATATATCATATGATATATGTCTGTGTGTATGTATGTATATGTTTTTATATAAATATATGTTCTCTTTGGAATCTACTTTTCACATCTCTTCTCTTTACGTTAGAAATTGTAGTTTTTAGGGATGTAATGCTTCTAAAAGAGCTTTAGCGTCTATAATTTTTTATGGATTCATTATGAACTTTACAAGCAAGTATTTTAGGAATAGCACTTTTGAAAGCACTAGAGGAAGAGCAGAATGTATTCTTGGAAATAAAGAGCAATCAGTCCAGCAGGAGGTTGGTGTATTAGCTTGTTTCTGATCTGGGAAGCTTTTGAAACTGTTACCCTTTTAAATTACTTCCAAGAGATGTTACCGGTATGTGAAGAAGAGTGAAAAAAAGAAACTTCATTTGATAATTTGGGGTCAGATTTTTATTTGTTTCTAGGCATTGTTTGGATTTTTGTCATCTTTCTTTTCTACTTCATTATTTCCATAATATTAATTCTTTGGAAATTCAAAATTGTGTCTTGTTTGAAAACTGTTCCTCTTTAGTATATTCACTTTTAAAACCATTCCCTCCTGTGTGGTTTCTGATGAAAATTCCTCTTCTCTGCATACTTCCTTTCTTCTTTTCTCTGTACCCATAATAGTTTTTTTCTTTCTTTTTTTTTCTTTGGAGGGCATTTGGGGTTAAGTGACTTGCCCAAGGTCACACGGCTAGGTTTTGTGTTAAGTGTCTGAGGCCAGATTTGAACTCAGGTCCTCCTGACTCCAGGGCCAGTGCTCTATTCACTGCGCCACCTAGCCGCCCCCCCATAATAGTTTTCGAAATACAACTTTTATTACATTCAGGGCCAAAACTTTTCCCTAGAACTTCCCTAAAATTTCATAACTGAAATGGGGGTGGTTCATTTTTTATACAAATTTGAAGAAACTTGTTATTTTTTCGAGATATCTGTAACTTGTCAACTTCTTTTCAAAGGTGAAATTGCTTTGCAGTCATTATACTTCAGTAACCATATCCTAATTATTTATAGCTTCCTGCCTGACATAATTCACTCCAAGAAGTGCACAATGTCAGAACGTGGCATTAAGTGGGCTTGTGAGTATTGTACATATGAAAATTGGCCGTCTGCAATCAAGTGTACTATGTGTCGTGCCCAAAGACCCAGTGGAACAATCATTACTGAAGATCCATTTAAAAGCAGTTCAAGTGATGTTGGTAGAGACTGGGAGCCTTCTGTTACTGAAGGAGGAAGCAGCCCTTTGATATGTCCAGATTCCAGTGCAAGACCAAGAGTTAAGTCATCATACACTGTGGAAAATGCTAATAAGTGGTCATGCCACATGTGTACGTACTTGAACTGGCCAAGAGCGATCCGATGCACCCAGTGCTTGTCCCAGCGGAGGACCAGGAGCCCCACAGAATCGCCTCAGTCCTCAGGATCCGGCTCAAGGCCAGCCCCCTTTTCAGTTGATCCTTGTGAGGAGTACAATGACAGAAATAAGCTGAACACAAGGACACAGCATTGGACTTGTTCTGTTTGTACATATGAGAACTGGGCCAAGGCTAGGAAGTGTGTGGTTTGTGATCATCCCAGACCTAACAACATTGAAGCTATTGAACTGGCGGAGACGGAAGAGGCATCTTCGCTAATCAATGAGCAAGATCGAGCTCGGTGGCGGGGGGGCTGCAGTGGGACTAACAGCCAGAGGAGGCCTCCTCCCACTCCTCAGCGGGACTCGGACATGAACATGGATTTCCAGAGAATTGAATTAGCCGGTGCTGTTGGCAGCAAAGAGGAGCTGGAAGTAGACTTCAAAAAGCTAAAGCAAATTAAAAACAGAATGAAAAAGACTGATTGGCTATTCCTCAATGCTTGTGTGGGTAAGTGCCTGTTTCTGCATTCTTTGCATGGCCAAAGAGGGGGAGAGAGAAGGGGAAAAGATGCTGGGCCGGGAGAAGAGGACCAGAGAAAGGGAGGCAGAGGGCGGGTGGGGCCAGAGAAGGGCCATTAAAATGGATGGATCCCTGGGATCCGCAGTCTTCAGCACTCCTACCCTTATTAATAACATGCAGTCTGCTCACTGCCTTCACTGGCCTGAATGGACTTGGATTTCTGAATCTTTCTCTTTTCACAACCCCTCCTCCTCCTCAATATTACTTTTTCATAACTTACTTTTAATTGAATAAGTGTCTTTTCCTGTTGAAGTACAATTTTGAAAAAGGAAACTTTTTTAGAAAGAGGCTGATATCAAATGTGTACCTGTGTTGAGAACTGCTACGTTGTTTACTCTAAGAAGATGTGACTAGAACTCCCCAGCTGTAAGTTTGGGAGTGTTTGTAAACAGTCTGAGCATCTTGGGATGATGGGAGCTTTAGTCAGATGTTAAAAATAACAAAAATGTGATTCAGAGATGGTGGATGCAGAATGCTGACCTTGGAAATGCTGATGTTTAATGGAATAGGAATGTCCTATTGTAAATTTTTACAAGCTTGAGAAAACGACTTTTTTTCATGACTATTTGATTCTGTAAAATTAAATTCTGATTTGTGCTTTGTTCTTAAAGCTTTCCTAAGGCATAGATTGGTCTCAACTACTGATTCAGAGCTGTTAAAGAAAAAGAAGTATGAGAGCAGGATTTTCTTCTTTATTATCCTTGTGAATTAATTCTTTGTGATGAAATCTCACAACTACTAGTACTTGGCTCTTATGAGTTTTCTTGGAGTAGATTAGACATTTGCACTTTATAATATATTGTTTTGGGCAGGGGTGACTGCTTTGGAATTCTGTTATTAAAAAAAATGAGCCTCTATTTACTTTGCACGTGAAGTGAAAGACTTCAATGTTTTGAAATATTTTAAGTATTAATTATTTTTCTAGGACTACTTTCTTTATTGTTTAATTCCATGACTATACTTTAAAGAATGGAAAAGATGGAGTTCTTTGTATATGTTGAATAATACGTATCTGAAGATATTTTAGGTTTTTATATGCCAGCTTTTGACTTGAAAGAATCGATCTTTCTGTGGGTTTGGGGCACAAAAAGGGGATCAAGAGATGCTTTTCCATTTTTCTGTGTTCTTCCCTCATGTCATTGAGATGCTTTCTTTGAAACTTGATAAGCAGCTGTAGACTTAAAAATGCACTGTAGAACAAGGGAGCTAAAAGGACAATGTCCTTCCTTTTTAATTAATCACATACCTTTAATAATAAACTTAACAAATCCTCTTAGTAGTTGCTAGTGATTTTTGCATACTTTAATAAATAAAAGTGTCTCTTAATGTGCATATGGACTTAAAATGGAAATTAATTGAACTCTACAACTTTGTTGTTTCCCTGAAACACGGAAACCAGAAGGTGTGCCTGTTTCCTTGGCTGGCTCTAGGGCTCTGTCGGCCTCAAGGGTTTTTCGGTCCCTACTCTTGCCAAGCCTGCAGCAGGTTGTGTTAAGCTTATTTTGGGTTTCGATCAACCCACACAGTAATGGGCAGCCTTTGAAACTGTTGAAGCCCCTGCCCCTGGTCTAAAGTATCTTATATCATGGCTGGAGGCATCTGGTTCTTATTATTGTATTGAGGATTTTGACTTGTCTTCAACAGTTATCTTTGACAGTAATACTCTGTTCTGAGCGTATCCTAGAAAAAGAACATAGTACTTATTTCATTGGCACTAACAACCCAATCCTGGCTTCCAGTCCTTATGTAGACACAGCTTACCAGAATTGGCTTAAGCAGAGTACCTTAAGTAATCATAGTAGCACAGAAGTCTGAGATATTTCTTCAAAAATCCATGTTATTTTCTCTTCTCCTTTTATGCTGCTTTTGTGCTCAGTGGGGTCACTGTTGGGAGGCTTGCTTGCTTTTGAGGCAGCCATGGTACAGGGCAGGTACGCAGTGTATTTGGAGGACAGCCCAAACCTGGATCTGTGCCCTTCTCTTCACTGCCTTCCTACGTTTGCTCTGGGCAAGTCATTTTGCTTCTCCTGGCTCTGGTTTCCTTATTTGTTATGCAGGAAGCATTATCTGTTTCTCAGGTCTATCATCTGTGAATGTAGCTTTTGTGGCCCTCTCAAGTGGAGGGCTGTGGGACTTGTAAATCTGAGGCCACGGAAGAAAATTTTACTAGATTCCTAGCTAGCTAGCGAAGGATGAAAAAGACTCATTTGTCCCAGCACCAGCATTTGAGTAAAAGTGCTCTGAATGATGATACAAGATGAATGATACAAATTTCCCTTAAGTTCTAAGATGTATTGTAGAGAGATGCATTTATGTGGCTGGCAGCCATACGTATGTGTAGGGTTTTGGGGGGTATATAGGGGTGGAGATAGAGAAAAGTGCATGTGATGACGAGCATCGGAGACACTGTCTCATCAGAAATGGTAGAAACCAGCCGATTATTATATTTAAGAATTTTAGAGTTTAGGGGTTGAGCAGTTTCATTTTCACCAAAGAGGTGAAATGTGACCATAGACCACATTTCTCAAATACAGGGAAAATTTGTACCCCAGGGGCAAACCAGGGGCAAAGCTACCAGGCAAGCGGAAGCTGCTCACTATTTTGCCGTCATGGTGTCTACTTAAGATTCTAATAGGTCTTTGGATTTTCTACCCAACTGCTCCCAAGATCATAGGAGTATCTCCTGAAATGACTTAGGCGTTAGGTGCTGAGCCCCAAATCATATCTCTATAACAGTGACTGACCCCTGATGGACATATCCTTTTTGAGATGGTCACTTTCTTAAAGCTCTATTTCTTCATCAACTCCAACAGCACTAAGTGTCCCAACCTCTTCTGTTCAGAATTACCTTAATTTATAGAATTTATATCACTTCATAATTGAAAAGGATAGAGAACTTTAATATGAACCCAGACATTAAGATTCCACGGATGTTGTCCTACTAAATAGTCATGCTCTCACTAACTCCCAGTGTCTCACTTTTGTTCATCATAGAATCATACGCTTAAAGTGGAATAGCCTAAAAAACACACCCTTAATGGTGTGTGTATATTTTTTTAGACTTTAAAATATTTTTGTTTGTCTTCTTTTTGATTTCCTAGGATTTTTTTCTTCTTAAAGTGGACCTTGCTGATTATCTTGGTCAACTTAAAATGCCATGTTACTTTGATATTTTTAGCAAAATTAAATTTGATCTTCACAGTATTGAAAAGCTGGCGTTCTGAACCCCAGGGCCTGTAAGTTTAAGGGAAAAAACTTTTTTTGAATAAGTATTTTAGAACATAATTGGTATCCATTATTATCTTAGGTACTGTATTTTATGCATTTAAAAATGTGATTCTGAGAAGCAGTCCATAGGCTTCACCAGATTGTCAGAGGGCTCCAGATACATCACAGAACCTTGTCCTGAGGGATGGTAATAGTGGTTTCATTTTGCATTGGCTAAATTGATGGCTAGAAAGGTTAAGTGACTCCCTTGGAGGCTGTCCTGGGTAGCCCGTTTGTACTTTGTAGCCAGAGACATGGAAAGGAAGGAAATAGGTATTGGGAAGCTGTTCTGTGCCCCACATTCTCTCCCTTACCGCTCCTCACTTTAGTTTAGGCTTATGGCTCCAGGTAGTGGCTGTACAGTTAGGTAGACTTGGCGTTGCCTTTCCGACCACATGGACACCTATGACAGCCATCATCTGGGCTTGTGGCTCTCTGAGTTCCATCAGTAGCTCTTCTCTCAGTGTGTCATTGCTCCATTTCTTTTTTTTTCTTCACTTAACTTTTACTTTTTTGCTTTTATAAGATTTTGAGTTCCACATTCTTCTCCCTTCATCCTTCCACACCCCTTCCTCAAGACAGCAAGCAATCTGATAAAAGTTTTGTATATGTACGTACAGTCCTATTAATCATATCTCCACTTTAGTCATGTTATGAAAGAAGAATCAGAACAAAAAGGAAAAACAATGAGAAAGCAAAAGCAAAAACAAAAAAAGGTAAAATTGTCTGCTTTGATCTGCATTCAGATTCCATAGTTTTTTCTCTGGAGGTGAATAACGTTTTCTCTCCTAAGTCTTTTGAGTTGTCTTGGATCATTGTATTGCTGGGAAGAGTTAAGTGTATCATAGCTGATCATTGCACAGTGTGGCTGTTAGTGTGTACAGTGTTCTGGTTCTGCCCACTTCACTCATGTAAGTTCAGGTTTTTCTGAAATCGTCCTGCTAGTCATTTCTTATAGCACAGTAGCGTTCCGTTATATTCATATACCACAAGTTGTTCAGCCATTCCATAATGGATGAGTATCCCCTCAATGTTCAATTCTTTGCCACTACAAAAAGAGCTGCTATAAATATTTTTGTACATTTGAAAATGTGGGTCATTTCCCCTTTTTTATGATCTCTTTGGGATGCAGCCACAGCAGTATTGGATCAAAGGTTACACAGTTTGAGGCTTTTTGGGCATAGTTCCAAACTGCTCTCTAGAATGGTAGATCAGTTCACAGTTCCACCAACAATGTATTGATGCGGTTTGGGATGCTTTTGTCTGTAACCCCAATACAATCTCCCTTGTATTCGGGTACCTATGTATGTAACATCAGTTTGTAACAAGCCTGTGTAATTAAGTTGTAAAAGTCACACTTTCCCCTTGCCATAAAGGCATAAACCCTGCTTCTCCCATTCCCCCATCCTGAAAGTCTTCCCTTAGCCAGAAAACTACCTAGAAACAAGCCCCTGGGAAAGTCTCAAACGTTTCTGTAAACAAACCCTTAGAGAAATGCATAGTCCCTTTGTTCTAAGTGCTCAGCTACACCCAAAAGCCTTGAGCAACTTTGTCAAAAGATAACTCTGTCTCAATATTGTACCTCCTGAATCCCTAATCAGTCTAGTTCACAGACTTGGAAACAATCAAAACTATCCTCCCAACAGCCATATTGAATATATGTCATTTGTCCTTGTTATAAGCAACCTGTGATGTGTCAAACTCAAAACCACACCTCCCTCTCGCCCAACCCTCAGGAATTTACCAGTGAATCATGGATAATTCGCATGCGCAATTGATAAAAAAGTGCATGTCCCTTTAAGCATTGACCACTCCCCAACTCTTCCCCAACTCCACCTCTGCCCACCCAGTTAGCATAATTAGCCTTTGACTGACAGTTTTAGGGTTATAAATCTTGTCCCTGAATCCCCAGCTCTTTGTAGATTCCCTTAACCTTTTCCTGCCTGCTGCAGAGCGTAAAACTTTATAACTCTACCCTAGCCCCTGCTCTTTGCAGGTCCCCCTATTTCCCTTGCCAGCTACTAAGCCAGCATATCAATAAACTTTTTATCTTTGTCTAAAGACAGCTTGGGTCCTATTGAAATTCTTTTCCAGACAAGAACCCAATAGGGATTCATATGAGATCCCTCAGACACCCCCAACACTTACAAACCTCTTCAGTATTAGCGTTCTGATTTTCCTTTTCTGTCGTATTAGCCAATCTGAAAGGTGTGAGGTGGTACCTCAGAGTTGTTTTAATTTGCATTTCTCTAATCAGTAGTGATTTAGGGTATTTTTTTCATATGACTATAGATAGCTTTGATTTCTTAATCTGCAACTGCCTGTTCTATCCTGTGATCATTTATCAGTTGGGTAATGACTTGTATATTATAAATTTGACTCACTTCTCTGTATATTTGAGAAATGAGGTCTTTATCAGAAGCATTGGCTGTACAGATTGTTCCCCAGCTTTCTGCTTTCCTCCCAGCGACGCTTGGGATGTCCATCTTTGCTTGGTCAGTGGAACTCAGCACATTGTTCTTATCTACTGAAATTGTTTTCCTGCCAGGTAACTCTTCATTGCCCATGTCTATGACCTTACTGTCCTAGGAGCTAGTTTTTTGTTATCCTCTTGAATATTAATCATAACTTTGATCGATCAGTAAACATTTATTAAGCATCCTCCATGTATTAGCACTGTGCTGAGCCCTAGGGATACAGAAAGTGACAAGAGACAGTCCCTGTCTTCATAGAGCTTCTGGTCTAATG
This sequence comes from Pseudocheirus occidentalis, assembly GCA_028646575.1. NCBI lineage: Eukaryota > Metazoa > Chordata > Mammalia > Diprotodontia > Pseudocheiridae > Pseudocheirus > Pseudocheirus occidentalis. Next base: position 8,678,426 of record CM053598.1, on the reverse strand, counting down.
GTGGTAACAATTTGCAGACGCAAGCTATCCATAGGATAAGTATGTAATCATTAACAGAAGGGAAGCACCAGAATGAAGAGGGGCCAGCAGAGGCCTCCTGGAGGAGGCAGGATTTGATTGGTACTTAAAGGAAGGCCCGAGAGGTCGGTAGTCGTGGTGGAGAAGAAGGAGCATCCCAGGCATAGGACGTGTGGAGCTGAGAGATTGAATGGCTGGGAGGCGGGGGGGGGGGGGGGTGGTGGCGCTGGCCCAAAGAGGGCGTGGTGGGAGCCGGTAGAAAGGGCTTGGAATACTGAACTGAGCATCGTGTTTTTGATCATGGAGGCAATGGGAAGCTCCTGGAGTTTGGTGAGTAGGGGGGTTGACACAGTCGAACCTTTAAGAGAATGACTTTGGTGGCTTGAATAGAAAAGGATTGTAGTGGGGAGAAATTAGAGGCAGGGCTGATCCAACTACGAGCTACCATAATGATCCGTCTTGTATGTGTTGTTGGGACAGTCAGGTGGCACAGTGGATAGAATGCTGGACCTGAAGGCAGGAAGGCTTGAGTTCGAATTCAGCCTCAGACACTTACTAGCTGTGTAGCCCTAGCCAGTTCACTTCACCCTGTTTGCCTCAGTTTCCTCATCTGCAAAATGAGCTTGAGAAGGAAATGGCAAATCACTTCTGTGTCTTTGCCAAGAAAACCCCAAATGAGGTCATGAAGAAGTCAGACACAATGGGAAAATGACAGAATCTGGTATTGATGAAATTATTCTCCAAAGGTAGGTTAGATGACTGGGGTAGGCTTCAGTCATGGTTGTTTAAAGAAATTGCAGTGCTCTTTGAGCCTTGGCTTTATTTGGCCCTTCCAGACTAAAGCTACTGAAAGCCACTGAGGATTTCTGATTGGCTGAACTCTTTCTTGGGCTGATAGAGTATCGGCTGAACCATTGTTAACACCAGGAAAAGAATCCATGCCTTATGTGACTTTTCAGGCCTTGTTATTTATTTTTTTTTATCTAATTAGATTTTTCTCTTCAAATACTATGCTCCTGTGTCTTTTTTTGAAAAGCTGTTGAATATCAGTGGAGATATTGGGATTATTAGAAAGAGAAGTTCATCTCAGTGTGAAGGAAGCAAGGAATAAGTGTGAATTAGTGACTTGAAATCCTATGAAAATGCTGACTGTATTTCCAAAATTCATTCCTTCTCCGATATCTTGAAATAGAGCATTAAGAATAGGGCCTGGAGCTGCGATTTCAGTGACTTCATGGACTTTTGGACAAGTGCGCGCCTGTTGCTGACTTGGGTGGGCACCTGCTCTGTTTCTTAGAGTTCTGGAGAGACCCAGAGCATGGAGTAAAGTGACTTAGGCAGCTGGTCTGTGTCAAGAGGGGAGCCTTGACCCTCAGGTGGTGCCATGCTGCCTCTCAAAGATATAGCAGTTATTTGAGGGGAATAAAAGTCACGAGTGGTCTCTTTGCTGTCTAATTTAATACTGATATAATATCATTTCAAATGATCATTTGAGTTCTTTGTCATGTATGATGTATTCATTATTTGATCAGTGAGAGACAACACTTAAAAAAGAAGCTTCTGGGGAAGTGGGGAGGGAGTATCTGGCCAGGGTGGGGGTGGGGTGGGTATGATGATGCTTGACCTTTCTTTAATGTAGTATATAATCTCCTGGCCTTGGTACTTTCACTCTCCCACCACCCCCTCAAATTTATTTGGGTTTTTTCAGAATTTGTCCTTTTTGGAATCTATGCCTCGCTCTGTGTCTTGGCAGTTTGGTTCATTAGTTCTTAAATTATGAAATTTAGAAGGCATAAAATATCCCCTCTGGTGGCCTTTCCTAACCGCCCCTTCTTGATGGCATTGCCTGGTCTCTGTAAATTATTAAATTAAATTAAATTATTAAATTTAATTAAATTTAAATACATTAAATGTATCCTGGGCCTGGCTTGGTTCATGCATATTTGTTTGTAGGTTCTCTCTCCTCTTAGACTGTGAGCTCCTTGAGGGCAGAGGCTCTTTGGCCTCTTTGTATCCTCAGTTCTTAGCACAGCCCCTGACACATAGTAGATGCTTAAATTCTTTTGGGGCAGGGGGATTGACATAGAAAGTTTTTAATGTCCCTTCAAAATTCTCTTTAGTTGTATCATGTGTGAAAACCTTGGGGCTCCATCTGCCTTCTTTTAGTCTGTTGTGCCTGTTGCTACTGTGATTTTTGAGGGATGTGAGTGAGAAAATGAACTAGTGATCCATGGCCAATGTTAATTCATGTGACTATTCAGATTACATTGACTACAAACTGTGTGTAAGCTGGCTGTGCACTGCCCTCGAAAAGAGACTCAGTGTCCTGGAGAGATGCAATTCTTTCTGTGATAAATATTGGCAAGTGTTGCTTCACTTTGAGTGTATGGGCCGTCCCATGCATGTCTTTAGTTAACGTGATGTTGTTACTGTATATGTCTGTGCACATATATCCTTTTATACATACACATGCACAGTTTTTATTATTTTAGTATTCAGGGTTTTTTTGTTACTAAAACATAAAAAAAATCTGTATCCTGAAATAATACAAACAACAAGCAGTCCCCATTTATATGGCCCTTCCTGTGTGTCTAACACTGTGCTGGCTCTTTTGACATTATTATTTCATTTGATCCCCATAACAGCCATGGAAAGTAGGTGTTATATTCTCATTTTACAGATGAGGAAACTAAGGCAGAGAGATGAAATGACTAGACCAGGGTTACACAGCTAGAAAGAGCATGGGGCTGGATTTGAACTCAGGTCTTCCTGACTTCAGGTCCAGTGTTCTCTCCTCTGTACCATGTGGTATATTTCATAAAAACCTCCTTCCTGCCCTGGGTATGTAGTTTACTTCTTTTGATAGCTTAGCCTAAAGGTATATACTCAACTGAACATTTTTTCCTTGTTTTCATTCCAACTTAAAACAAGATTTCCCTGTGTGGCATATGTCTCATCAGCTTTGAAATAACACCTGGAACCACAAATGGTTTTTCTATCTGTGCTGAGTATCTTCAGCAAACCATCTGTGAGGGGCCCGGCATATGTTTTTGTTCTCTGTTCTTTCCCAATTACTTAATTGGAAAGTTGTTAAGCCTTCCATCCTATGCAGCTTTGGGAAGAGTTCAGTTGAACGAAGACTCTAGAAATGAGTTTGCCTCTTACGGCTTCATTGATGTTTTCCTTTAAGACTGCGCTGGGAGCCAAGGTGTCCTTGAATAACGGGCTGGCCTTGCTATATACGGCAAGGTGATGGGGACTGGCTAAATTACCTGCCAAAGAAGGCACAAGCTTGGTAGCTGCGCAGTAGTATTAGTTTCTTGCCTTTATGGAGCAGACTGGGACTCAGATGTTGGTTTTTGAAAGTTTTTTCTAAAAGGCTAAATTCTAATCTGCCTTAAAATGTTCTTTTTTAATGTCTCACTCTCACAGCACCACCTTCCACTCCCACCCTTCCACCCCCCTTTTCTCCATGGGATGATTTTGCAGGGGGGATCCCTTCAGACGAGATCTTTTGCCAAAGAATTTTTGGGAGGAGGAATTTTACTTGATGGAGATTATAGTGTTCTTTATAGGGGCAACAGATACCATGTCTATATAAAGTCAGGTTTAACAGTAGCTATTTTTCTAAGCCATTCTTACATGCAAGTACTAGAAGATGTATTGGAGTTACAAAGATAGATGGAAATGAAACTGCCCCACCCTGTAAGGACTTTATATTGTACTTATTGGCTCCTTTCCTCTGAATGTCTGTTGAATCTTCTAACACAAGGACGTACAGCTAGGTGGTGTACTAGATAAGAGTTCTGGGCTTGGAGTTGGGGAGACTCACTTTCCTGAGTTTAAATCTGGCCTCAGACACTCAACTAGCTGTGTGACCCTGGGCAAGTCACTTAGGCGTGTTTGCCTTGATTTCCTCATCTATAAAATGAGCTGGAGAAAGAAATAGCAAAGCACTCCAGTGTCTTTGCCAAGAATACCCCAAATGGGGTCACAAAGAGTTGGAAATGACTGAACAACAAAAAAAGCCAGGGAAGCCTGACACATATTGAAGATGTGCTAGATTTGAGTTTAGAGGGACTTGGGTACAAAATATCGTTCTTTCAGTTAGTACTTGTGTGACCATGGGCAAGTAAGTCACTTTTGGACTCCACTTTCTTCCACATAATTCAAGATGAGGTACTTGGTCTAGATTACCTTGAAGAAGACCCCTTCCAATTTAGTGATCCAACCACAGACACCTCAGGGACAAATTGAAAGAGTTTAACTAGTTTTCCTTCTAACATTGATCCTACTTCGTTTAGAGGGATAGGAATATGTATTTCTCCATTTAAAGTTCAGCATGATAAAATACTCAAAAACAAATGAATAACTATGAGAACTTCACAATCCAGCAAATGAAGTTTTTGCTTGAAAGGTAGGAAGGTTGATTTGAAATCAACAATTAATGAAATATTTTTACCGATAATTACTCTTTGGATATAGATTTTGGAAGACATTTCTGTGTTTTAAAGACATTCTCCCCATTTTCCCTTCTCAGATAACCAATTAAATGTTGATGATCTTTTGTCTTTTTTTGTTCACTTGTTTTCTGTCGTGTCCAACTCTTCATGAAGCCATTTGGGGTTTTCTTGACAAGGATACTGGAGTGGTTTGCCATTTCTTTCTCCAGCCCATTTTACAGATGAGGAAATTCAGGCCACTGGGGTTAAGTGACTTGTCCAGGTCACACAGCTAGTAAGTGTCTGAGGCCAGATTTGAATTTAGGAAGGCGAGTCTTCCTGACTCCAGGCCTGGTGCTTTGTCCCCTGCAGTCCCTAGCTGCCCTGCTGTTTTAGTGATTTAATGAAACCAGGATTTGTCTCATCACAAGTTATTATTGGTGTACGTTTCTGATATCTTGTTCTCATTGGTTTTGTTGGTAGTCTTTTCCTTTTATCTTTCTTTAAAAACACATATCAAGCCAAGTGCTCTTTGTGCTGTTGAAGATTTTGCCATGTTGATCTGAATAGCTTTTCCCTGAAAATAAGCCTTATCCTTATAGCTAAGTCAAAAGGAAAAATGTAGAAATATGTTGAAGAAATGATTTTGATGATAGGCCATTCCAGTTTGATACAAGCCAGATCTGGGAGTAGTGGGTTATCCTATTTCAGATTGCAGTGTTGAGAATACTCTGATGAGTGACACATAAAGAGGTAAGAAGTAAAAGTGGATCTGTTATGTGTTTGGCACAGTCAGTTTTGATTCTTTAGGAGAGCTCTCCCTGCCTTTCATTTTTCCCCTTTTCAAAGCAGATGTTTTAAAACAGTTTATGCAATTATTAAATTGAATTTGTCAGTACAGGTTATATTTCTCTTGAAATTTGTCTGGGATTAGATTAGACTCCCTTCGTAATTGGGGTTTTTAGGCACTTTCAGCTTTGGCATTTGGATATCTTTATACTTGGTATTTAGAAAGGGTCATTTTAAATGCATTTTCATTCTGGTAGCAGACAGGGATGAGTTTAACTTCTTCAAGTCCCTTCTTGCCATTGGTCTATATGAAAACTGGAAGTGAGAAGTGAATTTATAGTGCTCTACTCTGTTTCTGGGTTTGAAACTTCTTATGTTATTTTTCAAGTTTTCTTTAAAAATAAGAGACTTTTGCCGCGGTTTAATATTTAAAAAGAGCCTTTTAAGGGCTCTTGTGTTGTGTTTTGTTTTTTAAACAGCCTTTAACAAATCACTCTCTGCCTCAGTAAATTGAACCTGAGCAGCAGCCTGTTTTATCTGGATCGTCGCTAGGTAGCAGCAACACACACACACACACACACACACACACACAGACACACACACAGACACACAAAGGACAACTGGATAATGGTGCTGTATCTCCCATTTTACTATGCAAGGAGTTGGTTGGAAAGATGAACAAGTAAACTTGGAGACAGAGCATTCCAGGGCCATAGCTACGTCCGCTTCTCTCGACTATCTACTACCATGCAAAAGGACATTCTGAACATTACCACTTAAAACTAACTTTTCTCTTCAAGGGTTCCAGAAACTGTGCCCGCTGACTCCTGGCCCACCTTGCCCCCACAGCATAAAGCATGCTGTAATGTCACAGCTACCATAGAACTCCAGTGTAAGGGCCAGCTGGCCCATGTGGGCACAGGTAAGTCCGAGATTGTTTTTACCATTTGGCATTCTTTTCAAAGTTAGTTACCATGACCATTTTATACCATTAAGGAAAAACAAAAGAACTCACAAAACTTTGAAAATTGTGCCATATATGGGGGAAAAAAATGTGTTACCTTAAAACACCTGTGAGCCAGCTCCATGTTCTACGGAGTTCCATAGTAGCTGTGGGCTGAGTGGAGTCTTCTGTCAGTGTGACTTCTGACCTCGAGAGGATCGACATGATTGGGAAATAAGACCTGGTCTATAGTCCAGTTGTTGGTCTGTGCTAAAAGCTCAGCATGTCAAGTGGGCAAGGTCTGTAGTTTCTAATAATAGAACTTTTAATGTATCCTTATTTCACTCACAATGATGGTTTTGTTTCAGTTCTGTAAAAATGTCGCCAGTTAACATGGGCTAATAATGCTGCTTGGTTCACACATGGTAGTATATATACATTTAAATTCTGAAAGTTATCAATCACACTTCAGGCTACTTTTATATGACTTCTTTTTGTTTTTGCCTGAGAGTTCCAATGGTTTTTAATTCTGTTTTTTCCCCCCTCACCTATTCTCCCATTATCCTTTGGAGGTACTGGTAGGGGAAAGTATATGTAATAGAAATTTCAGTATCTATGTTAAAATTTCAAAATATGGAAGTTTTTCAAGAAAGAAGAAAAGCTTCAGGTATTTCTTGGACTGAATTTAAAATTTTGGTGACCTAGAAAACAAATATGGTCCGCTTTTTCCTCTCTTTTACCCTGACTTTTCAGTGTACCTTTTTGCCTTATGAAAGTAGATCTAAAAAAAAAAATCTGTCTTTGTCTCTGAGATTCTGTGACCTGATTAGAAATGGTCTTTTAGCATAGAAGTGGAAAATATTATTGGTATTTGGAGGAGCATATTCAGTATAATTTTTCCCCCCTAGAAGCTAGGAAGCGGCTAGGCTAACATAATGAAATATAGTATTTTAAAATTATGAAAAAAAAAGTCTTTAAAGTTTTTCAAACTCTAGTAAGTAGCTTAATTGTACAGCGCACAAAATGTGCTAGACCTGCACTGGTTCTGATAGGACCTGACCTTGTTTGACGAGCCACAGGCTAAATTTTGACAGAGTATTCATTGACTTAATATGTAGTCATAGGTAACACTAAAACAGTTCTTTTTGTGACTTTGTTATTTTTCTATGTTGCATCTTTTTTGTTCTAGAAGGGTTATAAAATTATAGATATGTCTAAAGACCTAAATCAGATGTTTTAGCCTTCCCTATTCTGCTCACCCTACTTCTGCACTTTTCATGCTGTTTGGTAATGGACAAGGTCCACTACCATATTGGTGGACAGCCTTGGTGAGAACCACAGAGACTGGCCTTAGTTCTTTTCCTGTTGTTTTACTTCCTGGCTCCTGTTCCGTCAAAATAAACACACACTAGTAAAACAGGGTGGGAACTATGTAAGCCAGGGTCCTAAAACCATATTTATCATAATGTTGTCATGCTCATAGGCCTTTAAAAGTTTTTTTTGATGGTGGTGGTGGGAGGTTTCATATTTGTATGTATGCACATGGTTATCAGTAGATACATCTTTGAAATAAGGTCGTAGATGTGAATGGCAAATAAGATTCTTCTAAGTCATCATTAAACTTCTAAGAGTCTGAGATTATTCTAAGTTATTAAAAGCTTAGTTACTAAGTGAGAAATAATAAAAGTATCTCTTAGGACCTGACCGATAGTGATCAACAACAAAAACAACCCTGTAACAAACAAGTAATGCCTAAGGAGGGGACCCATCAGATCCACCAGGAAAGGAAAGTGGATGAGAAGAAAGGCCAGTTTTTTGGCTTTGTGGGTGCGCCAGGGCGTCTGGTGGCATTTTTACCTCTGAGTAAACAGGAATCTTCATTGGAGGGATGTGGGGGTTTGCAAGATCTTTGAGCTTTCCTGTTGTTTCCCAAAGTGTGTCTTATTTTCTAAGTAGTGGAAAGAAGTCTGCTAAGTCTAAGGAAGCTAAAAGGAAGAACTATAATCTAGGTAGAATATAGTCAAAGTTTATTAATTTGGGATTAATCAGAAATAATCACTGTCAGCTGGCGTGTGATTTTTTTCGTTGTGGAAAAAGGTCTAGTCAGCTGTTTTAAAGCACTCTTCAAAAATTATATTAGCCACAGAGGTACCAACTATTGATGTGCTAATTAAATTCTCAGCAGTTTCTTAAGCAAGTTTAGGAGGACTCCTGGAGTTCTTCAGGGACTTGAAAGTACTAAAACTGAGTTTTGTTTTGTTTACAAAATTAAGTAAATTTTTCCACTAAAGGCATATTTTATACTTCTTCTATTTGAGTTCTTGGCCTGAAGCCTGAGAACTTGTTTTTAAAAATATTTTGATTACTGTTCTTCACTGTAATTGGTTTCCTTTGTAATTCCATGTACTTAATTTTATGCATTTTAAAACATAGTTCTGAGAAGGGACCACAGACGTCACCAGACTGCTGGAGATGTCCATGATAAAAAAAAAAAAAGGTTAAGAATCTCAGTGTCTATGTCTTCTTCCTGTATTCCAGATAAGATATTTTAATACGATTTGACACCCTAGCCTTTGGAGCAAACCAGGCCTTTTACGGGGAATATTTACTAAAATGCCTTTTTAGTAAAGTCTCCAGTTTTAGAATTGTTTGTTATGATCTTGGGGTTCTTAACTTTTGTTGTGTCGTGGAGCCCTTGGATGATCTGGTGAAGCCTGTGGATCCCTTCTCAGAAACATGTTTTGTTTTTTTTTTTAATGCGAAACATAAATGCATAGGATGACAAAGGAAACTAATTATATTGAAATATAATAGAAATGAAAAATAGAAAAAAAACAAAGTGTTTATGGACCCCAAGTTGAGAATTCCTAATTTAAAGTCAGAGTCTTATTAATAATAATCTTCTAAGAAATATGATATAGTGACAGAGCTCTGCATTTTGAGTGAGGAAAACCCGAGTTCAAATCCTGCCTCTTAGAATACCTTGGCTGTATGACTGTGGACAAGTCATTTTAACCTCTCTGAACCTCAGTTTCCTAATCTGTAAAATGGGGATAATGTAGCACCTCTTTCCCCGGGAGTATTGGGAGGGCCCAATGAAGTAATTGATATAAATCTAAAAATGTTATATAGGAGCTGATCATCATTGCTATATCAGTGATCAGATGTACTTATAATAGGGTACATGAAAGATTGGGATGTGACACTGATCTAGTTCAAAAGTAAAAAAAAAAAAAAGCCCTAAAAACCAAACAAAACAACCCACATTGACTAGATTATAAAGAGAGAGCCCCTTGTGAAAATTCACTGGGTGTTTGGCATTTTGCAGTATTTAAAACATAGACACACACAAACTGTAGGGCAAAGCCTAAGAAAAGTAAGAGCACTATATTAGCTTTTCTAGTATTTTGTTTAAAGAGTTGGGGAAAATTGTTGTATTATGTCCCTAGTAAACAGTCTTAGTCTGTTTTTAGTTGTTCATTACAGATGTTTTCCTGGATAGATTTAAAGGATGATGCACTTATGACAGTGTCTGACACAGAGTTGGCATTTAATAAACCACTATTGATTGATTGTCTATTCCATATTAGCCATGTTGGAGGAGAAAGAAAGACAATGAAAAATGTACACCCCTATCTGCATTTAGAGTCAATCAGTTCTCTCTCTTCAGGTGGACAAAGTTTTCCCTCATGGGTCATTTGGAATTGTCTTGATCAGTGTTGCTGAGTCATTCGCATTTGATTGTTGTGATAATATTGCTCTTACTAGTCATGTTTGCCTATTTCTGCTTGCTTCATTTTACATCAGTTCATATAAGTCTTCCCATGTTCTTCTGAAATCATCTCCCTTGTCATTTCTTTTAGTACATTAATATTCCATCAGAGTCATACACTACAACTTGTTTAGCCATTCCAAGTCAGTAGACGTCTCTTCAGTGACTAATTCTTTACCACCATAAACCTGTTCTTTCATCTTTTGGGGACAGAGACTTAGTAGTTAGTGTTATTCCTGGATCAAAGTTCATGCACAGTTTTATAGCCTTTTGGGCCTAGTTCCAAATCGTTCTCTAGAATGGTTGGGCCAGTTCACAACTCCACCAACAGTGCATTAATGTGCCCTTTTTTCCACATCTCCTCCAGCATTTATCATTTTCCTTTTCTGTCATGTTAGCCCATTTGATAGGTGTAAGGTAATACAGAGTTGTTTTCATTTGTATTTCTAGAGCTTTTTTTCATGTGGCTATTGATAGCTTTGATTTCTTCTTTTGAAAACTAGGTGTTTATATCCTTCAGTCATTTATCATTTGGGGAATGGCTCTTATTTTTATAAATTTGACCTACTTCTCTCTCTATATATGAGAAATGAGGACTATTAGAGAAACTTGCTGCAAAATTCCCCCTCCTAGACTCTGGTTTCTTGCTTTCTTTTAAATTTTAACTGCATTGGTTTTGTTTGTATAAAATCTTTGATTTCACATCATCACCATTATCCATTTTTCTTTCTACGATCCTCTTTATTTCTTGTTTAGTCCTATACTATTCCCTTATCTGCAGATTTTTCAGGTAAATTTTTCCATGCTCCCCTAATTTACTTATGATATCACCCCTTATGTCTAAATTATTTATCTACTTTGACCTTATTTTGATACACAATATTGATCCGTTGATTATTAATGTCATACAAAGCTCAGCTGAAGAAACTAGATTAGAGAAGATGCAGAAGACATGATGATCCATCGAGCTGCTCCGTGTCTTTGAAGGTCTGTTATGTAGTGGAGGGACTAGACTTGTTCTGTTCGGCCTCACAGGAAAGAGCCAACAACGGTGGCTAAAAATTGCAGAGAGGCCGTTTTAGTGAGGGAGAATACTTGTTAAGATATGATCCAAATTGGAATGGAGTCCATGGAGCTCCCTTGTTGGCTTAGGGTATAGCGGGACTCCTTTTGCATGCGGTTTGCACCAGGATGGTCACTGAATTGATTCTGTGTCTTGCTAGACTTTGTAGACTTTAGTCGATGCCATTAACACTATTTTATATCAATTTGAAGTTAACCTACAACTTTGTTCTGTGTGGTGAACGGTGAGTGTTGTCTTATACACAACACGTAAATATTGATTCTAATAGTCATACTGGGCAGACACCAGGAGAATTCGTGGCTGTGCCTCAGTATCTCTCTCCTGTTGGTCCCCCTTCCCCAGTGGTAACAGATCCATATTAGGCTTTTTGGTTTTCACTTCCATTTTGGAAATAATGTAGAAAGTCATTTTTTCTTTTTGCCGTCTCTTTGTCATTGACATCTGAAGCAAAAATTTACACTACTTGTCTCAGACAAAAACAAAACAAAACAAAAAACTGACCTCAGACCAACACAACTTCAGAATAGTAAACATAATAAGGTCAGCATTTATTTTGACCCACCTTGAAAAGTGAAGTGTCAAGACAATGACAACATTTTTTAAACCTGAAGCAAAATGTCTTCCACGTCCGTGAGTTGGGCCAGTGGTTTCATTGATTGGTTGGCCGAGTCACCCTCAGATCTTTACTCTGCAGGCCTCGTGGTGTCGGTCCCTACAGCACCCGCCCTGCACTAGTAGCCATTGTCAGCCAGTCAGCCTACCTCTATTAAGTGCTGACTGGGTGCTGGGCCCTGTACTAAACCTGCAGCTACAATAGGCAGGTCAAGTCCAGCCCCTGCTTTTGAGAAGCTCCTGTTTTTACAGTGTACTTTATTAGCTGCATCTAAATCTTGCTGGAGCTTAGAGGTAACACTAAATGGGCAAGTTAAGTATGTAACCAGAAAAAGCTTGCTTTTATTGATTAATGTGCATTTTTATTCTTATCTGTTTGTCTTTTATTCCTTAGGAATATAACTGATGGCTTTAACCAGAGGCCAGAGGAGATGGGAGGGGAAAAATTTAGCATTGAAATAAATGATACAGATACTTTTCTTAAAAAATATAATTAATCGGGTTTCTGTTTTGTTACTTTTTTTAGGAGTTGTAGAGGGAGATTTAGCTGCTATAGAAGCATATAAGTCATCAGGTGGGGATATTGCACGACAGCTCACTGCTGATGAAGTCCGTTTACTGAATCGCCCATCCGCCTTTGATGTCGGTTACACTCTGGTACATCTGGCAATCCGTTTTCAGAGGCAGGATATGCTAGCGATATTGCTTACAGAGGTAAGTAGGAACTTGGATGATGTTTGGGATTTGTATTCTTTGTATACCATAATCTCAAAGAATTACGTTTACAAGTGACCCAAAGAGTAACCTGTAGATAGTGGTGGTTGCAAGTAGGTGGCACCATGTTTCAGATGACGGCCTCCTGTTCACAAGGAATGAAGTCAGAGCTGGTTCTTCCTGGATTCGATGTGTGATTGGAATCAGAAATACTAGGTTGGGATCACGGACCTGTCATGTTGCCAGAAGGTGAAAGCTGACAGAGCTCTAGCCAGATCCCTGCAGTGGAATCCACGAAATGTAGAAGATGTAGGGGAGGAAGGTGTTGAGCAGGTTGGGTGTTTGGGCACCTCGGGAGACTCTTAAGGGAGAACACAGGGCCACGTGTTGTCTCTGTCAGCAAACAGCTTTAAGCACTTAGTGTAAACCATGTTCTGTGATATGAAGTCACAAGCTGTTCCTGCCCTTGGAAAAGCTCAGTCTGATGGGGAGACAACATGGGAACAACTGTGTACGAGCGCAGTCTCTGTGGGACTTGTGGGCAGTAATTTAGAAGGAAGGCGCTCCTGATGAGCCCAGGAATAGCATTTCTTGTGGAAGGTGGTATTTTGTCTGAGACTTGCAGGAAACCAGAGAAGCCTGAAGGTGGAGGCATGGATGGATGCCTGGAGTTGGGAGCTGGAAGGTCTTATGTGAGGATAAGCAAGGATACCATTGAAGGATTGTAGGGTGATTGCCGGAGGGGGAATAAAGCATAGGAAGACAGCACAGGGAGGAACAGAGCAGGCTGGGAGGGCTTTAAAAGTCAAACAGAGCATCCTGGAAGTGATAGGGAGCCACTGGAGTTTATTGTGTAGAGGGTGGCCTGATCAGACTTGCACTTTAACACTGACTAGAATGGAGAGACAGAGCTGGCAGACCCAGCAACCACTCTTGCCATAGTCAGAGTGTGAGGTGGTGGGGGCCTGTGCAAATGGAGTGATACTGTCAGATGAGAGAAGGTGGGGCAGGGGTGTAGATAGGGGTAAAATCGATAGGCCTTGGCAATGGCTTGGATCTGGGGAGTGAGAGTGAAGAGGCCAGGATGATTCCTAGGTTGGCAGCCTGAGTGCCTGAGGAAGAGGGTGTGGTAGCAATAGGGACCTTGAGAACTGGAAGGGTTTGGTGGGGAATGATGGTTTCTTTTGGTTTTGGACATGCTGGGTTGAAGCTGTCAGTGGGACATCCAGTTTGAGATGCCCATGAGGTAGTGGGAGATGCAAGGCTGGAGCTTAGGATTGGGCAGACAGTTCTGAGGATTATCAGCTTCGCATAGAGACAGCAGCTGAGTCTATGGAAGCTAAGGAGATTACCAGGTGAAACTGTGTAAAGGAAGAAGAGAAGACCCACGACAGAACTGTGAGGGATGCCCACTGTTAGAGGGAGCGCTCTGTAGGAGGATCTGGCAAAGGAGGCAGAAGAGTGGTCATGGTCGCATACCTGGGAGGAAAACTGGGGGAGAGTAGAGTCCTGAAACCTTGGGAAGCAAGTGTGGAGGAGAAGAGGGCCCTCATCTGTGTCAGAGGCTGCTGAGAAGGACGAGGACTGAGAAGGGGCCCGCTGAGGGTGTGGGCTCTGCCATAGGTGACGTCATCAATTAGGTGCCAACACAAGTATTCTTGAGCACAGTTTTGGGCAGGATTATAGGATAACTCTTAGTTTAGATTCTGTCATCAGCTTTTCCAAGCACATCTTCGTGCTCATCGCCTTTGTCACCAGACTAGATGTCCTAGCATTAAAGAAGTGAGAGAGAGAGAGAGACCTCAGCCCATGATGGGACAGTGTCCTGGGACATAAGCATTTTTTCCCTGTATAAGTGCCTGCTGTGGGCAGCTCCCGATGCACACTAGAGAGTTACGGAAGGACATCTCATCTAACTTCATTTTATGAGGCCTCCAGAAGAGACTTATGTGCTTTGTTCAGGGCCACAGAAGTTGCAAGTGACAGGCATAGGATTTGAACCTTTGAAGTACATTTTTCAACCATATTATGATGCCTCAAGACATGGTCCTTATTGTCAGGGAGAAGATACTTGACTTCTAAATTTTCACATTCCTCTTCTGGAAACATGGGATCAGTTTGTCTTCTCTTCCTCAGAGAGTCATGAAGGAAGTTATTTCTAAAGCTCAGAGTGCTATGTTAATGTGAAGCTACGGTTACCAGAGGCTGAAGCAGTGTGTAACACTGAAGAGAAACAGTCTCTGTACAGTAGCCCGTTGCTGTAGGGAAAGCACAGTTCTTTTAATGACCCCCAGTTACTTTCTGAAACAGGGGCATGGCGTTCTTTCTCTAAATATATGTTTTCAGTACACGTATGTGTGTATGTATTTATATTTTAAACACCAGATATGACTTCAAGCCATGGCATGGCAGAGTCTTCAGGACCTCAAGTTGAGGGCCACAAGGACAGCGAAGAGTCTAAACAGTCACTCAGTCATTATTCATTAATCTCCTACTATGTGCCAGGCCCTGGTGGTACAAAAAGAAGCAAAAGACCACCCCTGCCCTCAGGGAGCTTACAGTTGAACAGGGGAGACTTTTGTCGTTGTTGAGTCACGTCCAACTCTTTGCGACCCTGTTTGGGGTTTTCTTGGCCAAGTTGCTGGGGTGATTTGCCATTTCCTTCTTCAGCTAATTTTATAGATGAGCAAACTGACACAAACAGGGTGAAATGACTTGCCCAAGATCACACAGCTAGGAAGTGTCTGAGGCTGGATTTGAACTCATGAAGATGATTGATTCCAAGGCCATTGCTCTATCCACTGTGCCACCTACTGCTAGGAGAAACTACATACCAACACATCTATACAAGGCAAGCTACACACAGAATAAAGAGGAAATATTTAATATATTCTAGAGGAGGCACTGAATTGAAGGGCTGGAGAATGTTTCCTGAAGAAGATGGGATTTTAGTTGGAACTTAAAGGAAGCCAGGAAGCAGAGATGAGGAGGGAGAATTCCAGGGATGGAAGACGGCCAGAGACAATGTCTATAGCCGAGACATGGAGGATCTCGTTCCTCAAACCAGCCGAAAGGCTGGGGTCACTGAATCAAAGACAGAGTCATTTGGTCAGATCAGGTTGCAGTCCTTTGGTCACAGGGAATTGCACAGGAAAAGTCACATAGGAAGAGAGCATCAGAAACTTGGATAGTCTGTGTCTGCTCCCCACTTCACTCCCCCAAAAAAGACTGGTCCATCTTACATTGAGTTGGGGAGAGCTGATGACCTCGGGGTCAGTTTGGGCAGGCATGAGTGGGCACCCTAGCTCCTTCTTTTCTGAGATGACTGTATCAACTGCATCTTTCTTATAGGCCTCTATATTCCTTCTGTGTTGTCCCTAGTAGAATGTGAGCTCCCTGGGGGTAGGGGACTCTTTGGGCTTGGCTCCGTATCCCTCCTGCTTGGCTGAGTGTCTGGCAGAGAATCAGTAAATGCTTGGTGACCAGCTTAGAGGGGCCTTGCCTTGGTGCCGTCACAGCTCTGTTGCAGCGCCACAGAAAGATCCGAGGGCCTGAAAACCGTGGAATGTGGAGTGCTTAAAACTCGGATTACTCTGGATGCTGTCCAGCAGCTTCTCCAGTCAGGTCTTTGTAGATAATTTTTCTCAGTCACAGTAAGTGCTCATTACTGAATAACCAATTAATCGTAATCTAATTACAAAATTGTGTCCAAGCTATGGAAAGTGGTGTGCCCTAGCTTGACTCAGCACACAGATGGCTTAAAATACAATCTCTGGAACATTTTTCAGGAATGACTCCTAGTCTGAAGTTGTAGGCGGTGTCAGATCTTATTTCATTATCTTGCATTATGAAAGTGGAAAAAGATGCATAGCTTTGGAAAAATGGAGGAGCTGGAGTGAGGCTGGAAGAGGTGGGAATAGGGGTAGGCTGATGGTAGGGGGGGCTGAGGCAGAGGCAGAAGACTGAGCTTGGATCAGCCAGCCAGCCTCGCTTAAAGTGCCTGCGCTTCACAAGGAAATAGGCGAGTCCCTGGCAGAAAGAAATGAGAACAGTGGGGCTGGGGAGTAGGAGGAGCATTTGTGGGGCTCGGAGGCCTGCGTAGTTTGCCGGTTGTCTTATATAGAAGGGGAGGCTGGAGAGGGGGAAGTAAAAGAAAGATGTATTTGCATAGCGCCTAACAGTCAACCTCATCGTTGTCATAGAGTTTAGACGGTGCCTATGTAGGTGGCCTCGTTATGCAGGGCAAGTGACTGGCCCAGGCTCCTACATCATTGTTGCTGTTGTGCCATAAAGCAAATACCTTGCAAAACTGTCTCCTTTTTCAGGTGTCTCAGCATGCAGCCAAGTGCATTCCAGCGATGGTGTGTCCTGAGCTTACAGAACAAATCCGGCGTGAGATCGCTGCCTCCCTCCACCAGCGAAAGGGGGACTTTGCTTGTTATTTCCTAACAGATCTTGTTACATTCACGTTACCCGCAGGTAACTATGAAACCGGAACCTTTCTGTTGTATTATTTAGCTAATTGCATTATGTTGGCAATGAAGAGTATCTTTCAAAGAACATTTTAGTGGATTATTCTCTTTCTGTGGGAGTAAGGGGAGGAAAAGGAAACCACATTCTAATCCTTATCTATTTTACATTTGTAATTTTTTGTGCTTGTCTGGTTTATGTAAATAATAAGCCTTTTTGTATGAATGTGTGTGGGTTGGGTTTTTTTTTTTTTGCACACTCTGCTTTTTAATATAAGCATTAGAATGTTTTCCTCATTATGGTCTGTCTTCTGGATTTCTTAAGAGAGCTAGTGAGTCTTCATGTTTGCATCACTAATCTTAATCTACTCATTTTGTACATGAGACCACTGAGGCATGGAGAAGGTCCCTTGGTTGACTTCGAGGCCTCCCTTTGGAGCCCCCTCTGGATCTCAGGAAAACAAGTTTTGATAAATGGGCAAAGGGAAGTTTGTAGCTTCCTCCTCCTCCCTTCTGTCTGACCTCACATCATGGTTCTTCTTGACCAGCTTTTTTCTGCAGACATTTTCCTTTGGGAATTATCAGGACTGTTTTATTAAGATCAAGATGTGTTTGTCCTAAGTGTAATGAAATTCATTAGCTATTGGTTATGATGCCTATACAATTATTTCAATAGACAGTAGGAGCCAGAGGCCTTCTGTAAAGGCAGCATTAAATTAGCTGAGCAAACCAACAATAGGAGTACTTCTAAAAATTGCTGCTCCCTTTTCATGCTACACCTGTGTTTGTGAACTGACTTATCTTGTTTCAGAGCAGTAATGCTTTATACTGTTCCAAGGTTTTTTTTGTTTTTTGCCAGTTGTCATTGAAGAACATCACCAAAGACCATAATTTTTAGAGTAAAGGTTCCATGGTGGCCTATAAATTTGTTGGGCAGTTTATGTCATAGTTAAAAAGAGCAGAGTTTGCAAAGGGATAAAGAGAGAAGAGTAATTAGTTTTTGTCCATGAAACAGCAATAGCCATTGAGGCATCCTTGCAAAATAGCAAATGATTTTTCCATTCCCCAAGGGATTGTGGGAATTGTTTAGTAGCAACTAAAAGTTAAAAAAGTAGCAATTTTTTAGGTTAACCCTGATAATTTTGTAAACTTAATTTGAAAAATTACTTCAGTCTATTCTTGTATACTTAAGTCCTAGCAATAGGAATTTATATGTACAACACAATGATTAGATTTTTGTTTTGTGCTGAGTAGTAGTTCATTGTGACTTTTAAAAGGACAAAAAGATGTTGAACTAGAGTACATAGAAGCGTATGTCATGTACTTCTCATTGGACTTAAGAAAACTGGAATTAGGAGGAAGTCCTCTTGCAGGGAAGATTGAGCAGGATGGAGTATTATGGACAGTGGCTGCAGAGGAGTTTGATCATTCAGTGTTAATGACTTTGTGAGACAATGTTCGGCTTAGGTACAAACTGAGGACTGAAAAATAAAGATGTGGGTTTAATTTGGGCATTAAAACATTATCCTAAGACACTAAAAAGAGGACTAGAAGGGAACTCTGCTGTAAGGCATTAAATATGGGTAAGTGGTGGTTATGTACAATGTGTTTTATTCGGCATTTTAAATGGAATTTTTGATAGTTTATGAAGTATAGCTTTGTATATTTTTGCTATATGAAAGTTACCTTGTGGCATTGAGTTGAAATGGTGATGTTATAGTGGAATTTGACACCATTATTAGGTTTATTCTTTTCTATAAAATGTGTTCCAGTTTCCACATCTCCCTCTTCTTTTGTTTCTCATTCTTCCAGATATTGAAGACTTGCCTCCCACAGTACAAGAAAAATTATTTGATGAAGTGCTCGATAGGGATGTTCAGAAAGGTAAGCAGTTAGGTCATTGGTGGTTTCAGCTTTTGTTTTTGAAGAAGACCAGTGACATCACAAATGATTATAGCTAGCTTTAATTATATTATAACCTGTTTCTTTGTTGATAACTGTTAAATATCAATGGAATAATTTTTGCATAACACACATTTTAGAGACTGAGCATACACCTCATGCACCTTTTATATTTTTGATCACTGAAATAAAAACTCTTTCAGTTTTCAAGATCTTGTGATAGAGTTATTTAGTGTCTCTATGTTATATGAGAGTTATAAAGGCCCATATCACTGTTCTTGCTAGGATAAAGGAGACAGGACAGCAAACAAATTGGTAAATAACCATTTTTGAAATTTGACTTGATTATCTTCTAGGTCTAGGTCCCATTTGTTAACGTACAAAATTTTATAAGTTGACGAGATTGTGATTTCCTGACCAACATAATTCCTAAATGGTTTTTTTTTTTTTGCTTTGGATCTTTTAATATCATTTTATGATTTATTTGTGAATCTTTATGATGTTTGGATAACTCAGAATTTTTTTTCCAATTCACTTATGTGACCACTGGTAAATCATGTACGACTCCGTTCCTTTTCATTGGTTGTGAATAGGCTTTCCTACTAAAACATTAATTAATTGCACAGACCACAAAAATGAGCATGTTTTAAATGCTTCTTAGAGTTAGAAGAAGAATCTCCGATTATAAACTGGTCCTTGGAATTGGCTACCCGCTTGGACAGTAGACTTTATGCACTTTGGAACCGGACCGCTGGGGACTGCTTGTTGGACTCAGTGCTGCAGGCCACCTGGGGCATCTATGACAAGGACTCGGTGCTGCGCAAAGCCCTCCACGATAGCCTGCATGACTGCTCGCACTGGTGAGATGCCGCGTGGCCCCGCCGGGCAGGGCTAAAACAGATTGGATTGGGGTGATGCCTTTTTTAAGGGAAGCGTGGCATACTGGGACAGCTTGACCATTTTCATATTTTTTTTCCACATCTTTGCTCCAAGTTATGAAATAGTAATTTGAAAGTGACCTTTAAAGAATTGGTCTTTTCCTTCCATTGCAAAGCAAGATATTTGCAGACTGTCAATGTCTGTGTTTAACCCTTAAAAATGTGTTACTAGACATTATCTCCACTCAGTAACTGTTGTTGATTAGCAGGCGCATCAGACACCCTAACAGGGTCAAAGATAACACCCTGTTAGGGTATGTATCCAACAGTGGGCTTTATTGGCATGAAGGTTTATGAAGGTGGACAGGTTCATCACTTTCTTAGCATCATTTCTTATGGCTTCCAGAGCACTCAGACCAGTTATATGCTCTGTCAGCAGAGCATTAATGTGCTTGTCTTTCCACAACCTCTCCAACATTGACTGTTCCTAATTTTTCTCATTGTCAGTTTTCTGGGGGTGAGAGTTGTTTTGTTTTTTGTTTTTCTCTTTTTATTAAGTGCTTTATAAGATTTTGGATACAGAGCCACCTTCTTGTTCCAGGGAGCTTAAAACAAATAGTGGACGAGTTAATTAGAACTAACAACTATTTGTTTTCTTAATACTTTTTTTCTCCTATAGCCATGTGGGAGTTTTCCAGTGAATCTTGCTGAATCAAGTTTAACTAACTTTGACTAAATTTAGTGTGACGCTCCTGAGATACAATCAATCACATTTCTCATTGGGAATCTAATGGAGGTGATTTGTACAAGAGAAACCACATGTTTTCTTTATCATAGACATCTGTCTTCAGTCTTGTAGAATCGATTGGAATAGAAATTTTGATAAACTGCTTTTTAAAGAAAATAGGAAATTTCTGGTTTTGAAGGATTTTAGTATTTACTATTTTAAAATTTTAAAATATTTTTTCCAGAGTCATGTAAAAATTTTTAGCATTCATTTTTAAAAATTTTGAGTTTCAAACTCTCTCCCTCCCCCATTGAGAAGTCTGGTGTAGGTTATATGTGTAGAGTCACACAAAACATTTCCATATTAGTCATGTTGTGAAGAAAAACAGACAAAAAGAAAAAGAAAGTTAAAGAAAAATGTATGCTTCCCTCTTCATTCAGACTCCATCGGTTTCTCTGGAAGTGGGTGACATTTTTCATCATGAGTCCTTTGGATTTATCTTAGGTAATTGTATTGCTCAGAAGAGCGAAGTCAAAGTCATTCATAGTGATGATCGCACAGCTCTGCTGTTACTGTGTTGTGTTCTCCTGGTTCTGCTCCTGCACTTTGTGTCAGTTCTGTTCAGTCTTCCCAGGTTTTTATGAAACCATCCTGCTCCTCATTTCTTAGAGCACAATAGGATTCCATCACATTCATATGCTACAATGTGTTCAGCCATTTCCCAATTGATGCACATCCTCTCAATTTCTAGGTTTTTTGCCACCAGAAAAAAAAGCTGCTTGAAATGTTGTGCATACGAGTGCTTTTCCCTTTTCTTAGTATGGGGTATTGGGATACAGACCTAGAGGTGGTATTGCTAGATTGGGCATCGGTCTGACTTGCTCTCCAGAATGGTTGGATCAATTCACAGTTCCATCAACAATGCATTAGTGGCCCAGTTTTCGCACATCCCCTCTAACATTTATTATTTTCTCTCATATGAAACAGTCTGATAGGTGTGAGTTGGTACCTTAGAGTTGTTTTAATTTGCATTTCTCTTTATCAGTAGTGATTTAGAGAATTTTCTCTTATGACTGTAGATAGCTTTGATTTCTTTGACTGAAATCTCCCTGTTCATATCCTTTGACTCTCAATTAAGGAATGACTTATATTCTTACAAATTTGATGTGGTTCCCTATATATTTGAGAAATGAGGCCTTTATCAGAGAAACTTACTCTCAAATTATTTTCAGTTACGATTACTGTGTATTTCCCTCCATCCTACTCCCTCATTGCCTTTATCCTTATTTTTCTCTCTCACCTTCTTTTCTCTTTTCACCTTGTCCTTCTGCAAAAGTGTGTTATTTCTGACCACCACCTTCCCTGTTGTACCCTCCCTTCTCTCAGTTTCCCCCACCCCCCTTTCTCTTATTCCCTTTCTCTCCTGTTTCCCAGTAGGGTAGCATAGATTTCTGTCCCAGATGAGTATGTATTCCATCTTTGAGCCATTTCCAGTGAGAGTAAGGTTCAAGCATTGTCTAATGCACCCCCACTGTAAAAGCTTTTTCATAGTCTTCTTTGTGAGATAATTTACCCTGTTCTATCTCTTCCTTCCTCCTTCGCCCAGTGCATCCTTCTTTCTCACCCCTTAATTTTATTTTTTTAGATTTCATTCCATCATAGTCAACTCACACCCAAGGCCTCTGTCTTTATACTATTTCTAACAGCCCTAATAATGATAAAGTTCTTGGAAATGATAGGTATCTGACCTTTTTGAGTCCCTTATGATTTCTCTTTCCTGTTTACCTTTTTATGCTTCTCTTGAGTCTTGTATTGGAAAATCAGATTTTCTATTCAGCTCTGGTCTTGGAAGTTAACCCGCCCCCCCCCCCTTCTACCTCCCCCCTCCCCCGAAGGATTATGCACAGTTTTCCTGGGTAGGTGATTCTTGGTTGTACTTCTAGCTCCTTTGCCCTCCTGAATATCATATTCCAAGCCCACTGATCATTTAATGTTGTTTAGTTGATTCTCAGTCACATCCAACTCTTTGTGATCCCATTTGGGGCTTTCTTGGCAAAAATATTAGAGTGATTTCTTTTCCAGCTTATTTTACAGATGAGGAACTGAGGCAAACAGGGTTGAATGACTTGCCCAGGGTCATACAACTAGGATGTGCCTGAGTCCAGATTTGAATTTAGGGAGATGAGTCTTCTTGGCTCCAGGCCTGCACTGGAGCAGCTGCTCCAGTTCATGTTCATATTCACTGCATCTTCAGCTCCATATTGACTGCACCAGCTAGCTGCCCTGATCCTTTAATTTAGAAGCTGCTAAATCTTGTGTTATCCTGATTGTGACATTTGAGTTGTTTCTTTCTTGTTTGTTTACAGTTTTTCTCCTTGGCCTGGGAATTCTGATAATATTCCTTGGAATTTTCATTTTGGGATCTTTTTCAGGAGGCGATTGGTAGATTCTTTCAGTTTCTATTTTACCCTTTGGTTATAGGATATTAGGGTAATTTTCATCAATAACTTCTTGAAATATGTTGTCAAGGCTCTTTTAATCATGGATCCTTGATCTATTTTGCAGGTTAGTTTTTCCAATAAAATATTTCACATTTTCTTTTTTTTTTTTCCATTCTTTTGCCTTCATTTTGTTGTTTCTTGATGTTTAATGGAGTCATTGGCTTCCACTTGTCCAGTTATCATTTTAAGGAATTATTTTCTCCAGTGAGCTTTTGTATCTTCATTTCCATTTGGCCAGTTCTACTTTGTACGGAGTTCTTTTCATCAGTGAATTTTTGTATATGTTTTTCCATTTGGCATATTCTGCTTTTTAAAGAGTTCTCTTCAGTGGCTTCTGTGCCTCTTTTAATCATTTGGCCTATTCTGTTTTTTTAAGGTGTTATTTTCTTCAGTATTTTTTTTCTATCTCCTTTGCCAAGCTGTTGACCCTTTTTCCATGATTTTCTTCTGTTCTCATTTCTTTCCCCCGTTTTCCCTCTCATTTAAGTTTTAAAATCCCTTTTGAGCTCTTTCAGGTATTTTTTTTTTGGCCTGAGACCCATTCATATTTTTCTTTGAGACTTTGGATGTAGCTGTTTTGACTCTGTTGTCTTCTTCTGAGTTTGTGTTTTGTTTTTCCCTGTCACCATTGTATGTTTTCTGTGGTCAGATTCTTTTTTTTTTTTTTTCATGTTTCCCCAGCCTGTTTCTTGACTTTTAACTCTATGTTAAAGTTTGACTCTGCTCCCAGGTTGGAGGGGGCACTATCCTGAGCTTCAGGTTTTTTTGTGTTGCTCTTTTCAGAGATACTTCTGGGGTTCTGTAAGTTTTCAGTTATTCTAAGGTGGTATGATCTAGGGAGAACAGTGGTCACTGTTCCCTGTCCTTCTAATGATTACAGGCACTCTTTTCTGCCCTAGAACTGTGACCAGGGTCCCAGCTCCCCTGTGGCCACATGTTCTGCTGTGCCAGGTCCCCTCCTTGCCCTGGGATTGTGCACTCAGTGCTAGCAGACAGCCCCCTGTGATTTCTGATCAGTTGTCTGACCCCCCCTCACCATTTGTGGTCCCCCAAACTGCTTCTGATTCAGTTGTCCACAAGGTCTGCTGCAGACCTTTCTTGCCAACCTTTCAGTTGTCTTGGGCTAGAACATTGTTTCACTCCATTCTTTTATGGGTTCTGCTGCTCAAGAATTCATTTTGAGGCCTTTTTAAAAGTTATTTGGAAGGAAGTTTGGGAGAGTTCAGGAGAGCTGCTTCTTCTCCATCTTCACACTCTTTCCCATGAGCTTGTGTTCAGTGTTGAAGTTGTGAAGTTGGTGCTCTCATTTAGATGATATCTATCAAGGATATAATATTTTTCTTTAGGTTAATTTACTGTTTTCTTTACAACTTTATTGATATTTCAGGAGTTTGGGGTGATAATATTCATTTAACTTGTAATATCTAACTTTGATTTGCAGACTACTAGAGTTTAAGAACTTCTTAAGCTGAGTACATAAGTGTTAATTTATGAACAAATCATGGAGGCCTAGCATCTCCTGAAATCCAGTATCTTGAACTTTTCAAATTGGCCTTTTTTCTCATTAGCTTTATTCAGATGTGTCTGCATACGTGAAAAACTGATAAGGCAAATTTTATTGAAAAAATTATTATTTTTTTTCATTATTAATTTTTACTTTTTAGTTTACAGCATTCATTTATGCCAGATTTTGAGTTACAAATTTTTTCCCCTACCCACCACCCCAAAACAGCGATCCCAATGTATAGGCCCTCCCCCAATATGCTCTCTCCTATATCCTTCCCCATCACCCCTCTGACTTTCTGATAAGACAAGATGGATTTCCCTACCCCAGTGCCTGTATATCTTATTACCCAGTTGCATGTAAATAATAATAATTATACACACACACGCACACATGCACATGCACACATATATTATTTGCTTTTTGGAGGGCAGTTGGAGTTAAGTGACTTGCCCAAGGTCACATGGATAGTTTTTTGTGTTAAGTGTCTAAGACCAGATTTGAACTCAGGTCCTCTTGACTCTAGGGCCAGTGCTCTATTCACTGCACCACCTAGCAGCTCCTTATATATATTTTTTTAACATTTGATTTTAGAACTTTTAAGTTCTAGATTCTTTCCCTTTTTTTCTCGTCATCCACACCCACTGGAAAGACAAGCAATTCAATACAAGTTGTACATGTGTAGTTACACAGAACATCTCCACAATGGACATATTGTGAAAGACTGACTATATTTCCCTCTTTCCTATTCTGCCCCCCCCCCTTGTTCTATTCTCTACTTTGTCCCTGTCCCTTTACAGAAGTGTATGCTTCTAACAACCCTCCCCCAACCTGTCCTCCCCTCCATCATCTCCCCTTTTATCCCCTTCCCTCCTCTCTCCTGTAGCCCAAGATACCCAATTTAGCGTGTATGTCATTCCTCCCCTAAGAGCCAAATTCAATGAGAGTAAGGTTGACCCATTCCCTTTTGTCTTCCTGTTCTTCCCTTCCATTGTAACAATTATCCCTAGTCTCTTTTATATGAGATCATTAACCCCATTCTGTCTTTCCCTGTCTCTTCTCGTTCTAATCCACTCCCACCTCAGAATTTCATAAGTTTCAATGATCAATTTCAAGTTTCATAAGTTACAATTATCAATTTTCCATGTTGGCATGTAAATAGTTCAACTTTGATAACTTCCTTATGATTTGTTTTCCATGTTTACCTTTTCATGCTTCTTGTATTTGAGTGTCAAATTTTCTTTTCAGTTCTGGTTTTTTTTAGTAAAAATGTTTGAAAGTCCTCCACCTCACTGAATGACCATATTTTCCTCTGGAAAATTATATCAGTTTTGCTGGGTAGGTGATTCTTGGTTTTAATCCTAACTCCCTGAATCTCTGGAATATCATATTCCAGGCCCTTCGGTCCCTCAGTGTAGAAGCTGCCAGATCCTGGGTTATCCTAATTGTGTTTCCACAGTATCCAAATTGCTTCCTCTTGGCAGCCTGTAATATTTTCTCCTTGATCTGGGGACTCTGGAACTTGGCTATAACATTTCTAGGAGTTTTCTTTTGGGGATCTTTTTCAAGAGGTGAACAGTGAATTCTTTCAAGTTCTATTTTGCCCTCTGGTTCTAAAATATCAGGGCAATTTTCCTTGAGAATTTCTTGAAGGATGCTTTCTAAGTTCTTCTTTTGATCAAGGCTTTCAGGTAGTCCAATAAT